>LS990921.1:28405399-29155399 GCA_900464855.2 Musa schizocarpa
AAGATGCGAACTTAGCTTGCGTTGCCTAAGTCGCGCTTTGCCCTTTCGATATTGCTCCACAAAGATCAACCCACTTGCAACCTCTCGCAGGTCTCGAAGGACCTGTAAAAGAGAAAGTTGATTAGTTCGAAAGAACGAGCAACGAGCAACGAACAAGTCCCGACGTCTCGCGAAAAGAGGTGAAGCTTTACAAGTAATTCAGCGAGCACCTTGCGTGCATAAGAGAAAAGAGAGAGAGGGAGAAAACAAAGGCTTTAGAAGGTTTAATGAACAGCTGTAAGCCCACAAACAGTTGCTCATCGAGTCCTGGGTGCGACAACAAGTTCCCGTCAAGGCAACGTGCGAACTTGCAAAGGAGTGTTCAACGCCTGGTACTATACCAAAGCCCCATCCAGCCCTGTGCCACTCGGGGGGTTCCAAGGGGCTAAGATGGCTGATGTTTTGGTGAGCGGAGGTAGATTCCAGAAATCAGCCCACGGCACACAAAAACGGAGCTGTTTTGGGGTTGTTTTGCTCGGTTCGGAGAGCGATCGCTTTGCAACACTATAGCTTGTTCGAACTTACATTTTTACAAGCAAACTGACCCAAAACTAAGACAAAACATGCTATTAAGCAGCTGTACATGTAAGTGTGAGCGACGAATGGTTCATTGAACGGAGTTATTACGAGTGCGCGATGACCGTTCGTGACATTCTCCCCCACTTAAACTATCGATGCCCTCGTCGACGCTTGTTGGTAGTTCTTGATGATTGCTTCTTCATGTTGTAGGGCATCTTCAGGCTCCCAACTGGCTTTAGTTCGGGGAAGCTTTCACCACTTTACCAAGTACTCTATCTGCTCAGCTCCATTGGGTAGCTTTATCTTACGGTCCGCTAGAATGGTTTCAACTCGCTTCTCGTAGGAGGCAGTAGTGGGAGGTAGCCAAGTTGGAACACTTCGGGAAGCATCTTGCGGATCCGAGTGGTAGGTTTTTAGGTTATTGGCATGAAGAATGTTATGAATTTTGAACCATGCCTGCAGCTGCAACTTGTAGGAGACGTTGCCTACCCTATTAATAATTGGGAAGGGCCCTTCATACTTGCGCACCAATCCTTTATGGATTTTATTCCTGAAGAATTAGAGTGATGCTGGTTAGAGCTTTACCACCACCAAATCGCCGACCTTGAACTCTTGTGGTTGCCTTCCCAAGTCTGCCCACTTCTTTATTCTTCTTGCCGCCTTCTCCAAGTAAGCCCGTGCAATATCTGCATTTCGGTGCCACTCCTTTGCGAAGTGGTAAGCTGACACACTACTCCCAATATACCCAATTTTCATAGTGTGAGGAGTTGATGGTTGTTGTCTTGTAATAATCTCGAAGGGGCTCTTATTGGACGCAGAGCTCCATTGCAAGTTGTAGGAGAATTGGGCAATGCCCAACAACTTCACCCAATCTCGTTGGTTGGCACTCACATAGTGCCGAAGATATTGCTCCAAGAGCGAGTTTATTCTTTCAGTTTGGCCATCCGTCTAGGGGAGGAGGCTTGTGGAGAAGTATAACTTTAACACCAACAATTTGAATAGCTCGGTCCAGAATCGTCCTAGGAACCGAGCGTCTCGATCATTGATGATATTGTGTGGGACTCCCCAATACTTCACCACATCCTTCATCATTAGCTTGGCTGCCTCTTCTACTGAATAGTGTAGGGGAGCAGCAATGAAAGTTGTATACTTTGAAAACCGATCAACCACCATGAGTATCGATCCGAGTCTCCCTATAAGTAGCAAGCTTAATATGAAGTCCAAGGAAATGCTCTCCCACGACCTTTCTAGTATGGTCAACGACTCCAAAAGTCCCACCGGGTTCCGTTGTTCCGCCTTGTCTTGTTGGCAAGCGAGGCACGTTCGAACATATTCCTCCACATCAATCCACATCTTCGGCCAGTAGAAGGCCCTCTCCATGAGAGCCAACGTTCGGTGAATACTTGGGTGTCTAGCCCAAAAGGAATCGTGACACTCTTTTAGGAGTTCACGCCTCAAATTGTCCACCCGAGGAACATAAACCCTATTCCCTTTTGCGTACATGAGTCCCTCTTGGACCCAGAATCATCGGGCCTTACCTTCTTTGATGAGTTGCATTAGGATGACTGCCTGGGGGTCATTATATAGTCCATCCTTAATCCTGGAAAGGAAGTTGGAGTGCAATTGACTTGCTTGGCCTCGGCCATCCAGCTGTACGCCATTCACGCGTTCCACTTTCCGACTCAATGCATCGACCACGTCATTTGCCTTCCCAGGCTTATACTCCATTGCCATATCAAATTCAGCCAAGAAGTCCTACCATCACGCTTGCTTTGGGGAGAGCTTCTTCTGAGTTTGAAAATAACTTAGAGCGATGTTGTCCATCCTCAGTACAAATCGTGACCCGAGGAGGTATTGTCGCCAAACTCGTAGATAGTGGATCACTACTGTCATCTCCTTCTTATGCATTGGATACCGCTGCTCGGTCTCGTTGAGTTTGCGTCTCTCGTAGGCCACCAGATGACCCTCCTGCATGAGTACTCCCCCAATAGCAAAGTTTGAAGCATCTATATAGACTTCAAAGGGCTCTCCATAGTTCGACAATTTGAGCACCGATTCTTCCATAACAGTAGCCTTCAAATCTTGGAATGCTATTTCACATTTGTTAGACCACTTCCAAGGCTGCTCCTTCTTCAGCAACTCTATCAGTGGAGTTGCACGCTTTGAATATCCCGCTATGAAGCGTCGATAGCAATTGACGAAACCAAGGAAGGATCTCAACTCTGGCACCTTCTTTGGTGTTTGCCATTTCGCAACCGCTTGCACCTTCGACTTATCCATCTGAATGAAGCCATCATCGATTCGATGCCCCAAGAATAAGATCTCAGTTTGAGCAAAGTAGCATTTCTCCCTTTTCAGGAACAAAGTGTTCTCCTTGAGAACCTTGAAAATTGTCCGAAGGTGTTTGACATGCTCCTCGAGCGTTTGACTATAGATGACGATATCGTCCAAGTAGATAACCACGAACTTATCCAAATACTCCTTGAATAGCTGGATCATGAGAGTGCAGAACATGGTCGGAGCATTGGTTAAGCCGAAGGGCATCACCAAGAACTCAAACGCTCCATACCTGGTCACACAGGTAGTCTTCGCTTCGTCGCCTTCAACAATGCGCACCTGCAAATACCCCGACCGAAGGTTGAGTTTTCAGAAATACTTGGCTTTGCCCAATTGGTTGAACAAGTCCACAATGTGTGAGATGGGATACTTGTTCTTCACTATCACTTAGCAATATAGATTGATTTTTGAGGCACCTAAGGTCAAATGGGTACCTAAAAATCATCCTTTTTTGTAGAAAAATATACCATCACAAACTATGAGTAAGAGATGGTATCTTGATAGTGGATACTCAAGGCATATAACTGGAGATCCATCTCAATTCTCTAAGCTCACTACCATAGATGAAGGATATGTCACCTTCAGAGACAACAATAAGGGTAAAATCATTGGCAAAGGAACCATTGGTAACAAATCCAACTTCTTTATTGAAGATGTATTGTTAGTTGATGGTTTAAAGCATAACCTTTTGAGTATTAGGCAATTATGTGATAAAGGATATATTGTTAGATTTGAATATAATGCTTGCATTATTGAAAAACCATATAAAAACATATCTATGATTGCACTAAAACAAAATAACATATATACTATTGACATCAATGATCTTTGCAATGAAATATATTTTACGGTTTTGAATGACGATGCTCGGCTTTGGCAAAGGAGATTAGGTCATGCCAACATAAAACTAATCTCTCAAATTTCATCTAAAGAACTTGTAAGAGGAATTCCTCATATCAAGTTCGTCAAGGATAATGTGTGTGATGCATGTCAACTAGGAAAACAAATAAAAGGTAGCTTCAAACCTAATAATCAAATAAGCACCTCTAGACCTCTGCAATTGATCCATATGGACTTGTTTGGACCAATTGCTATATTAGGCCTAAGAGATAGCAAATACACATTTGTTATAGTGGATGATTATAGTAGATATACATGGACTTATTTTTTAGTATACAAAAGTGAATGCTTTAGATATTTCTCTAAGTTTTGTAAACTTGTTTAAAATGAAATAGGTTCTATGATTTTATCAATTCAAAGTGATCACGGTGGTGAATTTTAAAATCGTGATTTTCAAGAATTTTATGAATCCAATGGATACAACCACAACTTCTCTACTCCAATAAAACCTAACAAAATGGAGTAGTAGAAAGAAAGAATATAAACCTAGAAGAAATGGCAAGAACCATGTTAAATGAACATAGCCTACCCAAATATTTTTAGGCCGAAGCCATAAACACGACATGCTCTGTTATAAATAGAGTTCTAGTAAGACCCTTACTTACCAAAACTCCTTATGAGTTGTGGAATAATATAAAACCCAAAGTTTCATATTTTAAAGTTTTTGGATGTAAGTGTTTTATCTTGAATGAAAAAGATACTTTAGGAAAATTTGATGCTACATCCAATAAAGGAATTTTTCTTGATTATTCTTCTATTTCTAAAGTATTTTGTATCTTTAATAAAAGAACTTTAATTATAGAAGAATTCATTCATGTTGTTTTTAATGAGATTTTTGAAATTAAGAAAAATGATTTTGATGATGATGTTAATTTTGATGCTTTGAATTTAAATGAAATCCTTTCTCTATCTAGCAACTTGGATGTAACTACTTCTGAAACATCCTTACCCAAGGATTGGAAGTATGTAGATGCTCATCCTAAGGAGCTAATCATAGGAGACACATCTAAAAGGGATCAAACTCATTCTTCTCTGAAGAATTTTTGTGCCAACGCCGCTTTTCTCTCCCAAATTGAATCAAAATGCATTGACGAGGCCATAAAAGATGATTCATGGGTCATTGCAATGCAAGATGAGTTAAATCAATTTGAGAGAAATGAGGTGTAGAAGCTTGTTCCTAGGCCAAGTGACCATTTAGTTATTGGTACTAAATGGGTCTTTAGAAACAAGCAAGATGAATCTGGTATCGTGGTTAGAAATAAGGCTAAATTAGTGGCCAAAGGTTTCAACCAAGAAGAAGGTATCAATTACGAAGAAACCTTCACTCATGTAGCTCGATTAGAAGCCATAAGGATGCTCCTTGCCTATGCTAATAGTAATAATTTTAAGTTATTTCAAATGGATGTTAAATGTGCTTTTCTTAATGATTTTATTTCTGAAGAAGTTTATGTTGAATAATCTCCCGGATTTGAGAATGATAGTCTCCCTAATCATATGTTTAAATTAACTAAAACTCTTTATGGTTTAAAACAAGCCCCAAGGGCTTGGTATGAGAGACTTAGTTTATTTCTTATTGAAAATAATTTCTCTAAAGGCAAGGTCGATACTATATTGTTTACCAAAAAATTTGAAAATAATTTTCTTATTATTCAAATTTATGTTGATGATATCATTTTTTGTTCTACGAATGAATCTCTTTGTGAATCATTTGTTAAAAGTATGAGTCTTGAATTTGAAATGAGTTTGATGGGAGAATTAACTTTCTTTTTGGGCTTACAAATCAAACAACTAAGTAATGATATATTTCTTAGTCAAACAAAATATGACTTAGATTTGCTAAAAAGGTTTAATATGGATAGCTTAAAGGCCATCAACACTCCTATGAGCACCTCCACTAAGTTAAAAATTGATAAAAGTGGAGAAAGCTTTGATCAAAAAGCTTATACGGGTATGATAGAAAATTTACTTTAACTCACCGCAACTAGACCAGATATCATGTTTAGTATAGGACTTTGTACTAGGTTTCAATCTAATCCTAAGATATCTCATCTTAAAGTAGTTAAGAGAATACTTAGATATCTTAAAGGAATCACAAATCTAGGATTATGGTACCCAAAATCCGAAAACTTTGAGCTAATTACTTATGCTGATGCGGATTTTGCTAGATGTAGAATAGATATAAAAAGTACTTCAGGAACATGTCAATTTTTAGGATACATACTTGTTTCTTGGACTTCCAAGAAACAAAATTTGGTTGCACTATCTACAACCGAAGCCGAGTACATTGTAGCTAGTGCATGCTGTGCACAAGTTGTGTGAATGAAAAACACTTTAGAGGATTATAAGATTCATCTTAAAAATATCCCCATAAAATGTGATAACACAAGTGTAAAATGTTTAACAAAGAATCTCATTTAACACTCTAGAACAAAACATATTGATATTAGGCATCACTTTATACGAGATCATGTCACTAATCATGATGTAATCCTAGAGTTTATTGATACAAAACATCAATGAGCTGATATTTTTATAAAGCGGAGAACAATTTGATTTTATTAGAAGAGAATTAGGAATGTTAATTTGTCCGAATGCATGAATTTGTTAAATTTCATTTTTGGACTTTCTTGATTCTTTGATCACTCACTTAAATTCTGTGCGGATAATTTTATGATGCGACTTTTACATTATGATAAGGTTGTGTGCTTCAATAACATGTTTACTTTGATGTTGGAAATTTTGTGCTTTGAAGCTAAAAGTTTCTATGATGATGAGCATGTTATCATATAATGATGCAATATCATATTTACTTTAATGATTATGATTTCTATTGAATATTGAGAAGTTTTAATCATGCATCGGACTCTTAATCTTTGAGTACTACAAAGCACTAATGATATTACCTCATGCAAGTAGTGATGAAAAGCTATGACAAAACATTTTATAAATGCATGAAGTATTTATACATATCGTAATGTTTGAGTCATGGATTTCATTGACAAATGCATCTCTCACGGATTTCACTCTTATGAATTTTTGAGAAATGGATTTTATGTAATGCTCTTCTCATTATGAAGGTTTATTCATGGAATTTATTTTATCTTTCATATGATGATTCTTTCACAAGAATTCCTTCTTAATGAAGGAAGAATTTTTTTTTATGATTTTTTTTTATGATATGAACACTTGCAAGAGTGAGGATTTAATTTCACATGAATATCTTCATCCTTGTGAAAAATTGAAGCATGATTTAATAAAACTCTTTTATCATTTTTTATTTGATTCAAATCACCACAAAGTGGGTTCTTAATGGATTTCCTCCTTTCTTTCCTTCTTCATGTAAAGTTTTGATGAAAAATAAAAAGGGAGAAGTTAATGGAAGCTCTCTTTAAATATTTATAACTTTGAATGAGAGAACTTTTAAATATTATAGCTATTCCAATCAGGAACAACTCTTTAGATATGATTATTTGGCCTCACGACAATGACAAATTTAGTGCTATATCAGTATAGAATCAAATCAGGCAGATGAACAACAAGTAGATCCCAAGCAGTTGGACATAGGATCGACCGGGATCATAGAGACATTCCCTATGCTCATGGCAGACCCTTCTTGATAAACTACCTACAATAGACAATATGAAAAGAAGAGGTATTTATCATGTTAACCGATGCTCTCTTTGTATGCAACAGGAAGAAATTATTGACCATCTCTATTTTGCTTGTGACTATACTAAATAGATATGGAAGGAGATTCTTCGACGATTTGAAATCAATAGGCTACCATAGCCAAACTTGCATTAAGAATTAGGCGAACTCATGTAATGTTTCTCAAGAAAGGGCCTCTTACAAAATTGGCAAAGGTAACTTTCGGATGCGCTATTTGGTAGATGTTGAATGAGAGATGTAGCAGAATCTTTGAGTGTCAGTACACAAACAATGCTCAGATTTTGACAAAGATTATTAGAGACTCAAGATCATGTATGGAGCATACGATCTCAAAATGGAGCACTTTACACGAAGAGAGAAATATATTTTTATCAGATTTAATTTTGTTATTAGTTAAAGATCTTAGGAATGATGTTGAAGAATTGTATATATCCCGGAGGTATCTACTTTAATAATGTGCTATACCCACAGGTACTCATGGCAAATCTGGACATTATATTTTTGCTACAATATATGTAGTTATGACTATACTTTATTTGCTTGCTACAATTAGGAGTCATAGTCTACTGCATGTGTCGACTACCTCTTTGTTTGACTACTCTTAGAGATTAGTTTGTGGGAAGAGACCATTCGACCTTTGAGGCGAGGTGCACAGACTACTCTATGAGATATCAGGCTTTAGTCTATGGCTTATATAGACAAAGCTATTTTGTACAAACTTCACACTTAATCTATTTACCTTTACTTACAAAAAAAAAAACTTTTGAATGATACCATGTCATGAATGCTTGAAATATGATTGGTATACAAATTGAAATGTGGCATGAATTTTTACCACACTTGCATTGTTGAAATTGTTCTTCTTTTTGTTGATGACAAAGCGGGAGAAATCATACTAAATTGTGGTAAATTGATGACAAATGTATGCAATGTATTTCATCCTATAAACTTGAAATATTTGTTTGATAAATTTTCTTCATTATGATAAGATATCTAGAGCTTAACTTGTAATTTTATAATTTATATCTTTCCATAGAATGATAAATTGCTATATTTGTCATCCTTCATACTTGAAATATCATACTTGAAAATGGATGTCATACCTTGACATCATTTTGAGAATGTTAGATCATGATAGGAATCATGATGTGTGTATTGATAAGTTTAAATGAACTTAACTTATCAATTTGTTTCTTGAATTCAAAGGCCTTGAATTCAAGAATGTCTTTTCTCAAGTATGGCATATAGATAGGGGGAGTTAAAGTTAATTTTTTTTTTGATAAGTAAAGGTAAATAGATTAAGTGTGAAGTTTGTACAAATAGCTTTGTCTATATAAGTCATAGACTAAAGTCTGATATCTCATAAAGTAGTCTAGGATTGTGCACCCCACCTCAAAGGTGGAATGGTCTCTTCCTACAAACTCTCCAAGAGTAGTCAAACAAAGAGGTAGTCTACACATGCTGTAGACTATGACTTCTAACTGTAGCAAAAAAGTAATGTCCAGATATGCCATGAGTACTTGTGGGTATAACATATTATTAAAGTAGATAACTCCGAGATACACACAATTCTTCAACATCATTCACAAGATTTTTAACTAATAGTAAAATTAAATCTCGGATTAATTCTCATCGTAAAAAAGGGGGAGATTGTTGAATCTCAGATTTTGATGATGAAGTCAATTATAATTTGTTTGATCTAATCTATATGTTGAGAAAAGTGTGCTTGATTAACTATGATAGCAGTAAGACATGAAGCAGGTGCTGTGCCAAAGTCAAGATCGAGATCACGTTGGGAGTTTGAGTGTTTGTCGGAAGTCCGGACATTCGTCGGAAGTTCTGTGGGAACCAACCGAGAAGTCCGGACATTCGTCGGAAGTTCACCGAAAGTATGCCAGAAGCTCGTCAGAAGAGAAATTGATGCACCGGAATAAGAAGTGCAGTAAACATGTATTAATTATCATAGTTAGAGTGTAAATTAGGTTAGGATTGGGAGGTGATCCCACTAACTTAATTTGGGACCAATTAGGCCTTAAGTTAGGCTGGTTTAGGCCGGATTCATGCCCCAACTAGGACCCTGAAAATATGGCCAGTGGGGGCATCGCCTGGAACGCAGTGCCCTTGGATTCTTGGGCGATGGTACCGCCGACAGTAGTGCTACCAACGGTGGTACTGCCCCTGTTCGACAGTGGTACCGCCTAGGGTTATATCAGCGGCGGTAGTACTACCCAGTAATGGCGGTGGTACCACCAGTACCCCAGATTCCGAGGATGTGACACTTTTTTGCTCTAATTTTGAAGCCATTGGAGCTTATAAAAACCCCACCCTTTTCTACGTTAAAGGGCATAAAAACATTGAGATAATCTTGAGTTGTTGGGGTGCAAAAGTGTTGTAAACAAGTGCTAGAGTTCTCCTCCTCCCTTTCTAAGTGTTGAGATAATTCAAGAGAGGAAGTGAGACAAGGGTTCTCTCCTAAACATGTAAAAAGGATAAAGCATTGTAAAAGATGTGGTTAGTCTTCACCTATTAAAGGAAGGCCTTCAGTGGACACCAGAGACCTCATCGGAGGAGGAATCTGAAAGTGGATGTAGGTCACGTTAACTGAACCACTCTAAAATTCTAGTTTGCTTTTCATTTCTATAATTTACTTTACAACAAACCTCCTTAATCTTCTCTTGCACTTTTACGAAAGTCTCCAAGTTCAACTTCTCTCCAAAATAGATTGAATCGAAACCATTTACGTTAGAATTAATTTTAAACAAAATAAATAATTTATTAAATTCGTAAAAGTTTTTCGTTGCACTAATTCACCCCCCCTCTTAGTGCCGCTCATGATGCTAACAATTAGATACATAATCACAAATGTCATTGTTGAATCTCGGATTTTGATGATGGAATCAATTGATGGGTAAATTGATCTAATCCATGGTATTGAAGTTAAGTGTGCAGGATTAACTACGACAGCCTAAAAACATAAAGCAAGGATACCGGAGTCAAGTTCGATGGACGTTTGAGAGTTTGAAGATTCGTCGGAGATACTGTCGGAACCAACCAAGAAAGATCGGAGACTTGTCAGAACTTTCGGAAGTCCGCCGAAGATATCGTTGGAGGTTCACAGAGATCACCGAGAAGGCTCGGCTACTCGTTGAATTCGTCATAAGATCGGGAGCCAACTGGGAGTCCGTCGGAAGAAACTCGAGGGCGTATCGGAAGTCCATCGGAAGAACGCAGGAAAGCTCGCCGAAACAAAACTCGATGTTGGCCAGTTAAAAACTTGCTTAGGATTATGTTTTTAGGTATGTAGTTCACATGTAATTAGGGTTAGGATTAAGGGGCAATCATATACCTTGATTAGGGGCCAATTGGGCCCAAAAGTGACCTGGTTTGGGTCGGACGTGAAGCCTAACCAGAAATCTGTAAGGACGGGCGGTGGAACAGCCAGACTGGGCGGTGGCATCGCCCAGAGCCCGAAGTGTCAGGCGGTGGCACCGCCCAGCACCCGAGACCAGGCGGTGGCACCGCCAGTACACTACCTGACAAACATTGAAAGGCGGTGGCACCGCTAGTCTCGGAAACCCAAGAGAAATTCAAATTTGGAGCCCAAATTTCAATCCTCTTGGGGCCTTTAAATACCCCTCAATTCTCAGCAGAGGATACACCTTTTGCAAAGCAATAGTTTGAGATAAGAGTCGTAGAAAAGTTTTAGCAACTCTTGTTTTTCAAATTGCTTGAGTGTTCACCTCCTGCCATCTTGTTGAAAAGAATTGTGAGAGTGTGAACCACTTGTAAAGGTTGTACGAGGGGTATTAGACCTTCCCCTACAAAGAGATTTGCTAGTGGAAGTTGGGAGACTCTTCGAAGAAGGCTTCGCAAGTGGATGTAGGTCATATTGATCGAACCACTTTAAAATTGTTGTGTTATCTGGTTTGCATCCTACTCTTGCCATTGACATACTGCAAACTTCTTTACTTAGTCACTATACTTCCATACGCTTCTAAATTATCAAGCTTCCAAAATCGGTTTTCATCGATATAGTTTTCTTATCGTACGAAAGTTTTTAAACCAACATTAGTTTATCATTGCACTAATTCACCCCCCCCCCTCTTAGTGCCGCTCCGATCCTAACAATTGGTATCAGAGTAAGGCTCACTCTCATATTTGGTTTAATACCCAAGAGAGATGGCTTACTCTAGCATGCATGAGGGACATTCTATCACACATCCACTTATGTTTAATGGGTCGGATTACACGTATTGGAAGACCCGTATGAGGATCTTCCTCATTTCTATGGATTTCGAGCTTTGGACTATTGTTGATAATGGATTTAAAAAATCTTCTCTTCTGATGAGCGAATGGAATGAATTAGAGAAGAAGGTTTTTGCTTTAAATGCAAAGGCTATGAATGCCTTTTTTTGTGCACTAGACAAAAATGAGTTTAATCGTGTTTCAATTTGTAATTCGTCTTTTGATATTTGGAGAACTCTTGAGGTCACTCATGAAGGCACTAGCCAAGTGAAAGAGTCCAAAATCAATATCCTTGTGCACTCTTATGAACTTTTCCGAATGAAACCAAATGAGTCCATTGGAGACATGTACACCCGTTTCACGGATGTCATCAATGGACTCAAAGCTCTTGGTAAAGATTTTTCTAACTTTGAACTAGTAAATAAAATCTTAAGATCTCTTCCTAAAAGTTAGGATCCAAAAGTTATGGCCATACAAGAGGCCAAGGACCTTAAAACATTCCCTCTTGAAGAACTTATTGAGTCTCTAGTGACCTACGAAATGACGTGTCAAGATCATGACGAACTCGAGAACCCCCTTCCAAAAAACAAGAAGGATATGGCACTCACTTCACAAGAAGATCACTTGAAAGGAGCATCAAGTGATGAGGACAGTGAAAATGACATTGCACTCTTGACTCAAAAATTTAAAAAAATTTTAAGAAAGAAAAAATTTAAAACTAACACCAAAAACAGACTTGAATATAAAAAGGACCAAGTGATATGCTATAAATGCAAGAAGCCAGGGCATTTCAAAAATGAATGCCCCCAAGCCAGGAAGAAGCAACCAAAGAAGAAGAAAGCTCTAAAGGCAACTTTGGACGATTCAAGTGATTCCGAAAGTGAAGAAGCTAGCAACAAAGAGGGGGCAAACTACGCGCTAATGGCTTTAGGAGAAGAGGTATGTAATTTAATTAATGAAGATTTATCTTTTAAAGAATTCTCTATTGTTTTTCATGAATTATTTGATGAATGTAGAACTATTAGTAAGAAGTTAAATATCTTAAAGAAAGAGCATGTTTTACTATAAAATAAGTTTGATAGTCTTCAAACTCCTCCATTCTCTAAGTGTGAGCATTTAGAAGCAATAAAAAATGAAAATTTGCTTCTTAAAGAAACCTTAAACAAGTTTAAGGTTGGTAGCAAAGGATTAGATATGATCCTTGCAAACATGGGTCACGCCGCAAATAGAAGTGGAATTGGACTTGTAAAAGGATCACATCAAAATCCTACCACTTTCATAAAAGGACCTACATTACATGTTTCATCTTATATGAAATGCAACTTTTGTTACAAATCCGGACATATTGCCTACAAATGTCCATTTAGGAAAATTAGTCCATATAAATTAATATGGGTTCCTAAAGGAACTATAAATGATTCAATAATGAATAACAAAATTAGTGGATCAATTTTTGAGGCACCCAAAATCAAATGGATACCTAAAAATCATCCTCTTTTGTAGACAAACCCATAAGCTAGGAGCAAGAGATGGTATCTCGATAGTGGATGCTCAAGACATATGACTGGAGATCCATCTCATTTCTCTATGCTCACTAGCAAAGAAGAAGGGTATGTCACCTTCGGAGACAACAACAAAGGCAAAATCATTGGCAAGGGAACTATAAGTAACAAATTAAGTTTTTCTATTGATGATGTTTTACTAGTTGATGGATTGAAACATAATCTCTTGAGTATTAGTCAATTATGCAATAAAGGTTATATCGTTAGATTTGAATCAAATATGTGTATTATTGAAAAACCAAACAATAATATGACTATGATTGCATTAAAACAAAATAATGTCTACACCATCAACATTGATGAACTAAGTAATGAAATGTGCTTCTCTGCTCTAAATGATGATGCTTGGCTTTGGCATAGGAGATTAGGTCATGCAAGCATGAAACTATTATCTAATATCTCATCTAGAGAATTAGTACGAGGGATTCCAAATATGAAATTTATTAAGGACAAAGTATGCGATGCATGTCAACTAGGTAAACAAATAAAAACTAGTTTCAAACCAAAAAATCAAATTAGCACCACTAGACCACTACAATTGATTCATTTGGACTTATTTGGACTAATTGACACAACAAGTCTAGGAGGAAGCAAATATGTTTTTGTAATTGTGGATGACTATACTAGGTACACTTGGACCTATTTCTTAGTTCACAAAAGTGATTGTTTCAAGTGTTTCTCTAAATTTTGTAAACTCACTCAAAATGAAAAAGGCTTCATGATTTCATCAATTCGGAGTGATCACGGTGGCGAATTTCAAAACCGTGATTCCCAAAATCTTTGTGAAGTTAATGGATACAATCACAACTTCTCCACTCCAAGAAATCCTCAATAAAATGGAGTAGTTGAAAGAAAAAATAGAAACCTACAAGAAATGGCAAGAACTATGTTAAACGAACATAGTCTACCGAAGTATTTTTGGGCCGAAGCCGTGAATACGGCCTGCTACATCATGAATAGGGTTCTAATAAGACCGTCTTCATCAAAAACTCCCTATGAATTATGCAATAACAAAAAACCAAATGTTTCTTATTTTAAAGTTTTCGATTGCAAATGCTTTATTTTGAATGAAAAGGATGCCTTAGGAAAATTTGATGCTAAATCCGATGAAGGCATCTTTCTTAGTTACTCTTCCGTTTCTAAGGCTTTTCGTGTTTTTAACAAAAGAACCTTTGTTATAGAAGAGCCCATTCATGTAGTTTTTAATGAAATTTCTGATTTAAAGAAAATTAATTTTGATGATGATCTTGGTTTTGATAATTTGAATTTAAATGAACCCCCTCCTCAAAATAGCAACTTGGATGCATCTTCTTCCGAAATTTCCTTACCTAAGGAATGGAAGTATATAGATGCTCATCCAAAGGAGCTAATTATAGGAGATACATCAAAAGGGGTTCAAACTTGTTCTTCTTTTAAGAATTTTTGTGCTAACGCCACCTTCCTTTCTCAAATCGAACATAATTAAATTAATGAGGCCTTAAAAGATGATTTTTGGGTCATAGCAATGCAAGAGGAATTGAACCAATTTGAGAGGAATAAGGTATGAAAGCTTGTTCCTAGACCTAGTGACCATTTAGTCATTGGTACTAAATGGGTCTTTAGAAACAAGCAAGACGAATGCGGTATCGTGGTTAGAAATAAGAAACAAGGCTAAATTAGTGGCCAAAGGTTTCAACCAGGAAGAAGGTATCGACTACGAAGAAACCTTTGCTCTTGTGGAAAGATTAGAAGCCATTAGGATGCTCCTTGCCTATGCTAGTAGTTATAATTTTAAACTATTTCAAATGGATGTCAAAAGTGCCTTCTTGAATGGTTTTATTTCCGAAGAAGTATATGTTGAACAACCTATCGGATTTGAAAACTCTTATCTTCCTAATCATGTATTCAAATTGACTAAGGCTCTCTATGGCTTGACACAAGCTCCTAGAGCTTGGTATGAAAGGCTTAGTTCCTTTCTTATTTTAAATAATTTTACCAAAGGCAAGGTTGATACTACATTGTTTATCAAACACTTTGAAAATAATTTTCTTATTGTGCAAATTTATGTTGACGATATTATTTTTGGTTCTTCGGATGAATCGCTATGTGAATCATTTGCCAAATGTATGAGTCATGAATTTGAAATGAGTTTAATAGGTGAATTAACCTTCTTTCTAGGATTACAAATCAAACAACTTAGTAATGGTATATTTCTTAACCAATCTAAATATACATTAGAATTGTTAAAACGATTTAACATGAATAATTCAAAAGCGATAAACACCCCTTTGAGTACTTCGACTAAGTTAGATATGGATGAAAATAGTGAAAATTTCGATCAAAAAATATATAGGGGAATGATAGGTAGTCTACTCTACCTCACCGCGACTAGACCGGATATCATGTTTAGTGTAGGACTTTGCGCTAGATTTCAATCCAATCCTAAATTATCTCATCTTAAGAGTGTTAAAAGAATATTTAGATATCTTAAAGGAACTCCAAATTTAGGATTGTGGTATCCAAAATCTGATAAATTCGATTTAATAGCTTATGCAGATGCCGATTTTGGCGGATGCATGATAGATAGAAAAAGTACATCCGGAACATGCTAATTTTTAGGATATGCACTTGTTTCTTGGACTTCCAAGAAACAAAATTCAATTGCACTATCTACGGTGGAAGCCGAATACATTGCTGCAAGTGCATGCTGTGCACAAGTTGTTTGGATGAAAAATACATTAGAAGACTATGGAATTCACTTGAAAAATATTCCCATAAACTGTGATTATACAAGTGTCATATGTCTTACCAAAAATCTGATTCAGCACTCTAGAACTAAGCATATAGATATTAGGTTTCATTTTATACACGATCATTTCCTTAACAATAATGTCGTTCTAGAATTTATTGACACAAAGCATCAATTAGCAGACATTTTTACAAAAGCCTTAAATGAAGACCAATTTGAATTCATTAGAAGGGAACTAGGCATGTTAAATTGTCCCTAAAATTAAGCTTGTTTGAATGTATTTTTTGAAAAAAGTCTCATCCTTGTTCCGTTCTTTTGTGGATTCGATTTCATCATTCTCTTCCGATTCCAAATGATTTATTAAAGTATAACCCAATATCTCAACCTATCTTGAGTCAAACACCTCTGAAAAAAATAAAAGACGGGAAGAAAGAATTCTTTCTTCTCTTCTGCGGGATGCTAGCGGTGGCACCGCCAGAATCGGCGATAGCACCGCCTGAGCGCTCGGGCGCCAGGTGGTGGCATCGCTCGTTTTAGTGGTGGCACTGCCCAAGAGCCCCTTTATAAACCGAGGGGTTAGGGCCAGTGGTGACACTGCCCCTAACCAGTGAGAAATTGCCTCAAGCTCTCCCACAACTTCTCTAAATCTTCATTCCAGCATTTAGATGCCTTGGAGAGGGATTCTTGTTGGTCGAAGTTCTCCATCTTCCAAGAAATTCTCAATACAATAAAATCTGAATTTTTTTCCTCTCTTCTCATTATTTTACCTACTCCTTACAGTTTCTTTCATCTGTCATCTTGTCTAGATAATGGCTCCTAAAAGATCAAAAGGGAAAAGGGTTGAAGGAGGTTCATATGACCAAGACCTTTTTCGATCCAAAGAAGAAGCTCTTAGGTTTCCAAACTTCGAAACAATATGTATCCATAAGGGTAAACATGTTGATCTCAATGAACTAGGGAACCTAGATCCCATTAGGTGGTTTGCATATCTAGATGCCCTACCTCTGCTACAAATAAATGAACCAATTTATCCTAGGTTAGTTAGGCTATTATATGCAAACTTATATGTGGATAATGATAGCCTAAGTACTTACCTACTAGGAACACAAATTAGAATTTTTGATAGTACTATTTGTGAACTAATTGGAATCACTGAAAAAGATAGGGGTTGTTATTTTAGAGGTAAATGGGATGTCAATATCATCGGAGCAACTTACTCCGAAGCCGTCGAAACTATTTTTGCAAATCCTGACCTCGGCATAATACCCAAGAGTTATGAGCACCTACTGCCCTTTAACTCTAAAGTCCTTCATCATATCATAACTAGCATACTATTCCCTAAGCAATTTCATCTTGATGAAATGAGTCTAGTAGAAATAAGCACCATGTATTGGATGATGACCGGTCAACATAATTGTTTCGGATACTCAATCCGGCAACACATGCAGGATATTATAGCTAAAGACACTATGTTGCCATATGGAGGGTTAATCACTCGATTCCTACTGGCCCATGACATTTGTATCCTACTCGATGAAGAAACAATTCAAAGTGATCGGTATAACATCATCAATAAAAATCTGTTGAAAAGACTTAGGTGCACATTTAGCAACAATATATGGGTTAGGCAACCTAGAAGGACTGATCCAATTCCCCCACCAGTAGAACACCCTGAAATACCAATTCTTAGGGGAAATGAATCTCCTCCTCCTAGTCCCTTTGGCATAGCACCTTCGGCTCCTGTTTCATCCTCCGAAGAACTTATTATGGTAGAATTGTATCAGATCAAATCGCAGCAAGAACAAATTCAAATCCAGCAAATTGAAATTTTGAAGGAACTTTGACAAATGAATCAAAAAATAGATGTCATATATTAGCACTATGGCTTACCTCCTAAGGATTAATCGATGTAGTTTCTTATTCTGTTTTGATTGCTCTTAATGTGAAGTTAGAAGTCTATCATCTTCTTTTGAACAAAAACTGAACCTTTGTTTCAGATGTATTGTTAAATTCTGGATAACTGCTGATTTGGTTTTGAATTTGGATAAATATTTCTTGCGAGATTAATTTTGAATGATGAACTTCGTATGATTAAACTTTATGCTGACTTCTTTTGATTTTATGATCACAAACTGTGTGCTTCAAGTCTCATCTCCTTATTTTTTTTGTTGATGACAAAGGGGGAGAAGTGATGACTTGTATGACTAATGCGTATCGATAGCAGGACTTATATGAATTGCAAAAGCTTGTCTTATATGCCTTGCAAAATCTTTGAGTATATCGCAAGATTAGATCATTCCTCACATTTATATCATGAAATTCATGTTGAAAATCTTTATCATATTGAAAATTTTTTATCTCTCATCGAAGTGAAAATTGTCTCTTATCAATTGACTTGAAAATGATTTTCAATAGCTGAAAATTATGAGAAATACGAAGTTTCGTATTTGCTCATGCTTAATAAGACAACGATAAGTTCAACGGTTAAAACTTATCGATTTATGCTTGAATTCAAAAGGATGGAATTCAAGTTGTTTTATTTTCTCATAATATGGCATATAGATAGGGGGAGTTATGTTTAACTCCGTCATCATCAAAAAGGGGGAGATTGTTGAATCTCGGATTTTGATGATGAAATCAATTGATGGGTAAATTGATCTAATCTATATTATTGAAGTTAAGTGTCCAGGATTAACTACGACAGCTCAAAAACATAAAGCAAGGATACCGGAGTCAAGTTCGATGGACGTTTGAGAGTTCGAAGATTCGTCGGAGATGCTGTCGGAACCAACCAAGAAAGATCGGAGACTTGTTGAAACTTTCGGAAGTCCGCCGAAGAGATCGTCGGAGGTTTGCAGAGATCACCAAGAAGGCTCGGCTACTCGTTGATTTCATCACATGATCGGGAGCCTGCTGGGAGTCCACCAGAAGAAACCCGAGGGCATATCGGAAGTCCACCGGAAGAACGCAAGAAAGCTCGCCGAAACAAAACTCGACGTTGGCCAATTAAAAACTTGCTTAGGATTTTGTTTTTAGGTATATAGTTCACATGTAATTAGGGTTAGGATTAAGGGACAATCCTATACCTTGGTTAGGAGCCAATTAGGCCCAAAAGTGACCTGGTTTGGGTCGGATGTGAAGCCCAACTAGAAATCTATAAGGACGGGCGATGGAACCGCTGGACTGGGCGGTGGCACCGCCTAGAGCCCGAAGTGTCAGGCTGTGGCACCGCCCAGCACCCGAGACCAGGCGGTGGCACAGCCACCAACAGGTGATGGCACCGCCAATACACCGCCTGACAGACAATGACAGGCGGTGGCACCGCCACCGACAGGCGGTAGCACCACCAGTCTCGAAAACCCAAGAGAAATTTAAATTTGGAGCTCAAATTTGAATCCACTTGGGGCCTATAAATACCCCTTAATTCTCAGCAGTGAATACACCTTTTGCAAAGCAATAGTTTGAGATAAGAGTCTTAGAAAAGTTTTAGCAAGTCTTATTTTTCAAATTGCTTGATTGTTCACCTCCTCCCATCTTGTTGAAAAGAATTGTGAGAGTGTGAACCACTTATAAAGGTTATAAGAGGGGTATTAGACCTTCCCCTATAAAGAGATTTGCTAGTGGAAGTTGGAAGCCTCTTTGAAGAAGGCTTCGCAAGTGGATGTAGGTCATCTTGACCGAACCACTTTAAAACTGCTGTGTTATCTGGTTTGCATCCTACTCTTTCCATTTACATACTGCAAACTTCTTTACTTAGTCACTATGCTTCCATACGCTTCTAAGTTATCAAGGTTCCAAAATTGGTTTTCATCGATATTATTTTTTTATCGTACGAAAGTTTTTAAACCAACGTTAGTTTATCGTTGCATTAATTCACCCCCCCCTTAGTGCTGCTCCAATCCTAATAGTCATGTCATTCAAAACATTTTTGGTTCATAACAAATGGAGCATAGAGTAATTGGAGCATATCAATAGCGTTTAAGATGTTTCAGAGCATATCAATAAACGGCATATGAAACATTTCAAAGCATAACAATAGCAGATGAAAATATTTCGGAGCATATCAATGGCGTATGAAATGTTTTGGAGCATATTAGTAATGAATGAAACATTTCAAAGCTTATTAATGGCGTATGAAATGTTTCGGAGCATATCAATGACAAATGAAATATTTCGGAGCATATCAATGGCAAATGAAATATTTCAAAAGCATAAGAAGCATTTCGGAACATATCGAAGAACAAATACGAAACAGAAGCTCAAACGTCATATTTGATAGTGCATTCATATCATTCTTATCCAAAACATGTATAGAAACACATAACCAAAGTTTTGGATATCATATCAAACATACAGAAGGTGCAGTGGACCACAGACAGAATTTGATTCATCCATTTCTGAATGACTACTAGACATAAGTCCCCCACATTTGGGAGCTCCATCCACCCATGTCTAGGTGAAGCCAAAGGGGGCCAGAAGAGCAAAGGTCCATCCCACAAATACTATAGTACAAAAGGATAGTGTGAACAATAAAATTAGGACATATCGGAAGCACATACGGAACAACGAACCGTACATATGCCTTTATGAGTCAATACGATGCAAATATAATCTTTCACAATATATTCAAATTTGAAAGGAAACAAAGGCAAGTGTATACCAGGATTATGGCACATATCGGGAGCCCATGCGGAACAACAGAATATACATGTATCCATACGAAATAATGTAATATAATATAAATTTTAAATAAATTTTTTTAAAAATTTAAGTAATTTAAGGATAAGAGCATACAAGAATTCAAAGCAGTAGTATAAAGCTCAATTGAAGAAAGAATGCTAAATAAAATCAATTTTCAAAGGTAACGGAACAAGAACAGGCGAAATCGACCAAAGTTCAATTTCTGGCAGAATTCGAGAGGCAGATTGAACCAATGATTCAAACTATCAATTGTGCTCCAATTTACTCAGAAATATATCATTGGAAACATATTTTAATCTACTTTCAGATAAAATAATTTTCATATGAATTGGAGTTTCTAACAAAGAGTTACAAATAATTTGGTAACCAAAGGTCAGGAAATAAAATCTATGTTTTACATAATTCATAGGGTCGGTTTCAACAGATAACTAAGTAGGCATTTAAAATCTAAATATTTCAATCTATATATCAAAGAAAGATCTATCCATCTAGTTTCCAACAAAATAAACTTGGAAAATATCAGAGTTTCCAATCGGGACTTATAAGTAGTTTAGTATCCAAGGATCAAACGTTATGGTCCATGTTTTGCACAATCTATAGGGTTAATTGAAACAAAAGTTAGGATGGGTATTCGATATCCCAATCTTTCAATCTCAGTGTCCAAAGAAAGGTATAAGAGTTAATTTCAATTAAGGTTTTGCCTAAATCCAAGTTTGGCACTAAAAGTTATGTTTGAAACAATGAATATGGGTTAGATTAATAAAAACTTTTAGATTCTTTGTATCTAACAAGAGAAATATCATGATCTAAGCTAAAATCTTTCAAATTATTTAGAATTAATATGAGAACAGAGACAAATATTTCTGTAGGATGGGGTTAGAACACTTGCAATAGAAAGGATCGATACACTTGCAGGATAAAAGATCGGGACACTTGCCTTTCGAAGGTTTTGATCTGAAGATCCGAAGACGGTGTAAGCCCAAATCATTCTTCTACTTTTCCTCCATCTCCTTTACTTGTTTCATTTTCTGTATCTATCTTTTTTCCTAGCCGCTGCTGTCACTACCACTATTGCAACTGCAACCGTAGCCATGGTCGCAGCCGCAGCCACCGCCGTAGCACCTTTCACTGTGCTTCTTCCTTCCTCCCTTCTCTCATCCTTCTTTTTCTATCCCAAACACAGCTGCCGCAACCACCGTCGCTGCTGCAGCCACTGTTGCAGCTATTGCCACAGCCACATCGCTGCCGCAGCCACAATCGTACCGCTACCGTTGTCGCTGCCTCAGCCATACCGCTGTCGCAACCGCAGCCACCTTCCCCTCTTCCTCTTCTTCCCTCTTCTCTCTCTCTTCTTCTTCCTTTCCTTCTCTTCTTTCCCAGCTGCAAGTACTGCAGTCGCAGCCATAGTTATGGCTATAGCCAAACCACAACCGCAGCCTCTTCTTCCTCCCCTGCTCTTCTTCCTCTCCTTCTTCTCTTCCAGCTGCAGCTACCATCACCACAGCTGCAGCCCCTTCTTCCCCTTCTCTTCTTCCTCTCCTTCCCTTCTTCCTTTCTCTTCCTCTTTCCCTGACACAGCTGCAGCCGCAGCTCTCCTTCCTCTCTTTTACCCCACCTTTTCTTACTCTCCTTCTTCTCTTCCAGCTGCAGCTGCCACCGCCACAGCCGCAGCCCCTCCTTTCCCTTCTCTTCTTCTCCCCCTCCTTTCCCTTCTCTTCTTCTCCTCTTCTTCCATATTTCTCTTCTTCTTCCCTTCTCCTCCCCGATGCACAGCGCCTCCTCTCCTCTGTTTCCTCCTATAGGAAACAAAGGTGCTACAGCCCTAGTTGCTGCAGCTACCTCTCTCTCATCTCCCTCTTCCCTCTCTTCTCCTTCTTCTTCTTTTCTTCTCTTCACCCTCTTCTTCTTCTTCTCGTCTTCTTCCCTTCTCCTCCCCGACGCTGAACACCTCAGTTTCCTCATGCAGGAAAAGGTGGTGGGATAAAACTGCCACCCTTTCCTTTTTTTTTATCTTTTTGCAACTTAATAGTTTAGTCCTTGAAATTTCTATATTTACATATAGGTCATGAGATTTACAAATAGATCCTTACATAAATTTCAGAAACGAAGGATATTATACAAACAGTATGCAAGAAAGAAATATACTATGGACTGATCTGACTAACATTGCAAATGACTGTCTTAATGTACCTTAGATTGTTCTTGGTGACTTTAATACTGTTCGGCACACAAATGAAAAGTGGGGGGTAGATAGCTTTCCGAAAGTCAACTTCAAAGTTTAAATGATTACATAAACACTACCGTATTGATTGATATGAAATCTGTGGGCAATTGGCTCTCCTGGAGTAATCAAGGTGTTGCTAATAGAAAAATAATGGCTCGACTCGATAAGTGTTTGATTAATAAAAAATGGTTAACTGTTTACCCTGATTCACTTCTTGAATATGATGCACCACTTTTTTCTGATCATTCTTTAATGTATATACACGCAGATAAGGCAACACCGAGAGGCAAGAAAACATTTAGATTTTTTAACATGTGGAGTACTCATCCTCAGTTCCTTAATATTATCAGATCAGCTTGAAATATTAATATACATAGTCACCCCCTTACATCTTATATCAAAAGCTTAAAGCCTATAAAGCAGCACTTAAAAAGTGGAATACAAACACCATTGGAAATATTACCACCCAGGTTCAAATTTGTAGAAAGGAACTAATGATAATGCAACATAAGCTACAACTTCAGCCCCAAGATGATAATCTTATCTATAAAGAGACAGAAGCCTGAAATAACTTTATGCAAGCCTTAAAGCAGGAGGAAAGTTTTACAAAGCAGAATTCTCGACAGCATTGGTTTACTCTAGGGGATTATAATTCTAAGTTTTTCTATACTTCCATTGCTACTTGAAGGGTCGTTAACCGCATCAGAAAATGCAGAGACAAATTTGGTAATCTTATTAAGAATTTAGAGGAGGTTAAAGCATACACTGAGCGATTTTTTTATTCCTTACTCAATCAAGCGGTGTAACCTAATAATATTCATGTGGAATCAACTAGAAAGCTTGATTCAGATGCCATTTCAATCCTCAATACCCCAATTACAGATGACGAAATTGTAAGAGTTGTCTTTAAGTCACCGAAACACAAAAGCCTTGGTCTAGACGGATTTCCAACTGAATTTGACCAAATTGCATGGTCTATTATTGGTAATGTCTGATTCCATTCGTGCTCCCAAAAGAGCCAATAGGTGAGCTATTGAAGAGTATCAAAAACTTTGGAGTTTCCAAGCAACATTGAATCCAATTAACTCATTGCTGAGGGAAGTTCATACCAAGGAGCATCTTATAGATAAAGTTCCTATTAACATTTCTTATGCAATCTCTTTTGGAACTAGTACTAATATGTGGTACGATCCTTAGGTGAATGGGAGGAATATATTTCAATTATATGGTGACAGAATATGAAAAGACCTTGGGGCTCCCAAAGATTGGAAGGTTTCCGAGTTCATTGCTAACGGTACCAGGTGTCTCCCTAATCCTATTTCTGCTAAAATGTTATCACTTTGGTCGACTATCACAGGTATTCTAATCAGGAATAACTCTTCAAATATACTTATTTGGCCTCATGACAATGGCAAATTTAGTGCCACATCTGCTTGAAATCAAATCAGGCAAAGAAATAACAAGTGGATCCTAAACAGTTGGACATGGGATCTGTTAGGATCAAGAGCGGCACTAAGAGAGGATGAATTAGTGCAGTGGAAAACTTTCGCTATTAAAAAAAAACTTATTTCAATTAAAATCGATTCCATTGAGAATGGTTTCAATTCAATCTATTTCAGAAGGAATTTGTACTTGAAACCTTTCGTGAAAGTGCAAGAGAAGACTAAGGTGATTTGCATCAATGTAAATTGCACAAATGAAAAGTATTAGTTTCGTAAACTCTTCATACGATCAAAGCCAATCTCGGAAGATGTTTATGTGAAAGCGTATGTAGAGGTAGTTAAAGCACAGTAAGGAGGAGAGGCAGTTTGCTATAAAAGAAAGTTGCTCAAAGTAAATGCAAACTGAGATTTAGAATGGTTTGGCCAACGTGACCTACATCCATTTTTTGCTTCCTCCTCCGACGAGGTCACAAGCGTTCACTAGAGGCCTTCCTTCAATAGGCGAAGGCCAACCACCTTTTACAACTTTTTTTTTTTGCTTGGTTTAGGAGATAACCCTTACAAGTTTCACTTCTCTTTCTTGGATGGTTACAAGGCTAAGAGATAAAGGAGGAGAACTCTAACTTTTACAACACTTTAAGGCTCAAGAACTCAAGATTATGCCAATAGGTTTTGTATCCTTTCATGCAGAAAATGGTGAGGTTTTTATAGGCCCCAATAGCTTCAAAATTGGAGCCAAAAAGTGTCATATACCCGTAATCTGGGGTACTAGTGGTACCACCGTCATTACTGGGTGATACTACCACCGCTGATATGACCCTGGGTAGTACCACCGCTGAATAGGGGTGGTACCACCATTGGAAGCACTACTGCTGGCGGTACCACCGCCCATCCTGGGCAGTACCACTGCCTAGGAATCCAAGGGCACGGCTTTCCAGGAGGTGCCACCGTCGGCCATATTTTCAAGGTCCTGGTTAGGTCTTGAATCTGGCCCAAACCAGCTCAACTTAGGGCCCATTTGGCCCCAAATTAAGTTAGTGGGATCACCTCCCAATCCTAACTTAATTTATGTTCTAACTACGATAATTAAGATATGTTTACTGTACTTTTTATTTCGGTGTGTCAATTGCTCTTCCGACGAGCTTCCGACGTACTTCCGGCGAACATCCAATGAACTCTCGGCAATGCTCCGGTGGACTCCCAGCAAGCTCCTAGACTTTGCGACGATGTTCTTGGTGAGTTCTGATGAGCTTCTATGGCAAGCTCCTGGACTTCTCACTTGGTTCCCGTAGAATTTCCGATGAACGTTTGGACTTTTGATGAACTCTCGAACTCCCAACGTGATCTCGATCGTGACTCCGGCACAACACCTACTTCATGTCTTACTTCTATCGTAGTTAATCCTATAAATTTTTCTCAACATATAGATTAGATCAAACAAATTACAATTGACTTCATCATCAAAATTCGAGATTCAATAATCTCCCCCTTTTTTATAATGACAATCAATTGATGATAGAGTTAACCTTAACTCCCCCTATCTATATGCCATATTTGAGAAAAGACACTCTTGAATTCAAAGCCTTTGAATTCAAGAAACAAATTGATAAGTTAAGTTCATTTAAACTTATCAATACACACATCATGATTCCTATCATGATCTAGCATTCTCAAAATGGTGTCAAGGCATGACATCCATTTTTAAGTTTTGATATTTCAAATATGAACGATGACAAATATAGTAATTCATTATTCTATGGCAAGATATCATTTTATAAAAGTGTAAGTTAAGTTCTAGATATCTTATCATAATGAAGAAAATTTATCAAGCAAACATTTCAAGTATATATGATGAAATACATTGCATACATTTGTCATCAATTTACCACAATTTGGTATGATTTCTCCCCCTTTGTTATCAACAAAAAAGAGAACAATTTCAAAAATGCAAGTGTGGTAAAAATTCATGTCACATTTAAAAAAAAAATCATACAATCATATTGCAAGCATTCATGACATGGTATCATTCAAAAGTTCTCACATTAAAAGTTATAAATATTTAAAGAGATAGCTTCCATCAAGTTTTGCCTTTTTATTTTTTATCAAAACATTGCATGGAGAAGGAGAGTAAGGAGGAAAATCCATTGAGAACCAACTTTGAATAAATTAAAGAAGATAAAAGAGTTTCATTAAATCATGCTTCAATTTTTCACAAGGATCAAGATATTCATGTGAAATTAAATCCTCACTCTTGCAAGTGTTCATCTCATTAAAAAAAGAATCATAAAAAAATCTTCCTTTATTAAGAAGGAATTCATGTGAAAGAATCATCATATGAAGGATAAAATAAATTTCATGAATTAATCTTCATAATGAGAGGAGCATCACATCAAAACCATTTCTCAATAAAAACCCACAAGAGATAAATCCGAGAGATGCATTTGTCAATGACTTCCATGAATCAAACATATAAATACTTCATGCATTTATAAAATATTTTGTCATAGCTTTTCATCACTACTTGCATCATGATAACATGCTCTTCATCATAGAAACTTTTGGTATCAAAGCACAAAATTTTCAACATCAAAGTAAACATGTTATTGAAGCACACAACCTTATCATCATGTAAGATTCACATCATAAAATTATCAGCACCTAATTTAAGTGAGTGATCAAGAAAGTTCGAAAACAAAATTTAACAAATTAATGCATTCAGATATATTAACATTCCTAATTCTCTTCTAATAAAATTAAATTATTCTTCACTTAAAGGTTTTGTAAAAATATCAGCTAATTGATGTTTTGTATCAATAAACTCTAAGATGACATCATGATTAGTAACATGATCTCGTATAAAGTGATGCCTAATATCAATATATTTTGTTCTAGAGTATTGAATATGATTTTTTATTAAACATATTGCACTTGTGTTATCACATTTTAAGGGAATACTTTTAAGATGAATTTTGCAATCCTCTAAAGTTTTTTTCATCCACACAACTTGTACATAACAAGCACTAGCTACAATATACTTAGTTTCAGTTGTAGATAGTGTAACCAAGTTTTGTTTCTTGGAAGACCAAGAAACAAGGGCATGTCCTAAAAATTGACATGTTCTGGATGTACTTATTCTATCTAATCTACATCCAGCAAAATCCGCATCAGCATATGCAATTAGTTCAAAGTTCTCAAATTTTGGATACCATAATCCTAGATTTGTGGTTCCTTTAACATATCTAAGTATTCTCTTAACTGCTTTAAGATGAGATTTCTTAGGATTAGATTGAAACCTAGCACAAAGTCCTACACTAAACATGATATCCGGTCTAGTTGCAGGGAGATAAAGTAAACTTCCTATCATACCCCTATAAGTTTTTTGATCCAAGCTTTCTCCACTTTCATCAATTTCTAACTTAGTGGAGGTGCTCATAGGAGTGTTGATAGCCTTTGAGCTATCCATATTAAACATTTTTAGCAAATCTAAGGCATATTTTGTTTGACTAAGAAATATACCATTACTTAGTTATTTGATTTATAAGCCCAAAAAGAAAGTTAATAGCTCATCAAACTCATTTCAAATTCAAGACTCATACTTTTAGCAAATGATTCACAAAGAGATTCATTCATAGAACCGAAAATGATATCATCAACATAAATTTGAACAATAAGAAAATTATTTTCAAAATTTTTGATAAACAATGTAGTATCGACCTTGCCTTTAGAGAAATATTTTCAATAAGAAATGAACTAGGTCTCTCATACCAAGCCCTTGGGGCTTGTTTTAAACAATAGAGAGCTTTAGTTAATTTAAACACATGATTAGAAAGATTATCATTCTCAAATCTAGGAGGTTGTTCAACATAAACGTCTTCGAAAATAACACCATTATGAAAAGTACTTTTAACAGTCATTTGAAACAACTTAAAATTATTACTACTAGTATAGGTAAGGAGCATCCTTATGGCTTCTAATCAAGCCATAAGAGTGAAGGTTTCTTCATAATCGATACCTTCTTCTTGGTTGAAACCTTTGGCCACTAATCTAACCTTGTTTCTAACCACGATACCAGATTCATCTCGCTTGTTTCTAAAGACCCATTTAGTACTAATAACTAAATGGTCATTTGGCCTATGAATAAGCTTCCACACCTCATTTCTCTCAAATTGATTTAACTCATCTTGCATTGGGATAATTTATAAATCATCTTTCATGGCTTCGTCAATACATTTAGGTTTAATTTGGGAGAGAAAAGCGGTATTGACACAAACATTTTTAAGAGAAGACCATGTTTGAACCCCTTTAGATGTGTCTCCTATGATTAGCTCCTTAGGATGAGCATCTACATACTTCCAATCCTTGGGTAAGGATGTTTTGGAAGTAGATGCATACAAGTTGCTAGATGGAGAAAGGCTTTCATTTAAATTCAAAGCATCAAAATCATCATCATAATCAAAATTATTTTTCTAAATTTTTGAAACCTCATTAAAAACAACATGAATAAATTCTTCTATAATCAAAGTTCTTTATTAAAGATATGAAATGCTTTAGAAATAGAAGAATAGCCAAGAAAAATTCCTTCATCGGATTTAGCATCAAATTTTCCTAAGGCATCATTTTCATTTAAGATAAATCATTTACACCTAAAAATATTAAAATATGAAACATTGGGTTTTTTATTGTTCCACAACTCATAAGGAGTTTTGGTAAGTAAGGGTATTACTAGAACTCTATTCATGACATAGCATGTCATGTTTATGGTTTCAGCCCAAAAATATTTGGGTAGGCTATGTTCATTCAACATGGTTCTTGTCATTTCTTGTAAATTTCTATTTTTTCTTTCTACTACTCCATTTTATTGAGGATTTCTTAGAGTAGAGAAGTTTTGGTTGTATCCATTAGATTCATAAAATTCTTGAAAATCGGGGTTTGGAAATTCACCACTGTGATCTGTCACGCCCCTCAAAAATATCGATGATATTAAAATTTTCATCACAAATCCATCCAGGATCCAAACTAACATTTGAGAATACTAAAAACATCCAAACATCTAATAATCCATAAAACCTATGCAGTTTATAACTATACAACACATCACTCGATGATTCATAAAATCCAATCCTAACTCACCAAAATAATAATCACAACACAAATTCATAAGTGTGGAAGTCTATACAATCACAAAACCAACGTTTACCACAAGTTCATATCATTACACGAATTAAACTTAACATTCCAGAATCCTAAACATGAGAGGTTGTTTAAACTTATACAAAATCCACAAGCTTAGATTTATCGTCAACATTGCATTAGATGCAGAGTGTGCTTATACAACAAAAACATATATACTAATAAAGATCTGCCCAAAATCTTCTAGCTTTCTACTGCCTCAGCCCAATTTTAACATTTAAGTAAGTGACAAGCTATCCTGAAAAATTTATATAGCAATGGGGTGAGCATATAAAACTCAGCAAGTGACTAACATATCCATGACAAAAGAGGACAATTTTCAAACAAATAAGGTTTCAAAATACAAGGCATAATAGAAAGAATTCATAGACATAATCTAACTAGGTGCAGAATCACAAATGTTTTTTCAATCAAACATATTTGGTTCATAACAGATGGAGCATAAAGTAATTAGATCATATTAATAACCAATGAAACGTTTTGGAGCTTATTAATGACGTATGAAAGGTTTCTGAGCATATCAATGGCAAATAGGACATTCCAGAATATATCAATAGCATATGAAATATTTCAAAGCATATCAATAGTATACGAACATTTCAGAGCATATCAAAGAATGATACGAAACAGAAGCTGAAATGTCATAATTGACGTTGCATTCATATCTTTCTTATCCAAAGCGCATATAGAAATACATAACCAAAGCTCTGGATATCATATCAAACATACAAAAGGTATAGTGGGACCACAAACAGATTGTGATTCATTCATTTCTGAATGACCACTAGACATAAGTCTCCCACGTTTGGGAGCTTCATCCACCCATGTCTAGGTGAAGTCAGAGGGGGCCGGCAGAGCATCGCAGGCTCTATGCATAACTCCCTTTATCATTTCTAGCAAAGGTTCACATTATCCCACAACACCATAGTACAAAAGGGTAGTATGAATAATAAATAGCATATATCGGAAGCACACGCGGAACAACAAAACGTACATATGCCTTTACGAGTCAATACGATGCAAGAAATAATCTTTCACAAATGTATTCAGATTTGACAGGAAATGAAAGCAAGAGTATACACAGATTCCAAGAAATCATATATAGCTCAATTCAAATAAGAAGTTAGATGAATTTAATATCCAAAGGAATAAAACTGGAATAGGCACATATCGAAAGCAAAGGCGGAACAATGGGATATACATGTGCCTATATGAGTCAATACGATATAGCATAAACAATACACAATATATTTCAAGAATATAAATAACTTATAGACAAGAGCAAACCAGAATTCAAGCATTAATATAAATCTCAATTGAGTGAAGGAAACTGAATAAAATCTATTTCCAAACGAATGAAAACAGAATATGCGAAATATACTAAAGCTCGATTTTTGACAGAGTTCGAGAGGCACATTGAACAAATACTTCAGATTGTCAATTATACTCCAATACTCTCAAGAAAACTATTATCGAAATATATATAAATCTATTTTCTAATGAAATAATTTTTGTATGAATCAAGGTTTCCTACAAGGAGTTACCATTGATTTAGTAACCAAAGGTCAAAAACAAAATCAATGTTTTGCATAATTCATAGGGTCGGGCTCAATAGATAACAAGATAGTCTTTTGAATTCCAAATTTTTCAATCTATATATCAAAAGAAAGATATACAAGTCTAGTTTCAAATAAAGTTAGTTTGGTATAAATCAGAATTTCCAACAGGGCCTTATAGGTATTTTAGTATCGAAAGGTCAGAAATTTTGATCCCTATTTTGCAGCATCCATGGGCTCATTTGAAACGGAAGTTTGGGTAAGTATTCAGTGTTCAAAATTTTCAATATTAGTGTCAAAAGAAAGGTATAGGAGTCTAATTTCAAATGAACAAGATCCTGCCTAAATCCATATTTGGTGCTAAAAATTATGACTGAAACAACCTATAGGAGTCTATTTAATAAAAAATTTCAGATCCGTGGTTTTATGTCTAACAAGAGAAATATCAGGTTCTAAGCAGAAATTTTTCATATTATTCAAAATTAATATGAGAACAGAGACTAATATTTCTATATAATAAGATTAGAATACTTATCTTTGAGAATTATGACCCGAAATGGGAAGATTTGAGCAAAGAAAACCCCAAAGCCCCAAATTTCTCTTTTTCTTCTTCCCCTTTTTTTTTGCTTCTTTTTTCTCTCTTCCTCTATTCTTCCATGCAGCTACCTTCTCTGGTTCCTTCAGAATGAAGGCAGAGAGGCTTAAGTGGTGGGATTTGTAATTTTGTATATTTTACAGTTTAGTCCTTGCATTATTATATTTATGATTGGGTCCTTAGGATTTACATATAGGTCCTCAGATTTTTTTTTCTCTTTGAACATATCCCCAAATCTTATTAATAAGTTCTCAGATTTATACTTTGGCTCTTTTATCAAATTTAAGATGGATTCTTATATTACAACTAGAAATTTAAACAAAAATTTAGAAATGAGGGATGTTACATGATCACTTCAAATTGACGAAATCATAAAACCCTTTTCATTTTGAATAAGTTTACAAAACTTGGAGAAATATCTAAAGCATTCACTTTTGTATGTCAAAAAATAAGTCCATGTGTATCTACTATAATCATCCACGATGACAAATACGTATTTGCTACCTTTTAGGCTTAATGTAGAAATTGGTTTGAACAAGTCCATATGGATTAATTGCAAAGGTCTAGAGATGCTTATTTGGTTCTTAGATTTGAAGCTATATTTTATTTGTTTTTCTAGTTGATATACATCACACACATTATCGTTGACGAACTTGATATGAGGAATTCCTCTTACAAGTTCTTTAGATGAAATTTGAGAGATTAGTTTCATGCTAGCATAACCTAATCTCCTATGCCAAAGCCAAGCATCGTCATTTAAAACTGAAAAACATATTTCATTATAAAGATCATTGATATCAATAGTGTATATATTATTTTGTTTCAGTGTAATCATAGATGTGTTTTTGTATGGTTTTTCAATAATGCAAGTGTTAGATTCAAATCTAACAATATATCCTTTATCACATAATTGACTAATACTCAAAAGGTTATGCTTTAAGCCATCAACTAACAATATATCTTCAATAAAAAAGTTGGATGTATTACCTACAGTTCCTTTGCCAATGATTTTACCCTTGTTTTTATCTCCGAAGGTGACATATCATTCATCTAGGCTAGTGAGCTTAGAGAAATGAGATGGATCTCTAGTCATATGCCTTGAGCATCCACTATTAAGGTACCATCTCTTGCTCCTAGCTTATGATGGTATACATTTCTACAAAAGAGGATGATTTTTAGGTACCCATTTGACCTTGGGTGCTTCAAATATCGATCGGCTTAACTTATCATTTTGCATGGAGTTCTTTACGGTTCTTTTAGGAATCCAAATCAATTTGTATGGACTACACTTTTTAAATGGACAATGATAAGCTATATGTTCAAGTTTGCAACAAAAGTTGTATTTGTTTTGGGGTGAAATATGCAAGATAGGGCCATTAACAAAGGTGGTTGGATTTTGGTGAGAGCTACTCATAAATCCGATTCTACTTCTTTTATAAACATGACCCTTATTGGCAAGGATCATGTTCAAGGACTTGCTACCAACCTCAAATTTTTCTAATATTTGAATAGCAAGTTTTCCTTTCTAAGTGTTTCTACTTTATGGCATTTCGTACATGGAGCTAAACTATCATTATGCTCAATTTTTAATTTATCAAAATCACTAATAAGAGAATCATGATGTTTTTTTAACAATTTATATTTTTTACTAATTATTTTATATTTATCAAATAAATCATGAAAAACATTTAATAGTTCATCAAATGATAAATTTGCATCTAATGAACTTGTTACCTCATCTCCAATGGCCATTAGCACATAGTGAGCAACTTGCTTGGTGTTGGTTGGCTCCTCTTCTTTGGAAGCACTTGAGTCATCCCCTGTAGCTTTGAGTGCCTTCTTCTTTGATTACCTCCTTTTTGCTTGGGAACATTCACTCTTGAAGTGTCCCAGTTTCTTGCATTCATAGCATATCACTTGTTCTTTCTTTAGTTCAAATTTAATTTTAGTATCATTTTTGAATTTATTTCTTTTTATAATTTTTTTGAATTTTCTTGTTAATAGTGCCAAATCATCATCAAAGTCCTCATTACTTGAGTTTTCTTTCAAGTGGTCTTCTTGTGTTCTCAATGCTATATCCTTCATGTTCTTTGAAAGGGTATCCTCAAGCTCTTCATGAGCTTTGCATGTCATTTTATAGGTCATTAGTGACTCAATTAGTTCTTCAAAAGGAAAATTATTTAAATCTTTGGCCTCTTGAATGGCCGTGACTTTAGGGTCCCAACTCTTTGGAAGGGATCTTAAAACTTTATTAATGAGTTCAAAATCCAAGAAACCTTTACCAAGTCCATTTAGACCATTGACGATATCCGTAAATCGGGTGTACATGTCTCCAATGGTCTCACTTGGTTTTATTCGAAATAACTCATAAGAATGAACTAAAATATTAATTTTTGACTCCTTCACTCTACTAGTGCTTTCATGAGTCACTTCGAGTGTGTGCCAAATATCAAAAGCTATTTCACAAATTGATACTCGATTAAACTCATTTTTATCTAATGCACAAAACAAGGCATTCATAGCCTTGCCATTTAAAGTGAAAGTCTTCTTCTCCAACTCATTATAATCATTCATTGGAAGAAAAGACTTTTGAAAACTATTTTCGACAATGTTCCAAAGCTCAAAATCTATTAAAATTAGGAAGATCATCATTCTAGTCTTCCAATATGTGTAATTCGTCCCATTGAACATAGGCAGACGTGTAATTAAATGACTCTCTTGGTTACTTGCAAATGCCATCTCTCTTGGGTTTTAAACCAAACGAGAGTGAACTTTGCTTTGATACCAATTGTTAGGAACAAAAGCGACAATAAGAGGGGGAGGTGAATTAGTGGAGCAAAAAACTTTTGCTATTTCAAAAAAAACTTATTTCGATTATAACTGATTCCAACGAGAATGGTTTCAATTCAATCCATTTCAGAAGGAATTTGAACTTGAAACCTTTCGTGAAAGTGCAAGAGAAGACTAAGGTGATTTGCAGCAATGTAAATTGCACAAATGAAAAGCGTCGATTTTGTAAAGTTTCCATACGATTAAAGTCAATCTCAGAAGATGTTTACGTGAAAGCGTATGTAGACATAGTTAAAGCACAGTAAGGAGGAGAGGTAGTTTGCTATAAAATAAAGTTGCTCAAAGTAAATGCAAACCCAATTTTAGAGTGGTTCGGTCAATGTGACCTACATCCATATTCAGCTTTCTCCTCTGATAAGGTCATTGGCGTCCACTAGAGACCTTCCTTCAATAGGCGAAGGCCAACCACCTTTTACAGCTTTTCTCCTTTTGCTGGGTTTAGGAGATAACCCTTACAAGTTTCACTCCTCTTTCTTGGATGGTTACAAGGCTAAGAGATGAAGGAGGAGAACTCTAACTTTTACAACACTCTAAGGCTCAAGAACTCAAGATTATGCTAATAAGTTTCATACCCTTTCATGCAGAAAAGGGTGGGGTTACTAGAGCAAAAAAGTATCATATCCTCGGAATCCGGGGTACTGGCGGTACCATCGCCGTTACTGGGTGGTACTACCACCGCTGATATGACCTTGGGTGGTACTACTGCCTAGGAATCCAGGGGCATTGCTTTCCAGGCGGTGCCACCGCCGGCCATATTTTCAGGGTCCTGGTTGGGCGTTGAATCCGACCCAAACCAACCCAACTTAGGGCCCAATTGGCCCCAAATTAATTTAGTGGGATCACCTCTCAATCCTAACTTAATTTACATTCTCACTATGATAATTAAGACATGTTTACTACACTTCTTATTCTGGTGCATCAATTGCTCTTCCGACGAGCTTCCGGCATACTTCTGGCGAACATCCAATAAACTCTCAGCAATGCTCCGACGGACTCCCGGCAAGCTCTTGGACTATGCGATGATCTTTTTGGTGAGTTCCGATGAGTTGCTTATGGCAAGCTCCTGGACTTCTTGGTTGATTCCTGTAGAACTTCCGACGAACTCTTGAACTCCCAACGTGATCTCGATCTTGACTTTGACACAACACATGCTTCATATCTTACTGCTATCGTAGTTAATCTGCCACACTTTTCTCAGTATATAGATTAGATCAATTAAATTACAATTGACTTCATCATCAGAATCTGAGATTCAACAGGATCGATCAGGATCACAGAGACATTCCTTATGTACATGGCAGGCCCTTCTTAATAAACTACCTATAATAGACAATATGAAAAGAAGAAGTATCTATCATGTTAACTGATGCTCCCTTTGTATGCAATAGGAAGAAACTATTGGCCACCTCTATTTTGCTTATGACTATACTAAATGGATATGTATAGAGATTCTCCAGCGATTCGAACTCAATAGGCTATCGCAGCAAAACTTGCATCAAGAATTAGGCGACCTTATGTAATGTTTCTCAAGAAAAGGGCCTCTTACACAATTGGCAAAGGTTACTTTCAGATGTACTATTTGGTGGATGTGGAAGGAGAGATGTAGCAGAATCTTTGAGTGTCAACACAAAAACAATGCTCACCTCTTGACAGAGATTATTAGAGACTCAAGATCATATATGGAGCACGATCTCAAAATGAAGCACTTTACACGAAGAGAAAAAGATATTTTTATCAAATTCAATTTTGCTATTAGCTAAAGATCTTGGGCATGATGTTAAATGCTATACCCATAGGTAGTCTTGGCATATTTGGACATTACATTTTCTTTGTTGGCTACAGTTAGGAGTTATAGTCTACAGCATGTGGAGTCATAACTACCGCATGTGTACTCTATGAGTTACTTGGCTTCGTCTATGACTTGTATAGACAAAGCTATTTGTAGAAACTTTACACATAATCAATTTACTTTTACTAACCAAAAAAAAATAAAAAGAAGGTTAGTTCTCCCATCAAACTCATTTCAAACTCTAGACTTAATACTTTTTGCAAATGACTCGTGGAACCGAAAATAATATCATCAACATAAATTTAAACAATAAGAAAATTATTTTTAAATTTTTTAATAAATAATATTGTATTGACCTTGCCTTTAGAGAAATTATTTAGAATAAGAAATGAGCAAAGTCTCTCATACCAAGCCCTTTGGGCTTGTTTTAATCCATAGAGAGCTTTGGTCAATTTAAACACATGATTAGGGAAATTATCATTCTCAAATCTGAGAGGTTGTTCAACATAAACTTCTTCATAAATAAAGCCATTAAGAAAAGCACTTTTAACATCCATTTGAAATAACTTAAAATTATTACTACTAGCATAAGCAAGGAGCATCCTTATGACTTCTAATCGTGCCACAAGAGCGAAGGTTTCTTCATAATCGATACCTTCTTGGTTGAAACTCTTAGCCACTAATCTAGCCTTGTTTCTATTAGGAAAAGAGTCAGCACTAAGAGGGAGAGGTGAATTAGTACAGCGGTAAAATACGTCGGTTCCGAAAACTTTTCATACGATAAAAGCCGAACTTAGAAATGCTTAACTTGAAAGCATGTTCGTAAATGTATTGAAGGTAGTAAGCAAGTAAAATGGTTTGCAGTAAAGTAAATTGCTCAAGATGAAATGCAAACCAGATTTTAGAGTGGTTCGGTCGTTGTGACCTACATTCACTTCGCTGATTCCTCTTCCGTCGAGGCCACTAGCATCCACTATCGGTCTTCCTTCAATAAGTGAAGACTAACAACCTTTTACACGCCTCTTCTCCTTTTCATAGGTTTAGGAGACAACCTTTACAAGCATACACACTCCTCCTAAATAGAATTCTAGACTTAGACTAGAGGAGGAGATTTCTCAAGTGATTGCAACAACGTTTCTTAACTTTTAAACTCTCTGTACTTGTATATTTTGTTGAATTTTAGATTTTGATGATGAAACCAATTGATAAGTGTTTATGATTTAATCTGCATTTTGAGTGACACAGGATGCTTCGATTAGGGAGAGACAATTAAAGCAGGAAGAATCATATTGGGCCGGAGGAAAACGTGTTAGAAGATTGGGTGTTGGGCCGGAGGATCAGTCGACGTATCGATATAAAGCTTCGAGCCATGGATTCAGGCATCGGGCCAAGAAGAACGAATATTGCGCCAAGGATATTGGAGTTGGAAGGTCAATTGGCCGATTGGGCAATAGGCCGCAAGAGAGGACGATGCGTCGAAGAATCGGACGAAGCATTGATGGACCAATGAAATGCCGGACGACATGATTCATACTTAGTAATAATTGTGTAGATCGAAATGTGTTTTTATGTATATAGGATTAACTAAGATAGCAAGACATAAAATAAAATGAAGTCCCGGAGTCAAGAACATGATTTCGTTGTGAGTTCGAGAGTTCGTCGAATGTCCGAACGTTCGTCGGAAGTTCTGTTGGTACCAACCGAGAAGTCCAGGAGCTTGCCAAAGAAGCTTGTCAAAACTCGCCAAGAAGATCGTTGTGATATTTAGGAGCTTATAGGGAGTCTGTCGGAATATTACCGAGAGATCGTCGGAAGTTCGTCGAAAGATTGTCGAAAGAAACCGTACTTATCTTGCTTAGATTATGTCTTAGGAATCATAGTTAGCACATAATTGGAGTTGGGATTCGGAGATAATCACATCAACTCTGTTAGGGGCCAACTGGGCCTAAAGTTGGACTGGTTTGGGCCAGATTCAAGGCCCAACCAGGGTGCTAAAACCCAGGCCGATGATGGCACCGCCTGGGGTACAGCACCCCAAGATTCCTAGGCTGCGGTACCACCCAAGCTGGGAAATGGTACCGACGGCAGCAATGCTGCCAACAGTGCCGCCCTTGTTCGGTGGTGGTACCTCTTAGTACCAGATCTTGCGATGGTAGTACTGTCCAAGAATGGCGGTGGTACCACTAGTACACAGGAAACCTTGGATGAGACCTTTTTAGGCTTTAGGTTTGAATCAACTTGAAACCTATAAATGCCCCTCTCATCCCTAGTTAACACACACAAGCATAGAGTATTTAAAAGTGAGAAAATGCTGTTGCAATCACTAGAGAAATCCCCTCCTATAGTCTAAGTTTAGAATTTTGTCTAGGGGGAGTGTGTTCTTGAAAAGGTTGACTCCTAAACCTATGAAAAGCAGAAGAGGGGTATAAGAAGGAGGTTGATCTTCACCTATTAAAGGAAGATCGATAGTGGATGCCGGTGGCCTCAACGGAAGAGGAATCGACAAAGTGGATGTAGGTCACGACGATCGAACCACTCTAAAATCTAGTTTGCATTTTACTTTGAGCACTTTATTTTAACTGCAAGCCTCCTTCTTATTGCTTTCAAAGTTAAGCATTTTTTAAATCGATTTTATCGTATGAAATGAAATTTCTTAAACCGACGTTTTTACCGCTGTACTAATTCACCCCCCCTCTTAGTACCGACTCGTTCCTAATAGTTGGTATCAGAGCCTCGTATTTCTCATTTGGTTTAAAGACCAAGAGAAATGGCTTTTTTCGACTTTCAAGAGGGACTTTCTCACATTTGTCCTCCCTTTATTAATGGGACGGACTATACTTATTGGAAAACTCGAATGAGAGTTTTTTTGCTTTCATTGAATCTCAATTTATGGCACATAGTTGAATTTGATTTTCAAAGGCCTTCTATTCCAATGAACCATTGGATTGATTTAGAGAAGAAGACTTTTTCTCTAAATGCAAAGGCTATGAATGCCTTGTTTTGCACCTTAGATAAAACTAAGTTTAATCGGGTTTCTATGTGCAAAACGGCTTTTGACATATGGCGCACTCTCGAAATCACATATGAAGGCACTAGCAAAGTTAAAAATTCAAAAATCAACTTTTTAATACATGATTTTGAACTTTTTCAAATGAAGCCGAGCGAAACCATTGTTGACATGTACACCCGTTTTACGGATGTCGTCGATGGTTTAAAAGCTCTTGATAAAAGTTTTTTGAATCTTGAACTTGTGAATAAAGTTTTATGCTCACTCTCTAAAACTTGAGATTTGAAAATAACTGCTATACAAGAATAAAAAAATTTGAATACTTTTTTGATCGAAGAACTTATCGGGTCTCTAATGACCTATGAAATGACGTGCAATGCACGTGAAGAACTCAAGAACAATCTTCCAAAGAACATGAAGAATTTGACACTTAGAACAAATGAAGACCACTCAAGCAAAAGCTCAAGTGATGGTAAACTTGAACTACTTATGAAATTTATAAAGTTCATGAAATAAAAATTAAAGAACAAAAAGAATGCAACTACTTGTAATGAACACAAGAAGAGGAAAGAACTTTGGGATGAATCGAGCTCCTCCCAAGACAAGCAAAAAATCAGCAAAGACGAGGTGGCAAACTATGCCTTAATGGCTTTCTACAATGAGGTAAACAACACAAATGAAACTCCTTTAATTTATTTCGAAATTACATGATGCTTTTAATGAGTTATTTTTAATTTAGTTTAATTATTTTTCTAGAAATTTGCATGTTTAATGATGTAATGAAAAATGCAAAAATAAAATAGGATCATGCTTATCATGCTAGTAATTTTAAAAATGATAATGAAAATTACATGTTTTATGTTAAAGGAATAAAATGTTATAATTAAATCTAATGAGAATCCTAGGTATGTTTTTCAAGAAGAAATAATATATATCTTAATAATTTTTGTATTGATTTTTTATTTTGTTTGAAAATGCTTTATGCTCAATGAAACCATGTTTTGATGTCATGCCCAAAGTAGTGATACATAATGATCATGCTTAATAAATTTATATTTCAAAATTATGCATGATGATTTTAGTGATTTATGGACTATCGAAAGTGGCTTTTTCGGTTTTAAAAATGATGCATGTTTTAATTTAGCATAAATGATAAAAGGCATGCTTATATAAAATAATGTAAGTATCATGCTTGATGATTTTATATTTAAATTATACATGATGATTTGAAGTAATGATGATTTTTGGGTAATTTATGGTTTATTGATATTGATGATTTCTATTATGAGATTTACTCTTTCGATTTTAAACCATGATATATTGTGTTTATACGAGAAACTTGAGCATGCTTATATGAAACAAATCACATGAATTAAAACAACTAAAAAGAGAAAAAATATTTTTCTTGAAAATTTATTTTTTTCTATCTTATCAATTTTTTACTAAGAGATTAATAAAGTTGTTTATGTCATTTTGAATCTCTTGAAAGTAATTTTGATGATTTGATGATTTGAATTTGAATGAGATTTATCTTAATTTTTTGAAATTTATGGTGTCTCTTGATATTCATAATTTGTCTTCATTATTTGTGTATCTCATCACCAAAATTCTTGTGATATTATTTTGATGCATACAAATGAGAAGTTATGATCATGCATGGTAGGATATAATTTGACAAATTGATACCATCATGATGTGAAATATTTATGATTTGGAATAATGCATGCAATACTTATACTTTTTATTATGATGATGTATGTGATGTATCACATACGATGTGAATAATGATTGAAATTGCTTTGACTTGAATTCAAGGTTTATCTCAATTATGGTATTTTGAAATAAGAATGAATACTTTACCTTTGTCATGATTTGAAAATCATTGTAAAAGGAAAAAGAAATATAAAACTGTATTCTTCCCTTCTTTTTGACAATGACAAAGGGAGAGAAATATTGCTAGCTCAAGATGCAAAATTGGAAAACTTGCACGTTGTAAAAGAAGCAAACTTAGTAGTTTGCATCTCAAAAGAGAAGCAAGATGTGCTATCTTGCAAATCTCAAGACACACAAATGCAAACTTGCAAAATTTGTAATTTTGCACATCATTAAAATTTATGATGATCTGGTGATTATGCATGTTCTAAATCTTGTAAGATTCACTAGCTTGTATGATATAGAACATGCTAACTTACTACCTTGCATATCTATAACTTGATAGCTTGAATGTTCTAAATATGATGTAACACTTACTAAATTTTCTAGCTTACAAATTGCATGATGATAAAACTTGATATTATATTTTTTATGAAATGATTTGAACTTTTATGTCTAAACATTTGATAAGTGGACTTCTTCTTTTTGTTGATGACAAAGGGGGAGAAGTATGATGATGTTATGCATAAGTTTATAATAACATGTTGCATGGATTTTTGAATCCAAGAGTTCTATCAATATGGCATATTGATATGGGGTGTTTGGTTAAACTCTGGGAGTTAAGATTAACTCTGTCATCAATTGGTTGTCACCATAAAAAAAGGGGAGATTGTTGAATCTCATATTTTGATGATGAAACCAATTGATAAGTGTTTATGATTTAATTTGCTTTTAAAGTGACGCAGGATGCTTCGATCAAGGAGAGACAATTTAAGTAGGAAGAATCATGTTGGGCTAGAGGAAGACGTATCAGAAGATTGGACGTCGGGCATTGGTCGACGTATCGACAAAAGGTTTCGGGTCATGGATTCAGGCATCGGGGCAAGAAGAGTGGATATTACGTCAAGAATATTGGAGTTTCGAGGTCAACTAACCGATTGGACAATAGGCCACAAGAGAGGATGATGTGCTGAAGAATCGAATGAATCATCAATGGACCAATGACATGCCGGACGACATAATTCATGCTTAGTAATAAATGTCTAGATCGAAGTGTGTTTATATGTATGCAGGTTTAACTACGATAGCAAGGCATAAAGCAAAATGAAGTCCCGGAGTCAAGAACGCGATTTCATTGGGAGTTCGAGAGTTCGTCGGAAGTCCAGACGTTCGTCTGAAGTTCCACCGGAACCAATCGAGAAGTCTAGGAGCTTGCCAAAGAAGCTGGTCGGAACTCACCAAGAAGATCGTCGTGAAGTCGAGGAGCTTGCCGGGAGTCCACCGAAACATTGCTGAGAGATCGTCGGAAGTTCGCCGGAAGATCGCCAGAAGAAACTGGACTTATCTTGCTTAGATTATGTCTTAGGAATCATTGTTAGCACATAATTAGAGTTGGGATTGAGAGGTAATCCCATCAACTCTATTACGGGCCAATTGGGCCCGAAGTTGGATTGGTTTAGGCCAGATTCAAGGCCCAATCAGGGTGCTGAAACCCTGGCTGACGATGGCACCACTTGGGGAATAGCACCCTAGGATTCCTGGGCAGTGGTACCACCCTTGTTCGGTGGTGGTACTACCTAGTACCAGTTGGGAAATCAGCGGGGGCGACATCATATGCGCAGTGGAAGAACAAGAAAACAAAAATCCTCGATTCCCAAAAAGATGTTCGTCGTCGTGCGAAGATTGGTGCGCAAAAATCCGCAAAACACAAAACTGCGTATAGAGATTGTGTTACCTAGGGAGATCATATATCCCTATTTCCTTGCAGATCCTTAGGAGAGGGTGAAGGAGGTCAAGCGTCCTCCTCTCTAGCGGTGATCCACACAACAGGGTTGCGACGACCCTCCTCAAAACTCCAGGCCTCTGAGGTGGAGAGGGAGAGGAGAATAGGAAAGGCAAGCAAAGACTCTAGCCTATGAGGCTGTGAATCCCTCCTATTTATAGAGATCCCGTGTCAAACCCTAATGGGTCCTTCCCTAGTGGGTATTGGATCTGCATCCAATAAGACAAGGGCTCCGTCGGATATCTCATATCCGAACCTCTACTCATCGCAATGCCTACCATATGTGTGTGACCCTCTAGGCCCAATATCGAAGCTGGCCGTGAGTCATACCGCCGAACTCCTTCTAACTCGGTGAATTATTATCTCTGTAATAATTCACTTTCATCATCACTCTGGACGTATTAGGCCACTACACGCCAGTAGTCCCCGCATCGATCTGAGGGAATTCAATCCATTGGACCTGTCGCGTCCTCGATTTACCATGTACCTATAGTCCCTCATCCATCTAATATCCCGGGGAGACCGTATATCGAGCATGGTGTTGTCGGACCCATACGGTTTCTACTCGAAGTCTCGCTCTAATCGATTCTCCCTGGAGAACTCTTTCTCTCTCAACCCGAATGACCCCGGCCGTGGATTTGTCTCGAGCAAGAACACATGGGATATTCCTCTCATGGCCGCCGAGAGTGGATGATCCTCTATCGACACTCAATAGCTCTCGTAAGGTCGACTACCATTCCCAATGACCAACACTAGATCTGGGATAGCCAAACCTATAAGTCTGGTATCAAAGAGTGGAGCACTCATACAGGGACATCCTTGGTGTCTCAAGTCTAAGGACCAGATACACCACTAGGACTACGGAATCGCTATATCCACAATAAGGCATCATCAACCATCCAACATTCCGTAAGCGGATCAATCGGTGAACTCATTCTCCAATGAGCACATCATCGTATCCCTAGTGTCCCTACACGAGCAGCTATGAGACCAGCCTGCATCCATCATATGGACGGGTATACAAAGACACCAGTCTATCCGGTTATCACGATGTCCCTCTCGAGTAACCTATGACCGGGATTATTTAGGATATGTGTTTAAAGGTGAATCGATCTCATTATCGTGATCTCATCACGATCCGATTCCCATTGCACAAATCCAAGGACATCATAATATATATATGCATTTATGCAATAGTTATAAAGTGATATACGCCAAAATATAATAAGCATAAAGATTCTGTATCAAGTCACACGTGCCATCACTCACGTGATTGGCTTGCTGGGCACCTATGACTAGCAATCTCCGACTTGACCTAAAGCCAATCACCTATATGTCCATCCCCATCGGACTCTGTGACGCTTCAAAGACAATCTGAGACAACGGCTTTGTCGGTGGATCTGCAATGTTATCTTCGGATGGAACTCTTTCCACTGCTACATCTCCTCGGTTACGATCTCTCTTATAAGTTGGAACCTCCTTAGAACACTTCGATGAGACCCGGTTCCCTTATTTGAGTAATCACCCCATAGTTGTCGCAATATAAGGAAGTCGACTTGTCGCTATCTCAGATCGACTCCCAAATCTGTGATGAACTTCTTCACCCGGACTCCCTTTTTGCTGCATTTGATGCAGCAATGTACTCTACCTCTGTGGTCGAAGTCGGCCAGTGGTATCTTGCTTGGAACTCTTCCAAAGACACCGCTCCTCCATTCAAGGTGTACACATATCCCGAATTTGACTTGCTATCATCGACATCGATTGAAAACTTGAGTCAGGTGTAGCCTTTAACCTTAAGGCTATTACCTCCATATACTAGTAAAAGATCCTTAGTCCTTCTCAAGTACTTAAGGATACACTTTACTTGCTTTCCAAAGCTCCAAGCTTGGATCCGCCTGATACACCGCCGCAGACACTTTCGAGCATGCGCTATATCGGGCCTAGTACATAGCATGGCATACATGATAGACCCTATTGCTTTGAGGCATAAGGTATCATATCCATATTCGCCCTTTCTTCTCGAGTCTTTGGGGACATACTCAGAGAAAGCGATATCCCATGTCTCATCGGTATGAGACCTCTCTTGGAATTTTCCATGCCAAACCTTTTGACAATAGTTTCTATGTACCGGACTGGGATAAGCCAAGCATCCTCTTGGATCTATCTCTATAGATTCTAATCCCCAAGATATAAGATGCTTCCCCTAAGTCCTTCATGGAGAAGTGTCTAGATAACCAAGCCTTTCTTGTGGATAGCATTCCTATGTCATTCCCAATGATGAGGATGTCATCCACATATAACACCAAAAAGGTGATAGCGCTCCCACTTACCTTTCTGTATACACAAGGCTCATCTTCGTTCTTAACGAAGTCATAAGATCTGATTGCCTCATCAAATCTTATGTTTCAACTTCGGGAAGCTTGCTTTAGTCCGTAAATGGATCTAAGCAACCTACACACCTTATCTGGGCAGTTCTTGGACAGGAATCCCTCAGGTTGCATCATATACACCTCCTTCACGAGGTTCCCGTTGAGGAATGTGGTTTTCACATCCATCTGCCAGATCTCATAATCATAGTGTGCTGCAATAGCCAATAGAATTCTGATGGATTTTAGCATTGCTATGAGTGAGAAAGTTTCGTCATAGTCAACACCTTGCCTTTGACGATACCCCTTAGCCACTAGCCTTGCTTTATAGGTCTCTACCTTTCCATCTACTCCGATCTTTTTCTTAAAGATCCACTTGCAACCCGATGGGTACAATACCTTGAAGATCATCAACTAGGTTCCAAACCTTATTGGAGTACATAGAATCCATCTCGGAATTCATGGCTTTTTTTCCACTTCCGAGTCTATACTCATAATAGCCTCCTCGTAGGTCTGAGGATCAATATCCTCTACATCCTCTGCTCTAATATGTCCCACATATCTTTTCGGGAGGATGGGATACTCTATCGGACTCCTGCGTGAAGTTGATACTTGTGTATTAGGTACCAACAGGACTTGGGGTAGAGTGGTGCTTGAGCTTGGTTCTCCAACCTCGCCAATTCTATCATTCTCCCACTGTCTCCGTCAAAGAATGTGTTCCTTCTCAAGGAACACTGCTCTCTTAGCTATAAAGACCTTTTGGTCCTCGAGATGATAGAAATAATACACACAAGTTTCCTTGGGGTATCCCACAAATTTGCATCGCTCTGTCCTTGATTCTAACTTATCGGGTTGTGTCTTCTAACATGGGCAGGGGGCAGCCCCAGATCTTAACAACCTTAAGATCAGACTTCTTCCCTTTCCATATCTCATATGGTGTAGACACTACCGACTTAGTTGGAACTCTGTTCAGAAAGGTAAGTCGGTTTCTAGGGCATATCCCCCGAATGAGATGGGTAGGTCAAAATAAACTCATCATGGACCGTACCATATATAATAATGTGTACGATTTCTCCTTTCCAGAGACACCATTGAGCTGAGGTGTATAAGGAGGTGTCCATTGGGATAATATCCCATGGTCCTTGAGGAACCCAGTAAACTCTGTACTTAGTATTCACCTCCTCGATCCGATCGAAGAGTTTTGATACTCTTTCGATCGGTTCTCCACCTCATTCTTATACTCTCTCTCTGAATTTCTCAAAGGCCTCGGACTTGTACTTCATTAAGTACACATATCCATACCTTGAGAAATCATCAAGAAAATGTAATGAAGTAGGAGTAACCTCCAATGGCATGAGTTGACATGGGTCCACATACATCACTATGTATGAGTTCCAACAACTCATTGGCTCTCTCTCTAGTTCTACTAAATGGAGATTTGGTCAGTTTTCCACGAATGCAAGGCTCACAAGTTGTATATGACACATTGTCGAATGGATCTAGATATCCATCATTTAGCAACTTTTGAATCCTTCTTTCATGGATGTGACCTAGCCTACAATGCCACAGGTATGCACTGTTCAACTCATCTCGTTTCCTTTTGGACATATTTACATTCATGATATGTGGAGTGGTATCTAACATAAATAAACCATTATGCAATGTTCTTTTCGTGATGATCTTATCATCTAATAATATCGAACAACCATTATTCTCAAAAACAAATTTATATCCACTAACAGTTAAACATGAAATGGAGATAATGTTTTTGATAATAGAAGGAACAAAATAACATGCATCTAGTGCAATAAAAGCTCCACTAGGCAGATGTAGGGCGACCTCGCCAACAGCTAATACAGCAACTTTTGCTCCATTACCCATCTTGAGGTCCATCTCGCCTCTCTGTAGTCTCCTAGGCCTTGCCAGAACCTGCAACGAATTGCATATATGATAAGCACTATCGGTATCCAATACCCATGTGTTATCATAAGAGTCTGACAAATGGAGACTGATCATGAATGTACCTGAAGCTTCATCAAGCTTTTGTTTCGCCCTTTCTACAAGGTACTCTTTGCAGTTTCTCTTCCAATGCCCATCTTTACCACAGTGGAAGCACTGGCCTTTGTCCTTTGCTGGGTCTTTCTTAGCAACCTTTGCTTTACCTTGTTTGCCCTTGCCCTTTCCCTTCTTAAGGGACCTTTCTGCTTTCCTTTTCTTTCTGGTCTCACCAGTGTAGAGAACTGGCTTCTCTTTCTTAATAGTACTCTCTGCCTCCCTCAACATATTGAGGAGCTCTGGGAGAGTCACCTCAAGCTTGTTCATATTAAAATTCATTATGAACTGTGAAAAGGAATCTGGTAGGGACTGAAGCACAATGTCCACACACAAGTTATCCTCTAGGACCATTCCTAGACCTGTGAGTTTCTCTATCCACTCAATCATCTTTAGGACATGGTTCTGAACCGGTGTCCCCTCAGTCATCCTAGCGCGGAAAAGGCTCTTAGATATCTCATATCGTTGAGTCCTTCCCTGTTCCTCAAACAATTTTCGGACATGTAGGAGAATGGATCTGGCATCCATCTTTTCATGTTGTCTCTGTAACTCTGGAGTCATAGAGCCCAACATATAGCACTGAGCAAGAGTGGAGTCATCAATGTACTTCACGTAGCGAGCGATCTCCTCCTCGTTTGCCCCTTCTTCGGGCGCAGGCATCACTGTATCAAGGACGTACACGATTTTCTCCGCTGTGAGAACAATTCTCAAGTTACAGAGCCAATCCGTATAATTTGGACTAATGAGGCGGTTGACATCAAGTATGCCACGTAAGGGATTTGAAAGCGACATTTTCTGAAAATAAAGATGCAGCAGAAATGAATAACATGCAGATTTTGCAAGAAATAAACTATCAAGATATGGACTTCTATCTTAATATGCTCCCACTATTTTATTAACGAGTCATGCGACACCCTCAGCACGTGAAACGGAAGTCTCCACCAGACTTCTAGTGGGGATCAGGATCCAATCAGCGTCTTAGTGAAACCTCGAGGGACTCGACCAATCACACTAAGCCTAAAAGGTAGGCAACTCTTGTCGATAACAACTCCTTGTGATTCCCGTCCTGTTCGGCCTCCGAATCACCATGGCCTTGAGGGACTCGACCAACCATGATGCTCGGTTAAGACAACACCTTCGTTACAAGATGAGTCTGATTTGATGATATACCCTCGAGAGACTCGACCAAGTATACCATGCCCTCAGGTCACCGGTGACATCTCTATGTCGTAAGCAAGATAGCGAATCGCGATATAGGTGAGTCTCGAGGGACTCGACCAACTCAACCTACACCGGGAATCGGTTCCTACTCAAAACGATGGAAGGCCACGTGGGTCAATCTAATTGCCTCACGTTTACCGACTTAATATTATCGAGAGATGTTTCTATAAATTGGTCTCCTAATATGACATGTCACACATATACATATTTAATATATATCTACATCGCATGCAAATATATATACATATCTAGCATGTGTATAAGCAATCACATCAGATGATCATGGACCACAGCCTAATATGATTAGGCCCGAGCCAGTAGGCCTAATCACTCACATCAAGATCTATGTGTGCAACGGTGCATCTCCATACCCTTGTGATTGTCCATCTCGTCCTCGTCGGTTCCGTCGACATCTTGATGCATCTCCATGCATCACGATCGTCCGTCTCGTGGGTCCCGCTATCGCATCCACGCTCCCGCTGCCCGACAATAAACGAGAAATATAATGGAGGTTCGTAGACCTCAATAATAATAATCACAAGTACACACATCACACGGTCTATGATCATCCGTCCACACATCATACATCACATGTATAAATAATCATCATCATGTAGGACTACTAGATAATAATAAAAAATAATAATCAACTAAACTTTTTAATTAATTAATATTTTTCTGAAATCAGGGACATGTAGAGAATTTTTCAATTCCTAAGGGTATTTTCGTAATTTGGACAAAAGACAGAAACTGGAATTTCTCAAATTCACAAGGGCAAAACTATCCTTTTGCCCAAAACCCTAATTCCCTCTACTGCTGCCGTTGCCGTCGCCGCCACCCTGCTGGCGGCGGCGATCTTGGCGGCGAGGGCACCCCTCGCCTACTGGCGGCTTGGCGTGGCGGCGACTTCATCGCGGGTGGCGCCTCCTTCGGGCGCCGCTGCCTCCGTGGGCGGTGCTGTCCCCGCCAAGCGGCCCGCCCCTGGGGGGGGTTTCGCTCGTGGGGCGGTGCAAGTGGCGGTGGCGCGCCCTCGGCGGCAGCGTCGCCCTCATACTGGCGGCGGGTCCGCTTCCTTGCAGCACCTCTGCCCGTGGGCTGCCAGCCCCGCCGGCAGCAAGCCTGCTGCAAACAGACCGCCGACCGGCTGCTGCAGGCACAGCGCTTGCGCTGCCCGCCTCGGGTTGCTTGCACGACGCGGATCGAGGGCAGCAACTGTTGCTGCCCTTCCTCGCTTTTGTCCAACGATTTTGACGTCAATATTCTTCCTAAACACAACACACGCAGTTCAAAACCAATCATTCGCACAAACAACTTGGCTCGATACCACCACTGTTGGGGAAATCAGCGGGGCGACATCATATGCGCAGCGGAAGAACAAGAAAACAAAAATCCCCGATTCCCAAAAAGATGTTCGTCGTCGTGCGAAGATTGGTGGCAAATCCGCAAAACACAAAACTGCGTATAGAGATTGTGTTACATAGGGAGATCGTATATCCCCTGTTTCCTTGCAGATCCTTAGGAGAGGGTGAAGGAGGTCAAGCGTCCTCCTCTCTGGCGGTGATCCACACGGCCAGGGGTTGCGACGACCCTCCTCAAAACTCCGGGCCTCCGGGTGGAGAGGGAGAGGAGAATAGGAAAGGCAAGCAAAGACTCTAGCCTATGAGGTCTGTGAATCCCTCCTATTTATAGAGATCCCGTGTCAAACCCTAATGGGTCCTTCCCTAGTGGGTATTGGATCTGCATCCAATAAGACAAGGGCTCCGTCCGGATATCTCATATCCCAACCTCTACTCATCGCAATGCCTACCATATGTATGTGACCCTCTAGGCCCAATATCGAGCTGGCCGTGAGTCATACCTGTCGAAACTCCTTCTAACTTCGGTGAATTATTATCTCTGTAATAATTCACTTTCGACTCATCGACTCTGGACGTACTAGGCCACTACGCCGTAGTCCCCGGACGATCTCTGGAATCCAATCCATTGGACCCATGTCTGTCCTCGCCACCATGTACCTATAGTCCCTCATCCATCTAATATCCCGGAGACCGTATATCGAGCATGGTGTTGTCGGACCCATACGGTTTCTACTGAAGTCTCGCTCTAATCGGATTCTCCTAGAAACTCTTTCTCTCTCAACCCGAATGACCCTGGCCAGGGGATTTGTCTGAGCAAGAACACATGGGATATTCCTCTCATGACGCCGAGTGGATGATCCTCTATCAACACTCAATAGCCCTCGTAAGGTCGACTATCATTCCCAATGACCGGTTGTACTAGATGCAGGACAGCCAAACCTATAAGTTCGGTATCAAAGAGTGGAGCACTCATACAGGACATCCTTGGTGTCTCAAGTCTAAGGACCAGATACACCACTAGGACTACGGAATCGTTGTCCGACAATAAGGCATCATCAACCATCCAAATTCCGTAGCGGATCAATCGAAGAACTCATTCTCCAATGAGCACCTGTATTGTATCCCTAGTGTCCCTACACGAGCAGCTATGAGACCAACTGCATCCATCATATGAACGGGTATACAGCACACTAGTCTATCCGGTTATCATGATGTCCCTCTCGAGTAACCTATGACCGGGATTATTTAGGATATGTGTTTAAAGGTGAATCGATCTCATTATCGTGATCTCATCACGATCCGATTCCCATTGCACAAATCCAAGGACATCACAATATATATATACATTTATGCAATAGTTATAAAGTGATATACGCCAAAATATAATAAGCAAAAAGATTCTGTATCAAGTCACACGTGCCATCACTCACGTGATTGGCTTGCTGGGCACCTATGACTAGCAGTACCAGATCCTACTGTAGTGGTACCACCCAGGAACAACGGTGGTACCGCCAGTACCCAGGAAACCTAGGATGAGACCTTTTTAGGCTCCAAGTTTGAATCAACTTGAAGCCTGTAAATACCCCTCTCATCTCTGGTTAACACTCATAAGCAAATAGTATTTAAAAGTGAGAAAATGCTATTGTAATCACTAGAGAAATCCTCTCCTATAGTCTAAGTTTAAAATTCTGTTTAGGAGGAGTGTGTGCTTGTAAAAGTGGACTCCTAAACCTGTGAAAAGGAGAAGATGGGTGTATGAAGGAGGTTGATCTCGCCTATTAAAGGAAGATCGATAGTGGATGCCGGTGGCCTCGACGGAAGAGGAATCAACAAAGTGGATGTAGGTCATGACGATCGAACCACTCTAAAATCAGGTTTACATTTTACATTGAGCACTTTACTTTAACTACAAGCCTCCTTCTTATTGCTTTCAAAGTTAAGCATTTCTAAAATCGGTTTTATCATATGAAATAAAATTTCTTAAACCAACATTTTTACTGCTATACTAATTCACCCCCTCATAGTGCCAACTTGTTCCTAACATATTTAACCAGGGATTAGAGGGGTATTTATAGGCCTTAAGTTGATTCAAACTTGGAGCCCAAAAACATCTCATCCCGGGTTTCCTGGGTTTGAGCGGTACCACCGCCTGGCACTGGGCCACTAGGTGGTACCATCACCTAGACTAGCGGTACCACCACCTAGACTAGCGATACCATCGCCTGACATAGTCTCAAAGATTGTGCCATGATAATGCTACTTCTTGGGTCATTATTTGGGTCATTCATTGGGCCCAACACAGTCCTTACATTGGCCCAATTGGCTCCTAATAGGGTTGGCCCAAATCCAATCCTAATTATGTGCTAACTATGAATTTTAAGACATTTCTTAAGCTAAACAAGTTCGTAAGTCTAGTTTCTTCCAGCTTCCGACGATCTTCCGGCGAACTTCTAATGATCTCTCGGTAATGTTCCAACGGACTCCTAGTAAGCTCCTAGACTTCACATTGATCTTCTTGGCGAGTTCTGACAAGCTTCTCTGGCAAGCTCCGAGACTTCTCGGCTGGTTCCTGTAGAACTTCCGACGAACGTCCAGACTTCCGATGAACTCTCGAACTCCTAACGAAATCGCGTTCTTGACTTCGAGACTTCATTATGCTTTATGCCTTGCTATCATAGTTAATCTTGCATATGTAAAAATAAACTTCAATTTAGACAATTATTACTAAACTTGAATCATATTGTCCGGCATGTCGTTGGTCCATCGACGCTTCGTCTGATTCTTCAGCGCATTATCCTCTCATGCGGCCTATTGCCCAATCGGCCAGTTGACTTCATAACTCCGATATTCATAGCGCAATATCCACTCTTCTTGGCCCAATTCTCAAATCCATGGCCCGAAGCATTCTGTCGATATGTCGATCGATCCTCCAGCCCGATGTACAATCTTTTAACATGTTTTCCTTCGGCCCAATATGATTTTTCCTACTTTAATTATCTCTCCCTGATCGAAGCATCCTCCGTCACTCAAAATGCAGATTAAATCATAAACACATATCAATTAGTTTCATCATCAAAATACAAGATTCAACAATCTCCACCTTTTTTATGATGACAACAAATTGATGACGGAGTTAATCTTAACTCCTCCTATCAATATGTCATATTGATAGAACCTTGAATTCAACCTGAATTCAAGTCATTGTAAATTTCATCATGAATATTTGCAACATATCATCATGCATAATATGATCATACTTCTCCCCCTTTGTCATCAACAAAAGGAAGAAGTTCAACTTTCAAGTGTTTAGACAAAAAGTTCAAATCGTTGCATAATAAAATTTCTAGTTTTATCATAATACTATTTGTAAGCTAGAAAATTTAGCAAGTGTTACATCATGCAAGCTATGAAGTTTTAGATGTGCAAGAAAGTAAGATAGCAAGTTTACAACATACAAGCTAGCAAAAATTTTGAAAGCAAATGCAAGATAGCTTTCTTGTGTAAGCTATCGATTCTTGCTTCCTATTACAATGTGCAAGTTGCAAGTTTTGCTTCTTGAGATAGCCAAGATAGCACTTTTGTAATTTTTATTTCTTAGGATAGGCAAGCTAGTGATGTTCAAGATAGCAAGCAAGCTCTTTCTTCTCTTTTGAGAAGTGCCATTTTTGCTTCCTTTGCAAAGTGCAAGCTAGCAAAATTTTGCTTCATTCTTGAATTGTGCAAGCTAGCATATTTCTCTTTGAGATGTGCACATTAGCAACTCTTTCTCCCCCTTTGTTATTAGCAAAAAGAGGGGAAGAATACAATTTTATAGTTCTTTTCCCTTTACATCAATTTTCACATCATGAGAACAACAAATTTGCATTATAAACATAATCTCATGTTTATCATTCAAGCTAGCATTTTTTTTTTCTCTTTTGCAATATGCAAGCTAACAATCTCCTTTTTCTTTTACAATAATGATTCAATCATATCATGCTATAAACAAATCATAAATATTTCAAATCATGATGGTATTAAAAAGTCAAATTACATTACATCCTACCATGCATGATCATAACTTCACATTTGTATGCATCAAAATAATATCAACAGTATTTCATGCATAATTTTATATAATCACATGAAAAATATCAAGAGAATTTTGATGATAAGATACATAAATAATGAAGATAAATTGTGAATATCAAGAGATATATTATGATTCTTTTTTTAATAACTCAAATAGTGAAAAGTAAGAATCATAGTAAACAATCTTGATTTATAAAAAAAAAATTTTAATTATAATTCTGAGAAATCAAGATAAAAATCATGGTTAGATGAAACTCATTCAAATCATCAAAATCACTTTCAAGAGATTCAAAATGACATAAACAACTTTATTAATCTCTTAGTGAAAATTTGATAAGATAGAGAAAAAAAAATTTCAAGAAAAATGTTTTTCTCTTTTTAGTTGTTTCAATTCATGTGATTTATTTCATAAAAGCATGCCTTTTTCATTTATGCCAAATAAAAAAAAATATTCATCAACATTTAAAAACCGAAAAAGCCTCTTTCATTACCGTAAAAATCGATAATCCATAATTCTCAAGAATCATTATGCATAATTTCGAAATTTATTAAGCATGATCATTATGCATGACATCAAAACATGGTTTCAAAATATTTAATATTTTTATTACATAATTACATCATTTTGCATCATCGAAATTGATTTCATCAAACATAAAGGATTTTCCATCAAGATCATTTTGTTTATTGTTGTCATGCATTTTTCTTTTTAGGTGAATCTAACATTTCAAGCTTAGTTTTGATACAAAAGTCATGCATCATCATTAAGCATGATATCAAACTTCTTAATATTTTCATTAAGACATCAAGTATGGTTTAAATTAAAATCAAAAATCATCAAGATACACATTATTTCTTCTTCAAAAAAATTCATAGGATCATCATTAGATTTAAACCTAACATTTTATTCCATTAACATAAAACATGCAATTTTCATTATCATTTTCAAAATTACAAGCATGATCATAATATTTGTATTTTCATTTTTAAACATGCAATTTTCAAGAAAAATTATTATTCTAAACTAAATTAAAAGTAACTCATGAAAAGCATCATGTAATTTCAAAATAAATTAAAGGCATTTTGATTACCTCATCATCGAAAGTTGTTAAGGCGTAATTTGCCACATCGCCTTTATTGATTTTCTCCTCATCTTCGGATGAGCATGATTTGTCCAAGATTGCTTCCTACTTCTGGCATTCATAGCAAGTTGTTGTGTTCTTTTTGTTCTTTAATTTTTGTTTCATTAACTTTTTAAATTTCATGAGTAGTTCAAGTTCACCATCAATTGAATATGCTCGAGTGGTTTTCATGTGTTCTAAGTGCGATATCCTTCTTGCTCTTTGGAAGGGTGTCCTCAAGCTCTTCATGAGCTTTACATGCCATTACATAGGTCATTAGTGACCCAATTAGTTCTTCAAAAGGAAAATTATTTAGATCTTTGGCCTTTTGAATGGCCATTATTTAAGATCCCAAGTTTTAGAGAGTGAGCGTAAAACTTTATTCACAAGTTCAAGATTCACAAAACTTTTACCAAGAGCTTTTAAACTATTAATGACATCTGTAAAATGGGTGTACATGTCAACAATGGTTTCGCTCGGCTTCATTCGAAAAAGTTTAAAATCATGCATTAAAAGATTTATTTTAGAAACTTTTATTCTACTAGTGCCTTCGTGTGTGGTTTCAAGAATGTGCCAAATATCGAAAGATGTTTTGTATATAAAAACATGATTAAACTCAGTTTTATCCAAAACGCAAAATAGAGCTTTCATAGCTCTAGCAATTGGTATCAATTGGTGTGGTTTCAAGAAATGCAAACCAGATTTTAGAGTGGTTTGTAGTAAAATGGTTTACAGTAAAGTAAATTGCTCAAGACGAAATGCAAACCAGATTTTAGAGTGGTTCGGTCGTCGTGACCTATATCCACTTCGTCGATTCCTCTTTCGTCGAGGCCACTGGCATCCACTATCGATCTTCCTTCAATAAGTGAAGACTAACCACCTTTTACACCCCTTTTCTTCTTTTCACAGGTTTAGGAGACAACCTTTACAAGCACACACACTCCTCCTAAACAGAATTCTAGACTTAGATTGGAGGAGGGGATTTCTCAAGTGATTGCAATAACATTTCTTCACTTTTAAACTCTCTATACTTGTATCATTTAACCAGGGATGAGAGGGTATTTATAAGCTTTAAGTTGATTCAAACTTGAAGCCTAAAAACATCTCATCTCGGGTTTCCTAGGTCTGGGCGATACCTCCGCTTGTGTTGGGCGGTACCACCGCTAGTGTCAGTTTGACACTAACATTGCATTGGGCGGTACCACTGCCTGGCACTAGGCCACTGGGCAGTACCACCACCCAAACTGACGGTACCACCACCTGGCATCCTGTTAGGGGTGGTACCGTCGCCCAGACTAGCGGTACCACCGCCTGACATAGTCTCGAAGATTGTGACACAATGGTGCTACTTTTTGTTAGGATCAAAGCGGCAATAAGAGGGGGGTGGTGACTTAGTATAGTGGATTAAAACTTATAAATTTAAAAATGATTTCGTAAATGCGTAGAGATTTCAATTCATCAATGACTTGGAGAAAGTAGCTCGTAAAGTGAGAAGATAAAAACTGAAAGCTTGCTTCTATGTAAATAACAATTTTAGAAAAGTTAATACTCATACATTCAAGGAACACACCAATTTAAAGTGGTTCGGTCAAAATGACCTACATCCACTTGTTAAGCCTTCTTCGATAAGGCTCCCAACTTCCACTAGCAAATCACTTTGAAGAGAAAGGATAAATACCCCTCTTACAACCTTTTACAAGTGGTTCACACTTTCAAATTTTCAAAAAGAAAGAGGGAGGTGAACACTCAAGCTATTGAAAACAAAATTTGCTAAAGATTTTGCTAAGGCTTTTATCTCAATCTCTTGCTTCTCAAAAGTTGTGTTCTCTACTGAGAATTGAGGGGTATTTATAGACTCTAAGAGGATTCAAATTTGGGCTCCAAATTTGAATTACTTTTGGGTTTCTCGGTGTTAGTGGTGCCACCGCCTATCAGTGTCTGACACTGACAGTGTACTAGCGATGCCACCGCCGGACCTCTCGGGTGTTGGGCGGTGCCACCGCCCAATCCAGCAGTTTACTGGCGGTGCCACCGTTGGAACGCTCGGGTTCTGGGTGGTGCCACTGCCCAATCTGGCGGTGCCACCATCTAGACTATTTTAGCTCACTGGTTAGGCTCCAAACTTGGCCCAAACCAGTCCAAACTTGGGCCCAATTGGCCCCTAATCGGGGTATAGGATTAACCCTTAATCCTAACCCTAATTACATGCAAACTACAAAATTAAGATATAGTCTTAAGCAGATTTTTAACTGGCAATGTCGAGTTTCCTTCCGGCGAGCTTTCCGACGAACTTCCGGTGGACTTCTGATACACCCTCGGATTTCTTCCAGCGGACTCCCAACAGGCTCCCAGTCTTGTGGCGAGTTCAACAAGTCTTTGGCAAGTAGTAGAACCTTCTCGGTCTTTGTGAACCTCTAACTATCTCTTCGGTGGACTTTCGAAAACTTCGGCAAGTCCCTGATTCCTTCTTGGTTGGTTCCAGCAGCACTTTCGATGAATCTTCAGACTCTCGACGGACTCTCAAACACCTATCAAACTTGACTCCGGTAGACTTGTTTTATGTCTTCAAGCTATCGTAGTTAATCCTGCACACTTAACTCAATAATATGGATTAGATCAATTAACCCATCAATTGATTTCATCATCAAAATCCGAGATTCAATAATCTCCCCCTTTTTTATGATGACAATCAATTGATGACGGAGTTAAACATAACTCTCCCTATCTACATGCCATATAATGAGAAGATAAAAATTCTTGAATTCAATTTCTTTGAATTCATGCCCAAACTGATAAGTTCTATCCGTTGAACTTATCATTATTTTCTATAAGCATGAGCAAATACGAAACTTCGTATTTCTCATAATTTCAAGCTATGGAAATTATTTTCAAGTCGAATAATAAAAGATAATTATCATTTCGATAAGAGATATGAATTTTCAACATAAATCTTATGATATAAATGTAAGGCATGATTTCGTATGATCTTGAGATAAAACGACAACCAAACTTTCATATTGTGATATTCTCAAAAAGTTTTTTGATGCATATAAGACATTTTTACGATACATATAAGATATTTTCATTACATAAAATATTAGCTTTTGCAATTTATATAAGTCATGCTATCACATTTGTGATGCATATAAGACATTTGCATTATGTTAGAGTCTTTGATCTCCTCTCCTATTTCCCTCCCCCTCTCCACCTTTACTCTCGCCCCTCCCCCCCCCCCCCCCCCCCCCCCCGCGCAGGGGCGGCCGCTTGACTATCACGGACTTAACTGGCTTTGCCTAAATCGTGCAGCACCCTTGCATGTCCGTCCGTAAAGGTCAACCTCCCCGAAGCCTCCCATGGTCCCTTAGGACCTACAAAAGAGAAAACGGGTTAGAGAAAATGCCTCATTCGGGATCCATAAGCAAACATTTCTGAAAACACTTTATAAACAATACAAATTATAAACAAACTTTACAAGCTCTGAATAGTTGCACAACAAAGGGTCAAAATAGTCCACTACAAACCGAAAATATCTCACAAGTGTCCACATGACATAACCTTTGTTTACAAGCCTAAAGCGGCCACCAAACCTAACTAAAATGGGACTATTGAGCCTTCGGCTATCCCTCTATATGCTATGCAAAGCATGAACATACCAAAAGACACAGACATACATAAGTATTACATTAAACATCATGTTTAGAAGTTTGTCTGTGACATTCTCCCCCACTTATTCCTTCGACGTCCTCATCGAAGTCTTTGCTAACACTGCAACTCCTTTCCTGATTCTTCAATCTTTTGCTCCAACTGCAATGCACCTTTGAGTAGTCGAACCTTTGATCTGCCATACTACTTCAACTCGCCAATAACTTTGACTCTAGTATGGGGTTGGCTGAGTTGTGTTGATCCCTGTTGGTTCCTACGGATTCTCCAGATGAAAGAAAAGACCATCCTTACTATGCGCCAGTCTCTCAAATGCCTCATGCTGCTTGAATTGGGTGGATGCTTGTTGGAGCTTTAACGATCATCGCCTCGTAAACTTTTGAAGTTTTGGGTCCTTCCTCTACAAAATTTGCCTATTGACTTTTCTTTCACTTAGTTGTCACTTCCAAGTAAATTCGCATCACTTTTGCTTTCGATTAGCATTCTGTTGGGAAATGAAGCAGATAATCTACTCTCAGTAGCACTGATCACCATTGGTGAGGATTTGATAACTATTATCTTCTAATATCTTCGAAGGATCTTTGAACCTATGAAAGCTCCTTTGCTAGATAGATAAGAGAATTGGGGTACTCAGTTTCGTCCATTCTCTTAAGAGTTGAGAAGACAATGGTTACTTGACTTTGTCGCCTTCTCAAGGGTTGTACTCCATGCATCGAGCTGGTTACTGGCCTTCGCTTGCTCTTTGCTCACACTTCTGAAGCACTCGAAGTGTTTGCACTCCTTACATTGAGTTAGCTACTGTGATTCACCTTCTCAATGCTATCAAACTTCTAGAATGCAAGAAGTTTTCACCCCAACTTAGAGTAATTCTCTAATATATTTGGTCGCCTTTGGGATTGTACCATCTTCTCCATCAACCTTACCGCCTACTCTACTGAGTAGCTAAGGTACAGCACCGTGTACTGCCTACTTTGTTCCTTGATCGTGCACTCTTGCATGATCCAAAGTCCTTCACTTTCGGCTATCTTGATGAGAAGCTTGTTGACACCGGTCTTACGAAGTTCCTTGGCCTCTACCCTTCAATCTTGTCTCGGTACTTGGAGTTTGTCTTTGTATGCTCCACCTCCTCGGCCCCTTTCACGACCAAGCGCTCTCCCTCCATAAGAGCAAGGGATCAATGACTTTCACGGAAGTCTCATCTCTGCGGTACCATGGCACTATCATGCCTATGGCCCTACTATCCGTCGCCTCGCATATGTATCCCTTTTCTTCACGATCAGTAGATATGTCTCTGTGGCACTCCTCTGAGTCCACCTCCATTCTAACTGATACTTGATTTTGGGTAGCTAAGTCCCTTTGGACTCGTCGTCGCTTCCTCGCCCCTTTCGACCTCTTGCTTCAATACCTCTGTGTTCTCCAAGCAGCTCCCTTTGGTCGATGGAAAGACAAACTGTAACTCTCATGCATGGCCTCTGCCATCACGTTATAGGGTTTACACCGATTCTGTTCTCCTTAGCTTCCTTGGTAGCAACGTTCGCTTACTCGACCTTGTCCTCTGACTTGCCGGGCTCCCTTAAGTGAATATAGGCTTTGGAGCAGTCCAACTCTTCAGCTGCTTTGATCATACCTCTACATAATCAAGTCCCTCTCATGGGACTCACTGGTACTTGTATTCAAACTTTTCCCTTGTTGGAACACAGCCCCCATATACTGATGACTAAGTTTTCATCCGATGCAAAATTCGATGCACGCATGGAAGACCCGCCTCTACGGTACCATAACCTTCACTTTTTGAATCCATAGCCCTTCTTACCATTGTGTTGTTCACCGAAGTGGAGTTCTAGTAGCTCCCGATCATACCTCCGTATGATCTAGTCCCTCACGGGACAATATCATGTGTATCGCATTGCCATGAACTGTTCCACCATGATCCGTTGCACCATGTCGCCTCTTGGTGACATCTCTATTGCATTCTGATCCTTGTGAGATGAACTCGAATTATGATCCCTCCATGTGTAGCCTTTGCCAATAGATTGCAGGGTCTCTTCCACCTTCGATTTTGTTTGCTCCTTTGGCAATCAACCTTCATCCACCCACTCTTGGGTCACACCTAGATGAAGCACTGCTCTAGGACAGTCCGTCACCTAGTAGCTCCCGAAGTCCACCAATTTTGTTGCAATTAGTGCACCATTGTCTGAATCCTAGGCCTCTACCCCTACCAGCACAATCTCCGCTGTGCACTGCTTCCTGCCTGGCAATTTGACTAGCAACATTATGGCATATTCTTCAAGAGTACTTGCCTCCGCATCCTCTTGCCCCGTGCCAAGGCCCTCTGAACCCAACTTCACCTCCACAAGTTGAGTTGCCTTAGTTCCTCCATCCTATGCTTCTCTGAGATAAGGTGCATGTGCCCAGAAGCTCCCTTCGTCTTTGGCACCATGCAAGATGAGTCCGCTCTATCAGAATGAAGGACCCATGGAACAACATGATCCTGCTCTTACCTCTACAAGAGTTCATGTCCTTGACCTCTATCAAAGGAAAGCACTGTGCCTCTGCTCCATGTTCCATCTTCTATGCTGGCTCCCTTCATGCGGCTTGGGTACTTCATCAAGTTACACCCAAGGTGCTCCACTCCTCGTTTTTGCATTGAGTTAATGGTGGCCCTCGCGCCCATCATTCCACGGATTAGCCCTGCCTTGAGTCTGATCTCCATATCGACTCCAAGTGTGCCTTCAATTGTGTTGCTTTGGGTCACTCCCCCACTTGATCTTGTAATGCATCCACCAATGCATTCTCTCAAGCGAGATCATGCGATTACTCCTCGCCACTCGTTCGGTCCATTCAGCTTCGTGGAGTTGTTGTTTGTTGAGGTACTCCTCAACATGTGCAGTCTATTGCACATGATTCTCCCTCTAGAGAAATCAAGATCTATCTCTCCTGGATAATTGTCCCATTAGAGCAACATCTCTCTTTGTTTCGGAGACCACCATCCCCTTGGACTACTCTGATTTGCTAAACAAACTGTGCATTATTCTGCCTCCTGCAAACGCACTTGCTAGATTGTGACTCCACGTCAATACAACCCCCGCTGCAGCACTCAAGGCCTAGCAGCATGCTGAACTCGCTACACACTTCAGCCTCTTACGGACGTATCCTTCACATGCCGAAGAGAAAGTTTCAATGCTCCATGGCGCCGAGTTTCGGTCGCCTTGGGATGGCCGCGAATATTCCATCATCCGCATACAAGCCTATGCATGAGTACCGAATTCTTCGAGTTAGCAATTCCCCTCACCTCTGTGAGCTTTGCACAACTCTTTTGATCGCTGAGCAACTCATTCCACCTTACATGGTCTCATCCTTTACCAAGCGCCTCACTTGCCTTAAGTACCATCAAGTATGGTTGTCAACGTTGAGTCGTAGCTCAAACTCAACCATCCCAACCTTTGTGCACTCTGCATTCTTTCAAGCTTGCATGTTCTCATGGTGCCTCTTGCGCGAAGGGTTGGCCATTCCTCTGAATGTCAATCTCAGATGTCCGCTCCTCCGAGCGACTCCTTTTCCCTACATCTCCATGCTCGTTTTTCCCCAAACAGTCATGTGTGTGCTGACTGCCCTCAACGCAACCCCACTAGGCCCCCACGTTTGCATGCTAAGTGTTTCTATGAGTGCTTGTCCCGCTCTAATACCATCTGTCACGGACTTAGCTGGTTTTGCCTAAGTCGTGCGGCACCCTTGCGTGTTCGTCCGCAAACATCAGCCTCCCCGAAGCCTTCTATGGTCCCTTAGGACCTACAAAAGAGAAAATGGGATAGAGAAAATGCCTCACTCAAGATCCACAAGCAAACATTTCCGAAAACACTTCATAGACAATGCAAATTACAAACAGACTTTACAAGCTCTGAACAGTTGCACAACAAAGGGTCAAAATGATCCATTATATATCAAAAATCTCTCACAAGTGTCCATATGACACCACCTTTATTTAGAAGCCTAAAGCAGCCACCAAACCCAACTAAAATGGAATTATAAAGCCTTCTGTCATCCCTCTACATGCTGTGCAAAGCATGAATATACCAAAAGACATAGACATATATAAGCATTACATCAAACATCCTATTTAGAAGTTTATCCGTGACACGGTGGGGTAGCACCGTCTACGGGTGCTGCCCCGTGAGCAGAACCGCCCACGGAGGTGGCGGCGCCCGCGGGGGTGCCCACCTATAGGGGCAGCGCCACTAGTGGATGTGCCGCCCGCAAGCGAGGGCAGCGCCCTGCCCTCCACCGCACGGCCTATTGCCGGTAGGGTGACGATAGCGGCGACTATAGCAAGGGAAAGGTGCTTAGGGTTTTCTAGACAAAAGATAATTTTGCCCTTGGGAATTTGAGAAATTCCAGTTTCTATCCTTTGTCCAAATTATGAAAATACCCCTACGAATTCAAAAATTCCCTACATGTCCCTGATTTCAGAAAATATTAATTAATTAAAAGGTTTAGTTGATTATTATTTTTTATCATTATCTAGTAGTCCTACATGATAATGATTTATACATATGATGTTTGATATTTGGATGAACAATCATAAGGCATGGAGATGCACCGTTACACACATAGATCTTGATGTGAGTGATTAGGCCTACTGGCTCGGGCCTGATCACATTAGGTTGTGGTCCATGATCATCTGGTGTGATTGCTTATACATATACTAGGTATGTATATATATTTACATGTGATGTAGATATATATTAAATATGTATATATGTGACATGTCATATTAGGAGACCAAATTATAGAAACATCTCTATCGATAATATTAAATCGGTAAATGTGAGGTAATTAGATTGACCCACATAGCCTTCCATCGTTATAGGTAGGAACTAATTCCTAGTGTAGGTTGAGTTAGTCGAGTCCCTCAAGGCTCACCTATACCGTGATTCGCTATCTTGCTTACGATATAGAGATGTCACCGGTGACCTGAAGACATAGTATGCTTAGTCGAGTCCCTCAAGGGTATATCATCGAATCAGACTCATCTTGTAACGATAGTGTTGACTTAACCGAACATCATGGTTAGTCGAGTCCCTTGAGACCATGGTGATTCGGAGGCCGAACAAGACAGGAATCACAAGAAGTTATGATTAATAAGAGTTGCCTACCTTTTGGGCTTAGTGTGATTAGTCAAGTCCCTCGAGATTACACTAAGACGTTGATTGGATCCTGATCCCCACTAGAAGTTTGCCAGATACTTCCGTTTCATGTGCTGAGGGTGTCGCGTGACTCGCTAGCATAATAGTGGGAGCATATTAAGATAGAAGCCCATATCATGATTATTTATTTCCTATAAAATCTGCATATCATTCATTTCTGCTGCATCTTTACTTTTAGAAAATATCGGTTTCAAATCCCTTATGTAGCATACTTCATGTCAACTGCCTCACTAGTCCAAATTATACGTATTGGCTCCATAACTTAAGAATTGTTCTCACAGTAGAGAAAATCGCATACGTCCTTGATACAGTGATGCCTACGCCCGAGGAAGGGGCAAGCGAGGATGAGATCGCTCGTTACGTGAAGTACATTGATGAATCCACTCTTTCTCAGTGCTACATGTTGGGCTCTATGACTCCTGAGTTATAAAGACAACATAAAAATATGGATGCCAGATCTATTCTCCTACATCTCCGCAAATTATTTGAAGAATAGGGAAGGACTCAACGATATGAGATATCCAAGAGCCTCTTGTACGCTAGGATGACTGAAGGGACACTGGTTCAGAACCATGTCTTAAAGATGATTGAGTAGATAGAGAAACTCACAGGACTAGGAATGGTCCTAGAGGATAACTTATGTGTGGACATTGTGCTTCAGTCCCTACCAGATTCCTTTTCATAGTTCATAATGAATTTTAATATGAATAAGCTTGAGGTGACTCTCCTAGAACTCTTCAATATGTTGAGGGAGGCAGAGAGTACTATTAAAAAAGAGAAGCAAATTCTCTACACTAGTGAGACCAGAAAGGAAAGGAAAGCAGAAAATTCCCTTAAGAAGGGCAAGGGCAAAGGTAGACCAAGTAAAGCAAAGGTTGCTAAGAAAGACCCAACAAAGGACAAAGGCCAGTGCTTCCACTATGACAAAGATGGGCACTGGAAGAGAAACTACAAAGAGTACCTTATAGAGAGGACGAAACAGAAGCTTGGAGAAGCTTCAAGTACATTCATGATCAATCTCTAGTTGTCAGATTTTTATAATAGTGCATTGGTATTGGATACCAACATTACTTATAACATCTACAATTTGTTGTAGATTCTAGCAAAGCCAAGGGGAGATTGGTGAGAGGAACATTGCATAATGGTTTATTTATGCTAGACACTACTCCACATATCATGAATGTAAGTGTATCTAAGAGGAAACGAGATGAGGTAAACAGTGCATACTTGTGGCATTATAGGCTAGGTCACATCCATGAGTGAAGGATTCAAAAGTTGCTAAATGATGGATATTTAGATCTATTCGACTATGAGTCATATGCAACTTGTGAGTCTTGCCTTCGTGGAAAACTAACCAACTCACCATTTATTGGAACTAGAGAGAGACCCACTAAGCTGCTATAACTCATACATAGTGATGTATGTGGACCCATGTCAACTCATGCCATTGGTGGTTACACCTACTTCATTACCTTTATTGATTATTTCTCAAGGTATGGATATATGTACTTAATGAAGTACAAGTCCAAGGCCTTTAAGAAATTCAGAAAGTATAAGAATGAAGTGGAGAACCAGACTGAAAAGAGTATCAAGACTCTTTGATTAGATTGAGGAAGTGAGTACTTAAGTATAGAGTTTACTTAATTCCTCAAGGACCATGGGATATTATCCCAATGGACACCTCCCTTATAACCTTAGCTCAATGGTGTCTTTGAAAGGAAAAATCGTATGCTATCAGACATGGTACGGTCCATGATGAGTTTTGTTGATCTACCCATCTTATTTTGGGGATATGCCCTAGAGACCGCAGCTTACCTTTTGAACAGAGTTCCAACTAAGTCAGTAGTATCTACATCATATGAGATATGGAAAGGGAAGAAGTTCAATCTTAAGATTGTTAAGATTTGGGGCTGCCCTGCCCACATTAAAAGACACAATCCTAATAAGTTAGAATCGAGGACAAAGTAGTGCAAGTTCGTGGGATACCCCAAGGAAACTTATGGGTATTATTTATATCATCTCGAGGATAAAAAGGTCTTTGTAGCCAAGAGAGCAGTGTTCCTTGAGAAGGAACACATTCTTGGCGGAGATAGTGGGAGCATGATAGAGTTGAGTGAGGTTGAAGAACCAAGCTTAAGCACCACTCTACAGCCCAAGTCTGTTCAGGTACCTAACACACAAGTTTCAACTTTACATAAGTCTGACAGAGTATCCCATCTTCCTTCAATAGGCGAAGGCCAATCACCTTTTTACACCGCTCTTCTCCTTTTCCTGGGTTTAGGAGACAACCCTTACAAGCACTCACTCCTCTCAAACTATTCTAACACTTAGACTCAAAGAGGAGGATTCTAAAGAGATTTCTACAGCATTTTTCTACTTTTGAACTCTCTATGCTTATATGCTTTAACCAGGGATGAGAGGGGTATTTATAGGCTTAAAGTTGATTCAAACTTGGAGCCTAAAAATATCTCATCTCGAGTTCCCCAGGCACGGGCGGTACCACCGCTTGCGCTGGGCGGTACCACCGCCCAATGTCAGTCTGGCTGAAACTGCCTTGGGCGGTACCACCGCCTGGGGGGCAGTGCTAGGTGGTACCACCACCTAGACTGGCGGTACCACCGCCTGGCACCCTACTAGGGGTGGTACAATTGCCCAGACTGGTAGTACCACCGCTTGATAGAGTCTCGAAGATTGTACCACGATGGTGAGACTTCTTGGGGCACTATTTGGGCTTCTTATTGGGCCCAACACAATTCTTACATGGGCCTAGATGGCCCGTAATTGGATTGGCCCAATTACGTGCTAACTATGATTCCTAAGATATATTCTAGGCTAAACAAAGTATGTAAGTCTATTCTTCCGGCGAGCTTCCGATGATCTTCCGGTGAACTTCCAACGATCTATCGGCAATGTTCCGGCGGACTCCCATCAACCTCCTAGACTTCATGATGATCTTCTTGGTGAGTTTCGATGAGCTTCTCTAGCAAGCTCCGAGACTTCTCGATTGGTTCCTCTAGAACTTTCGATGAACGTTCGGACTTCCGACGAACTTTCGAACTCCCAACATGATCACGTCCTTGACTCCGGGACTTCTTTTTACTTCATGCCTTGCTATCATAGTTAATCCTACACATGTAAAATAAACTTCGATCTAGACAATTAATACTAAGCATTAATCAAGTTGTCCGGCATGTCATTGGTCTATCGACGCTTCGTCTGATTCTTCAACGCATCGTCCTCTCCTACGGCCTATTGCCCAATTGGCTAGTTGACTCCGTAACTCCGATATCCTTGGCGCAATGTCCGCTCTTCTTGGCCTGATGCCCAAATCCATGGCCCGAAGCCTTCTGTTGATACGTCGACCGATCCAACGGCCCGACATCCAATCTTATGACATGTTCCTCCGGCCCAACATGATTTTTTCTGCCTTAATTGTCTCATCCTAATCAAAGCATCCTACATCACTCAAAACGTAGATTAAAATATAAACACATGTTGATTGGTTTCATCATCAAAATCCAAGATTTAATAGGAGATTAGTCATAGGTGCCCAACAAGCCAATCACCTGAGTGATGGCATGTGTGACTTAATAAGGAATCTTTTTGCTTATTATATTTTGGCATTTATCACTTTATATTGACTATTGCATATATGCATGTATATATTGTGATGTCCTAGGATCTGTGCAATGGGAATCGGATTGTGATGAGATCATAATAATGAGACTGATTCACCTTTAAACACAAATCCTAAATAATCCCGGTCATAGGTTACTCGAGAGGGACATCGTGATAACTGGACAAACTGGTGTGCTATATACCCATCCATATGATGGATGCAGCTGGTCTCATATCTGCTCATGTGGGGACACTAGGGATACAATACAAATGCTCATTGGAGAATGAGTTCACTGATTGATCCGCTTACGGAATGTTGGATGGTTGATGATGTCTTATTATCAGACAATGATTCCGTAATCCTAGTGGTGTATCTGGTCTTTAGACTTGAGACACCAAGGATGTCCTGTATGAATGCTCTACTCTTTGATACCAGACTTATAGGTTTGGATGTCCCAGATCTAGTACAGCTGGTCATTGGGAGTGGTAGTCGACCTTACGAGGGCTATTGAGTGTCGATAAAGGATCATCCACTCTTGGCATCATGAGAGAAATATCCCATGTGTTCTTGCTCAGACAAATCCTTGGCTATGGTCATTTGGATTGAGAGAGAAAGAGTTCTCTGGGAGAATCCGATTAGAGCGAGAATCGAGAAGAAATCGTATGGGTCTGACAGCACCAAGCTCGATATATGGTCTTTGGGATATTAGATGGATGAGGGACTATAGGTATACGGTAACTGAGGACAGACAGGTCCAATGGATTAGATTCCCCTGTATCGTTTGGGGACTACGACGTAGTGGCCTAGTACGTCCGTAGTCGATGAGTCGAGTGAATTATTATAGAGATAATAATTCACTAAGTTAGAAGGAGTTCTGACATGTATGACTCATGGCCAGCTCGATATTGGGCTTAGAGGGTCACACACATATGGTAAGTATTGCAATGAGTAGAGGTTTGGATATGAGATATCCATCGGAGCCCCTATCTTATTGGATATCCAATAAGCCCCTGAATTATTAGATCCCATGGACGAGATCTAATAAGAGCCCATGAGAGATTATTGGATAGAGATCCACTAATCTAAAAGGCTTAGGTAATTGGTTGCAGATCCAATACCCACTAGGGTAGGATCCATTAGGGTTTGACACAGGACCTCTATAAATAGGAAGGATTCAGTGGTTCACAGGCTAGAGCCTTTGCTTGCCTCTCCTATTCTCCTCCCCCTCTCCACCTCAGAGTAGGCCTGGAGTTTTGAGGAGCGTCGTTGCAGCCCTATGTGGATCACCGCTAGAGAGTAGGACACTTGACCTCCTTCATCCTCTCTTAGAGATATGCAAGGAAACAGGGATATACGGTCTCCCTAAGTAACACAATCTATTCTAAACGTAGTTTGTTTCATGGATTTTTGCGCACCAATCTTCACATGACGATGAACATCTTTTTGGGAAATTGGGGATTTTATTTTCTTGTTCTTCCACTGCGCATATGATGTCGCCCCAAGATTTCCCAACACATGTTGGGCCGGAGAAACATGTCAGAAGATGAGACGTTGCGCCGAAGGATCGGTCGACATATCGACAAAAGGCTTCGGGCCATGGATTCGAGCATCGGGCCAAGAAGAGCATGATTGGACGAAGGTCAATTTGCCGATTGGGCAATAGGCCGCAAGAGAGGACGATGCGTCGAAGAATTGGACGAAGCGTCGATGGACTAATGACATGTCGAACAACATGATTCATGCTTAGTAATAATTGTCTAGATCGAAGTGTATTTTTATGTGTCCAAGATTAACTATGATAGCAAAGCATAAAGCAAAATGAAGTCTCGGAGTCAAGAATGCGATTTTGCTGGGAGTTCGAGAGTTCGTCGAAAGTCTGAACATTCATCGGAAGTTCTACTAGAATTGACCGAGAAGTCCTAGAGCTTACCAAAGAAGCTCGTCGGAACTCTCCAGGAAGATCGTCGTGAAGTCTAGGAGCTTGCCGGGAGTCCGTTGGAACATTGTCGAGAGATCGTCAGAAGTTCGCCAGAAGATCGCTGGAAGCTCGCCAGAAGAAACCGGACTTATCTTCCTTAGATTATATCTTAGGAATCGTAGTTAGTACATAATTAGAGTTACGATTGGGGGGTAATCCCATCAACTCTGTTAGGGGTCAACTGGGTCCAAAGCTGGACTGGTTTGGGCCAGATTCAAGGCCCAACCAGGGTGCTGAAACCCTGGCCGGCGGTGGCACCGCCTGGGGAACAGCACCCCAGGATTCCTAAGCAGTGGTACTGCCTAGGTTAGGTGGTGGTACTGCTGGCAGCAATGCTGTGGTATCGCCCCTATTCGACGGTGGTACCACCCAGTACCAGATTCTACGACGGTAGTACCGCCAAGGAACGACGGTGGTACCGCCAGTACCCAGGAAACCTGGGATGAGAGCTTTTTAGGCTCCAAGTTGATTCTGATGAGAGCTTTTTAGGCTCCAAGTTTGAATCAACTTGAAGACTATAAATACCCCTCTCATCTCTGGTTAACTAACACAATCACAGAGTGTTTAAAAGTGAGAAAATGTTGTTGCAATCACTAAAGAAATCCTCCTCTAAGTCTAAGTGTTAGAATAGTTTGAGAGAGGAGTGAGTGCTTGTAAGGGTTGTCTCCTAAACCTAGTAAAAAGAAAAGAGGGGTGTAAAAAGGAGGTTGATCTTCGCCTATTAAAGGAAGATCGATAGTGGATACCAGTGGCCTCGATGGAAGAAGAATCAGCAAAGTGATTGTAGGTCACGATGACCGAACTACTCTAAAATCTGGTTTACATTTCTTTGAGCAATTTATCTTCATTGCAAACCTCTTTAATAGCTTACTGCCTTCAATACATTTATGAACACGTGTTTCAAGTTAAGCATTTCCGAGTTCGGCTTTTATCATACGAAAAATTTTCGGAACCGACGTAATTTTCACCGCTACACTAATTTGTTAGGATCAAGAGCACTAAGAGGGGAAATTAGTGCAGCGGAAAACTTTCTGCGATTAAAATCGAAAGCTGCGTTCGAACGACAAAAATGATTTTGATGTAAAATCTGATTCTAAGACTACTTTAGCTTAAGATTAAGCGAGATGACGTTAAAGTAAATCTATAGAGGCAGTTTGCAGTTTATGATAAAAATCAGAATGCAAGCGCAAACTGAAATCCGACGTTCGTACGATAAAACCGGTTTACGTCTAAACGTCAACTTTGAAGATACTGAACTTTGAAATATGTTTTGTAAATGCGCAGAAGGCAGTTTGCAGTTATAATTGGAGTCAAAACGTAAACGTAAACTGAAATGTAATGATCGTATGAAAACACCGATTTACGTCTAAACGCAGATTCGGAAAGTTGTGAACTTAGAAACTCGTTCGTAAAAGCGCAGAAGGCAGTAGCGATTTAGGAGGTTTGCAGTAATGATAAAATGCTCAAAGTAAATGCAAACCGAGATTTAGAGTGGTTCGGTCAGTCTTGACCTACTCCATTTTTGGCTTCCTCCACCGGCGAGGTCACCGACGTCAACTAGAGGCCTTCCTTCAATAGGCGAAGGCCAACTGCCCTTTTACAATTTCACTCCTTTTGACGGGCTCAGGAGACAACCCTTACAGAACTTTTCTCTCCTCTCTTTACAACTCAAAACTTTGAAGAACAGAAGGAGGAAAACTTTTGGCCTTTACAACAATTTTGAGCTCTAAGAATCACAGAAAAGATCAAGATTTCGGTGTAGGTCTGTATCTCTTCAGTGCTGAATGGGTGGGGTATTTATAGGCCCCAACCCAGTTCAAATTCGGAGCTCAAAACTATCAAATCCCGGAATTCTGGGATCAGGCGGTTGCACCTCCTGACTGGAGCGGTTGCACCGCCTGGCAGAGCTCGAAGACTGAGCCCAGGCGGTTGCACCTCTCTGTCAGGGGTGGTTGCACCGCCTCAGTCTGGCTCAGAGACTGAGCCCAGGCGGTTGCACCTCCTGACTGAGGCGATTGCACCGTCTGCCAGAGCTCGAAGACCGAGCTCAGGCGGTGCTACCTCTCTGTCAGGGGAGGTTGCACCGCCCAGTCTCGCTCGGAGACTGAGCCCAGGCGGTGCCACCTCCTGGCTGGGGCGGTTGCACCACCCAGTCTCCCTGGGAGACTTAGCCCAGGCGGTGCTACCTCCTGGCTTGGGCGGTTGCACCTCCCACAGCAATCAGGGTCCGAATGGGTAGCTCCATTCGGCCCAATTTCGGTTTTTCAAGGGCCCAATTGCCCCAAGATTAAGCTAATAGGATCACCTCCCATTTCCAACTAAATCAATGTGCTAACTATGATAAATCCTAAGACAATCTCTGCAGCTTGCTCCGGTGAGTCAATCGCTTGTTCTGGCGAGTTTCCGGCGAACTTCCGTCGATCATCCGATAAACACTCGATGATGCTCCTGCGGACTTCCGGCAAACTCCTGGACTTGTGACGATCCACTTGGTGAGTTCCGATGAGCTTCGCTTAGCAAGCTTCTGGACTTCTCGGATCTATTCCCGCAGAACCTCCGACGACAATCCGAACTTCCGTCGAACTCTCGAACTCCCAACGTGATCATTAACTTGACTCCGGCGCAACTCCTGCTGCATGTCTTTCTTCCATCATAGTTAATCCTGCACACTTAAAACAAAACTTCGATCGAGACAATTAATCCTAAGCAATTAACCAAGTTGTCCGACATGTCATTGGTCCCTCGACGCTTCGTCCGATTCTTCGACGCATCGTCCTCTCGTGCAGCCTATTGCCCAATCGGCCAGTTGACTCCGCAACTCCGATATCCTTGGCACAATACCCGCTCTTCTTGGCCCGATGCCCGATTCCATGGCCCGAAGCCTTCTGTCGATACGTCGACCGATCCACCGGCCCGACGTCCAATCTTCTGACATGTTCCTTCGGCACAACATGATTTTCCTGCTTTAATTGTCTCATCCTGATTGAAGCATCCTGCGTCACTCAAAGCGCAGATTAAATCATAAACATATATCAAGTAGTTTCATCATCAAAATACGAGATTCAACAATCTCCCCCTTTTTGATGATGACAACCACTTGATGACGAAGTTAAACTTAACTCCCGGAGTTTAAACAAACTCCCCCTATCAATATGCCATATTGATAAAACCTTGAATTCAAACTGAATTCAAGTCATTGCAATATTCATCATGAATACTTGCAACACGTCATCATAAACTTATGCATAAACTTATGCATAACATTATACTTCTCCCCCTTTGTCATCAACAAAAAGGAGAAGTACCACAATCAAGCGTTTGTGATATTGGTTCAACTTATTGCATGAAAAATATAATATCAAGTTTTATCGTCATGCAAGTTTTGAAGCTAGAAAATTTAGCAAGTGTTACATAATGCTTAGAACATTCAAGCTATCAAGTTTTAGATATGCAAGTTTTATAGCATACAAGATAGCACTTTTGGTAATGTTCAAGATAGCAAGTTCTACATCGTGCACGCTAGCAATATTGAGATATTCAAGAAAGCAACTCTTGCTTCTTGAGATATGCAAATTTGTCAAGTTTTGCTAGATGTGCAAGTTAGCATTTTTGCCTCTTGAGATAGGCAAGATAGCACATTTGCTTCTTTTGAGATAGCAAGTTTTTGCTTCTCTTTAGACCACAAACTAGCAATTTTTACGATATACAAGTTTCACAATATATAAGCTAGCAATAATTTCGAAAGCAAATGCAAGATAGCTTTCTTGTGTAAGCTCTTGCTTCCTATTGCAATGTGCAAATTGCATGTTTTACTTCTTGAGATACTCAAGATAGTGATGTTCAAGAAGTCAATTTTTGCTTCTTGAAATAAGCAAGTTAGCAATCTTTGCTACTTAAGATAGGCAAGCTAGCAATCAAGTTTTTGCATCTTCTTGACTTGTGCAAGCTAGCTATCTCCCCCTTTGTCATTGTCAAAAAGAAAGGAAGAATACAGTTTTGTAGTTCTTTTTCCTTTTACAATGATTTCAAAATCATGACAAAGGATGAATAATCAAGTCATGAATGTCAAGACAATTTTTCATCATGAATATTTTATCATTGCATGCATCGTTATCATAGGTTGAAGTATTACATGCATAATTTCTTATCACCATTCATAATTACATTAATGTTTCAATATAGCAATTTCTTCTCAAAGTGTGTAATTAGCACTCATAGCATTTTAAATCATGATTTACATCATATGCAATACATCACATCATAATTAGAAAGCACAAGTATTGCATGCATAATTGCACATCATAAATGTTTCATATCATGATGGTATCAATTTTGTCAAATTATATCCTACCATGCATGATCAAAACTATTTATTTGTATATATCAAAACAAATTAATGAATATTTCATGTATTCTTCTCTTCACATAAGGAATATCAAGAAGAATTATTAGGTGATGAGATAAACATTTCATGAATACAAGGAATTGCATAAAAATCATATCATAAGTGTTCCATGTATTCATATTATCACATGAAGCATACAAGACAACAATGCAAAGAAATCATGTCATGAAGAATATCAATGTGAAAATTCAGCAAAGATCACATGATACAATCGCAAAGCATGATATAATTATACGATATATCATGAGATGATAATTTATCATATCAATGAAAGATATCAATGAGGATCAATTCGTGAATACCAAAGATATGATTCATGGTTCATTACAATTCTTCTTAACAAGTTTACGATCAAGATTCATATAATTCTTAATAAAGCAAATTGATGTACAATCATCACACAAGACATACAAGGCAAAGAAATCTTGTTATTTCTATATGATATCAAGGCTCATGATTCATTTGAAAAGATATAGTACAAAGAGCAACTTGAAACATTCTTATCAAGATCACATTTTAAAATATTCCAGGTTTCAAGATATCAATATGACACTTCATTGAATTCTAAGAAATCAAAAGACAAGTTGCATTTCATTTGAAGAACTCCTTTTAGATAAATGTAGGGAGCATAATGAACGATCTTGATTTATAAAGAGCTTCAGGTTATAATTATCAAGATCATGATTTTAATAATTATTCTCTTTAGCAAAGAATCACAAAAGCACTTTATTTTTGCATAAGAAATCTCATTGTATTATGATTTATAAATTCTTTTTCTGCACATGAATCATAGGAGATATGTGTGTGAAACAAATCTTTGCAAGCAAAAACACTATCATTCATATTTCAAGATGGAATTTATAAGCAGGAATCATTTCATCAAATCCATTTTAGAAAAATATTTTTCATAAGTGTATGAGAAAATCCGATTGTTAGGATACCAATTGTTAAGTGAATCCAAAAATGAAATTAACACTTTCATGCATTCGGACAAGATTTTGCTATAGATTTTCAAGTTCAATCATGAAGATAAAACATGCTCATGATCATAAAAATTTATGTATCCAAAACATATAATTTCCAACATGTTATAGTGTAAAATCATCATGGCAATTAAGTGATTTGAACATTGAATCAAGAAAGTCCGAAAAATAATCTTAACACGTTCATGCATTCGAGCACATTTTTGCCATAGTTTTTTCAAATATACTCATGAAAATAACACATGCTTATCATCAGCTTAAAATCTCATGCATAAAATTGTTAATCAAAATATTTAATTTCATCATTATGCATTTCTTCAAATCAAACATGATTTTTAATCAAAATCGAGAAATAACAATGGAAATCAACGTAATACACATTATTACTTCTTAACCATGATTTCATATTTTCAATCAAGATCATTTTATTTGTTTATCATAAAATATGCAATATTATCATTTTCGAAATTACTTAGTATGATCATAATTTTTTTTTTTTTTAACATGTAATTTTTAAGAAAATTAATTCTAAACTAAAAAGAAAAATACATCATGAAAGCATCAAGTAATTTCAAAATAAACCAAAGGCATTTTAATTACCTCAACGTCAGTAGGCTGTTAAAAGGCGTGGTTTGCCGCCTCGCTTTTGTTGACTTTCTGCCTTCTGAGGAGCTCGATTCATCCCAATTTTGTTCTTCTTCTTGCGTTTAAAAGCAAGTAGTTCCATTCTTTTTGCTTTTTAATTTTTGTTTCATTTGTAGTTTAACTTCGCCATCACTTGAGCTTATGCTCGAGTGGTCTTCAAATGTTCTATGTCCCAAATCCTTCCTGTTCTTTGGGAGGTTGTTTTGTTCATCATTGTCCTCATCACTTAAGTCATCGCTCAAGTGGCATTCATTTGTTCGGAGTTTCAAATCCTTCCTGTTCTTTAGAAGGTGATTGTGTTCAACATGTTCATCATGTGCATTGTGCACCATTTCATCTGTCATCAACGAACCAATTAGTTCTTCAAGTGGTAAGTTGTTTAGGTTTTTAGCTTCTTGTATTGCAGTTACTTTTGAATCCCACTTCTTAGAAAGAGAACGCAAAATCTTGTTTACGAGTTCAAAATCCGAAAAACATTTTCCAAGAGCTCTTAAACTATTGACGACATCCGTGAAATGGGTGTACATGTCGCCTATAGTCTCGCTTGGTTGCATTCGAAAAAGCTCAAAATCATGCAATAAAAAGTTAACTTTCAAGTCTTTGACTCTACTAGTTCCCTCGTGCATGATTTCAAGTGTTCGCCAAATGTCAAAAGCCGTTTCACACGTAGAAATCCGATTGAACTCATTTTTGTCCAAACCGCAAAATAAGGCATTCATAGCCTTTGCGTTTAAAGAAAAATACTTCTTCTCCAAATCCGACCATTCGTTCGTCGGTTTAGAGGGAAGTTGAAAACCGTTTTCAATGATATTCCATAAATCCAAATTCATAGAAATCAAGAGAACTCTCATTTGAGTTTTCCAATAAGTGTAGTCCAATCCGTTAAACAACGGTGGACGAAAGACCGAAAAACCCTCTTGAAAGCCATTTCTCTTAGGTGTAAATCTGAAATGAGAAAAACGGGCTCTGATACCAATTGTTAGGATCAAGAGCACTAAGAGGGGGGGGGGGGAATTAGTGCAGTGGAAAACTTTCTGCGATTAAAATCGAAAGTTGTGTTCCAATGACAAAAATGATTTCGATCTAAAATCCGATTCTAAGACTACTTTAGCTTAAGATTAAGCAAGATGACGTTAAAGTAAATCTACAGAGGCAGTTTGCAGTTTATGATAAAAATCAGAATGCAAGCGCAAACTGAAATCTGACGTTCGTACGATAAATCCGGTTTACGTCTAAACGTCAACTTTGAAGATACTGAACTTTGAAATATGTTTTGTAAATGCGCAGAAGGCAATTTGCAGTTATAATTGGAGTCAAAATGTAAACGTAAACTGAAATGTAATGATCGTACGAAAACGTCGATTTACGTCTAAACGCATATTCAGAAAGTTCTGAACTTAGAAACTTCGTTAAATAAAAGCGAAAGAAAGCGATAGCGATTTAGGAGGTTTGCAGTAATGATAAAATGCTCAAAGTAAATGCAAACCGAGATTTAGAGTGGTTCGGTCAGTCTTGACCTACTCCACTTTTGGCTTCCTCCACCCACCCAGGTCACCGACGTCAACTAGAGGCCTTCCTTCAATAGGCCGAGGCCAACTGCCCTTTTACAGTTTCACTCCTTTTGACGAGCTTAGGAGACAACCCTTACAGAACTTTTCTCTCCTCTCTTTACAACTCAAAACTTTGAAGAATAGAAGGAGGAGAACTTTTGGCCTTTACAACAATTTTGAGCTCTAAGAATCACGTAAAAAGATCAAGATTTGATGTAGGTGTGTATCTCTTGATCTTTGAATGGGTGGGGTATTTATAGGCCCCAACCCGTTCAAATTTGGAGCTCAAAACTATCAAATCCCGAATTCTAGGATCAAAGTTGCACCTCCTGACTGAGCAGTTGCACCCCCCTCGTCTCAGATCGAGCCCAAGCGAGGCGGTTGTTTACCCTCGATCCAGGCGGTTGCACACCTTTGCCCCAGAGCTCGAAGACCGAGCTCGGTGGTGCTACCTCTGTCGGGGAGGTTGCACCGCCCGCCTCCTTCGGAGGCTGGGCCCAGGGCAGTGCCACCTCCTCTGGCTGGGCGGTTACTGCCCGGTCTCCTCTGGGAGACTTAGCCCGGGCGGTGCTACCTCTGGCTTGGGCGGTAGCACCTCCCACAAGAATCGGGGTCCAATGGGTAGCTCCATTCGGCCCAATTTCGGTTTTTTTTTTTTTTTAATTGCCCCCAAGATTAAGCTAATGGGATCACCTCCCATTTCCAACTTAATCAATGTGCGAACTATGATAAATCCTAAGACAATCTCTGCAGCTTGCTCTGGTGCGTCAATCGCTTCTTCCGGCGAGTTTCCGGCGAACTTCCGTCGATCATCCGATGAACCCTCGGTGATGCTCCTGCGGACTTCCGGCAAACTCCTGGACTTGCGACGATCCACTTGGCGAGTTCCGATGAGCTTCGCTTAGCAAGCTTTTGGACTTCTCGAAACTGTTCCCGCAGAACCTCCGACGACAGTCCGAACTTCCGTCAAACTCTCGAACTCCCAACGTGATCATTAACTTGACTCTGGCGCAACTCCTGCTGCATGTCTTTCTTCCATCGTAGTTAATCCTGCACACTTAAAACAAAACTTCATCGAGACAATTAATCCTAAGCAATTAACAAAGTTGTCCGACATGTCATTGGTCCCTTGACGCTTCGTCCGATTCTTCGGCGCATCGTCCTCTCCTGCAGCCTATTGCCCAATCGGCCAGTTGACTCCGCAACTCCGATATCCTTGGCACAATACCCGCTCTTCTTGGCCCGATGCGATTCCACGGCCCGAAGCCTTCTGTCGATACGTCGATCGATCCACCGGCCCGACGTCCAATCTTCTGACATGTTCCTTCGGCACAACATGATTTTCCTGCTTTAATTGTCTCATCCTGATCGAAGCATCCTGCGTCACTCAAAAGCGCAGATTAAATCATAAACATATATCAAGTAGTTTCATCATCAAAATACGAGATTCAACATAATTCACCCCCGCCCCCCCCTCTTAGTGCCGACTTGTTTCTAATAGTTGGTATTAGAGCCTCATGATTTCTCATTTGATTTAACACTTAAGAGAAATGGCTATTTTCAGCTTTCAAGAGGGATTTTCTCTCATTCGTCCTCTCTTTTTCAATGGGACGGACTACATTTATTGAAAAACTCGAATAAGAGTTTTCTTGCTTTCGATTGATTTAAATTTATGGAATATGGTCGAAAACATATTTCAAAGGTCTTCTCTTCCAATGAATGATTGGAATGATTTGAAGAAGATGACGTTTTCACTAAATGCTAGAGCTATGAATGCTGTATTTTGTGCCTTAGACAAAAACGAATTCAATCGGGTTTCTTTGTGCAAAACGACTTTCGATATTTGACACATTCTGAAAACCACACATGAAGGCACTAGTATATTAAAAGTTTCAAAGATTAATCTTTTAATGCATGATTTCGAATTGTTTCATATGAAACCAAGCGAAATTGTTGTTGACATGTACACCCGTTTTACGGATGTCGTCAATGGTTTAAAAGCTCTTAGTAAAAACTTTTCGAACTTTGATCTCGTTAACAAGATTTTAAGATCTTTTTCTAAAAATTAGAATTCGAAATTAACGGCAATACAAGAATCAAAAGATTTAAACTATTTTTCAATTGAAGAACTAATTGGGTCTTTAATGACCTACGAAATGACTAATGTGGTATTTGACAAACATGAGAACTACCTTCCAAAGAACAAGAAGGATTTTAAACTTAGAACAATTGAAGACCACTCGAGCATAAGCTCAAGTGATGGTGAACTTGAACTACTCATGAAATTTAAAAAGTTCATGAAACAAAAATTAAAGAACAAAAAGAATGTAACTACTTGCTATGAATGCAAGAATAAGAACACAAATTGGAATGAATCGAGCTCATCCGAAGACGAGGAGAAAATTAACAAAGGCGAAGTGGCAAATTACGCCTTAACGGCATTCGACGATGAGGTAATCAAAATACCTTTAATTTATTTCGAAATTACATGATATTTTTTCATGAGTTATTTTTAATTTAGTTTAATTATTTTTCTTGAAAATTACATGTTTAATAATATAATAAAAATGCTAAAAAATTAAGATAATGCTTATCATTCTAGTAATTTTGAAAATAATCATGAAAATAGCATGTTTATGATAAACAAAATGATTTTGATTAAAAATGCCTTATGAAATCATGTTTGATGATATCATACCTAATAAATTTATTTTTCAAAATTATGCATGATAATTTGAAGTAATGATGAGTTTTAGGTAATTTATGGTTTATTGATCTTGATTATTTTCATGATGATATTTGCTCTTTCGATTTTAAACTATGATGTATGGTTTTCATACGAAAAAACCTTTAACATGCTTATATGAAATCAATCACTTAAAATGTAACACATAAAAAGGAAAACATATTATTGGATTTAAAATCATGAATCTATTTATGTTATGAATTTTGTGAACCATGAAATTGATTTTGATGGTTTGAATTTAATGGGTTTTATCAAAATCATGATCTTGATTTCTCAAGATTTATAACTTAAAATCTTTAATGAATCAATATTTCTTACTCTTTATTCTCTTGCATTTTGAGAAAATTTTCAATATGAATCATAAGAGTTCTTATACATGAATTGAAATCTTTTTCTCCTACGTTTCCTTTTACGATTTACTAAAGAGAATATCTTTTTCAAAATTTATGATTTAAAATTTTATTTGAATATCTTTTATTATTTGATCTCTTAAGATCTCTCTTTGAATATTTAAAGAGGAGAATTTTCTATATTAACCATGATTTTTCAGAATTATAATTTTTATAATTCATAATGAATTGAGAGATCCTTTATATGTTCTCTCATGATAACTTTTGCTATAGGAATGTCTTCATCGTGATCTTGAATTCTCGATATTGATACTTAAAATTTTGCTACGAATCAAGATCTTATTTTGAACTCCCATGTTTTTTTTGTTATTTACTAAAAGGGAGATTTATCAAGATGAATCATGTCTTTTTGGTATTTGCATGATCTTATCTCTCATAATATGAATTATTTTTGTATAACTCCTTGTATTCATCACCCAATTAATTTTTCTTGATGGGATGAAATGAATGTGATGAAATAAAAATATGCATGAAATATGGGATATAATGTAATTTGACATTTAGATACCATCATGATTTAAAATGCTATGATTTGTTGCCAAAATGATGTATCATGAATGCTTGAATATCATATATGATATGCCCATATTGATTGATTTAATGTGTCATGCATGAAGTAAGAATACAAATGTAAGATTTTGAAATTATCTATGTTTTAATTTGAAAATATAATAATACACAAATAAGATTGATGCTTTACCTTTCTCATGATTTGGAAATTACTGTAAAGGGAAATGAATTAAAAAATTATATTCTTCCCTTCTTTTTGACAAGGACAAAGGGGGAGATAGCTAGCTTGCTAGCTAGCTTGCACAAGTCAAGAAGATGTAAAGACATGCTAGCTTGCTCATCTCAAAAGAGAAGCAAAATTGCTAACTTGTATATTTCAAGAAGCAAAAGTTGTTTTCTTGAAATTGCTAGTTTATATTTTTTAATGATGTAAAAAACTTTGCTAGCTTACATGATGTAGAAATTGCTATCTTGAATATCACTAAGAATTGCTAGCTTGCAATCTCAAGAGAAGCAAAAGTGCTATCTTGCCTATCTCAAGAAGCAAAAATGCTAAACTTACACATCTAGCAAAATTTACAAACTTACAAAATTCAATATTTTTGCTAGCTTGCATGATGATAAAACTGGAGATTTATGATGCAATGTATTGAACTTATATTTTAAACAAATGAAAGTCACACTTCTCCTTTTTGTTGATGACAAAGGGGGAGAAGTATGATCATGTTATGCATGATGACGTGTTGCAAATATTCATGATGAAATTTGCAACAACTTGAATTCAGCTTGAATTCAAGATTATATTAATATGCATATTGATAGGGGGAGTTTGTTTAAACACTAGGAGTTAAGGTTAACTTCGTCATCAATTGGATGTCATCATCAAAAAGGGGGAGATTATTGAATTTCGGATTTTGATGCTGAAACTAATTGATAAGTGTTTATGATTTAATATGTATTTTGAGTGACGCAGGGTGCTTCGATCAGGGAGAGACAACTAAAGCATGAAGAATCATGTTGGGCCGGAGAAACATGTCAGAAGATTCGACGTCGGGCCGAAGGATCGGTCGACGGATTGACAGAAGGCTTCGGGCCATGGGTTCGGGCATTGGGCCAAGAAGAGTGGATATTGCGCCAAGGATATGTTGAATCTCATATTTTAATGATGAAACCACTTGATATATGTTTATGTTTTAATCTGCGTTTTGAGTGACGCAGGATGCTTCGATCAGGATGAGACAATTAAAGCAAGAAAAATCATGTTATGCCGAGGAACATGTCATATGATTCGACGTCGGGCAGGTGGATCGGTTAACGTATTGATAGAAGGCTTTGGGTCGTGGACTCGGGCATCGAGCCAATAAGAGCAGGTATTACGCCAAGGATATCGGAGTTACAGAGTCAACTGGCCGATTGGGCAATAGGCCACAGGAGAGGACGATGCACTGAAGAATCAGATGAAGCGTCGAGGGACCAATGACATGCCGGACAACTTGGTTAATTGCTTAGGATTAATTATCTCGATCGAAGTTTTGTTTTATATGTGCAGGATTAACTATGATGGAAGTAAGACATGCAATAGGAGTTGCGCCGGAGTCAAGACTATGATCACGTTGGGAGTACGAGAGTTCGACGGAAGTCCGGACGGTCGTCGGAGGTTCTACGGGAACAAATCCGAGAAGTCCAGAAGCTTGTCAAAAGAAGCTCATCGGAACTCACCAAGTGGATCATCGCAAGTCCAGGAGTTTGTCGGAAGTTCATCGGAGCATCGTCGAAGGTTCGTCGGATGTTCACCGGAAGTTTGTCGGAAGAAGCGATTGACGCACCGGAGCAAGTTGTAGTAAATGTCTTAAGAAATATCGTAGTTAGCATGTAGATTAAGTTAGGAATTGGAGGTGATCCCATTAACTTAATCTGGGGCAATTGGGCCCTTGACTGACCTAAATTGGGCCGAATGGATCAACCCATTCGGACCAGAATTCCTACCAAGTGGTGGCACCGCCCAGGAGATGGTCTCCCAGGAAAGCTGGGCGGTGCAACCATCCAGGTCAGGTGGTGGCACCACTTGGGCTTTGCGAGACTGGACGGTGCAACCGCCCCATGCAGGCAGTGGCACCAATTGGGCTCAGTCTCCGAGCGAGACTGGATGGTGCAACCGCCCCTAACAAGCGGTGGAACCACCTGAGCTCGTTCTCCGAGCTTTGCCAGTGTATGCAACCGCCCCTGTCAGGCGGTGGCACCGCCCAAAGGCTCAGTCTCCGAGCTACCAGGCGGTTGTACCGCCCTAGTTAGGAGGTGGTACCGCTAGGACCTCGGAAATCCAGGAGATGATATTTTTAAGCTCCAAATTCAAACCCGTTTAGAGCCTATAAATACCCCTCTCATCCCTGGTTAATACACACAAGCATAGAGAGCAAAAAAGGAAAGAAATGCTGTAGAAATCAGTTAAGAAATCCCTCCTCTAGCTTAAGTGTTAGAATTCTGTTTTAGAGAGGAGAGTGAGTGCTTGTTGCTTGTCATAGGTGCCCAGCAAGCCAATCACGTGAGTGATGGCATGTGTGACTTAATATTGAATATTTTTGCTTATTATATTTTGGCTTATATCACTTTATAACTATTGCATAAATGCATACATATATTCTGATGTCCTTGGATTTGTGCAATGAGAATCGGATCGTGATGAGATCACGATAGTGAGATCGATTCACCTTTAAACACATATCCTAAATAATCCCGGTCAAAGGTTACTCGAGAGGGATATCTTGATAACCGGACAGATTGGTGTACTGTATACCCGTCCATATGATGGATGTAGCTGGTCTCATAGCTGCTTGTGTGGGGACACTAGGGATACAGTATAGGTGCTCATTGGAGAATGAGTTCACTGATTGATCTGCTTACGGAATGCTGGATGGTTGATGATGCCTTATTGTCAGACAGCGATTCCGTAGTCCTAGTGGTGTATCTGGTCCTTAGACTTGAGACACCAAGGATGTCCTGTATGAGTGCTCCACTCTTTGATACCAGACTTATAGGTTTGGCTGTCCCGGATCTAGTACAACCGGTCATTGGGAGTGGTAGTCGACCTTACACGAGGGGCTATTGAGTGTCGATAGAGGATCATCCACTCTCTACGTCATGAGAGGAATATCCCATGTGTTCTTGCTCGAGACAAATCCCAGGGTTGAGAGAAAAGAGTTCTCGGGAGAATCCGATTAGAGCGAGACTTCGAGAAGAAACCGTGTGGGTCTCCACAACACCATGCTCGATATACCTGGTCTCGGTATATTAGATGGATGAGGGACTATAGGTACACCATGGCGAATCGGGAGACGAGGTCTAATGGATTGGATTCCCCCATCGTCGAGGACTATGGCGTGTAGTGGCCTAGTACGTCCCAGTAGTCGATGAGTCAAGTGAATTATTACAGAGATAATAATTCACTGAGTTAGAAGGAGTTCTGACAGGTATGACTCACGGTCAGCTCGATATTGGGCCTAGAGGGTCACACACATATGGTAGGCATTGCGATGAATAGAGGTTCGGATATGAGATATCCGACGGAGCCCTTGTCTTATTGGATGGAGATCCAATACCCACTAAGGGAGGACCCATTAGGGTTTGACAGGGGACCTTTGTAAATAGGAGGGATTCAGAGCCCCATGGGCTAGAGAGCTCTTGTTTGCCTTTTTCCTATTCTCCTCTCCATCTCCACCTCAGAGTAGGTCTGGAGTTTTGAGGAGCGTCGTCGCAACCCTGCTGTGTGGATCACCGCTAGAGAGGAGGACGCTTGACCTCCTTCACCCACTCTTAAGGATCTGCAAGGAAACAAGGATATACGATCTCCCTAGGTAACACAATCTACTCTATACGCAGTTTCATGTTTCGCGGATTTTTGCGTACCAATCTTCTCACGACGACGAACATCTCTTTGGGAATTGGGGATTTTGTTTTTCTTGTTCTTCCGCTGCGCATATGATGTCGCCCCCTAGGATTTCCCAACAGTGGTATCAGAGCCCGGTTGCTCGTGCGAATGATTGGTTTTGAACTGCGTGTGTTGTGTTTATGATTTAATATGTATTTTGAGTGACGCAGGGTGCTTCGATCAGGGAGAGACAACTAAAGCAGGAAGAATCATGTTGGGCCGGAGAAACATGTCAAAAGATTCGACGTCGGGCCGAAGGATCGGTCGACGTATTGATAGAAGGCTTCGGGCCATGGGTTCAGGCATCAGGCCAAGAAGAGTGGATATTGCACTAAGGATATGTTGAATCTCGTATTTTGATGATGAAACCACTTGATATATGTTTATGTTTTAATCTGCGTTTTGAGTGACGCAGGATGCTTCGATCAGGATGAGATAATTAAAGCAGGAAAAATCATGTTGTGCCGAGGAACATGTCAGAAAATTGGACGTCGGGCCGATGGATCGGTCGACGTACCGACAGAAAGCTTCGGGCCGTGGACTCGGGCATCGGGCCAAAAAGAGTGGGTATTGTGCCAAGGATATCAGAGTTACGGAGTCAACTAGCCAATTGGATAATAGGTCGTAGGAGAGGATGATGCGCTGAAGAATCAGACGAAGCGTCGAGGGACCAATGACATGCTGGATAACTTGGTTAATTGCTTAGGATTAATTGTCTCGATCGAAGTTTTGTTTTACATGTGCATGATTAACTATGGTGGAAGTAAGATATGCAGCAGGAGTTGTGTCGGAGTCAAGACTATGATCACGTTGGGAGTTCGAGAGTTCGACGAAAGTCCAAATGGTCGTCGGAGGTTCTACTAAAACAAATCCGAGAAGTCCATGAGCTTGCCAAAAGAAGCTCGTCAGAACTCACCAAGTGGATTGTCGCAAGTCCAGGAGTTTATCGGAAGTCCGTCGGAGCATTGCCGAAGGTTCGTCGGATGTTCGCCGGAAGTTTGCCGGAAGAAGCGATTGATGCACCGGAGCAAGTTGTAATAAATGTCATAGTTAGTATGTAGATTAAGTTAGGAATGAGAGGTGATCCCATTAACTTAATCTGGGGACAATTGGGCCCTTGACAGACCCAAATTGGGCCGAATGGATTAACCCATTCGGACCAGAATTCCTATCAGGCGGTAGCACCGCTAGGGTCGACGATGGCACCGCCCAAGAGATGGTCTCCCTAGGAAAGTTGGGCAGTGCAACTGCCCAGGTCAGGTGGTGGCACCACCTGGGCTCTACGAGATTAGGTAGTGCAACCGCCCCAAGCAAGCGGTGGCACCGCTTGGGCTCAATCTCCGAGCATGACTGGGCGGTTCAACCACCCTTGACAGGCGGTGGAACCGCCTGAGCTCAGTCTCCGAGCTCTACCAGGCAGTGCAACCACCCCTGTCAGGCGATGGCATCGCCCAAAGGCTCAGTCTTCAAGCTGCCAGGCGGTTGTACCGCCCCAGTCAGGAGGTGGTACCGCCAGGACCCCGGAAATCCGAGAGATGACTTTTTTTAGCTCCAAATTCAAACCAGTTTGGAGCCTATAAATACCCCTCTCATCCCTGGTTAATACACACAAGCACAGAGAGTAGAAAATGAAAGAAACGTTGTAGAAATCAGTTGAGAAATCCCTCCTCTAGCTTAAGTGTTAGAATTCTGTTTTAGAGAGGAGAGTGAGCGCTTGTAAGGGTTGTCTCCTAAACCCGGTAAAAGGAGAAGAGGGGTGTAAGGAGGATCTTCGCCTAGTAAAGGAAGATCGTTAGTGGATGTCGGTGGCCTCGACGGAAGAGGAATCGGAGGAGTGGATGTAGGTCATGATTGACCGAACCATTATAAACTCCCGTCTTCTCTAATTTGCATTTTGTTTCCTGTTGTTACCTTACTGCAAACCCCTTCAATAGCTCACTGCCTTTAATACATTTACGTATGCTTTCAAGCTAGGTTTCCGAAATCGGTTTTATGTTGGAAATGGTTTTTATCGTACGAGAGATTTGACGAAGTTGACGTTTTTATCCGCTGCACTAATTCACCCCCCCCCTCTTAGTTCTATTGATCCTAACAAGATATTGGAGTTGCAGCGGTCAACTAACTGATTGGGCAATAGGCTGCAAGAGAGGACAATGCGCTGAAGAATCAGACGAAGCGTTGATGGACCAATGACATGTTGGACAACATGATTCATGCTTAGTAGTAATTGTCTAGATCGAAGTATGTTTTTATGTGTGCAGGATTAACTACGATAACAAGGCATAAAGCAAAATGAAGTCTCAGAGTCAATAACGTGATTTCGTTAGGAGTTTAAGAGTTCGTCGGAAGTCCAAACGTTCATCAGAAGTTCTACCAAAATTAACCGAGAAGTCCTTGAGCTTACCAAAGAAGCTCGTTGGAACTCACCAGGAAGATCGTCGTGAAGTCCAGGAGCTTGCCAGGTGTCCATCGGAACATTGCCGAGAGATCGTCGAAAGTTCGTCGGAAGCTCGCTAGAAGAAATCAGACTTATCTTACTTAGATTATGTCTTAATGTTAGTTTGGCAAGTCCCATATAGTCCCACATCGGGAAATTAGGCTTGTTATCTCCTATTGGAACTATAAATAAGGGTCTGGGTTTTGAAGTCAGATGTACCATAAGAAAAACCTAAGTGTTTGCTTTGGGTTTAAGTCCACACTTAGTTAAATAGTTTGGGCTTATAGTTTGGGTTTTTCTTATTTAATAGATTCGGGTGTTTTATGGCCTAGGAACATCTTCCTAAGGCATTTGTAATAGTCCCTCTTTTATAGTAGTGATTTGCTCCTCCTTGGATGTAGATCAATTGACCGAACCATGTAAATCTTCTATTATTATCACTTTTATTATTTCTACTTTATTGTCTCTGTTGGTTGCCAAAATTATCCTTTGGTAAATTTCCTAGGGCTAGCTCTAACAAACTGGTATTAGAGTCTGGTTTCGAGATCTTTTGGCAACGATGACAATAACAAAAATCGTTGTCAAGAAATTCGACAGAAATGTCAACTTCGACATGTGGCAACTCAAGATGGAGGCCATTCTAGTTCAAAACGGAGTTGATTTGGCACTATAGGGAATTGAGAACATTCCAAATGGTACATCAAAAGAAGATCTTGTGGGTATGGATAAGAAGGCCCAATCAAACATTATTCTAAATCTTTCTGATAAGGTTTTACGGGAGGTAGCTATGGAGACTACGGCTAAGAGCATGTGGGACAAACTTAAAGCCTTGTATATAAAGAGGACAATGGAGAATTGTCTCTACTTGAAGCAGAGTTTGTATATGCTTCGAATGACTGAAGGTACATCTATACTCTCACATCTTGATAAATTTGATTCCTTAGTTATGGATTTGGATAATATAGATTAAAAATTGATGATGAGGATAAGGCCCTGTTACTTTTACTTTTGTGTTCTTTTCTCCGATCTTTTAAGTATTTTCGTGATACTATAATTTATGAAAAAGAAATAATTTCATAATCTGCACTAAAATCTAAGGAGTAGAGAGACAGGGATATCACTGGGGAAAGTAGAGGGAATCTGGCTGAGGGTCTGGTTGTCAGGGGTAGAATGGATAAAAGAGAATTTGATAGTAGTAGATCTAAATCTAGATCTAAATCCAGACATAGAAATTTGGAATGCAGATATTGTCATAAAATGGGGCACATTAAGGCTGATGATTGCTTTAAATTAAAAAATAAATTAAAACAAAAGGAAAACATTATTGAGAAAACTATTAAGTCTGAAGCTAGTGTAGCAGCTGATGAGAATGATGGAAATATTTTCTTTGCTACTGATGACAAGACGAGGTCTAAAAATGAATTGATTTTAGATTCGGGTTGTTCTTATCACATGTGTCCTAATAGATATTTGTTTTCCACATATAAATCTTGTAATGGTAGAATTGTTTTGATGGGCAATAATACAGCATATGATGTTGTTGGTAGAGGAATAATCCGAATTAAAATGCATAATGGTATTGTGAGGATACTTACTAATGTTAAACATGTTTCTGATTTAAAAAAGAATCTTATCTCTTTAGGCACCCTCGAGGCTCTTGGGTGTAAATACACAGCTGAACGTGGAGTTATGAAAGTTTCTAGAAGTGCCCTTGTTGTTATGAAAACATGTAGGTCTGGTAGCTTATATATTTTGCAGGGAACTACTGTCACAGGCTCGGTTGCAGTCTTATCATCATCATTGTCTGATTCTGATATCACCAAATTATGACATATGCGTTTGGGTCATATGAGCAAAAAAGGTTTGAGCATATTGAGCAAAAGGGGTCTTCTTTGCAGATAGAGTATTGGGCCACTGGATTTTTTTTAACACTGCATTTTTGGAAAGCAGAAAAGAGTCAGCTTCAATTCTCCAACAGTTCACAAAACGAAAGGTACTCTTGACTATATTCATTCAGACCTTTGGGGTCCAGCTCATGTTCAGTCTAAGGGTGGTGCTAAGTATATGTTGACTTTCATTGATAATTATTCCAGGAAAGTTTGGGTTTATTTTTTGAAGCATAAAAATGATATTTTTCTAACTTTTAAATAATGGAAGGCTTTGATTGAGAAGCAAACAGGTAAACAGATTAAGCGACTTCGAACAGATAATGGCATGGAATTTTATGAAGGTGACTTTGATGAATTCTGCAAAAATGAAGGAATTATTCAGCATCGCACTGTTAGGATGACGCCTAAGAAAAATGGTGTGGTCGAACGTATGAACAGAATACTCTTGGAGAGAGCAAGGTGTATGATTTCAAATGCTGGGTTGACAAAGGACTTTTGGGCAGAGGCGACTAATATGGCCTTTTACGTTGTCAACCGCGCTCCTTCTATAGCACTTAACTTTAAAACTCTAGAGGAAGTTTGGTCAGGTACTCCTGCTGATTACTCTGATTTAAAAATTTTTGGGTGTCCAGCATACATGCATATAAATGAAGGAAAATTAGAGCCTCGAGCGAAAAAGTGCATTTTCCTTGAGTATGCTTTTGGGGTGAAAGGATACAGATTATAGTGTTCTGATTCTAAATCTCTAAAATTTATAATCAGTAGAGATGTGACTTTTGATGAATTGTCTATGTTATCTTCTAAAGAGGAATCTACTAGTTGTATAAATGATAATGTGCAGAAGCAGGTGGAGCTTGAGATTGGTAGTTCAGATTCTTTTAAGTCTAACTCTTCAACTCAAAGAATGCTAGTAGATGGTCCCGAGTCTACTGATGCAGATGATCCAGAGGAAGAGCAATATTCTATAGCCAAGGATAGACCATGGAGAGATATTCGACCACCACAAAAATATACAAATTTGGTTGCATATACTTTGTCTGTTGCAGAAGAAACAAGTGAAGTTGGTGAGCCTACTACCTACTCAGATGTAGTTTCTTGTGATAATTCCACTAAATGGTTGATTGTGATGAATGAAGAAATTGAATCTCTCCATCGGAATAATACTTGGGATCTTGTGAAGCCGCCTTCGGGTAAGAAAATTGTTGGATGCAAATTAGATACTATTGCTGAGGGAAAGGTCCTTGTTCAGAAAATTCATACGAAGGATAATCCAACTGATATGCTATAAATACCTCTCTCATCCTTGGTTAACTAACACAAGCACATAGTATTTAAAAGTGAGAAAGCACTGTTGCAATCACTAGAAAAATCCTCCTCTAAGTCTAAGTGTTAGAATAGTTTGAGAGAGGAGTGAGTGCTTGTAAGGGTTGTCTCCTAAACCCGGTAAAAGGAGAAGAGGAGTGTAAGAAGGTGGTTGATCTTCGTCTCTTAAAGGAAGATCGATAGTGGATGTCGGTGGCCTTGACAGAAGAGGAATCGACGAAGTGGATGTAGGTCACAGCGACCGAACCACTCTAAAATCTAGTTTGCATTTCTTTAAGCAATTTATCTTTACTGCAAACCTCTTTAATAGCTTACTGCCTTCAATACATTTACGAACACGTGTTTCAAGTTAAGCATTTCCGAGTTCAGCTTTTATCGTACGAAAAGTTTTCGAAACTGACGTAATTTTTACCGCTGTATTAATTCACCCCCCACTGCCGACTTTGTTCCTAGCAAGCTTAAGTCAGTCAAAAAATCTAAGAAGAAGAGCAAACCGATATAACAAAACTATCAACAAAGGTTTGGCCAGCATACCTGAGCTTATGGTCTCCAAACAAACCTCCCCTCCTCAACCTCCTCAACATTTCAATTACAACCATCAAGGTGGCTACTTCAATTATCCTCATCCCTGACGTCGTGATCACACAAATCAACAAAGAGTTATCTGTTAACTATGTTATAAAGTTGGCCACTCTGTAAAAGTCTGTAGAACTCGACCCAGACTTCCTCCTCCGTTGCATTGGCCTCACGCAAATCTTATAGCTACTCCGACTATTGGTCATCGAAATTGGATTATGGACCCTGACGCATCTCATCACATCACCTCTGATTTACAAAACTTGTCCATCCACAATGACTATGGCGGAAACAAAGACATCATCATTCGTGATGGTAACAGACTCCCTATTACTCATACTGGTTCCATAATGCTTAATTCATATAACACTTCGTTTACGCTAGATGATGTTTTGTGTGCACCCCACTGTTGAATCTCGGATTTTGATGATGAAGTCAATTATTATTTGATTATCTAATCTATATGTTGAGATAAATGTGCAGAATTAACTACGATGGCAGTAAGACATGCAGTAGGTATTAAACAGGAGTCAAGACCAAGATCACGTTGGGGGTTCGAGAGTTCGTCGGAAGTCCGGACGGTTGTCGGAGGTTCTGCAGGAACAATCCGAGAAGTCCAGAAGCTTGCCAAAGAAGCTTGTTGGAACTCGCCAAGAGGATCGTCACAAGTCCAGGAGTTTGTCGGAAGTCCGCTAGAGCATCGCCGAGGGTTCGTCGGATGTTCGCTGGAAGTTCGTTAGAAGCTCACCGGAAAAAGCGATTGACGCACTGGAACACGATTTAAAGCATTAATGTCTTAAGTGTCATGGTTAGTAGATAGATTAAGTTAGAATTGAGTGATGATCCCATTAACTTAATTTGGGGCCAATTGGGCCCTGAACATACCCAAATAGGGCTGAATGGATCAGTCCATTCGGACCCAGAATTCCTGGCCGGCGGTGGCACCGCCCAGGAGACTTGGTCTCCCAGGAATTCTGGGTGGTAGTACCGCCCCTGTCAGGCGGTGGTACCACCGACAATTATTACTGCCATGCGATGGTACCGCCAGAGCTTGATCTCCGAGCTCTGCCAGGCGGTGGTACCGCTAGAGCTCGATCTCTGAGCTCTGCTAGGCGGTGGTACCACCCAGACTGAGTGGTGGTACTGCCCAGTTATGGCGGTGGTACCGCCAGGACCTTGAAAATCTGGGAGACTAAATTCAAACCAATTGGAGCCTATATAAACCCCACCCTTTCCTGCATAAAAGGGCACCGAAAGCTTGCATTTATTCTGAGAATTTGAGAGCTTCAAAGTGTTGTAAAAGGTTAGAAATTCTTCTCCCTCTTTCTTTCTAAGTTTTGATCATTCAAGAGAGAAGTGGAAATCTATAAGGGTTGTCTCCTAAGCTAGTCAAAAGGAGTAAAGCTGTAAAAGGGTGGTTGGTCTTTGCCTATTGAAGGAAGGCCTCTAGCGGACGTTGGTGACCTCATTGGAGGAGGAAGCCAAAAGTGGATGTAGGTCAAGATTGACCGAATTGTTGAAACTCGAATTTTGATGATGAAACCAATTAATATGTATTTATGTTTTAATCTACGTTTTGAGTGACGCAAGATGCTTTGATCAGGATGAGATAATTAAAGTAGAAAAAATCATGTTGGGCCGGAGGAACATGTCAGAAGATTGGACGTCGGGCCGGTGGATCGGTCGACATATCGATAGAAGGCTTCGGGTCGTGGATTCGACCATCAGACCAAGAAGAGCGGACATTGCACCAAGGATATCGGAGTTGCAGAGTCAACTAGCCGATTAGGCAATAGGCCGCAGGAGAGGACGATGCGCCGAAGAATCGAACGAAGCATCGAGGGACCAATGACATGCCGGATAACATGATTATTGCTTAGTATTAATTGTCTAGATCGAAGTATGTTTTACATATGCAGGATTAACTATGATAGCAAGACATGAAGCAAAATGAAGTCCCAGAGTCAAGGACGTGATCACGTTGGGAGTTCAAGAGTTCGTCGGAAGTTTGGGAGGAACCAGTCGAGAAGTCTCGAAGCTTGCTAGAGAAGCTCATCGGAACTCGCCAAGAGGATCATCACAAGTCCAAGAGTTTGCCGGGAGTCCACCAGAACATTGCTGAGAGATCGTCGAAAGTTCACCGGAAGCTCGCCGGACGAATAGACTTACGGACTTTGTTTAGCTTTGAATATGTCTTAGGAATCGTAGTTAGCACGTAATTAGGCTTGGATTGGGCCAACCCAATTATGGGCTAGCTAGGCCCATGTAATCACTATGTTGGGCCTAATAAGAAGCTCAAACAATGCCCCAAGGAGTCTCACCATCGTGGCACAGTCTTCAAGATTATGTCAGGCAGTGGTACCGCTAGTCTAGGCGATTGTACTGCCCCTGGCAGGGTGCCAAGCGGTGGTACCGCTAGACTGGGTGGTGGTACCACCCAGCACTGCCCCCCAGGCGGTGGTACCGCCAGACCTGAGCGGTGGTACAGCCTAAGGCAGTGTCAGCCAGACTAACACTGGGCGGTGGTACCGCCCAGCGCAGGCGATTATACCGCCCATGCCTAGGGAACCCAGGATGAGATGTTTTTAAGCTCCAAGTTTGAATCAACTTGAAGCCTATAAATACCCCTCTCATATCCGGTTAAAGCACACAAGCATAGAGAGCAAAAAAGAAAAGAAACGCTATAGAAATCACTTTAGAAATTCCCTCCTCCACTCTAAGTTTAAAATTTTGTAAGAGGAGTGTGAGTGCTTGTAAGGGTTGTCTCCTATACCCATGAAAAGAAGAAGAGGGGTGTAAGAAGGAGTTGGTCTTCGCCTATTGAAGGAAGACCTCTAGTGGACGTCGGTGACCTTATCGGAGGAGAAAGCTAAAAGTGGATGTAGGTCAAGATTGACCAAACCACTCTAAATCTCAGTTTGCATTTACATTCTGCTCCTTATCTTAACTACAAACTATCTCCATTTCTTTACATCAACTATACTTCCATTTTGATCTTAAGTTAAAGTTCTTTACGAAATGGCTTTTATATCGGAATCGGTTTTCATCATACGAACGTCATTTTAATCGACGAAAGTTTTCCACTACACTAATTCACCCCTCTTTAGTGCTTTTGATCCTAACAATTGGTATCAGAGCCTCATTTTTCATATTTGGTTTAACACCCAAATTGAAATGACTCTTTTCGGCTTTTGATATTTGGCGCACTCTTGAAATCACACACGAAGGCACAAGTAGTGTAAAATATTCTAAAGTAAATTTTTTGATGCACGATTTTGAGATGTTTTATATGGAACCAAGAGACTATTGGAAACATGTACACCTATTTTATGGATGTCGTCAATAGTCTAAAAGTACTTGGTAAAAGTTTTTCGAACTTTGAACTCGTGAACAAGATTTTGCGTTCTCCTTCTAAGAAGTTGGATTCAAAAGTAACGGCTATACATTAAATATTTTTTCACTTGAAGAACTAATTGGCTCATTAATGACATATGAAATGGTGCACAATGCACATGATGAACATGATGAACAAAAAACTACCTTCCAAAGAACAAGAAGGATTTGGGACATAGAACATTTGAAGACCACTCGAGCATAAGCTCAAGTGATAGTGAACTTAAGCTACAAATGAAACAAAATTTAAAAAGCAAAAAGAATGGAACTACTTGCTTTGAACGTAAGAAAAAGAACACAAATTGGGATGAATCGAGCTCCACCGAAGACGAGGAGAAAAAAACGAAAGCGAGATGGCTAACTACGCCTTAACGACTTTCGACGTTGAGGTAATCAAAATGCCTTTAGTTTACTTTGAAATTACATGATGCTTTCCATGATGTATTTTCTTTTTTTATTTAGTTTAGAATTTTTTTAAAAAAAATTGCATAATGTAATGAAAATACAAAAAATTAGGAATCATGCTTATCCTCCTTCTAAGTAAATTTTGAAAATGATAATGAAAATTACATGTCATATGTTAATGCAATAAAATGTTAGATATAAATCTAATGATTGTTCACCTAGTAAGATTAATCTTATGTATGTGCTTGAGAAGCAAGAATGTGTATTTTGATGATTTCCATATTGCTTTTCATTGACGATGCATGGCTTTTGTATGGAAGGCTTGATATTTTTTTTATAAACCTTGTCTTTGTTTTCCAAACATGATGTATGGTTTTGACATAAGAATAAAAATTTGAGCATGCTAATATAAAGTCAATCATATAAATTAAAACTAAAGAAGTTTTAGATATCTATAAGAATCATTCAAAATTATGTTCAATGAAACCTTGCTTGATGTTGTAATGAAAATATTAAAGTTTTGATACCATGATTTAATGATTTTATGTATGAGATTTTAAAGTTATACATGATATTTATTGGTCTTGATGGTTTTTATGACAAAATTTATTTTTTGATCATAAACGTTGATGCACATTTTTATTTGGCATAAATGAAATAAATCATATGAATTTAAACAACTAAAAAGAGAAAAGCATTGTTCTTGAAAATTCTTTTTCTCTATCTTATTGATTTGTATGAATCTCTTAAAAATGATTTTGATTTTGATGATTTTAATTTGAAATGAATTTTATCAAAATCATGATCTTGATTTCTTGGAATAACATGAGATTCCCTTTGATGATCATTTTGATTATGGAATTTTGGATTCATGACTTGATCTTTCATTTATTTATGAGATGGTTGAAATCTTTGTACCTTTGAATTCTTCCCTTCTCCTATCAATGTTTGAAATTATGCATGTTATATGTTAAACATTTGAAACCATATTTTGTAATCATACATATCTAAAAAATGTTGATTTGACAAATTGAAAGAGTTGAAAATGAATGATAATTTTTCTCTTGAATATAAATCGTGATATTTTTTATATGAATCATCATTTTGTTTTCTTGATATTTGATATATGAGATTTTTCTATGAATCAAGATTTTTCATACTATGATTCTTCTTGGTATTCACTAAAAATGATGTATTCAAATTAACTATGATATGCTACTTGACATCTTGATAATTTATAACTTGAATTTTATTATGTAAAATTCCTTGTATTCATGAAATGTCTATCTCATCACCAAAATTCTCTTAATATTTTGAATGTGATAAAATGAAATTATGCATGAAATACAAATGAGAAGTTAATGATCATGCATGATAGGATGTAATGAATTTTGACATTTAGATACCATCATTTGAAAAGCTATGATCATATTGCCAAAATGATGTATTATGAATGCTTGAATATCATGTATGATATGCCAATGATGATGATTGATTTGTATAATGCATGAAGTAAGGATGATATGTAAAGTTTTTTAAAATGTGCATGTTTTAATTTGAAAATATAATGATGCACAAATAAGATTGATACTTACCTTTGTCATAATCTGAAAATTGATATAAAGGGTTTTCCCTTCTTTTTGACAACGACAAAGGGGGAGATAAAAGATGCTAGCTCGCACAATTCAAGAAGAAAGCAAAAAATTGCACTTTTCAAAAGAGAAGAAAGAGCTTGATATCTTGAACATCACTAGCTTGCCTATCTTGAGAAGCAAAGAGTTGCTATCTCAAAAGAAGCAAAATTGCTATCTTGCACATTGCAAAGAAAAGCAAATTTGCAAACTTACACAATTCTAAATTATTGCTAGCTTTTATGTTGCAAAACTTGCCTTCTTTTTCAAACACTTGCTAGCTTGAACATTGCAAAACAAACATGCTGAACTTGCATATCTAGCAAAATTTACAAACTTGTAAAACTCAAAATTCTTGCTAGTTTGCATGATTATAAAACTAGAGATTTATGATGCAATGTATTGAACTTATTCCAATCACATGAATAGTTGGAACTTCTCTTTTTTGTTGATGACAAAGGGGGAGAAGTATGTTGATGTCATGTATGATATGATCATGACATGTTGCTTGGATTTTTCAATCCAAGAGTTTCTATCAATACGGCATATTGATAGGGGGAGTTTGGTTAAACTCCGGGAGTTAAGGTTAACTCCGTCGTCGGTTGGTTGTCATCATCAAAAAGGAGGAGATTGTTGAATCTCAAATTTTAATGATGAAACTAATCAATATGTGTTTATGTTTTAATTTTCATTTTAAGTGACGCAAGATGCTTCGATCATGATGAGACAATTAAAGCAGAAAAATCATATTGGGCCAGAGAAATATGTCAGAAGATTGGACGTAAGGTCGGTGGAACGGTCGACGTATCGATAGAAGGCTTCGGGCCATGGATTCGGGCAACTGATCAAGAAAAGTGGACATTGTGCCAAGGATATCGGAGTTGTGGAGTCAATTGGCCGATTGGACAATAGGTCGTAGGAGAGGACGATGTACCGAAGAATCAAACGAAGCATCGAGGGTCGTCGGAAGTCCGGACGTTCGTCGGAAGTTCTGGAGGAACCAGCCGAGAAGTCTCGGAACTTGCTAGAGAAGCTCATCGAAACTCACCAAGAGGATCATCGCAAGTCCAGAAGTTTGCCGAGAGTCCACCGGAACATTGCCAAGAGATCGTCGAAAGTTCGCGGGAAGATCGTCAGAAAAATAGACTTACGGATTTAGTTTTGCTTAGAATATGTCTTAGGAATCATAGTTAGCACGTAATTGGGCTTAGATTGGGCCAACCCAATTATGGGCCAACTAGGCCCATGTAATCACTATGTTGGGCCCAATAAGAAGCCCAAACAGTGCCCCAAGGAGTCTCACCGTCGTGGCATAATATTTGAGACTGTGTCAGGCGGTGGTACCGCTAGTCTGGGCAGTTGTACTACCCCTGGCAGGGTGCCAGGCAGTGGTACCACTAGTTAGGGTGGTGATACCACCCAGCACTAAACCCCAGGCGGTGGTACCGCTAGACCTAGGCGATGGTACCGCTTAGGGCAGTGTCAGCCAGATTGACACTAGGCGGTGGTACCACCCAGTGCAGGCGGTTGTTTCGCCCGTGCCCGGGGAACCCGGGATGAGATGTTTTTAAGCTCTAAGTTTGAATTAACTTAAAGCCTATAAATACCCCTCTCATCTTTGGTCAAAGCACACAAGCACAGAAAGCAAAAAAGGAAAGAAACGTTGTAGAAGTCACTTTAGAAATTCCCTCCTCCACTCTAAGTTTAGAATTCTATAAGAGGAGTGTGAGTGCTTGGATTGGGCCAACCCAATTATGAGCCAGCTAGGCCAATGTAATCACTATGTTCGGCCCAATAAGACACCTAAACAACGCCCCAAGGAGTCTCACCGTCGTGGCACAATCTTCGAGATTATGTTAGGCGATGGTACCGCTAGTCTGGGCAGTTGTACCGCTCCTGGTAGGGTGTCAAGTGGTGGTACCGCTAGTCTGGGTGGTGGTACCACCTAGCACTACCCCCCAAGTGATGGTACCGCCCAGGGCGGTGTCAGCCAGACTGACACTAGGCGGTGGTACCGCCCAGCGCAGGCGGTTGTACCGCCCGTGCCCGGGGAACCTAGGATGAGATGTTTTTAAGCTCCAAGTTTGAATCAACTTGAAGCCTATAAGTACCTCTCTCTCATCCCTGGTTAAAGCACATAAGCACATAGATCAAAAAAGGAAAGAAACACTGTAGAAATCACTTGAGAAATTCCCTCCTCCACTCTAAGTTTAGAATTCTGTAAGAGAAGTGTGAGTGCTTGTAAGGGTTGTCTCCTAAACCCATGAAAAGAAGAAGAGGGTTGTAAGAAGAAGTTGCTCTTCGCCTATTGAAGGAAGACCTCTAGTGGACTTCGGCGACCTCATCGGAGGAGGAAGCCAAAAGTGGATATAGGTCAAGATTGACTGAACCACTCTAAATCTCGGTTTGCATTTATATTATGCTCCTTATCTTAACTACAAACTGTCTCCGTTGCTTTACATCAACTATACTTCCATTTTGATCTTAATTTAAAGTTCTTTATGAAACGAATTTTACGTCGAAATTGGTTTTCATCGTACGAACGTTGTTTTAATCGACGAAAGTTTTTCGCTACACTAATTCACCCCCCCCTTAATGCTTTTGATCCTAACATGAACTACTCTAAATCTCGGTTTGCATTTACATTCTGCTCTCTATCTTAACTGCTAACTACCTCCTTTGATTTACTTCAACTATACTTTCGCTTAATCTTAAGTTAAAGAACTTTCTGAAATGGTTTTTCATCAAAAATGCTTTTATCATACGAATGTCGCTTTAATCGTCGAAAGTTTTCCGCTGTACTAATTCGCTCAGCCCAGGCGGTGCCACCGCCTATAGTGTTTTCAGCCCGCTACAGTGTTTTCAGCTCACCGCCTACAGTGTTTTCAGCCTACAGTGTTATAGTCCCCTACTTGGGTTATAGGATTAATACCTAATCCTAACCCTAATTAACATGCTAACTACGAATTTTAAAGACATTATATAAGCTATTACAAAGTCCATAAGTCAAGACTTCTTCCGGCGAGCTTCCGGCGAACTTTCGGCGGTCTTCCGATAAAACTCTCGAAACCATTCTGCGGACTCCCGGCAAGCTCTTAAACTTCACGATTTGATCTTGGCGAGTTCCAACGAGCTTCTTTGGCAAGTTCGATCTTTCTCGGCAAACTCTGCGAACTTCCCACGAACCTTCCGCGAAGCTTCCAAAAACCCTTCGGCAAGCTCCCTACTCATTCTCGGCTAGTTCGGCGGCGTTCCCGACGATCCCGGACTTCCGTCGAACTCTTGAACTCCCAACGAATTCTTCGTGCTTGACTTTGCACTTTGTTTCGCTTCATGTCTTCATCGTTATCGTAGTTAATCCTGCACATGCAAGCCAAAACTCTACTCCCGATCTAGACAGTTATTACAACGCTAATCGATATTCCGTTGCCGCACGCCATTGGTTGGCGTTTCCGTCCGATTCTTCAGCGCGTCGCCGTCTCTTTGCGGCTTATTGCCCAATCGGGCGTTGACCTCCGCAACCCCGATATCCTTGGTGCAATTCCGCTCTCCTTAGTGCCCGACGTTCAAGCCTTCCGCCCCAATATCCTGACGTGATCTCCTCCGGCGCAACGTCAATTCCTCCTGCGTTAACTGTCTAATTCCGATCGAGTAGACCTGCATCACTCAAAATGCAGTTAAACATCTAAACACAATCAATTAGTTTCATCATCAAAATCCGAGATTCAACATAGACGACTCCAAAGGTTGCCTCGGGAGAGTCTCCATTTAGCCTCACGTTCGGAACCGAAGCAGTGCTTCCTCCGGAGATGGTGTTCCCAACCTTGCGCATCTCCAACTACAAACAAACAGACTCCGAGGAAGGTCTGCGAGCGAACCTGGATCTGCTCCAGGAAAGAAGAGCCGCGACACACCTTTGCACCTTAGCATACAAGAAGGCTGTGGCTTGGATATACAACCGCAAGGTTCGTCCGCGGCTGCTCAAGGTCAGGGACCTCGTCCTTCGAAAGACCGAGATAAGCAACCCAACCCAAGCAAGGGGAAAACTTGCACCCAACTGGGAAGGCCCCTATCGGGTATACGACGTAATCCAGGAAGGGACTTATCGACTCGAAACGATGGAAGGAAACCCTTTGCCCAGGACATGGAATGCAGCAAATCTAAGGAAATTCTACTCGTAAGAGAAGTAAGGCAAGTTCTTAAAACACATGCGCATACAGAACCAAGAAAGACGGCCAAATCCAAAACTCATATTTTCTTATTAAAGAAAAAGTACATGTGGCGATCGAGCAAAACAATCCCGAGGGCCGACCCCACCAAAATCGAGAAAAGCAAATATAGGTCAGCTCGGAGGCGGAGTCTCAGGCCCGTCGTCGAAGGGGATGCTCGCCGGCATGTCCACAAACTGATCCGCAGGGTGGTCGGCGAAAGGGTCCGGCTCCAATTCCAGTTCCGGATGCTTGGCCCGAGCGCGAGCACAAGCCACCCGGTACCTGAACTCGTACGTCACCCGTCCCAACCTCACCAACCCGTGCTCAAAGTCGACGGACGACTTGTACTTCGTGAGCGCCTCCTTTATTCTCTTGGGCAGTGCCTGTCGCTCCTCCTTCAGAACCTCTTCGACAGCCCAAGCCGTGGATCTAGCAGTCTCGACGTCATGTGAAAGTGTCTGCAGCTCATCGTGCAAGGTGTAGATGCGAGCTCGGCTCTCCTGCAGCTCAGCCTTCAAATGCGTCACCTTTGCGTCAAGAGCGGAGGCACGCTCCTTGGCCGCAGCGACAGCTGCCGGGCCACCAAGAGTCTTCAACTCCTGGATCTCCAGCTATTGGGAGGCATGAGTGGTCGACTAGTGCTCGATCACCTGGCCGGCGTCGAGAGACCGATCAATCAGCGCCATGGTATAATGGTGGCCCTGTACAAAGAGCGGTGTCAGCCCCTATGCAAGGTAAGGTTATAGAAAACCGATCACTCACCTAGACAAACGACTTGGCCGCCCGGTCCACCAGCGCTTCCGTAGGGGTGCAGTAAAGTTATTTCGCCATGGCCGGGTGCAGCGCCCCCCGGAGGAACTCACGGGTGGTTGGGCCATCGCCCTAGAGGTGACTGTCGGTCTTGAGAGATGGCCACCGAGGGGTGTAAGGTGTTCCCGGCTCCCCAACTAGGAGGTCGGCTATCGCCAGGGCCTCGAAATATCCGCCTTCGGTCCGAGGGCGGACACGACACATCTGACACATCGATGCCGGATGCGCAGGCGCCCTCCAGAAGGAATCACTGCCCGATGTCCCGGGCATCCCTTTTCCTTGTGCGCACTGTTGGGAAATCAAGGGGGCAACATCATATGCGCAGCGGAAGAACAAGAAAACAAAAATCCTCGATTCCCAAAAAGATGTTCATCGTCGGGCGAAGATTGGTGCGCAAAAATCCGCAAAACATAAAACTGCGTATAGAGATTGTGTTACCTAGGGAGATCGTATATCCCTGTTTCCTTGCAGATCCTTAGGAGAGGGTGAAGGAGGTCAAGCGTCCTCCTCTCTAGCGGTGATCCACACAGCAGGGTTGCGACGACCCTCCTCAAAACTCCAGGCCTCTGAGGTGGAGAGGGAGAGGAGAATAGGAAAGGCAAGCAAAGACTCTAGCCTATGAGGCTGTGAATCCCTCCTATTTATAGAGATCCCGTGTCAATACCTAATGGGTCCTTCCCTAGTGGGTATTGGATCTGCATCCAATAAGACCAGGGCTCCGTCGGATATCTCATATCCGAACCTCTACTCATCGTAATGCCTACCATATGTGTGTGACCCTATAGGCCCAATATCGAGCTGGCTGTGAGTCATACCAGTCAGAACTCCTTCTAACTCAGTGAATTATTATCTCTGTAATAATTCACTCGACTCATCAACTACGGATGTACTAGGCCACTACGCCGTAGTCCCCAGATGATACAGGGGAATCCAATCCATTGGACCTGTCGTCCTCGCCACCATGTATCTATAGTCCTCATCCATCTAATATCCCGAGACCGTATATCGAAAGCATGGTGTTGTCGGGACCCATACGGTTTCTACTCGAAGTTTCACTCTAATCGATTCTCCCGGAGAACTCTTTCTCTCAACCCAATGACCCTGGCGATTTGTCTGAGCAAGAACACATGGGATATTCCTCTCATGATGCCGAGAGTGGATGATCCTCTATCGACACTCAATAGCCCTCGTAAAGGTCGACTACCACTCCCAATGACCACCTGTGCTAGATCCGGGACAGCCAAACCTATAAGTTCTGTATCAAAGAGTGGAGCACTCATACAGACATCCTTGGTGTCTCAAGTCTAAGGACCGGATACACCACTAGGACTACGGAATCGCCGTTCGTCGACAATAAGGCATCATCAACCATCCAAAGATTCCGTAAGCGGATCAATCAAGATGAACTCATTCTCCAATGAGCACCTGTACTATATCCCTAGTGTCCCTACACGAGCAGCTATGAGACCAGTTTGCATCCATCATATGGACGAGTATACAAAGACACACCAGTCTATCCGGTTATCACGATGTCCCTCTCGAAAACCTATGACCGGGTTTATTTAGGATATGTGCTTAAAGGTGAATCGATCTCATTATCGTGATCTCATCACGATCCGATTCCCATTGCACAAATCCAAGGACATCACAATATATATATGCATTTATGCAATAGTTATAAAGTGATATACGCTAAAAAATATAATAAGCAAAAAAAAGATTCTCAGTATCAAGTCACACGCGCCATCACTCACGGATTGGCTTGTTGGCACCTATGACTAGCAATCTCTCACTTGAACTAAAGCCAATCACCTATGTGTCTGATCCCCATCAGACCCCTGTGACGCTCAAAGACAAAATGAGACAACGGCTTTGTCAGTGGATCTGTAATGTTATCTTCGGATGGAACTCTTTCCACTGCTACATCTCCTCGGGTTACGATCTCTCTTATAAGCTAGAACCTCCTCAGAACACTTCTGATGAGACCCGGGTTCCCTTATTTGAGTAATCACCCCATAGTTGTTGCGATATAAGGAAGTCGACTTGTCGCTATCTGTATCGACTCCCAAATCTGTGATGAACTTCTTCACCCAGACTACCTCCTTTGCTGCATCTGATGCAGCAATGTACTCCGCCTCTGTGGTCGAGTCAGTAGTGGTATCTTGCTTGGAACTCTTCCAGCACACTGCTCCTCCATTCCAGGTGTACACATACCCTGAATTCGACTTGCTATCATCGACATCAGACTGAAAACTTAAGTCAGTGTAGCCTTCAACCTTATGGCTATTACCTCCATATACTAGTAAAAGATCCTTAGTCCTTCTCAAGTACTTAAGGATACACTTTACTGCTTTCCAGTGCTCCAAGCTTGGATCCGCCTGATACTTGCTCGTGACACTCAGAGCATGCGCTTTATCAGGCCCAGTACATAGCATAGCAAACATGATAGACCCTATTGCTGAGGCATAAGGTATCATATCTATGTTCGCCCTTTCTTCTGGAGTCTTTGGGGACATACTCGTAGAAAGCGATATCCCATGTCTCATCGGTATGAGACCTCTCTTGGAATTTTCCATGCCAAACCTTTTGACAATAGTTTCTATGTACCTGGACTGAGACAAGCCAAGCATCCTCTTGGATCTATCTCTATAGATTCTAATCCCCAAGATATAAGATGCTTCCCCTAAGTCCTTCATGGAGAAGTGTCTAGATAACCAAGCCTTTACTGTGGACAACATTCCTATGTCATTCCCAATGATGAGGATGTCATCCACATATAACACCAAAAAGGTGATAGCGCTCCCACTTACCTTTCTGTATACACAAGGCTCATCTTCGTTCTTAACGAAGTCATAAGATCTGATTGCCTCATCAAATCTTATGTTCCAACTTCGGGAAGCTTGCTTTAGTCCATAAATGGATCTAAGCAACCTACACACCTTATCTGGGCAGTTCTTGGACACGAATCCCTCAGGTTGCATCATATACACCTCCTCCTCGAGGTTACCGTTGAGGAATGCGATTTTCACATCCATCTACCAGATCTCATAATCATAGTGTGCTGCAATAGCCAATAGAATTCTGATAGATTTTAGCATTGCTACAGGTGAGAAAGTTTCGTCGTAGTCAACACCTTGCCTTTGACGATACCCCTTAGCCACTAGCCTTGCTTTATAGGTCTCTACCTTTCCATCTACTCTGATCTTTTACTTAAAGATCCACTTGCAACCGATGGGTACAATACCTTCGGGAGCATCAACTAGGTTCCAAACCTTATTGGAGTACGTAGAATCCATCTCAGAATTCATGGCTTCTTTCCACTTCCCGGAGTCTATACTCATAATAGCCTCCTCGTAGGTCTGAGGATCAATATCCTCTACATCCTCTGCTCTAATATGTCCCACATATCTCTCAGGAGGATGGGATACTCTATCGGACCTGCAAAGTTGATACTTGTGTGTATTAGGTACCAATGCACTTCTGTCAGAGTGGTGCTTGAGCTTGGTTCTCCAACCTCGCTCAATTCTATCATTCTCCCCCACTGCCTCTCGCCAAGAATGTGTTCCTTCTCAAGGAACACTGCTCTTTTAGCTACAAAGACCTTTTGGTCCTCGAGATGATAGAAATAATACCCACAAGTTTCCTTTGGGGTATCCCACAAATTTGCATCGCCGTCCTTGATTCTAACTTATCGGGTTGTGTCTTTCTAACATGGGCGGGGCAGCCCCATCTTAACAACCTTAAGATCAGGCTTCTTCCCTTTCCATATCTCATATGGTGTAGACACTACCGACTTAGTTGGAACTCGTTCGAAGGTAAACCCATGGGTTTCTAGGGCATATCCCCTGAATGAGATGGGTAGGTCAAATAAAACTCATCATGGACCGTACCATATCTAATAATGTACGATTTCTCCTTTCGTAGACACCATTGAGCTGAGGTGTATAAGGAGGTATCCATTGGGATAATATCCCATGGTCCTTGAGGAACTGAGTAAACTATGTACTTAAGTATTCACCTCCTCGATCCGATCAAGAGTTTTTTGATACTCTTTCCACCACGGTTCTCCACCTCATTCTTATACTCTCCTCAATTTCTCAAAGGCCTCAGACTTGTACTTCATTAAGTACACATATCCATACCTTGAGAAATCATCAGTAAATGTAATGAAGTAGGAGTAACCTCCAATGACATGAGTTGACATGGGTCCACATACATCACTATGTATGAGTTCCAACAACTTATTGGCTCTCTCTCCAGTTCTACTAAATGGAGATTTGGTCAGTTTTCCACAAATGCAAGGCTCACAAGTTGTATATGACACATAGTTGAATGGATCTAGATATCCATCATTTAGCAACTTTTGAATCCTTCTTTCATGGATGTGACCTAGCCTACAATGCCACAGGTATGCACTGTTCAACTCATCTCGTTTCCTTTTGGACACATTTACATTCATAATATGTGGAGTGGTGTCTAACATAAATAAACCATTATGCATTGTTCCTTTCGTGATGATCTTATCATCTAATAATATCGAACAACCATTGTTCTCAAAAACAAATTTATATCCACTAACTGTTAAACATGAAATGGAGATAATGTTTTTGATAATAGAAGGAACAAAATATCATGCATCTAATGCAATTAAAGCTCCACTAGGCAGATGTAGGGCTTACCTCGCCAACAGCTATAATACAAAGAACTTTTTGCTCCATTACCCATCTTGAGGTCCATCTCGCCTCTCAGTCTCTCCTAGGCTTTGCGTAACCCGCAACGACTTGCATATATGATAAGCACTACCGGTATCCAATACCCATGTGTTATCATAAGAGTCCCACAAATGGAGACCCATCATGAATGTACCTAAAGCTTCATCAAGCTTTTGTTTCACCCTTCTCAGCAAGGTACTCTTTGCAGTTTCTCTTCAATGCCCATCTTTACCACAAGTGGCACTGGCCTTTGTCCTTTGCTGGGTCTTTCTTAGCAACCTTTGCTTTACCTTGTTTGCCCTTGCCCTTTCCCTTCTTAAGGGACCTTTTCTGCTTTCCTTTTCTTTCTGGTCTCACCAATCAGAGAAATTGGCTTCTTTTTCTTAATAGTACTCTCTGCCTCCTCAACATATTGAGGAGCTCTGGGAGAGTCACCTTAAGCTTGTTCATATTAAAATTCATTATGAACTGTGAAAAGGAATCTGGTAGGGACCGAAGCACAATGTCCACACACAAGTTATCCTCTAGGACCATTCCTAGACTTGTGAGTTTCTCTATCCACTCAATCATTTTTTAGGACATGGTTCTGAACCGTGTCCCCTTAGTCATCCTAGCGCTTTAAAAGGTTCTTGGATATCTCATATCGTTGAGTCCTTCCCTGTTCCTCAAACAATTTATGGACATGTAGGAGAATGGATCTGGCATCCATCTTTTCATGTTGTCTCTGTAAACTCGAGTCATAGAGCCCAACATATAGCACCGAAAGCAAGAGTGGAGTCATCAATGTACTTCACGTGAAGCGAAGCGATCTCATATCCTCGCTTACCCCTTCTTCTTCGGGCGTAGGCATCATCAGATCAGGATCGTACCGATTTTTCTCCGCCGAGAACAATTCTCAAGTTACGGAGCAAATCTGTATAATTTGGACCAAGAAGCGGTTGACATCAAGTATGCCAATGTAAGGGATTTGAAACGACATTTTTTCAAAAATAAAGATGTAGCGTAAATGAATAACATGCAGATTTTGCAAGAAATAAACTATCAAGATATGGACTTCTATCTTAATATGCTCCCACTATTTTTTTACTAACGAAGTCACGCCGACACCCTCAAAGACGTGAAACGGAAGTCTCCAAATGACTTCTAGTGGGGATCGATCCAATCACGTTTTAGAGTAACCTCGAGGGACTCGACCAATCACACTAAGCCTAAAAGGTAGGCAACTCTTGCCGATCACAACTCCTTGTGATTCCCGTCCTGTTCGGCCTCCGAATCACCATGGCCTTGAGGGACTCGACCAACCATGATGCTCGGTTAAGTCAACACCTTCGTTACAAGATGAGTCTGATTTGATGATATACCCTCGAGGGACTCGACCAAGCATACCATGTCCTCAGGTCACCGGTGACATCTCTATGTCGTAAGCAAGATAGCGAATCGCGATATAGGTGAGTCTCGAGGGACTCGACCAACTCAACCTACACCGAGAATCGGTTCCAACTCATAACGATTGAAGGCCACGTGGGTCAATCTAATTGCCTCACGTTTATCAACTTAATATTATCGAGAGATGTTTCTATAATTTGGTCTCCTAATATGACATGTCACACATATACATATTTAATATATATCTACATCGCATGCAAATATATATACATATCTATATAAGCAATCACATCAGATGATCATGGACCACAGTCTAATATGATTAGGCCCGAGCCAGTAGGCCTAATCACTCACATCAAGATCTATGTGTGCAACGGTGCATCTCCATGCCCTTGTGATTGTCCATCTCGCCCTCGCTCGGTTCGCCGACATCTTGATGCATCTCCATGCATCACGATCGTCCGCCTCGTGGGTCCCGTTATCGCATCCACGCCTCCGCCAAGCCTCCTCATGTGATTACAACTTAATCATAGGCACGCAGGGCCCGACAATAAACGAAAAATATAATGGAGGTTCGCACCTTCAATAATAATAATCACAAGTACACACATCACACGGCCCATGATCATCCGCCCACACATCATACATCACATGTATAAATAATCATCATCATGTAGGACTACTAGATAATAATAAAAAATAATAATCAACTAAACCTTTTAATTAATAAATATTTTTCTAAAATCGGGGACATGTAGGGAATTTTTTCAATTCCTAAGGGTATTTTCATATTTTGGACATAAGACGTAAACTGGAATTTCTCAAATTCACAGGGCAAAATTGTCCTTTTGCCCAAAACCCTAATTCCCTCTCTATCTGCCGCCGCCACCTCCGGGCGGCAAACAGGCGGGCGGCGGGAACCGCCCTCGCCTCCGCTGCGGCACGCCCCGGGCGGCGACGCCATCGCGGTGGGCGCCACTTTTTCAAGGGCCGCCTCCAGGCGGTGGTGTTTCCCGCCAGCGGCCGCCTTGTATGGGGGGTTTAAGCCCGCGGAGCAACAGCGGCGGCGTCGCCGCCCCCCTTACGCGGCGTCGATGCCTCGAACGGCAGGGCCGATGCCTCACGTCGGGGCAGAAGGCGTCAGGGCGCCAGGCGCCGCCTTTGCGGCGGCAGGCGCCATCGGCGGCGGGCGGCTCGCTTCGCTTTAGCGGGCAGGGCGCCGCCAACTCATGGGCCGCCGCGCCAAATGGCGCCGCAAAGCTTTCGCTGCAAGCGCATCGGCCGGTCGGCATAGTCGCAGTACACTTTATTGCCAGACGACGCGAATCGAGGGCAGCAATTGTTGCTGCCCTTCCTCGCTTTAAACGATTTTGACGTCAATATTCTTCCTAAACACAACACACGCGAGTTCAAAACCAATCATTCGCATCGAACAACCCGGCTCGATACCACTTGTTGGAAAATCATGGGGCAACATCATATCGCGGCCGAAGAACAAGAAAACAAAAATCCCGATTCCCAAAAAGATGTTCGTCGTCGTATGCGAAGATTGGTGCGCAAAATCCAAGAAAACACAAAAAACTGCAGATAGAGATTGTGTTACCTAGGGAGATCGATATCCCCTGTTTCCTTGCAGATCCTTAGGAGAGGGTGAAGGAGATCAAGCCGCCCTCCTCTCTAGCGGTGATCCACACAAAGGGGTTGCGGCGACCCTCATCAAAACTCCAGGCCTCTCGGGTGGAGAGGGAGAGGAGAATAAGAAACGCAAGCAAAGACTCTAGCCTATGAGGTCAGAATCCCTACTATTTATAGAGATCCCGTCAAACCCTAATGGGTCCTTCCCTAGTGGGTATTGGATCTGCATCCAATAAGACAAAGGGCTCCATCGGATATCTCATATCCAACCTCTACTCATCGCAATGCCTACCATATGTGTGTGACCCTCTAGGCCCAATATCGAAATGGCCGTAAGTCATACCGCCGAACTCCTTCAAACTCGTGAATTATTATCTCCGTAATAATTCACTGACTCATCGACCACGGACGTATTTTTAGCCACTACACGCCAGTAGTCCCCACGATCTGGGGAATCCAATCCATTGGACCCGTCATTCCTCGCTTATCATGTACCTATAGTCCCTCATCTATCTAATATCCCGTAGACCGTATATCGAGCATGGTGTTGTCGGACCCATACGGTTTCTACTCGAAGTCTCGCTCTAATCCGATTCTCCCGAGAACTCTTTCTCTCAACCCCCAATGACCCTGGCCGAGATTTGTCCGAGCAAGAACACGTGGGATATTCCTCTCATGACGCCGAGAGTGGATGATCCTCTATCGACACTCAATAGCCCTCGTAAGGTCGACTACCACTCCCAATGACCAATCTGTACTAGATCTCGGGACAAACCAAACCTATAAGTTCGGTATCAAAGAGTGGAGCACTCATACAGACATCCTTGGTGTCTCAAGTCTAAGGACCGGATACACCACTAGGACTACGGAATCGCCGTCCGACAATAAGGCATCATCAACCATCCAAAGATTCCGTAAGCGGATCAATCGTGAACTCATTCTCCAATGAGCACTGCATCGTATCCCTAGTGTCCCTACACGAGCAGCTATGAGATCAGCTGCATCCATCATATGGACGGGTATACAGACACACCAGTCTATCCGGTTATCACGATGTCCCCTCGAAAACCTATGACCGGATTATTTAGGATATGTGTTTAAAGGTGAATCGATCTCATTATCGTGATCTCATCACGATCCGATTCCCATTGCACAAATCCAAGGACATCACAATATATATATGCATTTATGCAATAGTTATAAAGTGATATACGTCAAAATATAATAAGCAAAAAGATTCTGTATCAAGTCACACGTGCCATCACTCACGTGATTGGCTTGCTGGGCACCTATGACTAGCACTCACCAGTGTAGAGAACTGGCTTCTCTTTCTTAATAGTACTCTCTGCCTCCCTCAACATATTGAGGAGCTCTGGGAGAGTCACCTCAAGCTTGTTCATATTAAAATTCATTATGAATTGTGAAAAGGAATCTGGTAGGGACTGAAGCACAATGTCCACACACAAGTTATCCTCTAGGACCATTCCTAGACCTGTGAGTTTCTCTATCCACTCAATCATCTTTAGGACATGGTTTTGAACTAGTGTCCCCTCAGTCATCCTAGCGCGGAAAAGGCTCTTGGATATCTCATATCGTTGAGTCCTTCCCTGTTCCTCAAACAATTTGCAGACATGTAGGAGAATGGATCTGGCATCCATCTTTTCATGTTGTCTCTGTAACTCTAGAGTCATAGAGCCCAACATATAGCACTAAGCAAGAGTGGAGTCATCAATGTACTTCACGAGCGAAGCGATCTCATCCTCGCTTGCCCTTCTTCAAGCGTAGGCATCATCAGATCAAGGACGTACACGATTTTCTCCACTGTGAGAACAATTCTCAAGTTACGAGCCAATCCGTATAATTTGGACCATGAAGGCGGTTGACATCAAGTATGCCAATAAAGGGATTTGAAAGCGATATTTTCTGAAAATAAAGATGTAGCGTAAAATGAATAACATGCAGATTTTACAAGAAATAAACTATCAAGATATGGACTTCTATCTTAATATGCTCCCACTATTTTACTAACGAGTCACGCAATTGCCCTCAAAGATTGTGAAACGGAAGTCTCCAAAGAGACTTTCTAGTGGGGATCGATTCATCAATCGCCTTTTAGTGTAACCTCGAGGGACTCGACCAATCACACTAAGCCTAAAAGGTAGGCAACTCTTGCCGATCACAACTCCTTATGATTCCCGCCCCTGTTCGGCCTCCGAATCACCATGGCCTCGAGGGACTCGACCAACCATGATGCTCGGGTTAAGTCAACACCTTCCGTTACAAGATGAGTCTGATTTGATGATATACCCTCGGGGACTCGACCAAGCATACCATGTCCTCGGTCACCGGTGACATCTCTATGTCGTAAGCAAGATAGCGAATCGCGATATAGGTGAGTCTCGAGGGACTCGACCAACTCAACCTACACCGAATCGGTTCCTACTCATAACGATGGAAGGCCACGGGGTCAATCTAATTGCCTCACGTTTACCGGGCTTTAATATTATCGAGATGTTTCTATAATTTGGTCTCCTAATATGACATGTCACACATATACATATTTAATATATATCTACATCGCATGCAAATATATATACATATCTAGTTTATGTATAAGCAATCACATCGATGATCATGGACCACAACCTAATATGATTAGGCCCGAGCGATGAGGGCCTAATCACTCACATCAAGATCTATGTGTGCAATGGTGCATCTCCATGCCCTGTGATCGTCCATCTCGTCCTCGTCGGTTCCTGTCGACATCTTGATGCATCTCCATGCATCACGATCGCTCGTCTCGTGGGTCCCGCTTTATCGCATCCACGCCTCCCGCCAAGCCTCCTCATGTGATTACAACTTAATCATAGGCACGCAGGCCCGACAATAAACGAAAAATATAATGGAGGTTCGCAGACTCAATAATAATAATCACAAGTACACACATCACACTACGGTCCATGATCATCCATCCACACATCATACATCACATGTATAAATAATCATCATCATGTAGGACTACTAGATAATAATAAAAAATAATAATCAACTAAACCTTTTAATTAATTAATATTTTTCTGAAATCGGGGACATGTAGGGAATTTCTCAATTCCTAAGGGTATTTTCATAATTTGGACAAAAGACGAAACCGGAATTTCTCAAATTCACAGGGCAAAACTGTCCTTTTCCCAAAACCCTAATTCCCTCTGCTGCTGCCCATTTATCAAGGGCGGCGTTTATCTTTGGCGGGGCGAGGGTATGCCCTTTCATAGGGCAAGACGCTTCACGGGGAACACTGGCATTGGGGCGCCCAAGGCCAGCCCGCCTCCCATGGCGGTTCTGCCATGAAGGTACAGAACGCCCATGGCGGTGCTGCCCTCGGTTGTCAGCCCCCCTCGGGTTTTTGCCGATGGGAGCAATGGCCAGACCCGCCGCCGCCCTCAAGGTTCCCTCGGCCCTCTTTGCTTGCCCCCATGCGTCTCTGCCCGGTTAGGGGTTAAGCGCATGGCCTCTACCATGGTGCCATCCGCCACGCCAAAAGCCTAAACCATCGCAAAGCGGACCGCCGGTATAAAGCTGCTGGTAAAGCCGGATCACGGCCTTTTGCCGGTTACAAACTGTATAAGCGCTGTATTTGTCTTTGCTGGTCATGCAATGCCTGCCGGTTGTGTGGTGGTGGTGCATGCATCTGATTGAGGGCAGCAACTGTTGCTGCCCTTCCTCGCTTTTCAGTCAACGATTTTGACGTCAATATTCTTCCTAAACACAACACACGCAGTTCAAAACCAATTATTCGCATACGAACAACCCGGCTCGATACCACTATTGGGAAATCAAGGGGCGACATGATATACGCAGCGGAAGAACAAGAAAACAAAAATCCCGATTCCCAAAAAGATGTTCTTCGTCGTCAAAGATTGGTCGCAAAAAAATCCATAAAACACAAAAAGCTGCGTATAGAGATTGTGTTACCTAGGGAGATCATATATCCCTATTTCCTTGCAGATCCTTAGGAGAGGGTGAAGGAGGTCAAGCGTCCTCCTCTCTGGCGGTGATCCACACAAAATAGGGGTTGCTACGACCCTCCTCAAAACTCCAGGGCCTCTAAGGTGGAGAGGGAGAGGAGAATAGGAAAGGCAAGCAAAGACTCTAGCCTATGAGGTCAGAATCCCTCCTATTTATAGAGATCCCGTGTCAAACCCTAATGGGTCCTTCCCCTAGTGGGTATTGGATCTGCATCCAATAAGACAAGGGCTCCGGGCCGGATATCTCATATCCAACCTCTACTCATCGCAATGCCTACCATATGTGTGTGACCCTCTAGGCCCAATGTCGAGCTGGCCGTGAGTCATACCGTCGAGAACTCCTTCTAACTTCGGTGAATTATTATCTCGTAATAATTCACTTTCTCATCGACTACTGGGACATACTAGGCCACTATGCCATAGTCCCCGGGACGATCTGGGGGAATCCAATCCATTGGACATGTCTCTCCTCGCCACCATGTACCTATAGTCCTCATCCATCTAATATCCCGGAGACCGATATCGAAAGCATGGTGTTGTCGGACCCATACTACGGTTTCTACTCGAAGTCTCGCTCTAATCGGATTCTCCCGGAGAACTCTTTCTCTCAACCCGAATGACCCCTGGCCGGGGATTTATCTGAGTAAGAACACATGGGATATTCCTCTCATGACGCCGAGTAGAGATCCTCTATCGACACTCAATAGCCCTCGTGAAGGTCGACTACCACTCCCAATGACCATCAGTACTAGATCTCGGGGACAGCCAAACCTATAAGTCTGGTATCAAAGAGTGGAGCACTCATACAGGGACATCCTTGGTGTCTCATGTCTAAGGACCAGATACACCACTAGGACTACTGGAATCATTTGTCCGACAATAAGGCATCATCAACCATCCAACATTCCGTAGCGGATCAATCAAGAACTCATTCTCCAATGAGCACACATCGTATATCCCTTGTGTCCCTACACGAGCAGCTATGAGACCAAATTTGCATCCATCATATGGACGAGTATACAGCATACCAGTCTATCCGGTTATCACGATGTCCCTCTCGAAAAACCTATGACCGGGATTATTTAGGATATGTGTTTAAAGGTGAATCGATCTCATTATCGTGATCTCATCACGATCCGATTCCCATTGCACAAATCCAAGGACATCACAATATATATATGCATTTATGCAATAGTTATAAAGTGATATACGCCAAAAATATAATAAGCAAAAAGATTCTGTATCAAGTCACACGTGCCATCACTCACGTGATTAGCTTGCTGGGCACCTATGACTAGCACGCACTCCACGTTGCTGCCTTAAGGAACGACCTCGGGCAACCTCGACGCGATGCCCCCACGAGCGGTCGACCCCGCGGGCTCCTTCTGGGCCAAGACCTTTCTCCTCTTCGAAGGGCAGCTCGCCTCCGACGACCCAGATGGCCTCTTCGGCGAACCCTTCCGTGAGGCGCCCCCCGCTCCGAAGCTACCACCACCCCAAGTCGATGGCACCGTGGTTCTACCACAAGGCGCCCCCTTCACCCGCTAAAGGTCCACCATCTCTGTAAGTAGACAATAAATTGGTTAGGTGTCTCGGGGCGGGAGGTCGGCCTATAACACACTAGTGGCCATACCCCGAGCAGCCGGACTCAGCCCTGCTTTAACCAGCCATTCCTCGGTCATCGCCCTGATTGCCTGAGAGGTGGACAAGACACCCCTCAGCCGATCTACGCCTGCCGCTTCTTCGACAGAAAGCAACGGGGGAGTGTTGTCGATAGTTCGAGAGGACCACCCAGTACAAAAGCCCCACCCCCGACTACAATTAATGAAAAAGAAGCGGTTCTTCCAACCTTTATTGTTGGAAGGAGCGCCATTGATCTTAAAGCCCTGTGGGTGGTTAGGTAATATCCACCTCGGCCTTTACATAAACGGAAACAAGCCAAGAAGAGAGCCCTGGTCGGTTCGATTTCAGCCCCCCGACATTCTCCGATAAAGACCACGAGATAGCACCAAGAGTTTGGCGCCATCTGAGACAGTGATATGCCCCATTTTCGAAGACATTCGCCAATGATAGGATGCATCGGGAACCGTAGTCCCGCCTCGAGCGTCCCCATGGTCAGGCTGAACCCATCAGGAAACTAATCGTATGGTCGCTAACCCGGCCAGGGAGCGTGAACGCTATAGCACTCTGGGATGCGATAACGATCTCGAAGTACCTTTAGAAGGTCCTCGGTTACCACCGAGTCCACATCATGCCATGACTTAAGGGTCACAAGCGCGGCAAAGCACCCTGCAGCCTCTGGCGAAGCACCATCGGAGGACACTCCGACCACCTGTACTTCCCCGGAAGAAGATGAAGGAGAAGAAGTGGATGGAGACATCTCAACCTTAGGGTTGGAAGCGAGAAGCCGAGGCACGAGTTGAGGGAACGAAGAAGAAGTGGTCACAAGGGCTCTGGAGGAAGCTTATAAAGAACAAGCCGCACTGCCGTAGGACAACGGTTGGGCTCTCCGAGGAGAAAAGTGGTTGCAAACATTTAAAACCCATCATGACCCCCCGGATTCGCCAAGGTTCGCTGGCTTGGGAATCCCCACCAGAGACGTCCTGTCATCCAAATCTCCCGCTAGAGGCGTCGAATCGTCCCAGATCTCCCGCCAAAGGTTAGGCGAAACCAGGAGTCTCGACTTGCGACCCGTCGGCACCAAAACCTGAGCCCAAGCATAGTCACTCGGCCCACAAGGTTCAGCTCATGCCCGGGTCGCTACAGATCGCTCTCAACTTGCGACCCGTCGACACCAAAACCTGAGTCCGAGCATAGTCGCCCGACCCACAAGATTCAGCTCATGCATGGGTCGCTACAGATCGCTCTCGACTTGCGACCCATCGGCACCAAAGCCTGAGTCCGAGCGTAGTCGCCCGACCCACAAGGTTCAGCTCATGCACGGGTCGCTACAGATCTCTCTCGACTTGCGACCCGTTGGCACCAAAACCTAAGTTCGAGCACGCTCGGCCCATAAGGTTCAGCACATGCCCGGGTTGCTACAGATCGCTCCCGACTTGCGACCTGTTGACCCCGAGCATAGCCACCCGATCGATCCAATGCTCGATCAGCAGAATCAATCCCGTCCAAGGTGCGGGGTGCCGCCTCTCTAGATCATCTCACGATGAGTCAATCCAACCCAAGCATCACTCCAACACCGGCATGCCTCCTGGCCCTCTAAGGACCTCGCGGCATGCCTTGGAGGGGAGGGAGAAGTGATATGACAAATTATGGACCCAATGCACGTCACCACATCCCACACGCAAAGTCAAAATCCATATCAAAATGTCACACGTCATGACATCCCACACACCTCATTCCAATAAATCCAGGACGTCACCACCCTCGCACGCAAGGTCAAAGCCCATGCATGCTGAGACACTGTCCGACACGCCCATCACCTCGAACCGCGTACGACTCACCCTCATGCCATAGTATAAAAACCCTTCGTGGATACTCACAAAAAGAAGATCTAAAAAAGGAAAAAACATTTAACTAACTTGTTCGTCAAAGGGGCCACAGCTGGGGATCACCCAATGAAGGCCTTTTTCTGCAGGAAAACGGCTACCCACGATTCACGGGTGCCCCAACCTCAAAAGCCGCTGACCGATGACCTCGCAGGCGAGCCATCGACTATTCAGCCTCCAGGCTAAGGAATGCTGACCAAGAACCCGATACCGAGAGCTGGTCGACGTTTCGACGTCCAGCTCAGTCGATAAGACACTCTCGACATCAACCCGTGGATCAGGCCGTGCTAACTAACGAGCCACGACACATCTATTCACAAACAAGAACAAAGAGCAGCAAAGATGTCTTCTCTGGTTACTTGGGGCACCGGGGAAGGCTGTTCGATCCCTTCTCCACCGACATCTTGGACTGGGACCCCTTTGCGAGGCTGGTTTTGGGACGCCGGCCGGTGCGCACCAACGTGGAGTGGCGGGAGACCGCGAACGCCCACATCATCACCGCCGATCTCCCCGGTACGCCAAAGCTCCATGCATCGTGTACTCTCTTTTCATTTCTCGTTTCGGTTTGACTGTGTAGGTGTGCGCAGGCGTGAAGAGGGAGAGGTGGAGGACGGCAGCGTGCTGCGGATCAACGGAGAGATGACGGAGGAGGTGGAGCAGGGGGACACGTGGCACCAGTGGAGCGGCGGAGGAGGAGCTTCAGCCGGCGATTTCGGCTGCCGGAGAACGCCAACATGGCGGTGATCACGTGCACGCTGGAGAACGGGGTGCTCGCCGTCACCGCCGCGGCCCCCAACGGCCGCACCATCGACGTCGCCTTGGCTGCATGCACAGATAGGAACAATAACTCGCTGTACATACAGTACGTGTTGTACATGGATGCATTTTCGTACGTGGGGTTGTATACGGTGGTGGATGCTTTGTCCTCCTAATATATACGGATGGTACTCCGCTGCAACATCGGTTGCATGTAAAATAGTATTTTGTCTTATATATATTGTGCATTGAAAAAAAAAAGGTAATTTATCGAAAAAACTCTTACTAGAGAGCTTTTATGAGTTCTCATATTTAGTATTTAGTTTTTATTAGGAGTTTTTTTTCAAAAATCTTGAAAATGTTTTTGAATGGGTTGTTTTAAGTCTGATGGACGATTCGGTTAGGATCGATGATTTGGGCTGGGTCGGATCCTTCATACTTAAGTTACAATTCAGGTTGGTTATAGGTTATCATGATATTCGAAGTTTACTTGTTCACTGTAATTGTTCAGAAAAATATTAAATAATTTTATTTAAATAATGTATTTAAATTTTATATATTTTTTTAAAATTTATTATAAATAAAAAATATTACTATAATTATATTGGTATTTAATTTTTCATAATTAAAGTATTAATAAATTTTAGAAAATGATTAATTTTTTTTAAAATAAGTTAGATAATCAAGTTTAATTTATTTTAAATTTGATAAATTATGTAATTAGTGCTATGATAAATTTAAGATAATTTTATATAGAAATTAGTATATTTTTAATATATTTTGTGAATGAGTATGATTCAAGTATAGCGATTTTTGGAATAATTCAGGATAGTTTTGTGTAAAAGTTATATATTTTAAGAGTTATTCTTATTCATGTAATATATTAAAAATATATTTATTTTAAATTTATCATAAAATAAAAATCAGCATATGAATCATATTTATTTTTTAAATTTTATAATTAATTATCTTTAAAATATTCAAAAAATATTAATTTCAAAATAAATTAGGTAATCGGGATTGTTTTAATTTTGAGTGCAATTAAGTTAATAAGATAAAAAAAAAATATTTTGTTTTATGATAAATTTAGGATAATTTATAAATGAATGTAATTTAAATATTATAATTTCTTTGGATAATTTAAGGTAGTTTTAGGTAAAAATTAATATATTTTAAATTTTTAGTTTTATGATAAATTTAAAATAATTTTATATAGAAACTAATATATTTTTAAATATGTTTCTTGAATGTCATTCAAATGTAACTCTAACATTTTTGGGTAAATTAAGATAATTTTATATATTTTTAGGATAATTTAAGTTTTTTAGTTTTATAATAAATTCAGGATAAATTTATATAAAATAATATATTATGTGAATAAGTATAACTTGAGCATAATTATTTTGTTAGATAAAATGTGAGGAAGCGTAAGTGAAGGATGATAAGGAGGGAATGGAGGAAATAGTGGAATATGGGTGGAAGGAAAAAGAGGAGGATGATGGGGTGAGGGAGTCGGAGAGAAGTAGGAGGATGAGAGGAAACCAATGAGGAGGATGAGACAGTTTTAAAAATAGAGCCAAAGAAAGAGAAGTAAGCCACTAGGACTGCGTAGAGAAAGAAGAGAGACATAGGTAATTAAAAAAATTCAAAGGATAATCTAGATTTAATCAAATTAAATTGAATAATTAAGGTGTTAAATTGGTGTGGTCCGATTCATTAAAAAAAATCTGTTTAGTTGTAAAAAATTTGAGTCAAATATAGTCAAAGATAATTATCATCTTGCTCATATGGTGAAAGCCTATTAGTAGGAATTTTTGCTGGATAAATTACTTTAAAAAATTTATCATTTTAATTATTAATCAATAACTAAATGATAGTTTATATGGAAAAATTATAGTTTTCTGTTTGATTAATTTGTTGAATCGATTATGATCCACTTGAATAATTAAATGATGACGAATTCATTTTCCATCAAATTGGATGTAGTATTTTTAGAATAATTAATAATGAAACAATTTTTATATCATAATTTTCAAATTGAATTAAAGAACTCTTAAAATAACTCAAAAATTAATTGATTTTTATATCACATTTTCTTCATGAACGGCTGAATAAATCTCATAATGTTATATTCATAGATAAAACCGTGTCACGATTACTTATATAATTAAGATAAAAGGTATGGGAGATTAAACGATCCAATCATTAGATTAATCATCTAATTACAGACGAAATTACATTTGAAAGTATGCTGCATTGTATCTAACCACTTTCAATCTTCCATCATAAATCTAATTAATGTATTAGACAAATATGATATATAATGATATTTTATTTTTAAAATATTTTAAATCGAATTTGTTACGTGTCTTTTATTCACATGTATAGAGAGCACCATATTTCGTCAATCTTTAATAAATCAGTTGGATACGTGTGCTAATGATTTTATTTTATTTTATTTTATTTTTAATATTTTAATGAATTTTAAATCGAATTAATTATATAAATCAGGTAATAATTGACATGACATATTATTTATTGACATCGCCCGTGGTAGATCATTCTAAAAAGAGGGATGTTTGAAACGTCAACCGGGCGTGCGCCTGATTCAACTCGGGGTTGGGTCGAGCCGATTTATTCTCTCGTCGGATTGAACCAGATGGTCTCAAGTTCAACACCAAACAACCCCCGCCAACCCGGGACCCCTGCCCTAACCGCAGACTCGCTTACTCCCCAGTGACTGCGGCGTATCCTCGGTGCGCGGCGGCAGCTTCTTCCGCTCCTGGTATCTCTCTCTTTTTATGCTCCTCCTCTTTCTCCTTCGCCGTCGCGCAGTCCCTTCTCCTCCCTCCTCCCTCCTCCCTCTTCCTTGTTCATAGCAGCCCCCGGCTCCCCGCCTCGTCACAGCCCGCCCTTTCCCGATCCCTCTTCCCCGTTTCGTCGCAGGTCCTAGTTTCGCTCGGGCGAGCCTCGGGGATTTGGCACGACTGGACTGAAGGGTAAGTGATGTATTGTTTCTGATACGGAAGGTATATTGGTAAAAGAGTCAGACCCGTAGGGGAAGCAGTCGTCGATAGAATCCCTAAAGCCTCATCCTCCTCCTCCTCTCTCTCTCTCTCTCTCTCTCTCACACTCACTCACACACACACACACACACATCGAGCGTCTTCCAGTTTCCAGTGCCTCTCGCGCACGTCTTTTTGCCATATTGCAGTGAGTTTTCTCCTCTTTACTATACAGAAGAGTAGGCATCGCTGATCTCTGCGGGAAATGATGGGAGAAGTCTTTCTTGGCTTGCCGGGGCCGTGGGCGGAGGATTACCGCGAGAAGGCTGATCATTACACGACAAAGATTGGGGGATTGCCGGTGCGTAAAGTTTCGAACTTGATTATTTTTGGAGGTTTCCAGCTTCATCTTCGATGAGATTTTGCTCAAAAGATGTAATATTGGGTTGTCCATGCGATCTTTTCATTGTTTTATAAACATCTCCCTTTCAACTCGGTTATTGGTTATTTTTCTTGTAATTTCACGGTGAGTTCTAGGGAACATGGTGGTTTGCCTTTGCAGGATTGGCCCATCCCAGAAGTGGATATTAGCCGTGAGCTTCTTCACTGTAGTCTATGTGGAGGGAGGCTCTCACTTGTGGCACAGGTAGTTTGTTGTTTTCTTACTCTAGTACATCAAAAGCATTTTTTAAAATCTGGAATCAATAAAATTTTGCATGCAATATCATTAATATCAGGTTTATGCTCCTATTTCGTTGCCAAAACTGAACATAGAGGATCGTGCAATATATGTTCTCGGTTGCCTGGCCCTGAATTGTGGTACTGACCCTCGAAGGTCTGTTCAGATTGGTTTGTTAATCTTGGTTCGTTAATCTTGGTTCTAGTTTCAGATCAATCATGCTTGTAAAAATGAATACAATTTGCACACAATCTTGCAGCTGGCGAGCTCTTCGAATTCAGAAGTACCATGAGGAGATGAAACCGAGTCTTACTTCTTCAAATGCTGTCTCATTGGAAAAAGAATCTGTTCCTGCTCCGAGAGTTAACAGCTGGTTGGAGGACAACATGTTGGGTAATGAGTCCAGCAAAGTCAACGACGAGAGTGACAGTGACACAGAAATGGAGGACTTAGCACGGGCTCTTTCGGAAGCTGCTGCTCTAGCCTCGAGTTCGAAGAAACAAAATGGCCACAAGAACACGGATGCATCTGCCAGAGGTACAGTAGCGAACCCTAGAGTGGAAGACACCGGTGTGCCAGGTACTTTTCCTTGTGTTACTTCTGATCTTACCGAATAGGAGATGAATTTAGTGATGATATTATATGCCAAAAGGAGATTGCCGAATAGTTGGTGTTCCTGTTTTCCTACTTTATCAGGGAAGTTCCATATAATTGTATTTTGAGCTGCATAAAGTTACAGCTGTTGTGATAATTTGCATTTTTCTTTGGTTGTAGTTCTCCCTTGTTTCTATATCTATTCCCAAAAGGTCGAGTCCTCTGGTGATATGGATGCTGTTTATTCTGGTTATACGTCACTTTCTCTCAAAAACCATTGTGCTTCTCCTGATACTGAGGATGAAGAACAATGGGAAAGAGAAACTTATGAGTATGATAGAGCTTTAGGTGCCGATAGAACTTATTTGAAGTTCAAGAAACAGATGGATGCACACCCAGAGCAGTGCCTCAGGTACATTAATTTTATCTTGTCCTTTGGTGTCTCCATGATGGCCGGTCAAAGGACTTTTAACTTGAGTACTTACATCCTTAAACAGAAAACTTGTTGGTTAAAATTGACATGCCATTTAGAGAAATGCAGAGGACTTGAAAATATATAACTATTGCCTGAAAAGGGAAAGAAAAATACATAATCCTGTGGTGCTTTTCTTTTTATTTCTTTTCTCTTCTGTTGGTTGCCTTAGGTGCGCTTTCAGCTGTTACATCTTGTACTTAACTAATTTTCAATTTAGTGATGGAGAAATTTTGAAGCACAAGTTGCATCTATCATGGTTGCCTATTAGGTATATCAGTTTCCAGTTTCCTTTTGCATTGAACTAGGTTGTCGTAACACGACAATAGGCTTTCTCTACAAAGAGTTTCTCTTTTATATTTATTTTTCGAAGAAAGCCAAACATAAATAGTTCTTCTGCATAAGGTAAAAATACTCATGGAAAATTTGTGCCTCATACTTTCGCATGTACGATTCTTCTATTGAATTTTCTTGGCACTTTTGTTGATCCTTTTACTGTTCTTCTGTGACTTCTTTTACGTAGGTATTCCTATGGTGGTAATCCTCTTTTTGCTAAAACTAAGTTAGCGAAACCTGACATTTGCAAGCGATGTGGCTCGTCATGCATATATGAGATGCAGTTGATGTCCCCCCTATTATATTTTCTGCAGCAAGCTGTTGATGGTTCATCAGCTTGTTCAGCAGATGGCTGGAGTTGGATAACTCTGATTGTATATACCTGTTCCAGGGTAAGCCCTTGTTGGTTACACTCTTTTGAAGGTTTAACAATTGAATATAAAACTTTTACTGTAACAGCCAATACTTTTTAACAACTTGAACAGTTTTCCTTTATTGGAAAGATAGAAAAAATTGCTTTTCATATTATGCTAAATAATTTTTCAGTGTGGCCTACTTTTTGTTTACATCAGAGAAGACTTGTAAAGTAAAAAAAAAATGAGTGTTTGATAATTCAACTTTAAAGTCGTAAGACCTGATTTCAGCGGTTTTCAGTCCATTAATTGTGCTGGTAGTTACAAAATTGTGACAATGTTAGAACTGAAATTGCTGACAAAAACCATTAGCTCGAGACATATTAGACAAAAACCATTAGCTCAAGACATATTAGACAATCTCCTAGTAGGTATTGAGATGAATTCTTGATTAGTAATTCTCATTTAATGATTCGTACTAAATGTTCTTATAATTAGGGCCATATAAAACTTCTTACTTTATTTTTTTAATAATGAAATAATCATAAATCAAAATGAACCACACATGTGATTTTAGATGGAAATTAGAGATCAGGGCAATAGATGGTAAAACTTTGAGCCACCTTCCCATCTGCTGGGTTTTCTGCTTATGTGTAGGAGTACCTTCTATAATAGGAAGGTGCAGCTGTTGGGCTGTTTTTCCCAACTACACATGGATCCTCTTTGTCTAAAATAGGGTGTCAGATAAAATATTGACAACATATTATCGAAGTAATGACATGTAAAAGGAAGGAGCTAGCCTTTTTTGATAATATGAAAAGAATGTGTGAATTATAATTAACTGTTGATTTTCTAATGCGGTTCTCATCAGGTTGAGTTCCCCATTTTTATTTTTATTTTTGTATGCCCTTAGTATAACTTAGTCATGGTTTGTTAGAAAACTTCACATCCTTCATATCTTATTTTCATATTCAACTACGAAGAATCATTTCTTTTTGTTGCTTCATCTGAATCCTGGACTTGATTGGCATGTCCATTTATGCCAACGATACTTGAGTCATCCTTAATGTTCTTCCATCATCACAATAGTATGTCTTTTTGGTCTTAGGACGTGATCTTACTAATAAATGAAAAACAAGAAAATCAATTGATGAGGGATGTCCTTGGTATATGTTCACAAATTGGCAGACTAACAAATAAATAAGTTGCTAGTATCTCTAGGCAGCACAACATTCTCCATAGGTTCCTTGATGCAATATTGAGCAAGAACGTAGAAATAATTATAAAATTGTAATGTTATTAGGCTATCAGACACTTGCCTTTATCTTCAGGAAATTATAGGTCCATTTGGCTACCAGTCCATATGCATGTGAATCATCCTGTTGGACCACCTAGAGACTTCACAGGACCTTTTTGCATATCTGGGTGGTTCATTCAATGTATTTATCAGCACACAAGGTGACCATTGATAGGCTCCAACCTCACGTCTTCCTTTCCTAGTATGTTTCCTTCATTTGAAGTGTTTATTTATTTGCTCAGTCACTTGAACAAACCAAGCAATCATGCTAGATATAAATTGCCAGATCTATTCTGTGGATTAGTCTGTCAAGAGATGACATGACTAATGTAGTGCCACAACATTTTCAAATTTAAGCTACAAACTTTGTAACTTCTGTTGCAGAGTTGCTGTTCGTTCAAAGAGTCAACAGAGAGTAGCTGTTGGGAAGTTGCTGAGGAGGCTATCATCATTCAGGATGATTAAATTATTATTTCTGCGGTCCAAAAATCGGACTGCATATCCAGTCTGCTTGTTTTTGTGACGAAGTCATTTTTTGAAATTATAGCAGTGCACTACTTTGGCACTTTCTCTTGTCTCTTGCACAATGCTTTCAGTACTAGTTGATTTTGGTGGAATGCTTTGTGTAAGGGCTTATATTTTTTGTAGTGGTAATCCTTTGTAGTGATAAAGTTCTTATGTAAGATCAATCTGCTCCATGGTTTTCCATCGTTCCCTTTTTCCTTTTCATTTTACAGCTGCCATGTGCCGTGGGAAGACCATCTGATGACTGGTATTGCATGGATCTTTGCTTGCTTTCGAGTTAATTCCTTGGACGAAAACCCTTTTGCCAGGGATGTGCTTGTTGTCCGTTGTTGTGATCCTGTGTAACCAGAAGTCAATGTCTTTCTTCAGCTGAAACCAAGGAGACCAGTGTGCAGGCTGGAACATGTCATCAGCATATGGACAACCAAGAACTGCTGCAGTTGAAGCCAGTTATGTCAAACCAAGTCAAGAATCTGATTCTTCAAATTCCCTCACAATTTTTATGCCCGTTGGAATCTAGTTATCAGTTGGAAAATAAGTTCAGAAATGTGTGCTAGCAGCTACTTTCGTATTCCTGTTGATCTTTTCTTCAAGTTGGCTGCGAATCCATGCGGTGTTGAATGTTTTCTGGACCTGTTTGAACCCATAAGAAGGAACATAAGAGGGTGGAATTCTCTCATCGCTTATGTCGATACATATATATATATATATATATACACGCCATCAATTAGAAGTAAAGGAAAAAAAATATTTTTCTCTTGTAATCTGAAAAATTAAAGTTTGAATCACGAAAGCAACCCATCTAAATATTGATGTAAGATTGATTATATACATCGACTTCTTCGTACCCCAGTGAGAGTCTTTGTGCAATGAGAAGTTTATTCTGGATGTAATACCCGACCATCCAACACAGGATGATGATCATGTGCTCTTAAATGAACTCAATATTTCTAACTTTAATTTTTGTGCAAATTTTGTAAACCATATGCCTTCAAGGAAGAAGGGTATTCCAGTCTCCTTGCCTCTGTTATTGTTGAACCACGTGATGCAGCGCTGTTAGCCCTCAAATATCAGCCACTTACTGCTGCTGCTTAACACATGCTTTGTTTGCGATCAACCTAATCAAGTGGTATCGCCCACTCTGGCCTTCGTAATCAATCCTCACAACACATCCATTTGCCGGCTGTACAAAAGACCAATTACTTCCACTGCTCCTAGTAAGAGGATACTCCCTCCTTTCCCACTAATCAATTCGTTCATTTATGCTACCAAGGGGTAAAATGTTCTGAAAGAAAGTCGATAATAGAAAAGGAATAAACTTATGATAAAACTTTAATAAGATCGAAAAGAAAATTTATCATCAAATTTAAAATTATAAAGGATACAGAAAGATTACTACATCAAGAATAATAAACAAAGATACAGAACTAAAAACAAAAGACTTACCATTGCAATCCAAAAGATACATAATTTAAGAGAGTGCTCCAAGAGAGCTTTTGCCAATATCATCGGTTTCTAAAGTTTACTAACCCTAAACACCAAAATAAGTACTAGTGCATGAAACAATCCTTCGTGCATAGAAAATTTCGAAATTAAATATTTTATAGCTGATAACTAACTTCTTTAATACGTTCCTTAGTCATGAAGAAAAGTACCTTGAAACAGCTATAGCTTTATCCAAATAATATGCTCATGAGCTGTCATATTTGAGTGGGTTGAGTTGAAAACTATAAGACAATGTTAGCAAAGACCATATGAGCAGATTGTAACAAATTAGACACTCTTGGAGGAGTTTCAAGATATTGTACCAGAAGAGATTCCACATGGCCTTCCACTTTTAGGAGACATCAAGTATCATATTAATCTTATTCCAGGAGTTATTATACCTAACAAGGCAACCTACAAAATGAGTCATAAGGAGCATGAAGAACTTCAAAGGTAAGTTGATGAATTGGTGAAAAAGGAATTAATTCGGAAGAGCACGAGTCCTTGTACGTTCCAGCCTTGTTGGTGCATAAGAAGGATGGTTCTTGAAGAATATGTATGGACAACCGCACCATCAATAAAATTATAGTAGATTATCGTTTTCCCATTCCAAGGTTAGATGATTTACTTGATCAATTATATGGTGCTTTTTTTTTCTCTAAAATTGATTTGAGGAGTGACAATCACCAAATAAGAATGAGGCATGAAGATAAGTGGAAAACAACATTTAAAACTAGAAGACTTATATAAATGGTTGGTTATACTATTTGAGCTATCTAATGCTTCTAGCACTTTTATAAGATTTATAAATTATATACTTAAGACTTGTATTGAGAGTTTTATTATGGTTTACTTTGATGATATATTGGTGTACAACAAGAGTGAAAAAGAGCATATGAATCATCTTAAAGAGATATTTTTTATTTTGAGACAATAAAAGCTTTATGTTAATATGAAAAAGTTGATTTTTTACAAATAGTGTTGTTTTGGAAAATGGAATCATGATGGATCAAAGCAAGGTAGAAGCTATTCTCAATTGGCCAACTGTTAGGACTCTAGCTAGGAGAGTCCTAATTGAGAGGGACACTCTGTTAGAACTCTAACTAGGAGAGTCCTAATTGAGAGAGACATTCTGTTAGGAGGTTTTTTCTTAGAGAAGAATTAAGAGTTGTAAGGGAATAGGAGTCTTGAGTATGAGTCATATTAGGAGTTGGTTAGAAGTAAGAGTCTTAAGTAGGAGTCCTATTAGGAGTTAGGGTTTAGAAGCCCTATAAATAGCCATGTATTCTTTCTCTTTTGATAAGCAATAGATGAATCTTTTCTGTAGCCTTTGAGTAGCAACTTGGAGGGAGGAACCCCTATAGAGTTCCAAGGAGGCCGATCCCCTAAAGAGATCAACCCCAAGTTTAGAATCTGCAAGAGTTCTATCACCTGGTATCAGAGCAGCGTTCTTGGCGTCTCGCTGCCCTTCCATAGCCATCCATCAACCCTCCACAACCATCCAAAGCGATTCCCATAATTGCTTAAAAGATCGTCGCCGAATTCCGCCATCATCTCCACCACCGCAGATCATCCTTTGATCTCCCCGTGAATTGCAATAGGTTCTGGTTTCCTACCTTACTACTGCTGCAATTTATTTATCCCTATCCGAAAATCCAAAAAAAAAAAAATTCGTTCCTATATTGCTGCAAATTTTCATCGTAAGTTGCTGAAATTTTTCGACGAGAATTCTGCTATCGCAACTTACACCAATTTTCTCGCTATTACTACCGAAATTTTCTTGATGGACATCCTTGCTGTCATATAAACTGAGATCTTGCTGTCAACTCTCTCCTCAAATCTCTCAAATTTTTTGTGGAGATTTCGTCGAGAAACCGCTGTTTCTTCGACGATAATTCTGCTCTTATAAGACAACACAATTCTGCAGCAAACTTTCACTGATTTCTATCAAACCTATACATGCCTTTAACTCGTCAACAAAAGAGAGATCTTAACATCACAGATTTGGAGTCATATACTATGGTATCTGAGGAGGCAATCAATGCTAAATTTGAAGCATTTGAGGCACGAATGGAGGATAAAATTCGGACTCTCCTTACCAAATTCAGTCTGGGTCGACCACCAAGCCCGAAGAAATCACATCAAGGAGAGAGCTCTAACCAATCATATCATGCCCAAAGAGATGACTTCCAAGAGAGGGGAGGCTCTATGACCGACCCCAACTATTCGCGCATGAGAGTGGACTTCCCTAGATGGGAAGAAGGAGACCCAATTGGTTGGATCTCGCGCGCGGACCGATATTTTCGGTACCATAAAACTGCGGATGCATCCATGGTGGAAATTGCATCTATACATCTTGAAGGGGATGCCATACAATGGTTTGACTGGTTTGAACATACTTATGGAGTCCTTTCATGACGACAATTCAAAGAACTACTAATCCGCTTCGGACCAACTTATTACGAGAACATTGACGGACAACTAGCAAAGATCCGACAAACCTCCACCATTCAGGAGTACCAAATCAGGTTTGAAAGGTTATCTAATCAAACTTGTGATTGGTCTGAAAAACAGTTATTGGGGACTTTTATTGAGGGCCTAAAGCCGGAGATCCGAGGAGAAGTTAAGGCGCGACAACCATACACGCTTATGGTAGCCATCTCTTTCGCACGACTTCAAGAGGAGCGATTGAACCATGAAGCCCGGAGGACTAGGATCACTCCACGACCTACAATACTAAAGCCCTCAGCCCCCCCTACTATCAACCAAGTCCCTGCACCGAAAAGGTTAACAAGAGAAGAACTTCGGGAGCGATCTGCGAAGGGGTTATGTTGGCATTGCGACGAGCCGTGGAGCCGCGAGCATCGCTGTAAAAAAGGTAGACTTCTTATGATTGAACCAGTAGAAGAAGAGGTCATTGAACATCTAGAAGAGAGCCTTGAACATAAAGAAGAAGATATGGAAGAAGAGCCACAGCCGACCGACATTACGGTACACGCACTAGCCGGCTACTCAAATCCGCAAACGATGAAAGTTGGAGGCCTTCTCAAACAACAGTCGATCACTGTTCTCATCGACACGGGTAGCACTAATAACTTCCTGAATAGTAAGATTGCTGCTCGGATGGCACTGCATATTGAAGGTTGCAGCAAGTTCGACGTAAAGGTTGCCGACGGTAGAATCCTAAAGTGCGACCAAAGATGCCCACAGGTGAAACTATTACTGCAAGACCAAGAAATTATCACCGATTTCTTCCTCCTACCTATCGATGACTATGAGGCAGTGCTTGGTATAGAATGGCTGACTACACTAGGTGATGTCTCTTGGAACTTTTCTAAATTAATTATGAAATTCTACTATAAGGGCAAACAGATCATCCTACGCGGGAAGCACGGAAGCAACGTTACCACTGTTTTGACCCAACGAATGGAGAAAGTTTTACATAAGGTAAATGGTGTCTTTTTGATGCACCTCCGGCAGCAACCAAAGGGGAAGAAAATAGAATTTGAAGATCAAAATCTTGCCCAATTGCTTACTGAATTTGCCAACATATTTGCTGAACCGCGCGGTCTTCCTCCTTCTCGGCAACATGACCATCGAATTCCAATCCTTCCGGGCAAGCCACCAGCGAACACTCGACCATACCGATATCCTCACCTCCAGAAAGATGAAATTGAAAAGATCGTAAAGGAGATGCTTGAAACTAGGGTGATTCGACCAAGTTGCAACCCGTATTCCTCACCGGTGCTACTTGTACGCAAGAAGGACGAAACTTGGCGGATGTGCATCGACTACCGAGCTTTAAATGGCATCACCGTCAAGGACAAATACCCAATACCTGTGGTGGATGAACTTCTTGATGAATTGAAAGGAGCTCGAGTCTTCACGAAGTTGGACCTCCAATCCGATTACCACCAAATTCGGGTATGTGACGATGACATTCCAAAAACTGCATTTCACACACATGATGGCCATTATGAATTCTTGGTAATGCCTTTTGGACTCACTAATGCTCCTTCAACCTTTCAAAGTCTTATGAATGATATAAGCCTGATCGGTCGGCGATTTCAAATTAAAACTGACCATAAAAGCCTCAAGTACTTTTTGGAGCAAAAGATATCATCCCCTGAGCAGCAAAAATGGGTAACCAAACTTCTTGGATTTGATTATGAAATTATTTACAAAAAGGGGAAAGAAAACGTTGTTGCAGATGCACTCTCACGGCTACCTGAACAAGCTAAGGTTTCAGCCATCTCCTTTCCTACCACCGGTCTCATCGAGGACATTAGGGAAGAATGGAAGAAGGATCCAGAGATCAGCAAGATCATAAAAAAATTGGAGGAGGATCCAAGTGCAATAGCCCACTACACCTGGGATTCGAGGGATTTACGCTACAAAGGTCGCATTGTGCTTATACCTAACTCCCCTTGCATCGCAATCATCTTGCATGAAATGCACTCTATACCTTCAGCAGGGCACTCTGGATTCCTAAGAACCTACAAAAGAGTGAAGCAAAATTTTTATTGGAGAGGGATGAAAAAAATTATTGCTGAATATGTGGCACAATGTGATATATGTCAACAGCACAAGGGTGAAACTATGGCAAATCCAGGGAAGCTACAACCACTACCCATACCAGACTCAGTGTGGACTGACATCTCCATGGACTTTATTGAAGGGCTGCCATCTTCCAAAGGTAAAAGCACGATTCTCATGGTGGTTGATCGACTTACGAAATATGCTCATTTTTGTGCTGTGAGAAATCCCTACACTACTGCTAGTATTGCCCAGATTTTCATAGAAAATATTGTTAAACTACATGGGATGCCAAGGTCCATCGTAAGTGATCGTGACAAGATCTTTACTAGTAAATTTTGGACCGAGTTATTTCAGTTACAAGGCACCAAACTCAAGATGAGCACAGCGTATCATCCACAAACTGACGGCCAAACAAAGGTGGTAAATAGGTGCTTAGAGACGTACCTCCGGTGTTTCGCTAGCGACCGACCAAAAGAGTGGGCGAAATGGCTTCCCTGGGCCGAATGGTGGTATAATACTATATATCATTCATCTACAAAATGTGCCCCTTATGAAGCATTGTATGGTCGACCAGCACCTGTGATTCCAAAGTATGTAATTGGCTCGGCCAAGGTAGATCAGGTTGACCAAGAATTGATTGATAGGGACAAACTCTTACAACTGTTAAAAGATAATCTCTCTACCGCTCAAGCCAGAATGAAGCAGCAAGCCAACACACGACGAAGTGAAAGAGAATTTTCAGTGGGAGATTGGGTTTATCTTCGCCTACAACCATACAAGCAACTCTCTATCAACACTCGAGCCTCTATGAAGCTATCCCCACGTTTTTATGGGCCCTATCAGATCACAGAGCGTATTGGAGCCGTGGCATACATACTTAAATTACCTGAGGATGCCAAAATTCATCCTGTCTTCCACGTATCATGCCTAAAGCCCAAGTTGGGAGAACACGAGTCACCCCAGATCCAATTGCCCAACACAACTAAGGATGGAGTTATTCAAGCCCAACCACGGGCTATCCTCGATCGCAAGATCGTGATGCGTCGCCGACATCCCTCTACTGAAGTACTAGTGCATTAGAATAATCTACCACTTGAAGACGCCACATGGGAACCATATGAGGAGCTGAAGACCCGGTTCCCTGAGTTCATGGAATCTCAGCCTCGAGGACAAGTCTGATTTGAAGAGGGCGGGTCTGTTAGGACTCTAGCTATGAGAGTCCTAATTGAGAGGGACACTCTGTTAGAACTCTAACTAGGAGAGTCCTAATTAGAGGGACATTCTGTTAGGAGGTTTTTTCTTAGAGAAGAATTAAGAGTTGTAAGGGAATAGGAGTCTTGAGTATGAGTCATATTAGGAGTTAGTTAGAAGTAAGAGTCTTAAGTAGGAGTCCTATTAGGAGTTAGGGTTTAGAAGCCCTATAAATAGCCATATATTCCTTTTCTTTTGATAAGCAATAGATGAATCTTTTCTGCAGCCTTTGAGCAGCAACTTGGAGGGAGGAACCCCTATAGAGTTCCAAGGAGGCCGATCCCCTAAAGAGATCAACCCCAAGTTTAGAATCTGCAAGGGTTCTATCACCAACACCTGCTTCATTGCATGATGTGAGGAGTTTCCATGACTTAACTTCCTTTTACAGAAGATTTATCAAGGGTTTCAGCTTTATTATCGCTCCAATCACCAAATGCCTAAAATGTGATAAATTCAAATGGACTAGTAAGACTAATGATGCTTTTAAGATTTTAAAAAGAAAGGTGACTGAAGCTCCTATCTTATTACTACCTAATTTTAACAAGGTGTTTGAAGTTGAATGTGATGCATCTAATATGAGAATTGGTGCTAGTTTGAGTCAAGACGAAAAGCCCATTGTTTTTTTTAGCGAGAAGTTGAATGATACAAGAAGGAAATATTCTACCTATGACAAGAAATTTTATGTCATTTATCAAGCTTTTATCTCATTAGAGTCAATATCTTCTTGCCAAGCCATTTATCCTATATTCTGATCATGAAGCATTAAAGTTTATTAATCACCAGCATAAGCTAAACAAGAGATATGCAGCTTAGGTAGAGTTCTTGCAATCTTATAATTTTATAATCAAGCACAAATCTAGGGTTTAAAACGTAGTTGCTGATGCATTAAGTAGAAAGGATTCTTTATTATCAGCAATGAAAGTTAAAGTGGTTGGATTTGAGACATTCAAAGATCTCTATGAGAATGATGTGGATTTCGACTCAATATGGCAGAATTGCAAATCAGGTTCCTTTCAATAATTTTCTATCTTTGATAGTTTTCTTTTTCAAGCCAATACATTGTGTGTTCCATCTTGTTCTTTGAGACAAGTAATTCTAGCTGAAGCTCATGGTGGTATTTTAGGAGGACATTTTGGTAGAGACAAGACTCTAGCTCTTGTTCAATCAAATTTCTATAGGTCTAAGATGTTCATAGATGTGGATAGACATGACTGCATTTTGCTTGATCACAAGTTAAAGTGATTTACGAATCGGCTTTTCTATCGAAATCGCTCTTATCGTACGAACGTAGTTTTAATCGTCGAAAGTTTTCCGCTGCACTAATTCTCCCCTCTTAGTGCTCTTGATCATAACAATTGGTATCAGAGCCCGGTATTTCTCATTTCGGATTTACACCCGAGAGAAATGGCTCTTCATGGCTTTAAAGAGGGTTTTTCGATTGTTCGTCCATCGTTGTTTAATGGATTAGACTACACTTATTGGAAAACTCGAATGAAAGTTTTCTTGATTTCTATGAATTTGGATTTATGGAATATTATTGAAAATGGTTTTCAACTTCCCTCTAAACCGATGAACGAATGGTCGGATTTGGAGAAGAAGTATTTTTCTTTAAACGCAAAGGCTATAAATGCCTTATTTTACGCTTTGGACAAAAATGAGTTCAATCGGGTTTCTTTGTGCGAAACGACTTTTGACATATGACACACTCTTGAAATCACACACGAAGGCACTTCTAGAGTTAAAGATTCGAAAATCAATTTTTTGATGCATGATTTCGAGCTTTTTCAAATGAAGCCAAGCGAAACCATTGGTGACATGTACACCCGTTTTCCGGATGTCGTCAATGGTTTAAGAGCTCTTAGCAAATGTTTTTCAGATTTTGAACTCGTAAACAAGATTTTACATTCTCTTTCTAAGAAGTGGGATTCAAAAGTAACTGCAATACAAGAAGCTAAAAACCTAAACAACTTACCACTTGAAGAACTAATTGGTTCGTTGATGACATATGAAATGGTGCACAATGCACATGATGAATATGATGAACAAAACAACCTTCCAAAGAACAGGAAGGATTTGGAATCCCGGACAAATGAATACCACTTGAGTGATGACTCAAGTGATGAGGACAATGATGAACTTGAACTTCGAACACTAAATCTTAATAAGTTTATTAAACAAAAATCTAAAATAAACAATGAACTTGAACGGAGGAAGAGGCCAAAGAAGAAGAACACAAAGTGGGATGAATCGAGCTCTTCCGAAGACGAGGAGAAAATCAAGAAAGGCAAGGTGGCAAACTACGCCTTAATCGCTTTCAATGAAAAGATAATCGAAATCCCCCTGATTTATTTTGAAATTACTTGATGCTTTCATGATGTATTTTCTTTTTTAGTTTAGAGTTAATTTTCTTGAAAATTACATGTTTAAAAATAAAAATACAAAAATTATGATCATGCTAGTAATTTCAAAAATGATAATATTACATATTTTATGATAAACAAATAAAATAATTTTGATTGAAAATATGAAATCATGGTTAAGAAGTAATAATATGTATCATATTTGATTAACATTGTTGAATGAAATCATGTTTGATTTGAAGTAATGCATAATGATGTAATAAAAATATTAAATGTTTTTGAGACAATGATTGACAATTTTATGCTTGAGATTTTAAGTTATACATGATGATAAGCATGTATTATTTTCATGAGTGTCTTTGAAAAACATATGGCAAAACCATGTCCGAATGCATGAAAATATTAAATTTCATTTTCGGATTTTCTTGACCATAATAATTAATTTTTTAGAATCTATTGATCTTGATGGTTTTACGACGAAATTCATTTTTCGATCCTAAACGTTGATGCATGTTTTTATTTAACATAAATGAAAAAGCATGCTAACATGAAATCAAATACTTAAAAAAGGGGAAAATATATTATGAAATCATGAATCTACCTATGTTATGAATTTTGTGAACCATAAAAGTAATTTTTATGATTTAAATTTGAAATGAGTTTTTATCAAGATCATGATATTGATTTCTTGGAATAACATGAGATTACCTTTGATGATCATTTTGATTCATGAAATTTTGGATTCATGACTTGGTCTTACATTTGTTTATGAGATCGTTGAAATCTTTGTACCATTGAATTCTTCTCTACTCCTTTCAAATTTTGAATTTATGCATGTTATATGTTGAAGATTGAAAACCATGTTTTGGTATCATGCATATCTAATAAATGTTGATGTGACAAATTGAATGAGTTGAAAATGAATGATGATTTTTCTCTTGAATATAACTTGTGATATTTTTTACATAAATCATCATTTTGATTTCTTGACATTCGATACATGAGATTTTATTATAAATCAAAATTTCTCATTAATCGATCTTCTATGATTTTACTTGATATTCTCTTGAGAGGAGATTTTCTAAATGAATCATGATTTTTCCTTGTGAGTTCTTGGAGTTATTACTTGATTTTTTTTTAAAACAAGATCTCTTCTTTGTACTGCTATGATTTTTCTTGATATTTTATTAAAAGAAGATATTTACTCTATGAATCATGTCTTTTGGTATTCAAATGATTTTATCCTTCATGACATGATTTCTTTGTATTTATGGCTTGCATGGTTTGAAATGTTTTGGTATGATGCATGCAATGATGAAATATTCATGAAGTTAAAATGATGTATGCAATACTTATGATAATGATGTACATGATGTATTGCATATGATGTGTATCATGAATGCTTTAAATGATGAATGTTTGGTATCATGATCAACATGTTGATAAATGTTTAAAAATTTTAATGTTTGAGTATCATGTATGATATGCCTATTAATGATGATTGATTTATTTTTCGGTATCATACATGAAAAATAAGGTTTTTGAAATTGTGTATGTTTTAATTTGAATATATAATGATGCATAAATAAGATTGATACTTACCTTTGTCATAATATGAAAATTGATATAAGGGTCTTCCCTTCTTTTTGACAATGACAAAGGGGGAGCAAGAATTTCTAGCATGGACATTATGAAAAGAGGCAAACAAGCTAGCTTGCACAATTCAAGATGAAAGAAAAAATTACACTTCTCAAAGGAGAAGATGCAAATGTAACATTTGCCAAATTGTTTGCTTGCCTCATGTAAAACATTATCTCTTGCTAGTTTGGCATTTTGCTAGCTTGCACTTTGCAAAGAAAGCAAAAATGACACTTCTCAAAAGAGAAGAAAGAGCTTGTTATTTTGAACATCACAAGCTTGCCTATCTTAAAAAACAAAAATTGCAAAAGTGCTATCTGTTGAATCTCGTATTTTGATGATGAAACCACTTGATATGTGTTTATAATTTAAACTGCATTTTGAGTGATGCAGGTCTACTCGATCAGGATTAGACAGTTAACGCAAAAGGAATTGACGTTGTGCCGGAGGAGATCACGTCAGGATATTGGACGACAGAAGGCTTCGGACGTTGGGCATCGGGCCAACGGAGAGCGAAATTGTGCCAAGGATATCGAGGTTGCGGAGGTCAACTACCGATTGGGCAACAAGCCGCAAGAGAGGATGATGCGCTGAAGAATCGGACGAAGCGCCAACCAATGACGTCTTAGAACAAACGAATGTCAATTAGCGTTGTAATAACCTGTCTAGATCGGAGATAGCGTTTTGGCTTGCATGTGCAGGATTAACTACGATAACGATGAAGACATAAAGCGAAACAAAGTCGGAGTCAAGCACGAAGGATTTGTTGGGAGTTCAAGAGTTCGACGGAAGTCCGGCGGATCGTCGGGAACGCTGCCGAACTAGCCGAAATGAGTAGGGAGCTTGCGAAGGGTTTTTCTCGGAAGCTTCGCTGGAAGGTTCATGGGAAGTTCGAGTTCGCCGAGAAAGATCGAGCTTGTCGAAGAAGCTCGTTGGAACTTCGCCAAGATCAAATCGTGAAGTTTAAGAGCTTGCCGGAGTCCAGCAGAATGGTTTCCGAGAGTTTATCTAAGACCAACCGAAAGTTCACTTTTAAGCTTCGCCGGAAGAAGTCTTGACTTATGGACTTTGTAATAGCTTATAAAATGTCTTTAAATTCGTAGTTAGCATGTTAATTAGGGTTAGGATTAGGTATTAATCCTATAACCCAAGTAGGGGCCAATTGGGCCCGAGGTTCGGACTAGTTTGGGCCAAGATTGAAGCCCAATTAGTGGGCTGAAAACATCTGAGGCGGTGGCACTGCACGGGTGGGCAGTGGCACCGCCCAAAGACTGTCCGGGGTCAGAAACTAACAGGGTGGTGGCACCACATCGACAAAGGTGGCACCGCCAAAGATTTGAACTCCAAGAGAATTCAAATTTTGGAGCCTAAATTTGAATCCTCTTGAGGCCTATAATACCCCTCAAATCTCAGCTGAGAATATAACCTTTTAAGGAGCTAGAAGTTGAGAAAAGCTTTATGAAAAGTCTTGTTTTCAATAGCTTGAGTGTTCACCTCCTTTCTTTTCATTGAAATCTTTGTAAAAGGGTGAACCACTTGTAAGAGGTTGTAAGAGGGGTGTAAGAAGGAGGTTGATCTTCGCCTAGTAAAGGAAGATCATTAGTGGATGCCGGTGGCCTTGACGGAAGCGGAATCAGAGGAGTGGATGTAGGTCACGATTGACCGAACCACTATAAACTACCGTCTTCTCTGGTTTGCATTTATCTTATTGTCATTTATATTACTGCAAACCATCTTCACTTTGATGCTCTACTTCTTTGTCTCCTTCTTACGTATTCCTTCAAGTTAAAACGCAATCGAAATGGTTTCAAACGAAATGTTACATTTATCGTACGAAGTTTCCGAAAGTGTTTAAATCGTCGAAAGTTTATCATACTTTACCGTTGCACTAATTCACCCCCCCCCCCCTCTTAGTGCCGCTCCGATCCTAACAATTGGTATCAGAGCGAGGTTTTTCTACCTTGGTTTAACACCCAAATAGAAATGACTCTTTACAGCTTTCAAGAGGGTCACTCTCTCATTTGTCCTCCCTTTTTCAATGGGACGGACTACACTTATTAGAAAACTCGAATGAGAGTTTTCTTACTTTCTTTGGATTTGAATTTATGGCACATAGTCGAAAATGGATTTGAAATGTCTTCTCTTCCAATGAACCAATGGAATGATTTGGAGATGAAGATGTTTTCTTTAAACGCAAAGGCTATGAATGCCTTATTTTGCGCTTTGGACAAAAATGAGTTCAATCGGGTTTCTTTATGCGAAACGGCTTTCGACATATGGCACACTCTTGAAATCACACACGAAGGCACTTCTAGAGTTAAAGATTCGAAAATCAACATTTTAATGCATGACTTCGAGCTTTTTCAAATGAAGCCGAGCAAAACCATTGTTGACATGTACACCCGTTTCACGGATGTCGTCAATGGTTTACAAGCTCTTGGCAAATGTTTCTCGAATTTTAAACTTGTTAGTAAAGTTTTACGATCACTTTCTAAAGCTTGGGAATCAAAAGTAACGGCAATACAAGAAACAAAAGATTTAATTATTTTTCCACTTGAAGAACTTATCGGCTCATTAATGACAATAGAAATGGTGCGCAATACACATGATGAACACAATGAACACTTGAACCACCTTCCAAAGAACAGGAAGGATTTGGAACCTCGGACAAATGAATACCACTTGAGCGATGACTCAAGTGATGAGGACAATGATGAACTTAAACTTCGAACACCAACTCTTAATAAGTTCATTAAACAAAAATCTAAAATAAACAATGAACTTGAATGGAGGAAGAGGCCAAAGAAAAGGAAGGCACCCAAGGATGAATCAAGAACTTCCAAAGGTGAAACGGTGAATTAGGCTTTGACGGGCTTCGACTACAAGGTAAGTAACTCAACTCTCTTGAATTATTTTGAAATTACTTGAAGTTTTTCATGAGTTCTTAATTTAGATAGTAGGAATAGGAAATAAAAAAATTATTTTTCAAAAATTATATCATGCTTTTCTTTTTTAGCATCTTTGAAAACAATTAAAAATTTGATCAATGAAAAGTATATTGCTAAGGTTTCATGCATGTTATGTTTTGAAATGTTGAATGATGTATGCAACATTATGGATTATAGTTATATGATATGTGATAATGTTTAGGATTAATCTATGTATGTGTATCTTGATGATTTTATGTCATGCATGAGTTTTTTGAAGCAAATGTGATTTGAAACTCTCATTTTGGATTAACATGTTTTTGGTTGAATCATTTTTATGACATATTAAGATTACATAGTGCATGTATATCTATGTATGAATTTCTTGATAGTCTTATGATGATAGATGTGATATCATGATGTTTTATTTTTGATGTGTTTGGTCTTGACGGCTTTATGACGAAACTTATGTTTTGATTTTAAATGATGATACATGTTTTCACAAAAAAGACTTGAACACCCTCACATGAAATCAATTGTATAAAATGGAAATAAATTTTATATCCTATTGAGGTTAATGAATTTACCATTCTTGTGAATCTCATAAAAATAAACATGATGAATATTTTGAAAATAAATGAGTGTATCATGCATTTGGTCTTAATGATTTCTCTAGAACATACTTTTTGAAATCATACTTGATAACGAATATCAAGATATTAAAAGGATATTATCATGGAATAATGCTTGATAATTTATTTTACAAAATTTACCTTTCTATCTTGAATGTTGACATTTTTTTTATGATGTGTAAAAGAATCACTTAAAAAATGCTTTTTTCATCTTATCGAGATTAATGATTTCATGATATTGTGTGAATCTTGAAATTGATTTTGATGAAATAGTAATAACGTTATTCATGTTATGAATCTCAAAAATGATAATTTGATTATGATTTTTTATCAATTAACTTGAATGAAATTTTGTTTTAACCGAATCATGAACTTTCTCTTGACTTCTTGATTTAAGAATTTTGAAGAAACATGATGATTACTTGATATTTGATACTTGAAATTTCTTGTAAAATGTGATCTTGATAAGAATGTTTCAATTTGCTCTTTGTGCTATATCTTTTCAAATGAATCATGAGCCTTGATATCATATATTTCATAATATAGAAATAACAAGATTTCTTTGCCTTGTATGTCTTGTGTGATGATTGTACATCAATTTGCTTTATTATGAATTATATGAATCTTGATCGTGAACTTGTCAAGAAGAATTTTAATGAACCATGAATCATATCTTTGGTATTCACGAATTGATCCTTATTGATATCTTTCATTGATATGATAAATTGTCATCTCATGATATATCGTATAATTATATCATGCTTTGCGATTGTATCATATGATCTTTGCTAAATTTTCACATTGATATTCTTCATGACATGATTTCTTGGCATCGTTGTCTTGTATGCTTCATGTGATAATATGAATACATAAAACACTTATGATATGATTTTTATATAATTCCGTGTATTCATAAAATATTTATCTCATCACCTAATAACTCTTCTTGATACTCCTAATGTGATGAAATAAAATTATGCATGAAATACAAATGGGGAGAAGTTTTGATCATGCATGGTAGGATATAATTTGACAAATTGATACCATCATGATATGAAACATTTATGATTCGCAATGATGTATGCAATACTTGTGCTTTCTAATTATGATGTGATGTATTACATATGTTATAAATCATGATTTAAAATACTATGGGTTATTGCTAAAATGATGTATTATAAATATTGATTTAATGTTTTGTATCATGAATACTCTAAATGATGAATGTTTGGTATCATAATCAAAATGTTGACAAATAGTTAAAAATTTTAGTATCATGTATGATATCCTCATAATGTTGATTGATTTATTCAATATCGTGTATGAATGAAATATAAGGTTTGTCAAATAGTGCATGTTTTAAATTGAAAATATAATGATGCACAAATAATATTGATACTTACCTTTATCATGATTTAGAAATTGATGTAAAGGTTTTTTCCTCCTTTTTGACAATGACAAAGGGGGAGATAGATTGCTAGCACAATTCAAGAAAAAGAAAAAAATGCACTTCTTAAAAGAGAAGAAATTGCTATCTTGAACATCATCGAGAATTGCTAGCTTGAAACATCAAGAAAATACAAAAATGAGCTATCGTGCTTATCTCAAGAAAAGCAAATATGCCAACTTGCATATATTTGAATTTGCTAGCTTATAACACTTGCATATTTCAAAAAGCAAGAGTTACTTTCTTGAACATCTCTAAATTGCTAACTTGCAAGTTCTAAAATGTTGTAAAATTACTAGATTGCATGATGATAAAAATTTAACATTATATTTTTCATGCAATGAGTTGAACCCATATAACAAACACTTGATTGTGGTACTTCTCCTTTTTGTTGATGACAAAGGGGGAGAAGTATGTTGATGACATGACATGTGATGCATAAGTTTTATGCATATGTTCATGATGATGTGTTGCGAGTATTCATGATGAATATTGCAATGACTTGAATTATGTTTATATTCAAGGTTCTATCAATATGACATATTGATAGGGGGAGTTTGTTTAAACTCCGGGAGTTAAGGTTAACTCTGTCATCAAGTGGTTGTCATCATAAAAAAGGGGGAGATTGTTGAATCTCGTATTTTGATGATGAAACCACTTGATATGTGTTTATAATTTAAACTGCATTTTGAGTGATGCAGGTCTACTCGATCAGGATTAGACAGTTAACGCAGGAGGAATTGACGTTGTGCCGGAGGAGATCACGTCAGGATATTGGACGGTAGAAGGCTTCGGATGTTGGGCATCGGGACAAAGGAGAGCGAAATTGTGCCAAGGATATCGGGGTTGCGGAGGTCAACTGCCGATTGGGCAACAAGCCGTAAGAGAGGATGATGCGCTGAAGAATCGGACGAAGTGCCAACCAATGATGTGCCGGGCAACAGAATGTTAATTCGCGTTGTAATAACTGTCTAGATCGGAGTAGAGTTTTGGCTTGTATGTGCAGGATTAACTACGATAACGATGAAGACATAAAGCGAAACAAAGTGCGGAGTCAAGCACGAAGGATTCGTTGGGAGTTCAAGAGTTCGACGGAAGTCCGAAGGATCGTCGGGAACGCTGCCGGAACTAGCCGAGAATGAGTAGGGAGCTTGCCGAAGGGTTTTTCGGAAGCTCGCCGGAAGGTTCGTGGGAAGTTCGCAGAGTTCGCCGAGAAAGATCGGAGCTTGCCGAAGAAGCTCGTTGGAACTCGCCAAGATCAAATCGTGAAGTTTAAGAGCTTGCCGGGAGTCCGCAGAATGGTTTCCGAGAGTTTATCGGAAGACCGCCGAAAGTTTGCCGGAAGCTCGCCGGAAGAAGTCTTGACTTATGGACTTTGTAATAGCTTATAAAATGTCTTTAAATTTGTAGTTAGCATGTTAATTAGGGTTAGGATTAGGTATTAATCCTATAACCCAAGTAGGGGCCAATTGGGCCCGAGTTCGGACTAGTTTGGGCCAAGATTGAAGCCCAACTAGTGGGCTGAAAACACTGTAGGGGGTGGCACTGCCCAGTGCCCGAGAGCTGGGCGGCAGCACCGCCTGGGGTGGGCGGTGGCACCGCCCAGCACTGTCAGGGTCAGAAACTGACAGGCGGTGTCACCGCCACTGACAGGCGGTGTCACCGCCACTAACAGGCGGTGGCACCGCCAGCATCGGGAACTCCAAGAGAATTCAAATTTTGGAGCCCAAATTTGAATCCTCTTGAGGCCTATAAATACCCCTCAAATCTCAGCTGAGAATATAACCTTTTGAGAAGCTAGAAGTTGAGAAAAGCTTTATGAAAAGTCTTGTTTTCAATAGCTTGAGTGTTCACCTCCTTTCTTTTCATTGAAATCTTTGTAAAAGGGTGAACCACTTGTAAGAGGTTGTAAGAGGGGTGTAAGAAGGAGGTTGATCTTCGCCTAGTAAAGGAAGATCATTAGTGGATGCCGGTGGCCTCGACGGAAGAGGAATCGGAGGAGTGGATGTAGGTCACGATTGACCGAACCACTATAAACTACCGTCTTCTCTGGTTTGCATTATCTTATTGTCATTTATATTACTGCAAACCATCTTCACTTTGATGCTCTACTTCTTTGTCTCCTTCTTACGTATTCCTTCAAGTTAAAACGCAATCGAAACGGTTTCAAACGAAACGTTGCATTTATCGTACGAAGTTTCCGAAAGTGTTTAAATCGTCGAAAGTTTATCATACTTTACCGTTGCACTAATTCACCTCCCCCCCCCCGCCCCGATCCTAACACTATCTTGCCTATTTCAAGAAGCAAAACTTGCAACTTGCATATTGCAATAGAAAGCAAGAATCATGAGCTTACACAAGAAAGCTATCTTGCATTTGCTTTCAAAATTTTTGCTAGCTTGTATATTGTGAAACTTACATATCGTAAAAATTGCTAGCTTGTAGAATAAAGAGAAGCAAAAAGTTGCCATCTCAAAAGAAGCAAATGTGCTATCTTGCCTATCTCAAGAGGCAAAAATGCTAACTTGCACATCTAACAAAACTTAACAAATTTGCATATTTCAAGAAGCAAGAGTTGCTTTCTTGAACATATCAAAACTGCTAGCGTGCATGTTCTAAAATTGCTAGATTGCATGATGATAAAAATTTAATATTTTTCATGCAATGAGTTGAACTTATATTACAAACACAGAATAGTTGTACTTCTCCTTTCTGTTGATGACAAAGGGGGAGAAGTATGTTGATGACATGACATGTTAATGCATAAGTCTATGCATATGTTCATAATGACGTGTTGCAAGTATTCATGATGAATATTGCAATGACTTGAATTCAGTTTGAATTCAAGGTTCTATCAATATGGCATATTGATAGGGGGAGTTTGTTTAAACTCCAGGAGTTAAGTTTAACTCCGTCATCAATTGGTTGTCATCATCAAAAATGGCGAGATTGTTGAATCTCATATTTTGATGATGAAACCAATTGATAATTGTGTTTATGTTTTAATCTGCATTTTGAGTGACGTAGGATGCTTCGATTAGGATGAGAAAATTAAAGCAGGAAAAATCATGTTGTGCTAGAGGAACATGTCAGAAGATTGGACGTCGGGCCGATGGATCGGTCGACGTATCGACAGAAGGCTTCGGGCCGTGGACTTGGGCATCGGGCCAAGAAGAGCGGGTATTACGCCAAGGATATCGGAGTTGCGGAGTCAACTGACCGATTGGGCAATAGGCCGCAGGAGAGGACGATGCACAGATGAATCAGACGAAGCGTCGAGGGACAAATGACATGCCGGACAACTTAGTTAATTGCTTAGGATTAATTGTCTCGATCAAAGTTTTGTTTTAAGTGTGCAGGATTAACTATGATGAAAGAAATACATGCAGCAGGAGTTGCGCCGGAGTCAAGACTATGATCACGTTGGGAGTTCGAGAGCTCGACGGAAGTCTGGACGGTCGTCGGAGGTTCTGCGGGAACAAATCCAAGAAGTCCAAAAGCTTGCCAAAAGAAGCTCGTCGGAACTTGCCAAGATCAAATCGTGAAGTCTAGGAGCTTGCTGGAAGTCCACATAATGTTTTCTAAGAGTTTATCGGAAGACCGCCGGAAGTTCGTCGGAAGCTCGCCGGAAGAAGTCTTGACTTGCGGACTTTGTAATAGCTTAGAAAATGTCTTTAAATTGATAATTAGCATGTTAATTAGGGTTAGGATTAGGCGTTAATCCTATAACCCACGTAGGGGCCTATTGGGCCCGAGTTCGGACTGGTTTGGGCCAAGTTTGAAGCCCAAAAAGTGAGCTGAAATAGTGTAGGCGGTGGCACCGCCTAGGAGAGGGTCTCCTAGGAAAGCTGGGCGGTGCAACCGCCCCAGGCAGGTGGTGGCACCGCCTGGGCTCAGTCTCTGAGCGAGACTGGGCGGTGCAACTACCCTTGACATGCGGTGGCACCGCTAGGGCTCAGTCTCTCAGCGAGACTGGGCGGTGCAATCGCCCTAGTCAGGCGGTGGCATCGTCTGAGCTCGGTCTCCGAGCTCTAGCAAGAGGTGCAACTGCCCTTGACAAGCGGCGGCACCACCGAGAGGCTCAGTCTCCGAGCTCTGCTAGGCTGTGCAATCACCCTAGTCAGGTGGTGCAACCGCCAGACCCCGAAATTTCGGGAATTGACAGTTTTGAGCTAGGAATTCAAACTGGTTTGGGGCCAATAAATACCCCACTCTTTCGGCAATGAAAGAGCAACCAAAACCACCGAAATCCTTATCTTACTCTGTGATTTTTAGAGCTCAAAATTGTTGTATGAGTTAAAAGTTCTTCTCCCTCTTTTCTTCCAAGTTCTAATCTTTCAAAAGAGGAGATAAAATTCTATAAGGGTTTTCTCCTAAGCTCATCAAAAGGAACGAAACTGTAAAAGGGTAGTTGGCCTTCACCTATTAAAGGAAGGCCTCTAGTGGACGTTGGTGACCTCGTCGGTGGAGGAAGCCAAAAGTGGATGTAGGTCAAGATTGACCGAACCACTTTAAAATCACGGTGCTCTCTGGTTTGCATTTACTTTGAGCATATTATCTTTACTGCAAACCTCCTCAATAGCTTACTGCCTTCTGCGAATTTACGATCGTTTTTCAAAGTTTAATATTTTCCGAATCGGTGTTTAGACGTAAATCAGTTTTATCGTACGAACATCATATTTCAGTTTGCGCTTACATTCTAATTTACATCATAACTGCATACTGCCCTTATAGATTTGGTTGAACTACATCTTGCTTGATCACAAGTTAAAGTGATTTACGAATCGGCTTTTCTATCGAAATCGCTCTTATCGTACGAATGCAGTTTTAATTGTCGAAAGTTTTCCGCTGCACTAATTCACCCGCCCCCCCCCTCTTAGTGCTCTTGATCCTAACACCAAGAAGAGCGGATATTGCACCAAGGATATCGGAGTTGTGGAGTCAACTGACCGACTGAGCAATAGGCCGTAAGAGAGGACGATGCGTCGAGGAATCGGACGAAGCGTCGAGGGACCAATGACATGCTGGACAACTTAATTAATGCTTAGTATTAATTGTCTAGATCAAAGGAGTTCGAGAGTTCGTTAAAAGTCCGGACGTTCGTCGGAGGTTCTGACGGAACCAGCCGAGAAGTCTCAGAGCTTGCTAGAGAAGCTCGTCAGAACTCGGTAAGAAGATTGTCGTGAAGTCCAAGAGCTTGTTGGGAGTCCACCGGAACATTATCGAGAGATCGCCGAAAGCTCGCCGGAAGAATAAACACAGGGACTTGTTTAGCTTAGCAAATATCTTAGGATTTCGTAGTTAGCACGTAATTGGGCTTGGATTTGGGTCAACCCAATTAGGGGCTAGCTAGGCTCATGTATAAACTATATTGGACCTAATAAGAGACCTAAACAGTGCCCCAAGAAGTCTCACCATCATGGCACAGTCTTCGAGACTGTGTTAGGCAATAGTACCACGAGTCTAGGCAGTTGTACCGCCCCTAGCAGGGTGCCAAGCAGTGGTACCGCGAGTCTGGGCGGTGGTACCGCCCAGTACTACCACCCAGGCGATGGTACCGCCAGACCTAGGTGATAGTACCGCCAGATCTGGGAGGTGGTACTACCCAGGGCAGTGTTAGTCAGCCTGACATTGGACGGTGGTACCGCCCAGCGCAGGCAGTGGTACCGCCCGTGCCTGGGGAACCCGGGATGGAAAAGTTTTAGCCTCCAAGTTTGAATCAACTTGAAGCCTATAAATACCCCTCTCATCCCTGGTTAAAGTATACAAGCACAGATAGTTTAAAAAGAAAGAAACACTACTAAAATCTTATGTGATCTCCTCTCCCTCTTCTAAGTGTTAGACTAGTTTGAGAGAGGAGTAAGTAAGTACTTATAAGGGTTATCTCCTAAACCCGATAAAAGGAGAAGAGGGGTGTAAAAGGTGATTGGCCTTCACCTATTGAAGGAAGGCCTCTAGTGGACGCCGGTGACCTCGTCGGAGGAGGAAGTCGAAAGTGGATGTAGGTCACGTTGACCGAACCACTCTAAAACTGCTGTATTCCTTGGTTTGCATTTTATTCTTGCCATTTACATACTGCAGACTACTTTACTTAGTCACTATACTTCCATACGCTTCCAAGTTATTAAGCTTCCGAAATCGGTTTTTATCGAAATTAGTTTTTATCGTATGAAAGTTTTTAAACTAACGTTATTTTACCACTGCACTAATTCACCCCTCCCTCTTAGTGCGCTCTTGATCATAACACAAATTATGACAAAGATAAAGTGTCATTCTTATTGCCATAATTGAGATAAACCTTGAATTCAAATTGAATTCAAGTCAAAGCAATTTTAATCATGATTCACATCATATGCAATACATCATATACATCATCATAATAAAATCATAAGTATTGCACATGCATCATTCCAAATCATAAATATTTCACATCATGATGGTATCAATTAATCAAATTATATTACATCCTACCATGCATGATCATAACTTCTCATTTGTATGCACCAACATAATATCATGAGTATTGCATAATTTCATATCATCACATGAAGGATAACAAGAAAAATTGGGTGATGAGATATACTTCATGAATACAAGAAATTATAAAAATCATATCATGAAAGAAAAGATCATGTGAATCTTAGGAGATTAAATTATAAAATCATATCATAAAAGATTGGTGGTACTGCCCCTGGCAAGGTGCCGGGCGATGGTACCGCCAATCTGAGCGATGACACTAGCCCCCAAGAGGTGGTACCGCCAGACCTAGGCGATGGTACCACCCAGGAGAGTGTCAGTGTCGACTGACACTGGGCGGTGGTACTGTCTGCTAGTCATAGGTGCCCAGCAAGCCAATCACGTGAGTGATGGCACGTGTGACTTAATATAGAATCTTTTTACTTATTATATTTTGGCATATATCACTTTATAATTATTGCATAAATGCATACATATATTATGATGTCCTTGGATTTGTGCAATGGGAATCAGATCGTGATGAGATCACGATAGTGAGATCGATTCACCTTTAAACACATATCCTAAATAATCCCGGTCATAGGTTACTCGAGAGGGATATCGTGATAACCGGACAGACTGGTGTGCTATATACCCATCCATATGATGGATGCAGCTGGTCTCATAGCTGCTTGTGTAGGGACACTAGGGATACAGTACAGGTGCTCATTGGAGAATGAGTTCACTGATTGATCCGCTTACGGAATGCTGGATGGTTGATGATGCCTTATTGTCAGACAACGATTCCGTAGTCCTAGTGGTGTATCTGGTCCTTAGACTTGAGACACCAATGATGTCCTGTATAAGTGCTCCACTCTTTGATACCAGACTTATAGGTTTGGCTGTCCCAGATCTAGTACAACTGGTCATTGGGAGTGGTAGTCGACCTTATGAGGGCTATTGAGTGTCGATAGAGGATCATCCACTCTCGGCATCATGAGAGGAATATCCCATGTGTTCTTGCTCAAACAAATCCCTGGCCAGGATCATTCGGGTTGAGAGAGAAAGAGTTCTCCGGGAGAATCCGATTAGAGCGAGACTCGAGAAGAAACCGTGTGAGTCTGACAACACCATGCTCGATATACGGTCTCTGGTATATTAGATGGATGAGGGACTATAGGTACACGGTAACTGAGGACAGATAGGTCCAATGGATTGGATTCTCATGTATCGTCTAGGGACTACGGTGTAGTGGCCTAGTACGTCCGTAGTCGATGAGTCGAGTGAATTATAATAGAGATAATAATTCACTGAGTTAGAAGGAGTTCTGACAGGTATGACTCACGGCCAGCTCGATATTGGGCCTAGAGAGTCACACACATATGGTAGGCATTGCGATGAATAGAGGTTCGGATATGAGATATCCGACGGAGCCCTTGTCTTATTGGATGTAGATCCAATACCCACTAGGGGAGGACCCATTAGGGTTTGACAGGGGACCTCTATAAATAGGAGGGATTTAGAGCCCCATGGGCTAGAGAGCTTTTGTTTTGCCTTTTCCTATTCTCCTCTCTATCTCCACCTCAGAGTAGGTCTGGAGTTTTGAGGAGCGTCGTCGCAACCCTGCTGTGTGGATCACCGCTAGAGAGGAGGACGCTTGACCTCCTTCACCCTCTCCTAAGGATCTGCAAGGAAACAGGGATATACGATCTCTCTAGGTAACACAATCTACTCTATACGCAGTTTCATGTTTTGCGGATTTTTGCGTACCAATCTTCACATGATGACGAACATCTCTTTGGGAATCAGGGATTTTATTTTTCTTGTTCTTCCACTGCGCATATGATGTCGCCCCCAAGGGATTTCCCTACAGTTGTATCAGAGCCAGGTTGCTTGTGCGAATGATTGGTTTTGAACTGCGTGTGTTGTGTTTAGGAAGAATTTTGACGTCAAAATTGTTGACGCAAAAACAAGGAAGGGCAGCAACAGTTGCTGCCCTCGATCTGCATGCGTTCAGCGCAGCCGAAGGCGGGCAGCACAGGGGCTGCGTCTGCTGCAGCCGGCCGGGGGCCTGCTTGCAGTAGGCTTACTGCCGGCGGGGCTGGCAGCCCACGGGCAGAGGCGCCGCAGGGCAGCGGCGCATGCCGCCGCTGCTCCCGCGGGCGAAACCCCCCTTAAGGGGCGGTCACCCGGTGGGACAGCACCTTCTGCGGAGGCGACGGCACCCGAAAGGGACGCCCACCCGTAGTGGCAGCGTTGCCAGTGGGCATGCCGCCTGCAGGCGCGGGCAGTGCCCTCGCCCCGTCGCACAGGCCACCGCCGGAAGGGTGGCGACGGCGGTAGCAGCGAAAAGGGGAAAGGGCATTAGGGTTTTCTGGGCAAAAGACAGTTTTGCCCCTCGAAATTTGAGAAATTCTAATTTTTGTCTTTTATCCAAATTAAGAAAATACCCCTTTGCATTCAGAAATTCCCTATAATGTCCCTGATTTCATAAAATATTAATTAATTAAAAGGTTTAGTTGATTATTATTTTATTATTATTATTATCTAGTAGTCCTACATGATGATGATTATTTATACATGTGATGTATGATGTGTGGACGGATGATCATGGACTGTGTGATGTGTGTACCTGTGATTATTATTATGGAGGTCTGCGAACCTCCATTATATTTCTTGTTTATTGTCGGGCCTGTGTGCCTATGATTAAGTTGTAATCACATGAGGAGGCACAGCGAGAGCGTGGATGCGATAGCGGGACTCACGAGATGGACGATCGTGATGCATGAAGATGCATCAAGATGTCGACGGAACCGACAAGGATGAAATGGACGATCACAGGGCATGGAGATGCACCGTTGCACACATAGATCTTGATGTGAGTGATTAGGCCTACTGGCTCGGGCCTAATCATATTAGGTTGTGGTCCATGATCATCTGGTGTAATTGCTTATACACATACTAGATATGTATATATATTTGCATGCGATGTAGATATATATTAAATATGTATATGTGTGACATGTCATATTAGGAGACCAAATCATAGAAATATCTCTCGATAATATTAAGTCGGCAAACGTGAGGCAATTAGATTGACCCACGTGGCCTTCCATCGTTATAAGTAGGAACCGATTCCCGGTGTAGGTTGAGTTGGTCGAGTCCCTCGAGACTCACCTATATCGCGATTCGCTATCTTGCTTACGACATAGAGATGTCACCGGTGACCTGAGGGCATGGTATACTTGGTCGAGTCCCTCGAGGGTATATCATCAAATCAGACTCATCTTGTAACGAAGGTGTTGACTTAACCGAGCATCATGGTTGGTCGAGTCCCTCGAGGCCATGGTGATTCGAAGGCCGAACAGGACGGGAATCACAAGGAGGTGTGATCGACAAGAGTTGCATACCTTTTAGGCTTAGTGTGATTGGTCGAGTCCCTCGAGGTTACACTAAGATGCTGATTGGATCCTGATCCCCACTAGAAGTCTGCCGGAGACTTCCGTTTCACGTGTTGAGGGTGTCACGTGACTCGTTAGTAAAATAGTGGGAGCATATTAAGATAGAAGTATATTTCTTGATAGTTTATTTCTTGCAAAATCTGCATGTTATTCATTTGTGTTGTATCTTTATTTTCAGAAAATGTCGCTTTCAAATCCCTTACGTGGCATACTTGATATCAACCGCCTCACTGGTCCAAATTATATGGATTGGCTCCGTAACTTAAGAATTGTTCTCACAGCGGAGAAAATCGTGTACGTCCTTGATACAGTGATGCCTGCGCCCGAAGAAGGGGCAAATGAGGATGAGATCGCTCGCTACGTGAAGTACATTGATGACTCCACTCTTGCTCAGTGCTATATGTTGGGCTCTATGACTCCTGAGTTACAGAGACAACATGAAAAGATGGATGCTAGATCCATTCTTCTACATGTCCGTAAATTGTTTGAGGAACATGGAAGGACTCAACGATATGAGATATCTAAGAGCCTCTTCCATGCTAGGATGACAGAGGGGACACCGGTTCAGAACCATGTCCTAAAGATGATTGAGTGGATAGAGAAACTCACAGGTCTAGGAATGGTCCTAGAAGATAACTTGTGTGTGGACATTGTGCTTCAGTCCCTACCAGATTCTTTTTCACAGTTCATAATGAATTTTAATATGAACAAGCTTGAAGTGACTCTCTTAGAGCTTCTCAATAGGTTGAGGGAGGCAGAGAGTACTATCAAGAAAGAGAAGCCAATTCTCTACACTGGTGAGACCAAAAAGAAAAAGAAAGCAGAAAGGTCCCTTAAGAAGGGAAAGGGCAAAGTCAAACCAGGTAAAGCAAAGGTTGCAAAGAAAGACCCAGCAAAGGACAAAGGCTAGTGCTTCCACTGTGGTAAAGATGGGCACTGGAAGAGAAACTACAAAGAGTACCTTGCAGAAAGGGCGAAACAAAAGCGTGATGAAGCTTCACGTACATTCATGATCAGTCTCCATTTGTCAGACTCTTATGATAACATATGTGTATTGGATACCGGTAGTGCTTATCATATATGCAATTCGTTGCAGGTTCTGGCAAAGCCTAGGAGACTAGAGAGAGGCGAGATGGACCTCAAGATGGGTAATGGAGCAAAAGTTGCTGTAGTAGCTGTTGGCGAGGTCGCCCTACATCTGCCTAGTGGAGCTTTTATTGCATTAGATGCATGTTATTTTGTTCCTTCTATTATCAAAAACATTATCTCCATTTCATGTTTAACACTTAAGTGGATATAAATTTGTTTTTGAGGAGAATGGTTGTTCGATATTATTAGATGATAAGATCATCATGAAAGGAACATTGCATAATGGTTTATTTATATTAGACCCCACTCCACATATCATGAATGTAAATGTGTCCAAAAGGAAACGAGATAAGTTGAACAGTGCATACCTGTGGCATTGTAGGCTAGGTCACATCCATGAAAGAAGGATTCAAAAGTTGCTAAATGATAGATATCTAGATCAATTCGACTATGTGTCATATGCAACTTGTGAGCCTTGCATTCGTGGAAAACTGACCAACTCTCCATTTAGTGGAAGTGGAGAGAGAGCCACTGAGTTGTTGGAACTCATACATAGTGATGTATGTGGACCCATGTCAACTCATGCCATTGGAGGTTACTCCTACTTCATTACATTTACTGATGATTTCTCAAGGTATGGATATGCGTACTTAATGAAGTACAAGTTCCAGGCCTTTGAGAAATTCAGAGAGTATAAGAATGAGGTGGAGAACCAGACTGGAAAGAGTATCAAAACTCTTCGATCAGATCGAGGAGGTGAGTACTTAAGTACAGAGTTCACTCAGTTCCTTAAGGACCATAGGATATTATCCCAATGGACACCTCCTTATACACCTCAGCTCAATGATGTCTCTGAAAGGAGAAATCGTACATTATTAGATATGGTACGGTCCATGATGAGTTTCGATAACCTACCCATCTCATTCTGGAGATATGCCCTAGAAACCACAGCTTACCTTCTGAACAGAGTTCCAACTAAGTCGGTAGTGTCTACACCATATGAGATATGGAAAGGGAAGAAGCCTGATCTTAAGGTTGTTAAGATTTGGGGTTGCCCCGCACATGTTAAAAGATACAACCTCGATAAGTTAGAATCAAGGATAGAGCGATGCAAATTTGTTGGATACCCCAAGGAAACTTGTGGGTATTATTTCTATCATCTCGAGGACCAAAAGGTCTTTGTAGCTAAGAGAGCAGTGTTCCTTGAGAAGGAACACATTCTTGGCGGAGATAGTGGGAGAATGATATAATTGAGCGAGGTTGGAGAACCAAGCTCAAGCACCACTCTACAACCCGAGTCTGTTCAGGTACCTAATACACAAGTTTCAACTTTACGCAGATCTGATAGAGTATCCCATCCTCCTGAGAGATATGTGGGACATATTAGAGGAGAGGATGCAGAGGATATTGATCCTCAGACCTACGAGGAGGCTATTATGAGTATAGACTCCGGGAAGTGGCAAGAAGCCATGAATTCTGAGATGGATTCTATGTACTCCAATAAGGTTTGGAACCTAGTTGATGCGCCCGAAGGTATTGTACCCATCGGTTGCAAGTGGATCTTTAAGAAAAAGATCAGAGTAGATGGAAAGGTAGAGACCTATAAAGCAAAGCTAGTGGCTAAGGGGTATCGTCAAAGGCAAAGTGTTGACTATAACGAAACCTTCTCACCTGTAGCAATGCTAAAATCCATCAGAATTCTATTGGCTATTGCAGCACACTATGATTCTGAGATCTGGCAGATGGATGTCAAAACCATATTCCTTAATGGGAACCTCGGGAGGAGGTGTATATGATGCAACCTGAGGGATACGTGTCCAAGAACTGTCCAGATAAGGTGTATAGGTTGCTTAGATCCATTTATGGATTAAAGCAAGCTTCCCGAAGTTGGAAATAAGATTTGATGAGGCAATCAGATCTTATGACTTAGTTAAGAACGAAGATCAGCCTTGTGTATACAGAAAGGTAAGTGGGAGCGCTATCACCTTTTTTTGGTGTTATATGTGGATGACATCCTGATCATTGGGAATGACGTAGGAATGCTATCCATAGTAAAGGCTTGGTTTTCTAGACACTTCTCCATGAAGGACTTAGGGGAAGAATCCTATATTTTGGGGATTAGAATCTATAGAGATAGATCCAAGAGGATGCTTGGCTTGTCCCAGTCCAGGTACATAGAAACCATTGTCAAAAGGTTTGGCATGGAAAATTCCAAGAGAGGTCTCATATCGATAAGACATGGGATATCGCTTTCTACGAGTATGTCCCCAAAGACTCAGCAATCGGGTCTATCATGTATGCCATGCTATATACTAGGCCTGATATAGCGCATACTTTGAGTGTCACGAGCAGGTATCAGGCGGATCCAGGCTTGGAGCACTGGAAAGCAGTAAAGTGTATCCTTAAGTACTTGAGAAAGACTAAGGATCTTTTACTAGTATATGGAGGTAATAGCCTTAAGGTTGAAGGCTACACTGACTCAAGTTTTCAGTCTGATGCCGATGATAGCAAGTGGAATTCAGGGTATGTGTACACCTGGAATGGAGGAGCAGTGTGCTAGAAGAGTTCCAAGCAAGATACCACTGCTGACTCGACCACAGAGGCGGAGTACATTGCTGCATCAGATGCAGCAAAGGAGGGAGTTTGGGTGAAGAAGTTCATCACAGATTTGGGAGTCGTGCCGGGTAGCGAAGAGTCGATCTCCCTATATTGCGACAACAACGGGGTGATTGCTCAAGAAAAGGAACCTAGGTCTCATCAGAAATCTAAGCATGTTCTGAGGAGGTTCCACCTTATCAAAGAGATCGTGACCCGAAGAGATGTAGAAGTGGAAAGAGTTCCATCCGAAGATAACATTACAGATCCACTAACAAAGTCGTTGTCTCAGATTTGTTATGAGCATCACAGGGGTCTGATGGGGATCAGACACATATGTGATTGGCTTTAGGTCAAGTTGGAGATTGCTAGTCATAGGTGCCCAGCAAGCCAATCACGTGAGTGATGGCACGTGTGACTTAATATAGAATCTTTTTGCTTATTATATTTTGGTATATATCACTTTATAACTATTGCATAAATGCATACATATATTGTGATGTCCTTGGATTTGTGCAATGGGAATCAGATCATGATGAGATCACGATAGTGAGATCGATTCACCTTTAAACACATATCCTAAATAATCCCGGTCATAGGTTACTCGAGAGGGATATCGTGATAACCGGACAGACTAGTGTACTGTATTCCCGTCCATATGATGGATGCAGCTGGTCTCATAGCTGCTTGTGTAGGGACACTAGGGATACAGTACAGGTGCTCATTGGAGAATGAGTTCACTGATTGATCCACTTGTGGAATGCTGGATGGTTGATGATGCCTTATTGTTAGATAGCAATTCCATAGTCCTAGTGGTATATCTGGTCCTTAGACTTGAGACACCAAGAATGTCTTGTATGAGTGCTCCACTCTTTGATACCAGACTTGTAGGTATGGCTATCCCAGATCCAGTACATCTGGCCATTGGGAGTGGTAGTCGATCTTACAAGGGCTATTGAGTGTCGATAGAGGATCATCCACTCTCGGCGTCATGAGAGGAATATCTCATGTGTTCTTGCTCAGACAAATCCCTGGCCAGGGTCATTCGGGTTGAGAGAGAAAGAGTTCTCCGGGAGAATCCGATTAGAGCGAGACTCGAGAAGAACATGCAAGTTAGTAGTTTTGAGATGTTCAAGAAAGCAACTCTTACTTCTTGAGATATGCAAATTTGTCAAGTTTTGCTAGATGTGCAAGTTAGCATTTTTTGTTAGGAAATCCTTGGGGGCGATATCATATGCACAGCGGAAGAACAAGAAAAATAAAATTCCCGATTCCTAAAGAGATGTTCGTCGTCGTGCGAAGATTGGTACGTAAAAATCCGCGAAACATGAAAATGCGTATAGAGTATATTGTGTTACATAGGGAGATCGTATATCCCTGTTTCCTTGCAGATCCTTAGGAGAGGGTGAAGAAGTTCAAGCGTCCTCCTCTCTAGCGGTGATCCACATAGTAGGGTTGCGACAACGCTCCTCAAAACTCCAGACCTACTATGAGGTGGAGATGGAGAGAAGAATAGGAAAAGACAAACAAAAGCTCTCTAGCCCATGGGGCTCTGAATCCCTCTTATTTATAGAGGTCCCCTATCAAACCCTAATGGGTCCTCCCCTAGTGGGTATTGGATCTATATCCAAAAAGACAAGGGCTCCGTCGGATATCTCATATCCGAACCTCTATTCATCGCAATGCCTACCATATGTGTGTGACCCTCTAGGCCCAATATCGAACTGGCCGTGAGTCATACCTGTCAGAACTCCTTCTAACTCAGTGAATTATTATCTCTGTAATAATTCACTCGACTCATCGACTATCACTTCTGGTCTGAGGCCACTCTGTTTGTAGTCCCCGACGATACAAGGGAATCCAATCCATTGGACCAGCCGATCCTCGATTACGTGTACCTATAGTCCATCATCCATCTAATATACCGAGACCAGATATCGAGAGCATGGTGTTGTCGACCCACACAGTTTCTACTTTTCTCTCTAATCGTTCTCCCGAGAACTCTTTCTCTCTCAACCCGAATGACCCTAGCCAGGGATTTGTCTGAGCAAGAACACATGGGATATTCCTCATGGCCGGCGAGTGGATGATCCTCTATCGACACTCAATAGCCCTCATAAGGTCGATTACCACTCCCAATGACCAGTTGTAATAGATCTGGGACAGCCAAACCTATAAGTCCGGTATCAAAGAGTGGAGCACTCATACAAGACATCCTTGGTGTCTCAAGTCTAAGGACCAGATACACCACTAGGACTACGGAATCGCCGTCGACAATAAGGCATCATCAACCATCCAGCATTCCGTTAGCGGATCAATCGATGAACTCATTCTCCAATAAGCACCTGTCTTTGTATCCCTAGTGTCCTTACATAAGCAGCTATGAGACCACCGCATCCATCATATGGACGGGTATAAAGACACCCAATGCGTCCGGTTATCCGCGATATCCCTCTCAAGTAACCTATGACCGGGATTATTTAGGATATGTGTTTAAAGGTGAATCGATCTCACTATCGTGATCTCATCACGATCCGAATCCCATTGCACAAATCCAAGGACATCACAATAAATGTATGCATTTATTTTATGCAATAGTTATAAAGTGATATATGCCAAAATATAATAAGCAAAATGATTCTATATTAAGTCACACGTGCCATCACTCACGTGATTGGCTTGTTTTGGGCACCTATGACTAGCAATCTCCCACTTGACCTAAAAGCAATCACCTATGTGTCCGAACCCCCCATCGGACCCCTATGACGCTCAAAACAAATGAGACAAACGGCTTTGTTAGTGGGATCTGTAATGTTATCTTCGGATGGAACTCTTTCCACTACTACATCTCCTCGGGTCACGATCTCTCGATAAGGTGGAACCTCCTCGAACATGCTTAGATTTCTGATGAGACCTAGGTTCTTTTGCGAGCAATCGCCCAAGTTGTTGTCATAAATATAGGAGATCGGCTCTTCGCTATCCCAAGACACGACTCCCAAATCTGTGATGAACTTCTTCACCCAAACTCCCTCCTTTGATACATCCGATGCAGCAATGTACTCCGCCTCGTGGTCGAAATCGGTGGTGGTATCTTGCTTGGAACTCTTCCGACACTGCTTCCTCCTCCAGGTGTACACATACCCTGAATTCGACTTGCTATCATCGACATCAGACTGAAAACTTGAGTCAATGTAGCCTTCAACCTTAAGGCTATTACCTCCATATACTAGTAAAAGATCCTTAGTCCTTCTCAAGTACTTACGGATACACTTTACTGCTTTCCAGTGCCCCAAGCCTGGATCTGCCTGATACCTGCTCATGACACTCAAAGCATGCGCTATATCAGGCCTAGTACATAGCATGGCATACATGATAGACCCTATTGCTGAGGCATATGGTATCATATCCATGTTCGCCCTTTCTTCTGGAGTCTTTGGGGACATACTCGTAGAAAGCGATATCCTATGTCTTATCGGTATGAGACCTTTCTTGGAATTTTCCATGCCAAACCTTTTGACAATGGTTTCTATGTACCTGGACTGGGACAAGCCAAGCATCCTCTTGGATCTATCTCTATAGATTCTAATCCCCAAAATATAGGATGCTTCCCCTATGTCCTTCATTGAGAAGTGTCTAGTTAACCTAGCCTTTACTGTGGATAGCATTCCTACGTCGTTCCCAATGATCAGGATGTCATCCACATATAACACCAAAAAGGTGATAGCGCTCCCACTTACCTTTCTGTATACACAAGGCTCATCTTCATTCTTAACGAAGTCATAAGATCTGATTGCCTCATCAAATCTTATGATCCAACTTCGGGAAGCTTGCTTTAATCCATAAATGGATCTAAGCAACCTACACACATTATCTGGACAATTCTTGGACACGTATCGCTCAGGTTGCATCATATACACCTCCTCCTCAAGGTTCCCATTGAGGAATGCAGTTTTCACATCCATCTGCCAGATCTCATAATCATAGTATGCTGCAATAGCCAATAGAATTCTGATGGATTTTAGTATTGCTACGGGTGAGAAGGTTTCGTCATTGTCAACACCTTGCCTTTAACGATACCCCTTAGCCACTAGCCTTGCTTTATAGGTCTCTACCTTTCCATCGACTCTGATCTTTTTCTTAAAGATCCACTTGCAACCGATGGGTACAATACCTTCGGGCGCATCAACTAGGTTCCAAACCTTATTGGAGTACATAGAATCCATCTCAGAATTCATGGCTTCTTGCCACTTCCTGGAGTCTATACTCATAATAGCCTCCTCGTAGGTCTGAGGATCAATATCCTCTGCATCCTCTCCTCTAATATGTCCCACATATCTCTTAGGAGGATGGGATACTCTATTAGACCTGCGTAAAGTTGAAACTTGTGTATTAGGTACCAAATGCACTTCGGTCAGAGTGGTGCTTGAGCTTGGTTCTCCAACCTCGCTCAATTCTATCATTCTCCCACTATCTCCGCCAAGAATGTGTTCCTTCTCAAGGAACACTGCTCTTTTAGCTACAAAGACCTTTTGGTCCTCGAGATGATAGAAATAATACCCACAAGTTTCCTTGGGGTATCCCACAAATTTGCATCGCTCTGTCCTTGATTCTAACTTATCGGGGTTGTGTCTTTTAACATGTGCAGAGCAGCCCCAAATCTTAACAACCTTAAGATCAGGCTTCTTCCCTTTCCATATCTCATATGGTGTAGACATTACCGACTTAGTTGGAACTCTGTTCAGAAGGTAAGCTATGGTTTCTAGGGCATATCCCCAGAATGAGATGGGTAGGTCAACGAAATTCATCATGGATCGTACCATATCTAATAATGTACGATTTCTCCTTTCAGAGACACCATTGAGCTGAGGTGTATAAGGAGGTGTCCATTGGGATAATATCCCATAGTCCTTGAGGAACTGAGTGAACTCTATACTTAAGTACTCACCTCCTCGATCTGATCGAAGAGTTTTGATACTCTTTCCAGTCTAGTTTTCCACCTTACTCTTATACTCTCTGAATTTCTGAAAAGCCTCGGACTTGTACTTCATTAAGTACACATATCCATACCTTGAGAAATCATCAGTAAATGTAATGAAGTAGGAGTAACCTCCAATGGCATGAGTTGACATGGGTCCACTTACATCATTATGTATGAGTTCCAACAACTCAGTGGCTCTCCCTCCAGTTCTACTAAATGGAGAGTTGGTCAGTTTTCCACGAATGCAAGGCTCACAAGTTGCATATGACACATGGTCGAATGGATCTAGATATCCATCATTTAGCAACTTTTGAATCCTTTTTTCATGGATGTGACCTAGCCTTCAATGCCACAGGTATGCACTATTCAACAAATCTCGTTTCCTTTTGGACACATTTACATTCATGATATGTGGAGTGGTGTCTAATATAAATAAACCATTATGCAATGTTCCTTTCATGATGATCTTATCATCTAATAATATCGAACAACCATTATTCTCAAAAATAAATTTATATCCACTAACTGTTAAACATGAAATGGAGATAATATTTTTGATAATAGAAGGAACAAAATAACATGTATCTAATGCAATAAAAGCTCCACTAGACAGATGTAGGGCGACCTCGCCAACAGCTACTACAGCAACTTTTGCTCCATTACCCATCTTGAGGTCCATCTCGCCTCTCTCTAGTCTCCTAGTCCTTGCCAGAACCTACAACGAATTGCATATATGATAAGCACTACCGGTATCCAATACCCATATGTTATCATAAGAGTATGACAAATGGAGATTGATCATGAATGTACCTGAAGCTTCATCAAGCTTTTGTTTCGCCCTTTCTGCAAGGTACTCTTTGCAGTTTCTCTTCCAGTGCCCATCTTTACCACAGTAGAAGCACTGGCCTTTGTCCTTTGCTGGGTCTTTCTTAGCAACCTTTGCTTTACCTGGTTTGACCTTGCCCTTTCCCTTCTTAAGGGACCTTTCTGCTTTTCTTTTCCTTTTGGTCTCATCAGTGTAGAGAACTGGCTTCTCTTTCTTGATAGTATTCTCTGCCTCCTTCAACATATTGAGAAGCTCTGGGAGAGTCACTTCAAGCTTGTTTATATTAAAATTCATTATGAACTGTGAAAAGGAATCTGGTAAGGACTGAAGCACAATGTCCACACACAAGTTATCCTCTAGGACCATTCCTAGACCTGTGAGTTTCTCTATCCACTCAATCATCTTTAGGACATGGTTCTGAACCGGTGTCCCCTCAGTCATCCTAGCGCGGAAGAGGCTCTTAGATATCTTATATCGCTGAGTCCTTCCCTGTTCCTTAAACAATTTGCGGACATGTAGGAGAATGGATCTGGCATCCATCTTTTCATGTTGTCTCTGTAACTCAGGAGTCATAGAGCCCAACATATAGCACTGAGCTAGAGTAGAGTCATCAATGTACGTCACGTAGCGAGCGATCTCATCCTCTTTTGCCCCTTCTTCGGGCGCAGGCATCACTGTATCAAGGACATACACGATTTTCTCCGCTGTGAGAACAATTCTCAAGTTACGGAGCCAATCCGTATAATTTGGACTAGTGAGGCGGTTGAAATCAAGTAAGCCACGTAAGGGATTTGAAAGCGACATTTTTCTGAAAATAAAGATGTAGCAGAAATGAATAACATGCAGATTTTGCAAGAAATAAACTATCAAGATATGGACTTTTATCTTAATATGCTCCCACTATTTTACTAACGAGTCACGCGACACCCTCAGCACGTGAAATGGAAGTCTCCGGCAGACTTCTAGTGGGGATCATGATCCAATCAGTGTCTTAGTGTAACCTCGAGGGACTCGACCAATCACACTAAGCCTAAAAGGTAAGAAACTCTTGTCGATCACAACTCCTTGTGATTCCCATCCTATTCGGCCTCCGAATCACCATGGCCTCGAGGGACTCGACCAACCATGATGCTCGGTTAAGTCAACACCTTCGTTACAAGATGAGTCTGATTTGATGATATACCCTCGAGGGACTCGACCAACCATGACCATGCCCTCAGGTCACCGGTGACAACTCTATGTCATAAGCAAGATAGCGAATCGCGATATAGGTGAGTCTCGAGGGACTCGACCAACTCAACCTACACCAGGAATCAGTTCCTACTTATAACGATGGAAGGCCATGTGGGTCAATCTAATTGCCTCACGTTTACCGGCTTAATATTATCGAGAGACGTTTCTATGATTTGGTCTCCTAATATGATATGTCACACATATACATATTTAATATATCTACATCGCATGCAAATATATATACATATCTAGTATGTGTATAACAATTACACCAGATGATCATGGACCACAACCTAATATGATTAGGCCCGAGCCAGTAGGCCTAATCACTTATATCAAGATCTATGTGTGCAACGGTGCATCTCCATGCCGTGTGATCGTCCATTTCGTCTTTGTCGGTTCCGTTGACATCTTGATGCATCTTCATGCATCACGATCGTCCGTCTCGTGGGTCCCGCTATCGTATCCACGCTCCCACTATGCCTCCTCATGTGATTACAACTTAATCATAGGCACGCAGGCCCGATAATAAACGAGAAATATAATGGAGATTCGCAGACCTCAATAATAATAATCACAAGTACACACATCACACGGTCCATGATCATCCGTCCACACATCATACATCACATGTATAAATAATCATCATCATGTAGGACTACTAGATAATAATAATAAAAAATAATAATCGACTAAACCTTTTAATTAATTAATATTTTCTAAAATCAGGGACATTATAGGGAATTTCTGAATTCATAGGGGTATTTTCATAATTTGGACAAAAGACAGAAACTAGAATTTCTCAAATTTCGAGGGGCAAAACTATCTTTTGCCCAGAAAACCCTAATGCCCTTTCCCCTTTTCGCAAAATGCGCCGCCGCCACCACCGCCGCGGCGGTCAGGCGGTTTAGGGCATCGCCTCCCCTCGCCAGAAGCGGCACGCCACGGGCAGGCGCTGCCCGCTGTGGGTGTCGCCCCCTTCGTAGCCACGCTAGGGGCGATCTTTGTCCCCAGGCGACCACCCCCGGGGGGGGTTCGCCCATGGAGAACACAAGTGGGCGTCATTGCCTTTGGGCACCTCTCCGCCTGGGGGCTGCCACCCGCCGATCGCAGCAGACGCAGCCCTTTGTGTCGCTTTCGTCTTCTACTGTGCAGCCAGACGACGAGATCGAGGGCAGCAACTATTGCTGCCCTTCCTTGTTTTTTTTTTACAATAATTTTGACGTCAAAATTCTTCCTAAACACAAAGACACGCAGTTCAAAACCAATCATTCGCGACGAGCAACTTGGCTCGATACCACTGTTGGGAAATCCTTAGGGGGACATCATATGCGAACGGAAGAACAAGAAAAACAAAAAATCCCCATTCCCAAAGAGATGTTCGTTGTCGTCGTGCGAAGATTGGTACGCAAAAAATCCATGAAAACATGAAACTGCGTATAGAGTAGATTGTGTTACCTAGGGAGATCGATATCCCTGTTTCCTTGCAGATCCTTAGGAGAGGGTGAAGAAGGTCAAGCGCCCTCCTCTCTAGCGGTGATCCACACGGCAGGGTTATGGATGACGCTCCTCAAAACTCGACCTACTACTCCGAGGTGGAGATGGAGAGGAGAATAGGAAAAGGCAAACAAAGCTCTCTAGCCCATGGGGCTCTCAATCCCTCCTATTTATAGAGGTCCCCTGTCCAAACCCTAATGGGTCCTCCCTAGTGGGTATTGGATCTGCATCCAAATAAGACAAGGGGCTCTCGTCGGATATCTCATATCCGAACCTCTATTCATCGCAATGCCTACCATATGTGTGTGACCCTCTAGACCCAATATCGAGCTGGCCGTGAGTCATACCTGTTAGAACTCCTTCTAACTCAGTGAATTATTATCTCTGTAATAATTCACTCGACTCATCGACTACGGACGTACTATGTCACTGCATCGTAGTCCCCAAATGATGTAGGGGAATCCAATCCATTGGACCTGTCTGTCTTCAGTTACCGTGTACCTATAGTCCCTCATCCATCTAATATACCAGAGACCGTATATCGAGATGGTGTTGTTAGACCCACACGGTTTCTACTTGAGTCTCGCTCTAATCGGATTCTCCCGGAGAACTCTTTCTCTCTCAACCCGAATGACCCTGGCCAGGGATTTGTCTGAGCAAGAACACATGGGATATTCCTCTCATGACACCGAGAGTGGATGATCCTCTATCGACACTCAATAGCCCTCGTAAGGTCGACTACCACTCCCAATGACCAACTGTACTAGATCTGGGACAGCCAAACCTATAAGTCTGGTATCAAAGAGTGGAGCACTCATACAAGACATCCTTGGTGTCTCAAGTCTAAGGACCAGATACACCACTAGGACTACGGAATCGCTGTCTGACAATAAGGCATCATCAACCATCCAGCATTCCGTAAGCGGATCAATCAGTGAACTCATTCTCCAATGAGCACCTGTACTGTATCCCTAGTGTCCCTACATAAGCAGCTATGAGACCAGCTGCATCCATCATATGGACGTGTATACAACACACCAGTTTGTCCGGTTATCATGATATCCCTCTCAAGTAACTTATGACCGGGATTATTTAGGATATGTGTTTAAAGGTGAATCGATCTCACTATCGTGATCTTATCACGATCCGATTCCCATTGCACAAATCCAAGGGCATCACAATATATGTATGCATTTATGCAATAGTTATAAAGTGATATATGCCAAAATATAATAAGCAAAAAGATTCTATATTAAGTCACACGTGCCATCACTCACGTGATTGGCTTGCTAGACACCTATGACTAGCATTTTTGCCTCTTGAGATAGGCAAGATAGCACATTTGCTTCCTTTAAGATAGCAACTTTTTGCTTCTCTTTAGACTACAAGCTAGAAATTTTTACGATATACAAGTTTCACAATATACAAGCTAGCAAAAATTTCGAAAGCAAATGCAAGATAGCTTTCTTGTGTAAGCTCATGATTCTTGCTTCCTATTGCAATGTGCAAGTTGCAAGTTTTGCTTCTTGAGATAGGCAAGATAGCACTTTTGCAATTTTTGTTTCTTAAGATAGGCAAGCTTGTGATGTTCAAGATAACAAGCTCTTTCTTCTCTTTTGAGAAGTGCCATTTTTGCTTTCTTTGCAAAGTGCAAGTAAACAAAATGCCAAACTAGCAAGAGATAATGTTTTACATGAGGCAAGCAAACAATTTGACAAATGTTACATTTGCATCTTCTCTTTTGAGAAGTGCAATTTTTGCTTTCATTTAAAGACCAATATGGCTGTAGTTGAATAACTTTAGCAATCTCATACTTCAGACCTCCTAAGAATCTTGCAATGATTTGCTCTTTTGGTTCCACAAGCTCTCCTTTTAACATTAGGTTATCGAATTCTACAATGTATTCTTCCACACTAAGATCTTTTTGTTTAAAATCATGGATTTTGAGAAAGATCTCTTGTCAATAATTGTAAAGTAAATATTTTCTTAGCTCCCTTTTCATTTTTTTCCCATGTCACAATCTTACTCTTCCCCTCACGTTCTCTTTGTTTCTTCAAATTTTCCCACAAAATAGATGTATTCCGTCTAAGTTTTAGTGCCACAGGTTTGACCTTCTTTTGTTCTGATAGTTCATGAAAATCAAAAATTCTTTCTACTGTATTATTCCAATCGATAAAGTCATCAACATTTATTTTACCTTCAAACTCTGAAATCTTCAATCTGCGATTATATTTATTCTGCCACTCGTCTTCGACTCTATTTCTTGTCTAACATCTTCTCGACTCCCTTGGGAGAAGAGGTATATCTTCATTAGAAGTATATTCATGGACATCATTTTCATGCTGGTTTTGTCTACTTTTAAGTTCTTTGATTATTTCATTCTTTTCTTGTAGACTACGCAGCAATCTTCGTAGTTGCAGTCTCAACGACTCAGCATCATTTTCATGATTGCTACCTTCTCCAACTATATCTTTTCTATTCCGTCTTACCATGATATCTAGCCTTTAGCTCTGATACCAAACCGATATCAAGGAGGGTAAAATGCAGAATAGATTTCGAAAGAAAACCAATGCAATAGTTTCTCATATAGAAAATGTCATAGTAGACAAAGACAAACTCTTAAAGAAAAATCACAATACAGTTGTATTTACTGGAATGAGTGTTTTGAATAGAAAAGACATGAACTCACGATAAAACTTAAAGAAGATCGAAAAATAGTTCACCACCAAGTTAAAATCACAAAGGGATAAAGAAATTCACCACCCCAAGGATTATAAACGAGGATACAGGACAGAAATCAAAAGACTCACCACTCAAGGACACATCCAAGAGATACAGAGTTTAAGGGAGTTCTCCAAGAGAGCTTTTGCAAAGATATTATCAGTTTCTAAAGTTCTTTCTAAGTCCTAAACACCAAAATAAATATTAATACATGAAACAACCCTTCATACATAGGAAATTTTGAAATTAAGTGTTTATAACTGCTAACCAACTCCTTTAATGCATTCCTTAGTCATGAAGACATTTTCACAACTGCTAACCAACTCCTTTAATGCATTCCTTTGTCATAAAGAAAAATACCTTGAAATAGCTTTAACTTTGTGCAGGGAATATGCTGATGAGTTGTCATATTTTAGTGGGATGAGTTAAAGATTATAATGCATCATTGTTGGCTGAAAAAAATACCATATCATAATCAAGGTTCATATGATCATATTATAGTAAATTAGACACTCCCGTGTCAATCGTTGAAGAAAAATTACAATCATTCTTGCTATCGCAGGAAGGCAATGATGGCTGTGCGGCAAGGACAATGGTAGCGGCACTTCTCGCTTGAGCGAGATGCGGGAACGAGGAGGAGAGGTCGTTGGCCGGGGAGCAGTTGCGAGACTGCGTTGGCTTTGCTTCTGTAGGAAGAGGTAGAGGAAAGGCGATAGTAAAGAATGCCGCCGACGCAGGGAGGAGAAGAGGGCGTGACATGGTTGCCCTTGTTCAACTTCAAAGGAGCCCGACGCAATGATCCTAGAGGACATCTTTGGAAAATGCTACAGTGATAAGAGCTCGACAGAGGAAGATGCCACTATTGCTGACGCCTTTCGCTAAGGAAAAATGTTGCACCTGATGGCGATGCCAGGTGCAGTCACGGCGAGAGCAATGATGGAGGGGGGAGCGATTGATATAGAGTCACAGTCCACGAGGCAGTAGGAGAAGGAGCTGAGATTCGATGGAGTCCGACGGGAAGAGGGGTCTACTTCAAGATATTTAGAAGTGGACTTCACAGCGAGAGCTCTGATACCATAATAGAAATGAAATACAAAGAAGAAGATTGCATTGAGATGGAAACAATAAACAATACTCCCTATTTATACATATTAGAAAGGAGAATTTTTCTCAACGGAGGAGGATTTCTTTAGTAGATGTATGATATTTCCTCGTGTAATTGGAGAGATCTTAGCTATTGTTGAGGTTGTTTTCAGAGATCTTCACTGTAATCATCAAGTAGTTTGAGCAACTCTTGTGGCTGGACCAACAAAATGTTTAGTTCTTTTTCTCCAATAAATTAGGATTTGTACAGTTCCTACGTGATAGTGTTTGATGTATACCAACCACTGGAGTCCCATATCTCAGCATTTACAGATCACACACATATTTGTAAAACCAAATTTGATTTACAACCACTAGTCAAAATTATATAGAGATCAAACTCCAAGATGATGGAGAAAACATAGACAAACAACATCGAAAAGAGTATAAAACAGATAGCTTGATCCAACTGGACTTTTAATTCGTCTGAGTTGGTGGGCCCTTTCTTTTGGAAGGGAGCTTTGGATAAGCTTGAAGCATTAAGGAAGAAGAAACAAAAAGACAAAAAGAAAAAAGAGAAGTAATTAGGTAGAATGATGAAACAAATACCTCGGTGGATTTCAGCTGGGCCTAATGTACATGTACACTTTCATGAAGAGGAATCGATACAGAATGGAAATGTAAGAATATTATCTGTACAAATATAACCTATGGAAAGAGAGGAAAATACTTAAGTCAACCAACCAGCACCTACATGTTGAGAATTGTTCTTCCTGCAACCTTTCATGCATTTAAAGACGCCAGATAGCCTTCGAGTGACTTCGGCCGTGGCCACGGAGGAGAGTTCTCAGCTTGCTGTGTCTGAGATGCTTTGCTCTCCCTTTCGGGTGCTTTATGTTGTAGGACAAGTTACATGGTGGCCATTGTCGTGGTTCTGAAAGCAAAAGGCGAAATGATCGTCCGAAAAATATATTTTTATGATATTCGTTTTCAAATTTCTCAAATAATCACTTCCTGTTTCTAATGTTCCAAAAATATTCCTTCAAATTTTTTTTTTCATCCAAACCAAAAAATTTGTCCGTCAACTATTTACAATATTTTATGTGTTAATTTTTAACCATAAAAACATTATAAGACTAGTTTAAAAACACTGTATAGCATTTTCAAAATAATATATAGTTTTTAAAATAAAAATGCTATGCAGTATTTTTTAAAATAATATCTTTGAACTAAATATTGATATCATACTATTTTTGAAACAAAAACACTATATATTGTTTTTGAAAAAAACACATATAATAATTTTAAAAACTATATAGCGTTTTTAAAAATTTTATAATATTTTTATGGATAAAACTCAACCCAAAACACTGTAAACTCAACCCAAATCTTCAATCGTTCTTAGTCCAAAATCCTTTCTATTCTTTGGAAGGTGATTCTCGAGTTCCTTTTTTGCCACATTGTTCATTTCATAGCTCATTAAAGACCCAATTATTTCTTCGAGTGGAAAGTTGTTTAGGTTTTTAGCCTCTTGTATGGCAGTTACTTTTGAATCACAATCTTTAGAAAGAGAACGTAAAATTTTATTTACAAGTTCAAAATCCGAAAAACTTTTACTAAGTGATTTTAAACCATTGACGACATCCGTAAAACGGTGTACATGTCAACAACGGTTTTGCCTAGTTTCATATGAAACAATTCAAAATCATGTATTAAAAGATTAATCTTCAAAACTTTTAATCTACTAGTGCCTTTGTGTATGGTTTCAAGAATGTGCCAAATATCGAAAGCCGTTTCGCACAAAGAAACCCGATTGAATTCGTTTTTGTCTAAGGTACAAAATAGAACATTCATAACTCTAGTATTTAGAGAAAATGTCTTCTCCAAATCATTCCAATCGTTCATTGGAAGAGAAGACCTTTGAAATCTGTTTTCGACCATATTCCATAAATTTAAATCAATCGAAAGCAAGAAAACTCTCATTCGAGTTTTTCAATAAGTGTAGTCCGTCCCATTGAAAAAGGGAGGATGAATGAGAGAAAGTCCCTCTTGAAAGCCGAAATAAGTCATTTCTCTTTGGGTGTTAAACCAAATGAGAAATAACAAGGCTCTGATACCAACTGTCAGGAAAGGGTCGGCACTAAGAGGGGGAGAGAGGGGTGGGGGGGTGAATTAGTGCAGCGATAAAATCATGTCTTGAAAAACTTTCGTACGATAGAATCTATTCCGATGAAAATTGATTTTGGAAACTTAACTTTGAAAGCGTATGTTTATGAAGTGAATGTAGTAGGCAAGTAAAGATTCAGTTTGCAGTATGTAAATGGCAAGAAGTAAATGCAAACCAGAGAACACGTCAATTTTATAGTGGTTCGGTCGTCGTGACCTACATCCACTCCGTCGATTCCTCCTCCGTCGAGGCCACCGACATCCACTATCGATATTCCTTTAATAGGCAAAGATCAACCTCCTTCTTACACCCCTCTTATCCTTTTCATAGGTTTAGGAGTCAACCTTTACAAGCACACACACTCCTCTCTAAATAGAATTCTAAGTTTAAGCTAGAGGAGGGATTTCTCAAGAGATTTCTACAGCGTTTCTTCACTTTTAAACTCTTTGTGCTTGTGTGTGTTAACCAGGGATGAGAGGGGTATTTATAGGCTTCAAGTTGATTCAAACTTGGAGCCTAAAAATGTCTCATCCTAGGTTTCCTGGGTACTGGCAATACCACCGCCGTTCCTGGGCGATACTACTACCCAAGAATCCTAGTACTGGGCAGTACCACTGCCGAATAGGGGTGGTACCACCGCTGACAGCATCGCTGCTGGTGGTACCACCGCCCAGGAATCCTGGGGTGTTGTTCCCCAAGCGGTGCCACCGTCGGCGATGTTGTTCCCCAAGCGGTGCCACCGCTGACAGCATCGTTGCTCGTAGGGTTTCAACACCCTGATTGGGCCTTGAATCCAGCCCAAACCAGTCTAGCTTCTGGCCCAATTGGCCCTTAACAGAGTTGATGGGATTACCTCCCAATTCCAACTCTAATCATATGCTAACTATGATTCCTAAGACATAATCTAAGCAAGATAAATTCGTGTTCTTCCGGCGAGCTTCCGGCGATCTTCTAGCGAACTTCCGACGATCTTCCGGCGAACTTCCGACGATCTCTCGGCAATGTTTCGGCGGACTCCTAGCAAGCTCCTAGACTTCATGACGATCTTCTTGGTGAGTTCCGACGAGCTTCTTTAGCAAGCTCCTGGACTTCTCGATTGGTTCCGGCAGAACTTCCGACGAACTCTCGAACTCCTAACAAAATTGCGTTCTTGACTCCGGGACTTCATTTTGCTTTATGCCTTGCTATCATAGTTAATCCTGCACACACAAAAATACACTTCGATCTAGATAATTATTACTAAGCATGAATCATGTTGTCCGGCATGTCAATAGTCCATCGACGCTTCGTCCGATTCTTCAACGCATCGTCCTCTCTTGCGGCCTATTGCCCAATCGGCCAATTGACCTCTACAACTCCGATATCCTTGGCGCAATATTCGCTCTTCTTGGCCCGAAGCCCGAATCCATGGCCCGAGGCCTTCTATCGATACATTGACCGATCCTCCAATCAGACGTCCAATCTTCTGACATATTTTCCTCCGACCCAACATGATTCTTCCTGCTTTAATTATCTCTCCTTGATCGAAGAATCCTGCATTACTCAAAATGTAGATTAAATCATAAATACTTATCAATTGGTTTCATCATCAAAATCCGAGATTCAACAATGACATGAGGCACCTTCACCACCTAGGTGTCCTAAATTGTAAACAGTGAGCTAGGAGGTCGCCTTGTGCAGCCCATCACATCAATGCCTGGATGTGGTGCTAAATGGTCAAGCATTCTCATTGTTTTGGACCAATGAGAGTAAAGAAGTTAGTTTAAGAATAAAGGGTTAGATTAGCAACTTGGGATTTAGGAACACTTTCAGGGAATAGATTAGAATTGGCAGACACTATAATTAGAAGAATAATAAATATTATTTGTATACAAGAAACTAAGTGGATAAGGGAAAAACCTAGAGAGATTGACAGTACCAGATTTAAAATTTAGTATACTGAAAAAGTTAAACATGGAAATGATGTAGGACTTGTTGATAAGAATGTTAAGAACAATGTTGTACATATAAAAAGATTTGGAGATAGAATTATAGTTCTAAAATTTGTAAAATGACAAGATGTTTTTAATGTCATTAGTGCTTTTGCCTAAGCTGGATTGGATGATCAAAATAAAAGAGAATTTTAGGAAAGCTTAAATGATATCATTCAAGGAATGCCTATAACCAGAAAACTTATAATTGAAGGAGATTTGAATGATCATATAGGGAAAACATATAATGAATAGAAAGGGGTGCATGGGGCCTTTGGTTATGGAAAGAGAAATGAAGATGATGATATAATTTTAGATCTTGCAACTTTATATGATCTTATAATTGTAAATACTCACTTTAAAACTGTAGTCAAGCAAATGGAAAATGGCAAATGGCAACTGAGCCTATTCTATTCTGTAGTTTCAAGGACTGTAGTCAAGCAAATGGCAAATGATAGGTAAATAATGTCTTTTACTTATTTTTGTTGAGAAAAAAAATTATCCATTAATATTTTCTTTTATTTGAAGGCAAGAACCACCCAGTTTGTTTCTAGATTGTGTTGAAGTTTCCGAAAAGGTCCTGTTGAATCTCATCCTCTCAATATAGGTGACTCATTTATTCAGACTTCGAATTCAGGTGGAGTATCCAAAAGATGACTCTATCGTTTCTTTAGTGGCCAACCATACCAGAAATCTGGCCGAGTGCTTAAGACTGATAACTTTGGCCCCAAACAGAAGATAAATTAGTCCTTCAAAGAAATGACTTGAACGAAATTATGTTAACTAATAGAAACTTATAATATGTTTGGGCCTTTTAAAGCCACCATTTTGCTGTGCCTGTTGGTTGACTTCATTGAGGTTGATGGGTCAATTGCAATGCTTCTAATGTAAAGCCTGAGATTCCAATTAAACTTAAGTGTTATTCACTGGCCAATAACTAAACCTTTAAAGAAAGGTTCAAGGTGATAGATGTGCTAACGGACAACAAGCTGGCATGGTTGCAGCAATTAGAACAGCTCCATACATGGGCAATTCAGTACATCACTTTTCTGGCATTTAAATTCTTTTGATTTGCACGGGGACTTCCCTTATTGTGCCTGCTCATTGCCATGGGAGCATGCAGAATAACTTGAAATCTTATCTATAGTTCTTGTGTTGTTGGGGCTTTCTTGAGTTAAAGTTTTTGGAATTGTTGTCGATGGAGGAATGTTGATACGGGAGTGTCTAATTTACTATAATCTGATCATATGAACCTTAATTATGATATGATTTTTTTTTTAGTCAACAATGATGTCTCATAATCTTCAACTCAGCCCACTCAAATATGATAGCTCATCAACATATTCCTCGCACAAAATGAAAGTTGTTTCAATGTGCTTTTCTTCATGACAAAGGAATGCATTAAAATAGTTGGTTTAAACATTTCTTCATGACTAAGGAATGCATTAAAGGAATTGGTTAGTAGCTATAAATACTTAATTTCGAAATTCCCTATGCATGAAGGGTTGTTTCATGCACTAGTATTTATTTTGGTGTTTAGGACTTAGAAAGAACTTTAGAAACTGATGATATCTTGGCAGAAACTCTCTTAGAGAACTTCCTTAAACTCTGTATCTCTTGAATGCGTCCTTGAGTGGTGAGTCTTGATTTATGTTTTGTATCCTCATTTATAATCTTTGGGGTGGTGAATTTCTGTATTCCTTTGTGATTTTAACTTGGTGGTGAACTATTTTTCGATCTTATTTAAGTTTTATCGTGAGTTCGTGCCTTTTCTATTCAAAACACTTATTCCAGCAAATACAACTGTACTGCGACTTTTCTTCAAGAGTTCGTTCCTTGTCTACTATGACATTTTCTACTTGAAAAACTATTCTATCGGTTTTTTTTTAAAAATCCATTCTGTATTTTACCCTCCTCGGTATCAGTTTGGTATCAGAGCTAAAGGCTAGAGATCATGGCAAGGCGGAATGGAAAAAATATAGTTGGTGGAAAGTAGCGACCATGAAGATGATGCTGAGTCGTTGAGACTGTAGCTACGAAGATTGCTACGTAGTCTACAAGAAAAGAATGAAATAATCGAAGAACTTCAAAGTAGACAAAACCAGCATAAAAATGATGTCCATGAATAGACTTCTGATGAAGATACACCTCCTCTCCCAAGGGAGTCGAGAAGATGTCGGATAAGAAATATAGTCGAAGATGAGTGACAGAATAAATATAACCCCAAATTGGAGATTCCAAAGTTTGAAGGTAAAATAAATGTTGATGACTTTATCGATTGGCTTAATACAGTAGAAAGAATTTTCGCTTTTCATAAACCACTAGAACAAAAGAAGGTCAAACTTGTGGCACTTAAACTCAGACGAAATGCATCTTTTTGGTGGGAAAATTTGAAAAAACAAAGAGAACGTGAGGGGAAGAGTAAAATCGTAACATGGGAAAAAAATGAAAAGGGAGTTGAAGAGAAAATATTTACCTCACAATTATAGGCAAAAGATATTTCTCAAGCAAAAAGATTTTAGTGTGGAGTACACTGCAGAAATTGCAAGATACTTAGGAGGTCTGAAGTATGAGATTACTAAAGTTGTTCAACTACAGTCATATTGGTCTTTAAATGATGTGAGCAAGCTGACATTAAAAGTTGAAAAGCAATAGAAGCTTGAAAATAGTTCTTGATACGGCTCAAAAGAAGACTATACAAAAGGAGAAAGTTCCAAGCCTACTGTCCAAAGCAAGGTGATATCGAAGGTGCAAGAAAAGAGTGAAGAATCTGCTGACAACAAAAAAACACCTAATTCTTCTACCCCAAGTAGTCGAAAATGCTTCAAATGTCATGGTTTTAGGCATATTGCTTCAGATTGTCCAAATAGGAGGATTGTAACTTTGGTTGAAGATCATAGTGATGGAGGAGAAGACGAAACTAACAACGAACCAAAATATGATGAAGATGAGGAAGAGGTTACTTATGCAAATCATGGTTTATCTATTGTATTGCAACGTAGCTTGCAAGTGTCTTATGTGGCCGATGATGAAAGTTGGGTGCGAAAAAGTGTGTTTCACACTAAATGCACTTCTCTTGGCAAGGTGTGCTTAGTGATCATCGACAGTGGCAGTTTTGAGAACATGGTTTCTTTGGAGATGGTGCAGAAGCTGAAGTTGGACACAATCCCTTATCCACATCTATATCAATTATGTTGGTTGCAAAAAAGAAATGACATCAAGGCAACTAAAAGATGTTTAGTTACATTTTCTATTGGCAAGTATTATAAAGACGAAGTGTGATATGATGTTGCTCCTATGGATGCTTGTCATTTGTTGTTGGGAAGACTTTAGCATAATAGAAGAGTGTTGTATGATGGTTATAAGCATACTTATTCCTTTAAGGTGAATGAAAAGAAGATTATCCTAGCTCCATTATAACCTTCCGAAATCAGTGCACCAAAGAAGGAAGTTAGTGCTTTTATGTCTTACGGTGAATGCAAATGTGAATTAGACAAGAGTGGTCATGTTTTGACCCTAATAGTAGTAGAGGAGAACGAACAACATAAGAAGACACCGGAAATCATGCAACCAATCCTAGAGGAATTTCAAGATGTTATACCGGAAGAGATTCCATATGGCCTTCCACCTTTGAGAGACATTCAACATCATATTGATCTTATTTTGAGGGTTGTTCTACCTAATAAGGCTACGTACAGAATGAGTCTCAAGGAATATTAAGAACTTCAAAGGCAGTTTGATGAATTAGTGAAAAAGGAGTTAATTCGGGAGAGCATGAGTTCTTGTGCGATTCCAGCCTTATTGGTGCATAAGAAGGATGGTTCTTGAAGAATGTGCATGGACAGCCACACCATCTACAAAATTATAGTGACTATCGTTTTCCTATTCCAAGGTTAGATGATTTACTTGATCAATTATGTGGTGCTTCTATTTTCTCTAAAATTGATTTGAGGAGTGGCTATCATCAAATAAGAATGAGGCCCGGAGATGAGTAGAAAACAGCATTTAAAATTAGAGAAGGCTTATATGAATAGTTGGTTATGCAATTTGGACTATCTAATGCATCTAGCACTTTCATGAGATTATGAATCGCATACTTAAACCATATATTGGAATATTTATTGTAGTTTACTTTGATGATATATTAGTGTACAGCAAGAGCAAAGAGGAGCATATGAGTCATTTGAAAGAAATCTTTCTTATTTTGAGGCAGCAAAAGCTTTATGCTAATCTAACGAAGTGTGATTTCTTTACATCTAGTGTTGTGTTTTTGGGGTATGTTGTTTCAAAAGATGGAATCATGATGGATCAAAGTAAGGTATAAGCTATTCTCAGTTGGCCAACACCTGCTTCTTTGCATGATGTGAGGAGTTTCCATGGCTTAACTTCTTTTTACAGAAGATTCATCAAGAATTTTAGCTCTATTGTCGCTCCAATCACCAAATGTCTGAAATGTGATAAATTCAAATGGACTAATAAGGCTTATTATGCTTTTGAGCTTTTAAAAAGAAAGGTGACCAAAGCTCCTATCTTAGTTCTACCAAATTTTGATAATGTATTTGAGATTGAATATGATGCATCTAATGTGGGAATTGGTATTGTTTTGAGTCAAGACGGAAAGTCGATTGCATTTTTCAGTGAGAAGCTAAATGATATAAGAAGGAAATATTCTACCTATGATAAAGAGTTATATGCCATATATCGAGCTTTATCTCATTGGAGTCAATATCTTCTTGCTAAGCTATTTATGTTATATTCAGATCATGAAGCATTAAAGTTCATAAATTTCCAACATAAGCTAAATAAGAGGCATGCAGCTTAGGTGGAGTTTTTGCAATCTTATAACTTTACAATTTGTTGGGAAATCAACGGGGGCGACATCATATGCGCAGCGGAAGAACAAGAAAACAAAAATCCCCGATTCCCAAAAAGATGTTCGTCGTCGTGCGAAGATTGGTGCGCAAAAATCCGCAAAACACAAAACTGCGTATAGAGATTGTGTTACCTAGGGAGATCGTATATCCCTGTTTCCTTGCAGATCCTTAGGAGAGGGTGAAGGAGGTCAAGCGTCTTCCTCTCTAGCGGTGATCCACACAGCAGGGTTGCGACGACCCTCCTCAAAACTCCAGGCCTCTGAGATGGAGAGGGAGAGGAGAATAGGAAAAGCAAGCAAAGACTCTAGCCTATGAGGCTGTGAATCCCTCCTATTTATAGAGATCCCGTGTCAAACCCTAATGGGTCCTTCCCTAGTGGGTATTGAATCTGCATCCAATAAGACAAGGGCTCCGTCGGATATCTCATATCCGAACCTCTACTCATCGCAATGCCTACCATATGTGTGTGACCCTCTAGGCCCAATATCGAGCTGGCCGTGAGTCATACCTGTCGAAACTCCTTCTAACTTTCGGTGAATTATTATCTCTGTAATAATTCACTCGACTCGAAGATTACGGACGGACGTACTAGGCCACTACTGCCGTAGTCCCCAACGATCTGAGGGGAATCCAATCCATTGGACATGTTTGTCCTCGCCACCATGTACCTATAGTCCTTCATCCATCTAATATCCCAAAGACCGTATATCGAGCATGGTGTTGTCCGGACCCATACGGTTTCTACTCGAGTCTCACTCTAATCGGATTCTCCCCTAGAACTCTTTCTCTCTCAACCCGAATGACCGGCCGGGGATTTGTCTCGAGCAAGAACACATGGGATATTCCTCTCATGACGCCGAGAGTGGATGATCCTCTATCGACACTCAATAGCCCTCGTAAGGTCGACTACTACTCCCAATGACCAGTTGTACTAGATGGGACAACCAAACCTATAAGTCTGTATCAAAGAGTGGAGCACTCATACAGGACATCCTTGGTGTCTCAAGTCTAAGGACCAGATACACCACTAGGACTACGGAATCACTTTGTCTGACAATAAGGCATCATCAACCATCCAGCATTCCGTAAGCGGATCAATCGATGAACTCATTCTCCAATGAGCACTTGTATCAGTATCTCTAGTGTCCCTACACGAGCAGCTATGAGACCCAGCTTGCATCCATCATATGGATGGTATATGACACCCGCCTATCCGGGTTATCATGATGTCCCTCTCGAGTAACCTATGACCGGGATTATTTAGGATATGTGTTTAAAGGTGAATCGATCTCATTATCGTGATCTCATCACGATCCAATTCCCATTGCACAAATCCAAGGACATCACAATATATATATATGCATTTATGCAATAGTTATAAAGTGATATACGCCAAAATATAATAAGCAAAAAGATTCTGTATCAAGTCACACGTGCCATCACTCACGTGATTGGCTTGCTGGGCACCTATGACTAGCAATCTCCCACTTGACCTAAAGCCAATCACCTATGTGTCTGATCCCCATTAGACCTCTGTGACGCTCAAAGACAAAATGAGACAACGGCTTTGTCAGTGGATCTGCAATGTTATCTTCGGATGGAACTCTTTCCACTACTACATCTCCTCGGGTCACGATCTCTCTGATAAGGTGGAACCTCCTCAGAACATGCTTAGATTTCTGATGAGACCTAGGTTCCTTCGCTTGAGCAATTGCCCCGTTGTTGTCGCAATATAGGGAGATCGGCTCTTTGCTACCCGGCACGACTCCCAAATCTGTGATGAACTTCTTCAACCAGACTCCCTCCTTTGCTGCATCTGATGCAGCAATGTACTCCGCCTCTGTGGTCGGTCAAAGATGGTATCTTGTTTAGAACTCTTCCAAAGACACTTTGCTCCTCCATTCAAGGTGTACACATACCACAATTGACTTGCTATCATCGACATCGGGCTGAAAACTTGAGTCGGTGTAGCCTTCAACCTTAAGGCTATTACCTCCATATACTAGTAAAAGATCCTTAGTCCTTCTCAAGTACTTAAGGATACACTTTCTTGCTTTCGGTGCTCCAAGCCTGGATCCGCTTTGATACTTGCTCGTGACACTCGTGAGCATGCGCTATATCGCCTAGTACATAGCATGGCATACATGATAGACCCTATTGCTGAGGCATAAGGTATCATATCCATGTTAAGCCCTTTCTTCTCGAGTCTTTGGGGACATACTGTAGAAAGCGATATCCCATGTCTCATCATCGGTATGAGACCTCTCTTGGAATTTTCCATGCCAAACCTTTTGACAATAGTTTCTATGTACACGGATTTGGAACAAGCCAAGCATCCGCTTGGATCTATCTCTATAGATTCTAATCCCCAAGATATAAGATGCTTCCCCTAAGTCCTTCATGGAGAAGTGTCTAGATAACCAAGCCTTTCTTGTGGATAGCATTCATATGTCATTCCCAATGATGAGGATGTCATCCACATATAACACCAAAAAAAAAGTGATAAGCTCCCCACTTACCTTTACTGTATACACAAGGCTCATCTTAGTTCTTAACGAAGTCATAAGATCTGATTGCCTCATCAAATCTTATGTTCCAACTTCGGAAGCTTGCTTTTAGTCTATAAATGGATCTAAGCAACCTACACACCTTATCACGGGCAGTTCTTGGACACGAATCCCTCAGGTTGCATCATATACACCTCCTCCTCGAGGTTCCCGTTGAGGAATGCGGTTTTCACATCCATTTGTCAGATCTCATAATCATAGTGTGCTGCAATAGCCAATAGAATTCTGATGGATTTTAGCATTGCTACGGGTGAGAAAGTTTCGTCGTAGTCAACACCTTGCCTTTGACGATACCCCTTAGCCACTAGCCTTGCTTTATAGGTCTCTACCTTTCAATCTACTCCGATCTTTTTCTTAAAGATCCACTTGCAACCGATGGGTACAATACCTTCGGGCACATCAACTAGGTTCCAAACCTTATTGGAGTATATAGAATCCATCTCAGAATTCATGGCTTCTTTCCACTTCCCGGAGTCTATACTCATAATAGCCTCCTCGTGGGTCGAGGATCAATATCCTCTACATCCTCTCTAATATGTCCCACATATCTCTCGGGAGGATGGGATACTCTATCAGACCTGCGTAAAGTTGATACTTGTGTATTAGGTACCGACGAACAGACTCGGCTGTAGAGTGGTGCTTGAGCTTGGTTCTCCAACCTCGCCAATTCTATCATTCTCCCACTTGTCTCCGTCAAGAATGTGTTCCTTCTCAAGGAACACTGCTCTCTTAGCTACAAAGACCTTTTGGTCCTCGAGATGATAGAAATAATACCCACAAGTTTCCTTGGGGTATCCCACAAATTTGCATCGCTCTGTCCTTGATTCTAACTTATCGGGGTTGTGTCTTCTAACATGGGCAGGGCAGCCCCAGATCTTAACAACCTTAAGATCAGGCTTCTTCCCTTTCCATATCTCATATGGTGTAGACACTACCGACTTAGTTGGAACTCTGTTCAGAAGGTAAGCTGCGGTTTCTAGGGCATATCCCTAGAATGAGATGGGTAGGTCAGCGAAACTCATCATGGACCATACCATATCTAATAATGTACGATTTCTCCTTTCAGAGACACCATTGAGCTCAGGTGTATAAGGAGGTGTCCATTGGGATAATATCCCATGGTCCTTGAGGAACTGAGTAAACTCTGTACTTAAGTATTCACCTCCTCGATCTGATCGAAGAGTTTTGATACTCTTTCGGTTTGGTTCTCCACCTCATTCTTATACTCTCGAATTTCTCAAAGGCCTCGGACTTGTACTTCATTAAGTACACATATCCATACCTTGAGAAATCATCAATGTAAATGTAATGAAGTAGGAGTAACCTCCAATGGCATGAGTTGACATGGGTCCACATACATCACTATGTATGAGTTCCAACAACTCATTGGCTCTCTCTCGATTCTACTAAATGGAGATTTGGTCAGTTTTCCACGAATGCAAGGCTCACAAGTTGTATATGACACATAGTCGAATGGATCTAGATATCCATCATTTAGCAACTTTTGAATCCTTCTTTCATGGATGTGACCTAGCCTACAATGCCACAGGTATGCACTGTTCAACTCATCTCGTTTCCTTTTGGACATATTTACATTCATGATATGTGGAGTGGTGTCTAACATAAATAAACCATTATGCAATGTTCCTTTCGTGATGATCTTATCATCTAATAATATCGAACAACCATTGTTCTCAAAAACAAATTTATATCCACTAACTGTTAAACATGAAATGGAGATAATGTTTTTGATAATAGAAGGAACAAAATAACATGCATCTAATGCAATAAAAGCTCCACTAGGCAGATGTAGGGCGACCTCGCCAACAGCTAATACAGCAACTTTTGCTCCATTACCCATCTTGAGGTCCATCTCGCCTCTCTGTAGTCTCCTAGGCCTTGCCAGAACCTGCAACGAATTACATATATGATAAGCACTACCGGTATCCAATACCCATGCGTTATCATAAGAGTCACGACAAATGGAGATCGATCATGAATGTACCTAAAGCTTCATCAAGCTTTTGTTTTAGCCCTTTCTGCAAGGTACTCTTTGCAGTTTCTCTTCAATGCCCATCTTTACCACGATGGAAGCACTCGCGGCCTTTGTCCTTTGCTGGGTCTTTCTTAGCAACCTTTGCTTTACCTTGTTTGCCCTTGCCCTTTCCCTTCTTAAGGGACCTTTCTGCTTTCCTTTTCTTTCTGGTCTCACTAGTGTAGAGAACTGGCTTCTCTTTCTTAATAGTACTCTCTGCCTCCCTCAACATATTGAGGAGCTCTGGGAGAGTCACCTCAAGCTTGTTCATATTAAAATTCATTATGAACTGTGAAAAGAATCTGGTAGGGGCCCGAAGCACAATGTCCACACACAAGTTATCCTCTAGGACCATTCATAACCTATGAGTTTCTCTATCCACTCAATCATCTTTTGGGACATGGTTCTGAACCCGTGTCCCCTTAGTCATCCTAGCGGAAAAGGCTCTTGGATATCTCATATCGTTGAGTCCTTCCCTGTTCCTCAAACAATTTCTTGGACATGTAGGAGAATGGATCGGCATCCATCTTTTCATGTTGTCTCTGTAACTCACGGAGTCATAGAGCCCAACATATAGCAGCACCGAGCAAGAGTGGAGTCATCAATGTACTTCACGTGGCGGCGATCTCATCCTCGCTTGCCCCTTCTTCGGGCGTGGCATCATCAGATCAGGGCGTTACCGCGATTTTCTCCGCTGTGAGAACAATTCTCAAGTTTCTGAGACCAATCCGTATAATTTGGACCGATGAAGGCGGTTGACATCAAGTATGCCACGTAAAGGGGATTTGGCGACATTTTAGAAAATAAAGATGTAGCGAAAATGAATAACATGAAGATTTTGCAAGAAATAAACTATCAAGATATGGACTTCTATCTTAATATGCTCCCACTATTTTACTAACGAGTCACGCGACACCCTCGGCCGCGTGAAAGCGGAAGTCTCCAGCCAGAACTTCTAGTGGGGATCGGGATCAATCAGCGTCTTAGTGTAACCTCGAGGATTCGACCAATCACACTAAGCCTAAAAGGTAGGCAACTCTTGCCGATCACAACTCCTTGTGATTCCCGTCCTGTTCGGCCTCCGAATCACCATGGCCTCGAGGGACTTCGACCAACCATGATGCTTTCGGTTAAGTCAACACCTTCGTTACAAGATGAGTCTGATTTGATGATATACCCTCGAGGGACTCGACCAAGCATACCATGTCCTCAGGTCACCGGTGACATCTCTATGTCATAAGCAAGATAGCGAATCGCAATATAGGTGAGTCTCGAGGGACTCGACCAACTCAACCTACACCGGGAATCGGTTCCTACTCATAACGATGGAAGGCCACGTGGGTCAATCTAATTGCCTCACGTCTACCAACTTAATATTATCGAGAGATGTTTCTATAATTTGGTCTCCTAATATGACATGTCACACATATACATATTTAATATATATCTACATCGCATGCAAATATATATACATATCTAGTATGTGTATAAGCAATCACATCAGATGATCATGGACCACAACCTAATATGATTAGGCCCGAGCCAGTAGGCCTAATCACTCACATCAAGATCTATGTGTACAACGATGCATCTCCATGCCCTTGTGATCGTCCATCTCGTCCTCGTCGGTTCCGTCGACATCTTGATGCATCTCCATGCATCCGCGATCGTCCGCCTCGTGGGTCCCTTATTGCATCCACGCTCCCGCTAAGCTCCTCATGTGATTACAACTTAATCATAGGCACGCAGGCCCCCGACAATAAACGAAAATATAATGGAGGTTCGCGGACCTCAATAATAATAATCACAAGTACACACATCACACGGTCCATGATCATCCGTCCACACATCATACATCACATGTATAAATAATCATCATCATGTAGGACTACTAGATAATAATAAAAATAATAATCAATTAAACCTTTTAATTAATTAATATTTTCTGAAATAAGGGACATGTTGGGAATTTCTCAATTCCTAAGGGTATTTTCATAATTTGGATAAAACATAGAAACTGGAATTTCTCAAATTCACAGGGGCAAAATTGTCCTTTTGCCCAAAACCCTAATTCCCTCTTCTTTGCCGCCGCCGCCACCCCCTTCCGGGCGCGTGCTTGGGCGGGGCAAGGGACGCCCCCTCGCCTGCGGTGACAAGCCAGCGGCGGCGACGTCGCTTGGGGGTGGCCTCCTCGGCCGGGCCGCCCTCCGCGGTCTTTGTCCCGCCCAGCGCCCCCTGTTTGGGGGGGGTTTAAGCCACCAGAACAGCGGCGGTAAAGCGTCGCTGCCCTCTTGGCGGCGGCGCTGCTCCCCTTGGTGGCGGCGGCGGTTTTGGCCATGGCGGCGCAGTTCCTTCCTTCTTGGCGGCGTCGCCGCCCTGCCGGTGCCTCTGCCGGGTGGGCTGCCGACCTCGCCGGCAGCAAGCCTGCTGCAAACAGACCGTCGACCAGCTGCTGCAGGCTGGCGCCGCTGCTGCCCGGCCGACTGCGTTGCCGCCGCCGCGAGATCGAGGGCAGCAACTGTTGCTGCCCTTCCTCGCTTTTAATCCAACGATTTTGACGTCAATATTCTTCCTAAACACAACACACGGTTCAAAACCAATCATTCGCATACGAACAACCTGGCTCGGATACCACTGTTGGGAAATCAGCGGGGCGACATCATATCTTGCAGCGGAAGAACAAGAAAACAAAAATCCCCGATTCCCAAAAAAAGATGTTAGGTGTCGATGCGAAAGATTGTTGCAAAAAATCCACAAAACACAAAACTGCATTATAGAGATTGTGTTACCTAGGGAGATCGTATATCCCCTGTTTCCTTGCAGATCCTTAGGAGAGGGTGAAGGAGGTCAAGCGTCCTCCTCTCTGGCGGTGATCCACACAAAGCGGGGTTGCGGCGACCCTCCTCAAAACTCCGGGCCTCGAGGTGGAGGGGAGAGGAGAATAGGAAAGGCAAGCAAAGACTCTAGCCTATGAGGCTGTGAATCCCTCCTATTTATAGAGATCCCGTGTCAAACCCTAATGGGTCCTTCCCTAGTGGGTATTGGATCTGCATCCAATAAGACAAGGGCTCAGTCCGGATATCTCATATCCCAACCTCTACTCATCGCAATGCCTACCATATGTGTGTGACCCTCTAGGCCCAATATCGAAGCTGGCCGTGAGTCATACCCTCGCCGAACTCCTTCCAACTTCTGGTGAATTATTATCTCTGTAATAATTCACTTTCGACTCATCGACTACGGACGTACTTGAGGCCACTACTCTGGCCGTAGTCCCCAGCACGTCTGAGGAATCCAATCCATTGGACCTGTCTGTCCTCGCTACCATGTACCTATAGTCCCTCATCCATCTAATATCCCGGAGACCGTATATCGAAAGCATGGTGTTGTCGAACCCATACGGTTTCTACTGAAGTCTCACTCTAATCGGATTCTCCCGTGAGAACTCTTTTCTCTCAACCCCCAACCACGGCCGGGGATTTGTCCGAGCAAGAATACATGGGATATTCCTCTCATGACGCCGAGAGTGGATGATCCTCTATCGACACTCAATAGCCCTCGTAAAGATCGACTACCACTCCCAATGACCACCGTTGTACTAGATGCGGGACGACCAAACCTATAAGTCTGGTATCAAAGAGTGGAGCACTCATACAGACATCCTTGGTGTCTCAAGTCTAAGGACCGAGATACACCACTAGGACTACGGAATCATTTGTCGACAATAAGGCATCATCAACCATCCAAAGATTCCGTGGCGGATCAATCGATGAACTCATTCTCCAATGAGCACTTGTCTTGTATCCCCCTAGTGTCCCTACACGAGCAGCTATGAGACTAGCTGCATCCATCATATGGACGGGGTACAGCAGACACCGGTCTATCCGGTTATCACGATGTCCCTCTCGAGTAACCTATAACAAGGATTATTTAGGATATGTGTTTAAAGGTGAATCGATCTCATTATCGTGATCTCATCACGATCCGATTCCCATTGCACAAATCCAAGGACATCACAATATATATATATGCATTTATGCAATAGTTATAAAGTGATATACGCCAAAATATAATAAGCAAAAAGATTCTGTATCAAGTCACACGTGCCATCACTCACGTGATTGGCTTGCTGGGCACCTATGACTAGCACAATTAAGCACAAATATGGTATTCAAAATGTGGTTGCTGACACATTGAGCAGAAAGCATTCTTTATTATCAGCAATAGAAGTTAAAGTTGTTGGATTTGAGACGTTCAAATATCTCTATGAGAATGATGTGGATTTCGGCTCAATATGGCAGAATTGCAAATCAGGTTCCTTTCAATAATGTTATATCTTTTATGGTTTTCTTTTTCGAGCTAATGCTTTATATGTTCCATCTTGTTCTTTGAGACAAGTAATTCTAGCTGAAGCTCAATCAAATATCTATTGGCCTAAGATGTTTAGAGATGTGGAAAGACATAAAGCAATGTTGAGTGTGTCATTTGGCAAAAACAAGAAGTCAAAATTTTGGATTCTACACTCCATTGCCTGTGCCAAATACTCCATGGGAGGAAGTGAGTCTTGATTTCACTTTATGATTGCCAAGAACTCAAAGAAACAATGATTCTATCATGGTTGTTGTTGATAATTTTCAAAAATATCTCACTTTGTTCCTTGCAATAAATCGAATGATGCATCTCATATTGCTGATTTGTATTTTAAGAATATTGTTAAATTGCATGGTATTCCAAGAAATATGGTGTCCGATCGAGATTCAAAATTTGTTAGTCATTTTTGGAGAACTCTTTGGAGGAAGCTGGGTACTTCTTTGAATTTTAGCAGCTCGCATCATTCACAAACCGATGGGCAAACTGAGGTAACGAACAGAAGCTTGGGAAATTTACTTAGAATCTATGTTGGTAAGAATATTAAGTAGTGGGATGTCATTCTTCCATAAATTGAGTTTGCCTACAATCATTCTATCCATCATAGTATCGATAAGAGTCCTTTTGAGGTTGTTTATGGTGCTAATCCTGCGAGTCCTTTAGACTTAATCCCTCATTCTATAACAAAGCAACTTAGTGGAGATGCTGATGAAAGAGCTAAGCAGATAAAGAAGCTGCATGAGGGTGTGAAAGAAACCATTGAGAAGCAAAATGAGAGGTGCATGCATGCTGCCAATAAACACTGAAAACATATGGAGTTTAATGCAGGTGATTTGGTCTGGATTCATCTAAGTAAGGAGTGGTTTCTACCGGGCAAATTTGGAAAACTAAAACCAAAGGCTGATGGTCCATTCAAGGTGCTTAAGAGAATTAACAAAAATGCTTATGAGATTGAGCTACCTGAAGATTACATAGTATCCCCAACATTTAATGTGGCTAATTTAAGTCCTTTTTATAATCATGTTGATGAATCAAATAAGAACTTAAGGACAAGTCTTTTTCAACCGGGTAGATTGACACGGGAGTGTCTAATTTATTACAATTTGATCAGCCAACAATGATGCCTCATAATCTTCAACTCAGCCCACTCAAATATGACAGCTCATCAACATATTCCCTACACAAAGTGAAAGCTGTTTCAATATGCTTTTCTTCATGACAAAGGAATGCATTAAAGGAGTTGGTTAGCAGTTGCGAACATTTCTTCATAACCAAGGAATGCATTAAAGGAGTTGGTTAGCAGTTGTAAACACTTAATTTCGAAATTCCCTATGCATGAAGGGTTATTTAATGCACTAATATTTATTTTGGTATTTAGGACTTAGAAAGAACTTTAGAAACTGATGATATCTTGGCAGAAGCTCTCTTGGAGAACTCCCTTAAACTCTGTATCTCTTAGATGCATCCTTGAGTGGTGAGTCTTTTTATTTATGTTCTGTATCCTCGTTTGTAATCTTTGGGATGTTGAATTTCTGTATCCCTTTGTGATTTTAACTTAGTGGTGAACTATTTTTCGATCTTATTTAAGTTTTATCGTGAGTTCGTGCCTTTTCTATTCAAAACACTTATTCCAACAAATACAACTATACTGCGACTTTTCTTCAAGAGTTCATTCCTTGTCTACTATGACATTTTCTACCTGAAAAACTATTCCATCGGTTTTTTTGTAAATCCATTCTGCATTTTACCCTCCCCGATATCAAATATGTTGAAACCAATTAGATTCCATGGAACTGATTTGAAAAAAATTAGTCAACCAGTTTGATACCGGGGTAATACGGAATGGATTTTGAAAGAAAGCTGGTAGTACAATTGTAATTGCTGGAATAAGTTCTTTGGATTGAAAAAGAATGAACTCACGATAAAACTTTACTAAAATCGATAAATAACTCACCACCAAGTTTAAAATCACAAAGGGATACAGAAAATTCACCACCCCAAGGATGATAAACAAGGATATAGAACTGAAAACAAAAGACTCACCACTCTATGAAGCATCTAAGAGATATAGAGTTTAAGAAAAAAACACATTTCCTATGTAATCTCTTCCGGATCCAGTACTAATATGTGGTATGTTCCTTGGGTTAATGGGAAGAGTATATTTCAATTATATGGTGACAGAATATGAAAAGACCTTGAGGCTCCCAAAGAGTATATTTCAATTATCCAGTAATGAGTATATTTCATTATTAATGGTACCTAGTGTCTCCCTAATCTGATTTCACCTGAAATGTTATCACTTTGACCGACTATTACAGTTATTCCAATCAGGAACAACTCTTTCGATATGCTTATTTGGCCTCATGACAATGGCAAATTTAGTGCTACATCAGTATGAAATCAAATCAGGCAGAGGAACAACAAGTGGATCCCAAGCAGTTGGACATGGGATCGACCGGGATCACAGAGACATTCCCTATGCACATGGCAGGCCCTTCTTGATAAACTACCTACAATAGACAATATAAAGAGAAGAGATATTTATCATGTTAACCAATGCTCTCTTTGTATGCAACAGGAAGAAAAAGTATTGTTTCATGTCAAACAAGAAATTCTCGAGCTCCTTTGCATCCATAGCACCTCCATAGTAATGAGGCTCAGGTGCCCTTAAGTTTTGTGGCGGCGCAACGTGGGTGTTGCTCCCTCCCGCATTTAGTACCCTTGTGAGTGTTGTCACTTTAGAAGTGAGTTCTGCCACGACTTTGTGCAAATGTTGAATGGAGTCTTTGGTATTGTCCGTTAGTCAATCGACTTGGGCCTCAACCTTGTCGATTCGAGATTCAGCTTCTTCTTATGAGCTCTCTACCCCAAGAAGCCTTCGTAGAGTTCCTCCAAGCTTGCTTCAAGAACATCCAAGTGGGTTTCCGTCGCTGTGAGTCTCTCCTTATGGCTCTTTTTCCTAGTTGGCACTTTAGATTACGCCTCCTCCGCTTGCGGAGAGTAGCCAACTTCTCGCTCATTATGTTCATTGCCACGCTCCTTCAGAGTGACTCCAACAGAATGAGAGCGAGTTTGCACTTGCAGCCCACCTGCGGCTAAGGCAATGGTCCGGCTTGCCCCGTCTTACTCGATTTATCACGATGCTTTGCTATGGCAAGATTGTGAAGTTTCTTCGTTGCTTGCTCGAATTGCTTGCCTGCTCTGATACCACAATGTCACGGACTTAGCTGGAATTATCGAAGTCGTGAGGTACCCTTGCTGTCACGACCTTAGCTGGAATTGCCTAAGGTGTGAGGCACCCTTGCGGCCAAAGACGCGAACTTAGCTTGTGTTGCCTAAGTCGCGGGTCACCCTTGTGGCAAAGACGCGAACTTAGCTTGCGTTGCCTAAGTCGCGCTTCACTCTTGCGATCTTGCTCCGCAAGGATCAGCCCACTTTGTAACCTCTCGCAGGTCCCTAAGGACCTGTAAAAGAGAAAGAAGTTAGTTCGAAAGAACGAGCAACTGACAAGTCCCGAAGTCTCGCGAAAAGGGAAGCTTTACAAGCAATTCGACGAACACCCTGTGTGCACAAGAGAAAGGAGGGAGAGGGAGAAAAACAAGGCTTTCAAGGATGAACGAACAGCTGCAAGCCCACAAACAGCCAGTCACCACGGTCCCGGCGCGAAACCAAGTTCCCGTAAAGGTCACGCGTCGCGAACTTGCGAAAGAGTGTTCAACGCCCGTTATATAACCGAAGCCCCATCCAGCCATGTGCCACCCGGGGGGTTCCTGGGGTCTGAGTTGGCTGACATTTTGTGAGCGGAGGCAGTTCTCCGCTCACCTCCCGCGGCACGCGAAAACGAGGCTGATTTGGGCTGTTTTGGGGCTGTTTTGCTCGGTTCGGTGAGCGGTCGCTTTGCAACGCTGCAGCTTGTTCGAACTTACATATTTACAAGCAAAATGACCCAAAACTAAGAGAAAGCATGCTGTCAAGCAGCTGTACATGCAGGTGCGAGCGACGAACGGTTCGTTGAACAGAGTTGTTCGCGGGTGCACGCGGCCATCGCTTCGTGACATTCTCCCCCACTTAAACCGTCGGCGCCCCTCGTCGACGCCTATTGGTAGTTGTTGATGACTTCTTCTTCATGTCGCAGGGCGCCTTTCAGGGCTCCCAACCGGCTTCAGTTCGGGAAGCTTTAAACCACTTCACCAAGTACTCGTCTGTTCCGCTCCCACGGGTAGCTTTATCTTACGATCCGCCAGAATGGTTTCCACTCGCTTCGTAGGAGGCTGTGATGGGAGGTAGCCGAAGTTGGAACACTTCGAGAAGCATCTTGCAGATCCGAATGGTAGGCCTTCGTGTTTCTTTGGCGTGAAGAACGTTGTGAATTTTGAACCACGCCGGCAAATGCAACTTGTAGGAAACATTGCCTACTCGCTAATAATTGGGAAGGGCCCTTCATACTTACGCACCAATCCTTTGTGAACTCTTTTCCTGAAGAATTGGAGTGATGCTTTGGTTGGAGCTTTACCAACACCAAATCGCCAACTTTGAACTCTTGTGGTCGCCTTCCCAAGTCTGCCCACTTCTTCATCCGTTTTGCCGCCTTCTCCAAGTAAGCTTCAGCAAATATCGGCATTTCAATGCCACTCCTTTTGCGAAAATGATAGGTCGATGGACTACTCCCAAAGATACTCAATTGCCATAGTGTGTGGAGTCGACGGTTGTTGTCCCGTGATAATTTCAAAGGGGCTCTTGTTGGATGCAGAGCTCCACAGCAAGTTGTAGGAGAATTGGGCGATGTCCAACAGCCTTCACCCAATCTCGTTGATTGGCACTCACGTAGTGCCGGAGATACTGCTCCAAGAGCTTAATTTATTCTTTCACCGCCATCCGTCTGGGGTGGAGGCTTATAGAGAAGTATAACTTTTGACCCCAACAATTTGAATAGCTCGGTCCAGAATCGTCCCAGAACCGAAAGTCTCGATCACTAATGATATTGTGTGGGACTCCCCAATACTTCACTACACCCTTCATCATCAATCCGCCGCCTCTTGGTTTGAACGATTGTAGGGGAGCAGCAATGAAAGTTGCATACTTTGAAAACCGATCGACCACCACGTATCGATCCAAGTCCCCCTGGCAGTGGCAAGCTTGATATGAAGTCTAAGGAAATGCTCTCCCATGGCCTTTACGGTGCGGGCAACGGCTCCAAAAGTCCCACCGGCTTTGCTCCACCTTGTCTTATTGGCAAGTAAGGCATGTTCGAACATACTCCTCCACATCAATCCCCATCTTTGGCCAAGAAAGGCCCTCTCTACGAGCCAACGTTACGGAATGCCCGTGTCCAACCCAAAGGGAATCGTGACACTCTTTTAAGAGTTCACGCTTTAAATTGTCCACTCGGGGACATAGACCCTATTCCCTTTCGTGTAAACAAGTCCCTCCCCGGACCCAAAACCGTCGTGCCTTGCCTTCTTTGATGAGCTGCATCGGGATAACTGCACGGGGATCACTATACAGTCCATCCTTGATTCGGGAAAGGAAGTTGGAGTGCAACTGGCTTGCTTGGCCTCGCCCCCTCGGTTGTGCAAAGATTCACGATTCCACCTTCCGACTCAGGCGCGCGGCCACGGCGTTAAGCCTTCCCAGCTTTGTACTCCATCGCCATATCAAATTCAGCTAGGAAGTCCTGCCCACCGTGCCTGCTTTGGGGAGAGCTTCTTCCGAGTTTGGAAATAGCTCAGGCGATGTTGTCATCCTCAAAGACAAATCGTGACCCGAGGAGGTAGTGTCGCCAAACTTCGCAGACGAGTGGATCATCGCTGTCATCTCTTTCTCATGCACCGGATACCGCCTCTCTCGGTCTCGTTGAGTTTATGCGGCTCTCGTGAGGCCACCGGATGACCTTCCTGCATGAGTACTCCCCAATAGCGAAGTCCGAAGCATCCAGATGGACTTCAAAGGGCTCTCCATAGTTTGGCAATTTGAGTACGGTTCTTCTAGAACAAAGCGCTTCTTCGATCCCGGAATGCTATCTCAAGATTTGTCGACCACTTCCAAGGCTGCTCCTTCTTCAGCAACTCCGTCCGATTGGGGTTGCCCGCTTCAATATCCCGCAATGAAGTGTCGATAGTAGTTGACGAAATCAAGGAAGGATCTTAACTCGCACCTTCTTTGGAGTTCGCCATTCCAAGAATCGCTTGCACCTTCGACTTATCCATCCGAATGGAGCCATCACCGATTCGATGCCCCAAGAATAGAATCTTAGTTTGAGCAAAGTAGCATTTCTCCCTTTTTTAAACAAAGTGTTCTCCCCGAGAACCTTGAAAATCGTTCGCGGTGCTTGACGTGCTCCTCGAAAGCGTTGGTCAGATCGGCGATATCGTCCAAATAGACGACCACGAACTTATCCAAGTACTCCTTGAATAGCTGGTTCATGAGAGTACAGAATGTGGCGGAGCATTGGTTAAGCCGAAAGGCATCACCAAGAACTCAAACGCCCATACCGGGTCACACAGTGTAGTCTTTGCTTCGTCGCCTTCAAAGAATGCGCACTGCCAATACCCCCCGACCGAAGGTCGAGTTTTGAGAAATACTTTGCCTTTTGCCCAATTGATCGAACAAGTCCGCAATGAGCGGGATGGGATACTTGTTCTTCACCGTTACTTTGTTGAGGGCTCGATAATCGACGCATAATCGGAGACTCCCCGCCTTTGTTTCTTTTGGAAGAGAACCGGAGTCTCGAAAGGTGCTTTTGAGCTGCGGATGAGACCACCGCTTAGCAGTTCACCTAACTGCTTTCTGAGTTCTGCCAACTCTGGGGGGGGCATGCGATAGGGTGGTCTCGCTGGAGGCTTCACCCTGGTTCCAGCTTCGATATCGCGATCCACGCCTCTGCGTGGTGGAAGGGTCTTCGCAACTCGGGTGGCATAAAGTCTTTGAACTCCTTCGGACGTTCGCCACCACAGCGTTCTTGAATGGCCTCTTCATTGAGTGGCTCTAGCTTCATAGCAGCCACGAATGTCGGTTCGCCCTTTCGCTCCCCCTTCTTCAATTGTAATGCCGAAATGTGTTGGGGCTCCTTGGTTCCTCTCCGAGAGACGGAACCACGCAGGGGTCATCGCCTCCCCATCATACATAGGGAGTTCAAGAACGGCATCGGCACCAACTTCGCCGCATGCATAAACTCCATTCCAAGAATCACTTGGAAGTCGTCCAGTGGCACGGCCATCATGTTGGTGTTTCCGCTCCAAGTCCCGATTTTGATAGGAACACCCTTCGCCAACCCGGAGATTCGCTTGGCCTCCGAGTTCACCGCCTTCATTCGGCTTGGGCTCTTCTCCAAGGTCAACCCAAGTCATTGTGCTTCGCGATCGGCTATGAAGTTGTGGGTAGTGCCCGTATCCACCATTGCACGGGTCGTTTGGCCATTTAGCTTAATGTCCACATACATCAGCTCGCTGCTTCCTGCTTTTTGTGCCTTCGCCTTCATATTCTCCCCCACTTGACCCCGCATAGCGTTCAACAGACGCATTGCTCCCATTCGGGGTCCTTGCGACTCCTCATCGTCGCTGCTGGATTCAGAATCTGCTTTCGAACTAAGAGCAACAGCTTTGCCCTTGTCCGACGGGGGAGGGTGGATGGGCGCCGTCAACGCGTTGAGTGCCCTTCGTGGGGGCACTCCCTTACCATGTCGGTCCTCCGCACAAGAAGCATCCTCCAGGTTTTGAGGCCTTGCCTTTTGGGTTCGGCCCTTTATGGGAGCTCTTCTTCTTTTGTTTGCCCCCAGCTCCTTCCCTCGAGAATGTTTTGGAGGGCGATTGCTTGAAGATTGTTTCCTTCTCTTTGGGTCTTCCGAGGAAACAAAGTCGGTGAGCCTTTCTGCAGCAGCGATTGCCCCGACTACATCGGTAACATTCCTTCGATTTAGCTCTTTGCTGAGCCCATGGTTTCAAACCATCGAGGAAGCTGAACAACTTGTCCTTCTCGGACATGTCCTGTATGTCCAAAGATTAGTGCAGAAAACTGTTTCACATAGTCTCTCGATGGTGGTGCTTTGGGGAGTTGTCTCAACTTCCTTCTTGCGATTTAACTCTGTGTTTTCCCAAGGAACTGAGTTCTCAACTCCCACTTCAAGTCCTCCCATGTGTCGACTCGACACCGAACTTGTTGGATCTCTTCCCAACGAGTTCGCCACCAAAGTTTCGCATCCCCGTTCAGATACATCGTTGCTGTAGAAACTTTGGTATCTTCAGAATCGGGCCTCGTGGCTCGGAAGTATTGTTCCATGTCGAACAGAAAGTTCTCGAGCTCTTTGGCATCTCTAGCCCCTCTGTATCCATGGGGCTCAGGTGCCCTCAAGTTTTGTGGCGGTGCAACGCGGGTGTTGCCTCCTCCCGCATTTAGCGTTCTTGTGAGCATAGCCACCTTTGCCGTGAGTTCCGCCACAACATCCTGTAAGTGCTGCACGGAGTCCTTGGTGTCATCAGACAGTCGGTCGACTAGGGCCTCGACCTTGTCGATCCTGGACTCTGCTTCCTCTTGCGAGCTCTCTACCCCAACAAGTCTTTGTTGGCCATGGTAGAGTTCCTCCATGCTCGCTTCCAGAACATCCAGGCGGGTTTCCGCCGTCGTGAGTCTCTCCTTATGACTCCTTTTCCCAGTTAGCGCACCAGATTGCGCTTCCTCCGCTCGCGGAGAGTTACCAACTTCTCGCTCATCCTGTTCGCTGCCGCGATCTTCGTGAGCGGCTCCAACAGCATGAGAGCGAGTGTGCACATGCAGCCCACCTGCGGCTGCTTGGGGCAAAGGTCCGGCTTGCCCCGTCTTGCTTGATTCGCCACGATGCTTTGCCATGGCGAAGTTGCGAAGTTCGTTCGCTGTTCGATCGAAGAGCTTGCCCGCTCTGATACCACAATGTCACGACCTTAGCTGGAATTGCCTAAGGCGTGAGGCACCCTTGCGGCCAAAGACGCGAACTTAGCTTGCGTTGCCTAAGTCGCGGGTCACCCTTGTGGCAAAGACGCGAACTTAGCTTGCGTTGCCTAAGTCGCGCTTCGCCCTTGCGATCTTGCTCCGCAAGGATCAGCCCACTTTGTAACCTCTCGCAGGTCCCTAAGGACCTGTAAAAGAGAAAGAAGTTAGTTCGAAAGAACGAGCAACGGACAAGTCCCGAAGTCTCGCGAAAAGGGAAGCTTTACAAGCAATTCGACGAACACCCTGTGTGCACAAGAGAAAGGAGGGAGAGGGAGAAAAACAAGGCTTTCAAGGATGAACGAACAGCTGCAAGCCCACAAACAGCCGCTCACCTGGTCCCGGGCGAAACCAAGTTCCCGTAAAGGTCACGCGTCGCGAACTTGCGAAAAGAGTGTTCAACGCCCGGTATATAACCGAAGCCCCATCCAGCCATGTGCCACCCGGGGGGTTTCCTGGGGTCTGAGCTGGCTGACATTTTGTGAGCGGAGGCAGTTCTCCGCTCACCTCCCCGCACGCCAAAAACAGGGCTGATTTGGGCTGTTTTGGGGCTGTTTTGCTCGGTTCGGTGAGCGGTCGCTTTGCAACGCTGCAGCTTGTTCGAACTTACATATTTACAAGCAAAATGACCCAAAACTAAGAGAAAGCATGCTGTCAAGCAGCTGTACATGCAGGTGCGAGCGACGAACGGTTCGTTGAACAGAGTTGTTGCGGGTGCGCGACGACCGTTCGTGACATTACGGCAAAGTCACGAACTTAGCTTAAGTTGCCTAAGTCGTGAAGTACCCTTGCGTCAACTCCTCGAACTTAGCTGGAATTGCCTAAGTCATGAGGTGCCCTTGCGACAAATGCATCCACAAAGAGTCAGCCTAGTTACAACCTCGTACAAGTCCCGAAGGACCTGTAAAATAGAAAGCTGATTAGATTGAAAACGAGCGACGGACAAGTCCTGACGTCTCACGGAGAGGAAAGCTTTACAAGCAATTCAATGAGCACCTTAAGTGCAAGAGAGAAAGGAGAAAAGAAAGGATTTTTGAAGGTAGAACGAACAATTGCAAGTCTACAAACAACTGCTCACAGGATGTCGGGCGTGAAGGCAAATTCCTCGTCAAGTTAATGTGCGAACTTATGAAGATTGTTCAACACTCGACAATATACTAAAGCCTCATCCAGCCCTGCACCACCCGAGGTTTCTAGGGTGCTGAGATGGCTGACGTTTTGCATGCAGCTACAAACATTAGTTGCGGTTTGCAGAAAACAAGCCATGACATACGAAAACGGAGCCATTTTGGGACAGTTCGGTCTGGCGCGGCGAGTGGTCGCACTGCAATGCTGTGAATTATCGTTGCATACATTTTCTAAGCAAAAACATACAAAATCAAGGCAAACCATCCTGCCATGTCTCTGTACAAGCATGCAAAAGCGACGAACGGTTCATTGAACGAAGTTGTTGCGGGTGCACGACAATCGTTCGTGACAACTTGGGGTAGAAGAATTATGTGTTTATTTGCTGCCAGCAGATCCTTCACCCTTGTTTTGCACCTTCGATACTACCTTGCTCTGGAGAGTAGACTTGGAATTTTCTCCTTTCATATAGCTTTCTTTTGACCCATATCGAGAACTCTTTTCAAACTTATGTTGCTTCTTAACTTTTAAAGCCAACTTGCTCATATCATTCAAAGACCAATATGGCTCGAGTTGAACCACTTTAGCAATCTCATATTTCATACCTCCTAAGTATCTTGTAATTGCCTGTTCTTTTGGTTCTACAAGCTCTCCTTTTAACATGAGATTATCCAACTCTACTGTGTACTCATTCACACTAAAATCTTTTTGCTTGAAATTATGGATTTTGAGAAAGATCTCTTGCCCATAGTTGTCAAGTAAGTATTTCGTCTTCAACTCCCTTTTCATTTTCTCTCATGTCATGATCTTACTCTTCCCCTCACGTTCTCTTTGCTTCTTTAGGTTTTTCCACCAAAAAGATGCATTCTGTCTGAGTTTGATCACTACAAGCTTTACCTTATTTTGTTCTAGTGGTTTAGGAAAATCAAATATTCTTTATGCTGTATTAAGCCAATCAATAAAGCCATCAACATTGATTTTACCTTCAAACTCTGGAATATCCAATCTTGGGTTGTATTTGTTCTGGTACTCGTCTTGGACTCCATGCCTTGCCCAAACTTATCCCGACTCCCTTGATTGAGGAGGTGTATCATAATCAGAAATATACTTTTGAGCATCATCTTCATGCTGGTTGTTTCTACTTCAAAGTTCTTTAATGATTTTATTTTTTTCTTATAGACCATGTAGCAATCTTCGTAGCTACAGCCTTAGACTCAATATCATTTCCATGGTCGCTTCCTTCACCAATTATATCTTTTCCATTTTGCCTTGCCATGATCTCTAACCTTTAGCTTTGATACCAAACTAATACCGGGGTAATACGAAATGGATTTTAAAAGAAAGCCAATAATATAGTTGTAATTGCTGGAATAAGTTCTTCGGATTTAAAAGGAATGAACTCACAATAAAACTTCAAATAAATCGATAAATAGCTCACCATCGAGTTTGAAATCATAAAGGGATACAAAAAGTTCACCACCCTAAGGATAATAAATAAGGATACAGAACTGAAAACAAAAGACTCACCACTCAAGGAAGCATCCAAGAGATACAGAGTTTAAGAGAACTCCAAGAGAGTTTCTACCTATACCATCAATTTTTAAATTCTTGTTTAACTCTAAAACACCAAAAATATGTACTAGTGCATGAAACAACCTTTCGTGCATAGGAAATTATGAAATTAAGTGATTTACAATCGGTAACTAACCATTTTAATGCATTCCTTGGTAATGAAAAAAAGTATCTTGAAACAGTTTTAACTTTGTCTAAAGAATATGCTCATGAGCTGTCATATTTGAGTGAGCTGGGTTAAAGGCTATGAGACAACATTATGAGCTATGGAGAATACCATAGGATTAGTAAGATCCACACGAGCTAATTGTAACAAATTAGACACCCTGTGTCGTAGTTTGAGAAATTGTTGGATCTATTGGAACCTAGGACCTCTTCTTTAACTCCTTTCTGAACCAAGGTTGCTGCTTTATAAAACCCTGCCTATTGTTGTCATCCAACTACATGCCTATCCTGATATACATGTAAATAATCTTAGGTTATTATTTATTTATTTATTTTTAAACCTTAGGTTAATTACATGCTGTTAAAATAGTTGGAAATTGATGATATTGTATCATCACCAATGTTCAGCTTTTAATGGACTTTAACAACATTAATTGAATAATTTCGTTGTTGAGGAATTGCTTATAGGTTGCTTTATATTAGTGTGAAACTGAGTGAGATTCTTGAATCTTGAAATAACTTCACTATTCCTTTCATCAGAATCTTAGATTTTCTTGTTTGCTAACATTTAATCAAAAATGCAGCCACTAAATCGAGGAATAGTGGCTTCAGTGTCATTAGATGCAGTATTTAGATAGAGAAGATGAATATCATAACAGAGATGCATTGAAGCCTTTGCGCGTCTATGTAGTGTAGTGTAGTGTTTTCAATCCCCGGGTGACTGACATTGGGGAATTAAATTTGCTAACTCTTGTGACCAAGTTATTTTTAATCTAGGTTTGTATTATTATGGTATTCAGTCAGACTCATTTGGATGTCTGGTCAAAATTATTAAGGAAGAATGATTTAATGAACTTCTAATTGAGCAAGGTCCACAAGGATTTCAATTGAACCTTTTAGGCTAATCTGCATTGTCATGTATTAGTAGACTAAGGAACATGGTCATAAGTAGACTAAAATCTGACATCCGAGGTACATTCTTTCCTATAAATATATTAATTTTTGTTGTTGTACAGTATGGTGCATATTGACTACTCACTTGGTGTTGCTCTTCTATTTGGTGAATTCTTTATTGATTAAGTGAGCCATTACAGCCTTATTGTTTTTATTGGTCAACTCACTAATTTGACATCCATATAAATGCAATAGATTGTGGGACCTCATGTTGTTAGGCTCAGTTACTTTGCTAGGGAGCTGAATAATTTAGCACACAGTTGTGCTAATTTTGGGAGAACTGAAGGCTTGCTATTGTAGTACATATATTGCTAGAGGGCTGGGGAGTTGATTCCTCAAGATCTTGCTAATGTAGTACATATATTGTAGTTGATGAATTAAAGGTTCATTTCAAAAAGATACATGCAATAGATTGTCACATAAATTTCTTCCGTTCCGATCATTCGAACTATTGGAGTGCTTGTCATCTTCAACATTATCACAAGCATTCTGTTCTATTGCAAGATGATTTTGGCTGAAATTTCTTTATACGTTTTCAAAAGTTGCTTTGAATAATTTGAACTGTCTCCACAGCTTCCAAGTTGATTTAAAAGTGGTTAAGATCTTGAGTCGCTAATCTACTTTATTTTCTGATATTTTGATATTATCTTTTTTTGTTCTTGCAGATATGGAATTTTCCAGCTAATGGTTAATTGGTATACTGAAAGATTTATTCAAATGCTTAGATTGCTTAGTGACAGAGCAAATACATTGACAAATCTGGAGATCTTGAAGGTACCAAAGCTTGATTAAAATAAGAAAAAAATAGTTTTCTTAGTGAGTGAGAATACATGTGAGTTGCAGAATGTTTGTGTCAATCTGAGTTAACAAATTTATTTTATTGTATACTTGCAGTTAACTGGTTGGGTTGTTGAGTATCAAGAGAATTTGGTTGGCCTTGGTGTTGATGAATCTCTTGCCCAAGTTTGTTCTGAAAGTGGTGCAATGGATCCCCTTATGAATGCATATATTGAAAGGACACAAGCAACAACTGAAGCATCCTTTTATTGTATTCTCATTGATTAAGTTTGATAATGAATTTTCTTCTGTAGAAATGGTACACAAATATTCTTGAGGCAGATAAGGTACAATCACCAAAGAAAACAGAAGATGGTAGATTGTATACACCAGCAGCAGTCGATTTATTCAGGATCTTGGGGGAGCGAGTGCAGATTGTTCATGAAAATAGCACTGATATCATGTTGTACCGAACTGCTCTTGCAATTATTCAGGCAAGTACCCCTATATGTAGATTAGTTATTTGAACTAACATCACTATGACTCGGGTTAACGTTGGCCGTGCCCGGATGACGCCTCGCGCCTCGATTGACCTAACAGTGCCCGGCCAAAACAGATCGGAACGTCGACCGAGACACATTAACATCTTGCGTGAGCCCGATCCTTCACGCTATGCGAACACCGGTGTCAGACGTTACCAGGAGTACGATCCTACTCCCTGTAAACGAGCACATCAGGCAACAGTAACTTTCCCTATAAAAACCCTCGCACTCAAAAGGAGAAAAACAAAGAAAAAACCCCCTAAGACTATCCACCGACTTGATCGTCGGAGAGGTTGGGTCGAGCCTCCTAACCTGACCTGTGTGCAGGGATGAAGGCGGAGCGCCTCCCACTGCGTGCCCAGGCGAGGAGTTCCCTTCTAGACGAAATGGCTGTCTCATCGCGATCGGACCACTGCAGTCGGCCACCTCAACAATCTCAAGGGTCGCTCAGGAAGATCCCCAATCATTCAGACCCGAACCCAGCCGTGTTAGCCCGAGGCCACGGCTTAAGGTTGTTGACATCGATATTTTGGCGCTAGGAGGGCCTGAATGTCGAGGGATCGGCAGATCGACTCAGACGAACCCGCAACTGAGGGGTCACACTCGATCGGGGTTCTGGGGGAACACCCCCCCGCATGGAGAACTTCGAGATGAACACCCTGCCATGACCTCAGAGCGCTATTGGCGGATATTTAACGACCCGGGCTTGTCGCCACCCAATGGTGCCCCAACCGACCCGTCGCTCGTGTCGTCCGAGGCCTTTTAGGACCTCGCTCATCAAGTCCGAGCTCTGACGGGTATGGTGCAATCCATTATCCCACTCGTTTCTCATCCGATACACCCGCCTGCGATCCAACCGCTGTGGCAACAGGAGCCGCCCGTTCGGGCTCACACGCCACCTCTTCACCTCGGGTCCAATCGGCCCCACTCGGGGATCGAGTGATGGCAAACCCGAGCGGGCGTCCGGAACCCAAGGCATTATCTTCGGATTCAGCGGACTCCCTACGAGCCCAATTACGCTTTGTTAGTTAGCGGCTCGACGAAGTGCAGAAGGAGGTTCGCAGGTCAAAGGAAGAGCTCGGGGAGGACGCGCACCAAGGGTCTTCGTTCGCGCCTGAGATACAAGATCAGGTAGTCCCCCCCAACTTCCGCCTCCCCTCTCTCGACTCGTACGACAGTGCCACTGACCCAACGAACCATGTAGCCGTCTTCCGTGCCCAAATGACGCTTTACGGAACCTCAGACGCCCTGATGTGTAGGGCATTCCCCACAACACTAAGGGGGCCAGCCCGTGCATGGTATAGCAGTCTGAAGCCCGGGGCAATCACTTCCTTTGATCAACTTGCCAGGGACTTTGAGCTTAACTTCCTAGCCTACGCCCGGCCGAAGCCATCCATTGCACTACTCCTCGGACTCAACCAAAGGGAGGACGAGCCCCTCTCGCATTTTGTGGATCTCTTTGTCACATAAATCCGGGGTTTGCCTGATGCTCATCCCTCTCTGTTAATGCAAGCGTTTATGATAGGTTTGCGACCTTGCAGATTTTCCTAGTCCCTCGCGGAGCGACCCCCCACCACGGTACCAGAGATGCTCCAGCGGGCTAACCAGTACATCGCGACGGAGGCCTAGATGGCTGTGAGGAGGTGAAGCGACTTTTAGCAGCGGGCTTCATAGAAGAGGAGAGCGCTCGAGGACCAAGAGCACATGACCTTCCTCACCGAACAGACTCCCCGCCTGAGTCGTGCTCCTCGGCTGCATGTTGCCCAAGACTACCTCTGTGCGGCCTGCCCGCCTGAGTCTTGCTCCTCGGCTGCATGTTGCCCGAGACCACCTTTGCGCGGCGTGCCTGCCTGAGTCTTGCTCCTCGGCTGCATGTTGCTCGAGACCACCTCTACCCACCTGGGTCGTGCTCCTCGGTTGCATGTTGCCCGAGACCACCTCTGTGCGGCCTGCCCGCCTGAGTCATGCTCCTCGGTTGCATGTTGCCCAAGACCACCTCTGCGCGGCCTACCCGCTTGAGTCGTGCTCCTCAGCTGCATGTTGCCCGAGACCACCTCTACGCGGCTTGCCTGCCTGAGTCGTGCTCCTCGACTGCATGTTGCCCGAGAATACCTCTACGCGACCTGCCCGCTTAAGTCTTGCTCCTCGGTTGCATGTTGCCCGATACCACCTCTGCGCGGCCTGCCCGATTGAGTCGTGCTCCTCGGTTGTATGCTGCCCGAAACCACCTCTGCTCGGCCTGCCCGACTGAGTCATGCTCCTCGGCTACATGTTGCCCGAGACCACCTTTGCATGGCTTGCCCGCTTGAGTCGTGCTCCTCGGTTGCATATTGCCCGAGACCACCTCTGCTTGGCCTGCCCGACTGAGTCGTGCTCCTCTGTTGCATACTGCCCGAGACCACCTATGCTCGGCTTGCCCGACTGAGTCGTGCTCCTCGGTTGCGTGTTGCCCGAGACTACCTTTACTCGGCCTGCTCGACTAAGTCGTACTCCTCGGTTGCGTGTTGCACGAGACTACCTATGCTCGACCTACCCGATTGAGTCATGCTCCTCGGTTGCACGTTGCCCGAGACCACCGTTGCTCGGCCTGCCCGACTGAGTCATGCTCCTTGGCTGCATGTTGCCCAAAACCACCTCTGCGCGGCCTACCCGCTTGAGTCGTGCTCCTCGGTTGCATGTTGCCCGAGACTACCTCTACGCGGCCTGCTTACCTGAGTCGTGCTCCTCGGCTGCATGTTGCTCGAGACTAACTCTACGCGGCCTGCCCGCTTGAGTCTTGCTCCTCGACTACATGTTGCCCGAGACCACCTTTACGTGGCCTGCCCGCTTGAGTCTTGCTCCTCGGCTGCATGTTGCCCGAGACCACCTCTACCCGCCTAGGTCGTGCTCATCGGTTGCATGTTGCCCGAGACCACCTCTGCGCGGCCTGCTCGCCTGAGTCATGCTCCTTGGCTGTATGTTGCCTAAGACCACCTCTGTGCGGCCTACCCGCTTGAGTCGTGCTCCTCAGCTGCATGTTGCCCGAGACCACCTCTACGTGGCCTGCCTGCCTGAGTCGTGCTCCTCGGCTGCATGTTGCCCGAGACCACCTCTACGCGGCCTGCTCGCTTGAGTCGTGCTCCTCGGTTGCGTGTTGCTCGAGAATACCTCTGCTCGGCTTGCCCGACTGAGTCGTGCTCCTCGGTTGTATGCTACCCGAAACCACCTCTGCTCGCCCTGCTCGACTGAGTCATGCTCCTCGGTTACATGTTGCCCGAGATCACCTCTGCGCGGCCTGCCTGAGTCGTGCTCCTCGGCTGCATATTGCTCGAGACCACCTCTGCTCGACCTGCCCGACTGAGTCGTGCTCCTCGGTTGCATGCTGCCCGAGACCACCTCTGCTCGGCTTGCCCGACTGAGTCGTGCTCCTCGGTTGCATGTTGCCCGAGACTACCTCTACTCGGCCTGCCCGACTAAGTCGTACTCCTCAGTTGCGTGTTGTCCGAGACTACCTCTGCTCGACCTGCCCGACTGAGTCGTGCTCCTCGGTTGCACGTTGCCCAAGACCACCACTGCGCCCCCAGCCCTCCTCGATTACTAAACTCCATGATTCCCACACCCTTGATAATGGACCGGCTACCGCCCGATGGGGACAATTTCTTAAAGCTGAAGCCATGCCTCGGACCCCCCTTGCAACAACCAACGCATAGCTTCCTTCGAGGGGGGAATATGATGAGGGCAATAATGACGATGGGACTCGGGTTAACGTTAGCTGCGCCCGGATGACGCATCGCGCCTCGGTTGACCTGACAATGCCTGGCCAAAATAGACCGGAATGCCGACCGAGGTATATTAACATCCTATGCGAGCCCGATCCTTCACGCCACGCCAACACCGGTGTCAGACGTTACCAGGAGTACGATCCTGCTTCCTGCAATTGGGCACATCAGGCAACGGTAACCTTCCCTATAAAATCCCTTGCGCTCAGAAGGAGAAAAACAAAGAAAAAACCTCATAAGACTATCCACGGACTTGATCGTCTGAGGGGCAGGTCGAGCCTTCCGACCCGACCTGTGTGCAGGGATGAAGGTGGAGCACCTCCCACCGCGTGCCCAGGCGAGGAGTTCCCTTCCATAGGAAATGACTGTCTCATCACGATCGGACCACCGCAGTCGGTCACCTCAACCGTCTCAAGGATCGCTCAAGAAGATCCCCAATTATTCGGACCCGAACTCAATCGTATTAACCCGAGGCCACGGCTTAAGGCTATTGACATCGACGAGTATGAATTTCATTTCGTACTTGTAAAATTCACCCTTGACCTATGCTAGTTTTTCTCTTTCTGTCAATCGCTCACACGCAGATCATTCATTTGTCAGTGTGGCACACCCTTCAATCCCCTCCTTTCCAGGAAGAAAAAACAAGAGAATCAACAAAAGGAGAAGAAATCAAGCTTGGAAAATATTATGCTAAATTTAATTTTGATTGCCAATATACTTATGTAATAACATATGGCTGTTGTTAACATAAAGTTTTCTAGTTTGCAACTGTGCATTGTTGACAAGTCTACAAATCAAGAAATTTTTACTTAATTTGAATTGCCAATATACTTATCTAATAACAAACGGCTGTACTTGACTCTACGTTTTCTAGTTTGCAACTGCACATTATCGACAAGTCTACAAATCAAGAAATTTTTACCCAACTAGTTTACTCGTTTGTCAAGCGGCTAATTCAAATTTTCAATATTAACATCATGAATTACTATTACAACTCTTTTAACATATTCAGGATTGACAGTGAAGTTAGACAATAGACTAACTACTTGATTGTACCTACAAACCACAGTTTCATATTTGAAACATAGATGTTATTGTGATCTTTTTTCTTTTTTCAGTACTCAACTCAGAATGTCTATGAGGTATAAAGAACTCCAGACAATAGTTATCAGATTCTGATTGAACTGAGTGGTTGGACCCGAAAAATGAGGAACCGGACTATTAACCTGTTCGATTCGCTTATTGATTGGATGTGTTGAACAACCAAAATGAACCGATTGACCTTGTTGGTATTTGGATAACCCACATGATTTCATGATAAATTAGGGTTTGCTTAAATGTGGCATATGATACTCTCAGTTTTGATGATTTGGATCTTAATGATGATGAACAAGAAGATGTGGGAGATCACATTAGAGCTAGCAAAATTTATATAAATTGAAGACCAAAATGTGTTAACATAAGGGGAACGGAACAAATATTGCAACAAACAAAAAAGAGTTGAAAATTCAGATCATAGTACGGAATTGACTCCTTGGATAGAATTACTGAATGTCATTTTGATGGCTAAAAGGTGCTTATCTTGATAAGAATTCATGTATATATGTTATTTAAATCATGATTTGCTTTATCGGTTATTTAAATCAGTATATCGATCGGTTGTTGATATAATATATTTCAAGTTGTACTGAATTATACCGAGCGTATCGACACACGGGTACATAGGAGTGTACTAATGTACCACTCATATCGGTCCATTATCGGACTCATATCGATCCATTATCGGATTGGTACACACCACCCATACCGAGTGGTACAGAAAACCTTCATTTAATTTGGATAAACGCTTATGTTTATAATGTTGGTTGATATTATCATGTTTATCATTTTGTATATATATTTGAATTAATTTTAATAATTTATATTTTTTACTATATATATAACTTAAATTATTTTATTTATTTTAAACTATCTTTAATTAAACACATGGTCCTACTCGTGACCTAAGGCTTCATTGATCTTTTTTTGGCTTTGTTATGATCAGAATGAAGCTCAAGGATCAGACGAGATTGTTGAAAACTCCGAGTGATGTGTTGTTGTACTGTTAGTTCATTTTTTTTCAGAAAGTAATTTTTGGTAAATGTTTACATCAGGGTTTTAAATGTCTATCGACGTATCGATCTCTGCTCAGTATGGTACGTACTAGTATATACTATCGGTATGTCCTAGCATACCGATGGTACACCCTAACATACCGATGGTATACCCTAAAATCTTAAAAATACTTTTCACCTACCATGCTAGGGTATACCAATCGATATGCCTCGGTAATGATCGAAATCCAGGATGATACCGATCGGTACGCCTCGATATCGATAAAAAATATTAGTAATACTCGGTATAAGATGGTCCGCGTACTAGTATCCTCTTAGACCAATACATACTGTCCGTACCGGGAGGTACACATCGAAATTGCTTGATGGTAATAGGACCAAAGCCAAACATACTGTGACTTGAGTCCAAGATTTTTGATTGGTTAATATTATAAAAGTTCCTTATGAGATGTTTTATGTTGAGTGAAAAAGCAAGTGAATTAATCATACAGAAGAATATGGAATGGCAACTTTTTTGTTCAATTTAGATGCACTACCTTCAGCTGGCAAACATTTTGCATCCTGAAGATGTTTTGAACTAGTCAGGATTTACTCTATCTAGGTGATCACTATAGTTGAAGATGTTTGAAGGAGATGATGTATACATTGTGTTTCTTTATCATAATTGAAATTGCCCAGAGAAGCATATTTCAAGGTTGGAAAAGTGGAAGGAAACTTGTATGGAAGTAAATGATGCTAGATTTAGCTTTCTGCAGCAGCCCAAGGAAATAGAAATCTAAATGAAGAAACGAATGGAGGAAATTTGTGTAAAATTGTAAATGTTTTTGGCTTTTATCACTATGAAGAAAATTAAAAAGGCAACAATTACCCATGAGAGGAACAAAGCACAAATATTTAACATCCAGTTTAAATGCAATATTGTCATGTCAAATGAACTAATACTTGCTTCCGGAGAACATTCAGAACAATTATGCAGTCACCATGGAGGAAAAAATGATGGGTTGGTTAACACACTATTTGGTTCTTTGATATATAGAAGAAGATTTGATTGGCTTCGATACCGCTTGAAAATTATCTACTGTTTTGTATGTGCTGATGGTGACTGACTGATGCATTGCAATCCTTTAATTGTGTTCTTTTTTTTGTTGTCTTTTTGTCTAGGTTATGCTTAATTTTCAAGCAGCAGAAAGACAGACAGAGGAGGCTCGAGGAACCAGCTTCTGACATTGGTTTGGAACCCATATGTGCCGTGGTTTGTGGTGTTTACACTCGTCATCTTAATTTGTTATATCATAATTTGATGTATCTGATAGAGATAAGATTTTTTCAACTATATAAGGAAATCTCTCTATTTTGTCGAGAAAAATCCTTTAATCTGTCGAGGAAAATCCTCTCTTAATCTGTATAAATATGAGAGGGATATGTTAATATATTTAAGCTAAACTTATTTTAATAAAATTTCTTCATTTCTTTTTCAATAAAATTTTTATAATAATTATTCTTATCTTCTATTATTTTCTTCAATATCATATATTTTGTTTGGTATTATATCAACAACCTCCCGTGCCACGAGCTCTCGATGGACCTCCTCAATAACAGCATAATGGAAGCTCTTCCACAAAACTATGTGGAGCAGGTTAATTATGCATGCTTTTCTTAAAAAATTTATTAGTGTGTTTTCAGAAGGATAGATAGTATAGGTACTTAGTTTCACACATATGATTTACTCTAATTCTTAATCTACCTGTTCATCGGACGATGTAGATGCCGTAAGCATGAATAATTCATTTGATACTGTCCTTGTCACTGCAGGTTAATTTTGAAGATACTTGTAAAGGCTTCCTCGATGTTGCCAAGGTATGTCAGTATCACTACCGCAAGTTATGACCATCTTTTATCATCATATGTGTAATATCCCTCATTCCTGCCTGCGTAGGGATCTATTTGTAAATATATAAATTTTAGAGATTGAACTATCAATTGTAAAAACAAAAATACAAAAATTATTATTTTTATCCCACCGCCTCTATGTTTCCTCGTGGACATCACCAGGAAACCGAGGAGGAGGTGTGGGGCGTCGGGGAGGAGAAGGGAAGAAGAGGAGAAGAAAAGCAGAAGAAGAAGAAGAGGAGGGAGGAGGTGGCTGCGGCTGTGGTGGCTGCGGCCATGGCTGCGGCTGCGACTGCGGCAGTTGCAGCTGGGAAAGAAGACAAGGAAAGGAAGAAGAAAAGGGAGAAGAGAGGGAAGAAGAGGAAGAGGGGAAGGTGGCTGTGGCCGCGGCTGCGGCGGCGGCAATGGCGTGGCTGCAGCAGCTCCGTTTGGGAAAGAGAAAGAAAGGAAGGAAAAAAAAAAAAGGGGGGGGTTGCGGCTGTGGCGGCTGCGACTGCAAAAGAAGAGGAGGAAGAAAGTAGTGCAGTGGAAGGGGCTGCAGTTGTGAGAATGGCTGTGGCCATGGCTGTGACTGTGGCAGCGGTAGCGGCGGTGGCTTCGGCAGCTGTGTTTGGGAAAGAAAAAGAAGGAACGAGAAAAGGGAGAAAGGAAGTAGCGCAGTGGAAGGGGCTGCGACTGCGACTGTGACTGTGACGGAACAGGGAGAGGATACGGAGGGAAAGCAGAAGAAGGATTTGGGCTTACACCTTCTTCGGATCTTCGGATCAAAATCTTCGAAAGACAAGTGTTCTGTTCTTTCCTATTGCAAGTGTTTTATTCTTTCCTTATTGCAAGTGTCCTAAACCTTTTCTTTTGCAAGTGTCCTAAACCTTTTCTTTTGCAAGTGTTTCGATCCTTTATACTACAAGTGTTCTGATCTTCCTTATTGCAAGTGTTCTGATCTTTCCTATTTCAAGTATTCTGATCTTTCCTATTGCAAGTGTTTTGATCTTTTCTACTGTAATTCCATCTTTGCTTTTGCCTTGAATATGAAAACTTTGAATTGTTATAGCTTTGCATTTGATACATCCCTTGTTTAGACGTAACAATTTGAATATAGAAAACTTTCGAGATTTTGACCCTTCCACCTTGTTTTAGCTATAAATCCCTGCACAGAGTTCTAATTTCGATAAAAGTGGTTTGATCTGAATATAGACTCGAAAACCTTTCTTCTGATACTAAGTTTGATAAATTTGGAGTCTAATTGTTCATCCAGATTTCTGTTTCATTTAACCCTGTAGATTCTGTAAAACAGGGACCATAACTTCTGACCTTTTGATACCGAACTGCCTATAAGTCCCTGTTGGAAACTCTGATTTATTAAAAACTTATTTCATTAGAAATTAGACTCATAGATCTTTCTTTTGATACCTGGATCGAAAGATTTGGAGTCCAAACACCTACCCAGTTTTCTATTGAAATCGATCTGATGAATTCTGCAAAACAGAGATTTTGTTCTCTGACTTTTGGTTACCCAATTAATTGTAACTCTCTGTTGGAAAGTTCAATTCTTATGAAGCTTATTTTATCTGAAAGTACATTGAAATATCTTTCCAATGATATATTTCTTGAGTGAATTGGAGCATAATTGATAGTTTGAATCATTTGTTCAATGTGCCTCTCAAATTCTTCCAGAAATCGAGCTTTGGTCGATTTCGTCTATTCTTATTCTATTCCCTTTGGAAATTGATTTCATCTAGCATTCGCTTTATATTACTGTTTTGAATTCTTGTATGCTCTTGTCCTTAAATTATTTGCATTCTTGAAACCTTTTATATAAAACTTATATTGTCCTTAAATTATTTCGTTGTTCCGCATGTGCTTCCGATATGTGCCAAAATCCTTGTATACTCTTGCATTTATTCCCTTTTAAATTTGAATGCATTTGTGAAAGATTATGTTTGCAACGTATTGACTCATAATGGCACATGTACGTTTCGTTATTCCGTATGTGTTTTCGATATGTGCTAATTTTATTATTCACATTGTCCTTTTATACTCTGATATTTGTGGGATACTATGAACCTTTGCCAGAAATGGTAAAGGGAGTTATGCATAGAGCCTGCGATGCTCTACTGGCCCCTTCTAGTTATGCATAGAGCCTGCGATGCTCTACTGGCCCCTTCTGGCTTCACCTAAACATGGGTTGGGTGAATGGAGCTCCCAGACGTGGGAGACTTTTGTCTAATGGTCATTCAGAAATGGATGAATCACATTTTGTCTGTGGTCCCATTGCACCTTCTATATGTTTGATATAATATCTAGAGCTTTGGTTATGTGTTTCTATACATGCTTTGGATAAGGATGATATGAATGTAACATCAAATACGACGTTTGAGCTTCTATTTCGTATTTGTTCTTTGATATGCTCCGAAATGGTTCATATGTTGTTGATATTCTCTGAAATATTTCATATGCTATTGATATATTTTGAAATGCTCCCTATGCCTCTGAAATGTTCATACGCCATTGATACGCTTTGAAATATTTCATATGCCATTGATATGTTCCGAAATGTTCCATTTGTCATTGATATGCTCCGAAACATTTCATACGCCATTGATAAGCTCTGAAACATTTCATTTGTTATTGATATGCTCTAAAATATTTCATTTGTCATTGATATGCTTCGAAATGTTCCATACGTCATTGATATGCTCCAATTACTCTGTGCTCCATTTGTTATGAACCAAATATGTTTTGAATGAAATGACATTTGTGATTCTGTATCTAATGAGATGGTACCCTTGAATCTCTTGTATTCTGCTTGGCATTGTGATACCTTGTTTGTTTGAAATTGTCCTTTTTCGTTTTGGATATGTTTTGTCACTTACTGAGCTTTAGCTCACTCCGTAGCTATATAAATCTTTCAGGTCAGTTTGTCACTCTCTGAGATGTTTGTATTGGGCTGAGGTAGTGGAGAGCTATTTAGAATTATGAGCAAGTCTTGTTGGTTGTTATGTTATTATTGTATAAGCATATTTTGTATATAATAAAATATTGTTGATGAACCTGAATGGATATATCGTGTAAAAGTTTTAAAAGACCTCTCACATTTGGAATTTTAAAATGTTTAGTTTATGATGATAAGAAATTATGGTAATTGATTGGAGTTCTGATTGTATAAATTGTTTAACTTGTGGATTTATAAGTGTTTTTAATGTTTTGTTAAATTGGCTTGGGTTTCCATAAATGTGAATTATCGAGTGATGTGATATATGATTATAAACTACACATGTTTTATAGATGTGAATTTGACTGAACGTTTCTCAGTGTCCTCAAATGTTAGTTTGGATCCTGGATTGATTGTGATGAAAAATTTTAATATTATCGATTTGAGGGGGCATGACAATATGGATCTTTCTGAATCATTGTAAATTTTGAGTTAATTTGATAAACTTTACTTAATGGGGTCTACCATTCCTGGTTAAGGATGTTATAAGGAATTGCTCGGTTGTTAGATCCTTTATCATTTATGACTCTTTAGACATTTTGGTTTCCTAAATATCTAGATCACACATGTATATATTGAAGGTATCAGTGCATACATTAGATAAGCTATGCTGTACAACTTCTCACTGATAGAGTGGATCAATCAGTACTGGATTTTGTTGAAGTCTTCTGAATATTTATGAATTTGCTTGAATAACAAATACATTATTTTCTTGATTGTAATGTAGTCAATTTGTTCTAGCTAATTTCCATGAATAATGAAATTTTGATCATTGGTGATTTTTGTAGCCTTAATCGGTTAAAAAAATTGAAAAGGGAAAATAATAGCTTCTTCATACTTTGTATCCGTGAAACAAATGAAAATATGGATATAATTAAAAATTTTGTCAATTAACTATTAGTCAGAAAATGAAAATAGATTTGCAAATTTGTACCTGAAATACTTGTCACTATTATAGGGTGGATGAAAATTAAATAAAATGTGGTGATAAATCTGAGTGTTGCACTGTTATTGATTGTTCATATAATTTAGAGATCTTAACAATATGCTTCTTGAGGCTATATGGACAAAAAGTTGGAAAATCATAGAGCACAGCTTAGAAGTGCAGCAGTCTACAGATCTTTAATGAGTATTGGGTGGAAGAATTCTGTAAATCCTGCCATTGTTTAATCCATCAACCTGTGAACAAATATATGTGCCACAATATGATTGAAGAATATTAGCAACCTCCTTTTATGGGTTCAATAAATTATTGTGCCAAAATTCTCACAAAATGATGATATGGTTCACATTTGTGCATGGAAGAGAATCCAGTAATTTATTGTGCTTGCAATCAAGAGACAGACAGTGATGGCTGAATTTAATTCATTGTTCATTTTTTCTCAACTAGGCACTATTGCACAAGGACTGAAGCTTAGCTGAGATTAAACGTTTTCACCCTTTTCTCACACAGTTTGTAAGTCTCAAGTGTGTAGAACCACTCACTTATGAGCAAAACCTTGGTGAGAGACCTGATGAAAACAATGGAACTAATACTTATTTATCCTTCAGCCTTTTCTCTCCTCTAGTCTTCCTTCCTCTTCACTGTGGTCTCCAATCCTAGCATCGAAACAACATGACATGGTGGTGTCCATCAATCTTAGTAGCAGTTGAGGTTTGATTGGGATATTATTTTGTTTGTAATTTAAAGTTATTCTAAATCAGACCATTCCCATGGTTACCAAATAGTTTGATTCGAACCATCAGAAGACCCAATTGAGCCAGTCTATTTATTTGATCTCTCCTTGTATTGGGCCAAGTGATATAAGATGAATATGCACTAAATTTTCTGAAAGGATATAAGTAGGAGGTTAAATGAAAGTAGATGGGGCCAAATGATATAAGATGAATATGCAAGTATTATTCATTTAATTGCTGAAGGTTCTTGAAGGTAATGTTTAACTAAAAGGGCAATGGGAATGAGTATTTACAGTTCATATCCATTTTATTGTTTTCAATCAATTACATGCCTGGGTTGTTATTTTAATTGCATACTATCTATTAAAGTTGCTAGGTTGTGTCTGTGTTTTACTAGTTTGGGCCATTCTTATGGAAAATGATGCAGGAAGCTATCTTCAGACTGTTAATGTAATATTTGAAGATCCAGGTGTGCAAGAGTTACTCGTCAAACTTTATGAGAAAGGTACTTTTTGGTAGCCTCTTTTTACGATAATACAATCTCACTTTTACTAATCTACTTCATCAAAATACTCGTGAATTTTTGGTCTATGCGACACACTGTTTGCATTGTTAAAGAGCAGTACTGACATGATACAGAGGTTCATATCACTGCACTCAATGCTTCAGGCATGCCAATGCATGACAAAGATTACATGGAGATGTTGGCTGCCAATCTTTCATCAGACTTGACACAATTTAGCATAGGCCTGGCATCATCTGTAGTGCTGTGACTATTCTACTGCCTAGGTGACATATGGTGGTGGTATGGGAAACTTATAAGGCAAACAGAAGCCAACAGCAACCTCAACATTTTTTTCAGCAAGTCAATGTTTTATGTTTTTTTCTCAGGGGAACTCGATAATCACAGTCATTTAGGGCATGTATGTGGATTTGTAGGCTATCATTTTTGGGAAACTGAAGGACTTCTGTTTTTTTATTTTTATTGTATCTTTAACGATGACTGAATTGTTACATCTTTATTTTTACTTGTTAGGCCTTCATATTATTTGATTTTCCCCTGCATATAGCATGATGAAGTAGAGTAGCTTATATGGCAAGCACATCATTTATCTTAGAGTAGCTTCTATAATCTTCAACCTGACCAAACGTAATGACTCATGTCTGATATTTAGGTCATCTTATTCCTTTATTAAAACTGTATGTATTTGTTTATAATTTAGTGGTGTAGATTACTTGATCAAATAGTATATGTCCTTAAGTTGTCTGAATCTTCAGCCAATCCAATGCCATTAAAAGATGTTTCCTTAGACATTTTTTATGAGCCTATTTCAGTATCATCTTTTTGATATTTTAGTGAAGACTCCTACTTCTGCTCCATTGATGTGCTTATTGCAATTTTGTTGGTTCCAGATTGGTATGAGGGCCTGGGAACCGAGTATTTGATTGCGACATTTGGTGATGATTTCAGAAACATCAAAATGTATGTCTTTTCTATTTTTCTGATTATTGCGGTAATGTACATTGCGGAATTATAATTTCCTTGTTCTTGAATATTTTTCTAAGTTGCTTTTGCAGTAAACATGTACTGATTTAAGTGTATCCCAATGTACTTCTTTCACATTTTGTCTTATTAATATTGTTTCATGAATAATCTACTTCAACCAATCTTTTCCTGATCTTATTATGCACATATATACTAAGTCAATTGACTATTAATTTAAATTTACATGTTCAACTTCATTGAATAACCATATACACATGATCTTCATTGTGAGAAAATAATTTTAGTATAATTTTACTTGATGCTAATTAGTTTGCCTTGTAAACCATCTTTCCGCTTTCTGTGATTATCAGAACACATCAGGACAAAATTTGTCAGTCTTTTTTGCTTAGATGCTATTGGTCACTGTTTCCTAAGTGCAGGACTGTCAATGCAGAGGGATTTTATCACACGACACCCATGCAGCCATTATGTAGCTAGCAGGCATTTGCTTTGCTTCCTTTTTCTCTCACAAAAATATTGCAGCATCTTTTTCAAGAAATAAACTGTTTATGTTTGACATTTGACAGGATATTAGAATGTACTTGTGTTGACTGTTCTTTAAGACTAAACTTGTCTTTTCTTTAGGTATATTGAAGGGGATTTGTTGAATCTTGCCTGGAAGAAACAATAGTGGTTTATGTTGATCATCTGCTTACACAGGTCTGCACCAATGTTCTCCAGTAAGATAGCTTGTTGTGTATGAGGCTAAATGTACTGTGCCATGTGTCTTTCCTGTGTAGAGAAACTGTATTAGGGAAGAAACTATTGAGAGGATGAGACTAGATGAAGAGGTACTATTGGATTTTTTCAGGGAGCACCTTAGTTTAAGAGTGAGTAACTTTATCCTTTTAATTTCCTCCTCTAATTACGTATCCTTGTAGAAGTTTGTCTCTTTTACATTTTTCCATTTTAAAATGCTTATTTGTGTAGAATATTTCGATGTATGCATGTAGCAGATTAAACTATGATGTATAGTTATTATTTCTGTCATCTTATTTTATCGTAAATTGCCTCTCTATGAGTGCATACGTTCCCGTCCTATCATCTTAAGTGTTCTTTTAGTTTTGTTGCAGAAAGTTGAAAACAGAGTCAGGATTCTGAGTGACCTAAGGGAGCTTGGTTCAGCCGAGTGCTTGGACAGTTTTACCCTTATTTGCACAAACATTCTTGAACATCAAGCAGATTGCCCAGTAGTTATTTCTCTCAACAAATCATTTATAAATCATGTTGCTATTACTGTATATAGTGTTGTTTGTAGGCAATTATCATGGTCACTTTACAGGTTGTTTATAGTGTTGTTGGGAGTTATTAAGGTTCAATTATGCCCTCCATAAAGAGGTATCAATTTTACTTATATGCTGGTAATCTTTCTGCAGCCTGAAGTTGTTGAGAAACTTGGTGCATTGCGGGAGGGCATACAAAGAAAGGAAGCCAAGGAGGTAATAGTCATATCATATTCCATCAGTACAGTACAGCTGCTGTTTTTCATGGCTTTTAAACATTTTATTGTTTAACAGCCAAAAACGTCTATATTTCACCTAAGCATACTGCATATGATATTGCAAACCACATTGAAATATGTTCTTCATGAGTGAGGTAGGTATTGTAGGGGTAGAGTTTGCTATCAACGGATGGTTTGTCTTAACATCTACATGGCAGTTAGTTTGCCATCATTACAATTCAAAGCTTAAGTTGTTGAAGTTACGGGCCACTCTAATATATGCAATACCCTATTATCACTAAGCAATGTGGGACGAATCATTTGGCTTTCTCAATTTATATTATGCTTTCTATTATAGCACAGGCCATTTGTCCTGGCCGTCCATCATGTTGCAGCCTATCTTGACCAAACTTGCATTCTAGCTCAGTTATTCTACATCATCTTGGTCATCTGGCTCTTTTATAATATTATCATTGGTTTGGATTGAGATGTTTGGCTAGATGTTGTTACTCAGAACTTGGATTAGTCATGTTGGATCGTGTTATTGGGAACATTTAGTATTATTAATCGAGTCAACGAGGACATCAAATCATCACAAATTGGTATGAGGTTGGCCAGTGGACCTCAAATAGGAAAAGACTACTTGTAGGACAGTCAGCGGCACACACAAACACTGGCGAGGACATTAGGTATTATAGTGGCATAAGTTTATCTTTACCTCCTGATTGCTCATTGTCCTAGTAAAGTTTAGCGGAATGGACCTTAAGCTTAATTCTCCGGTGTTTACTGTGTGGCTTTGGTTTTAACTTGTAACCTTTTAAAAGCCATTTGTTTGAGGAGTCGAGATGGGTTGGTTTCAATAAGGGCAAAGAAATATACCAAAATTCACTAGTGGACGGCAATCCTCCATAAGGCAGGATTTGTCTTGGGTAAAGTCTAAAGTGTCTTGCTTGTCCTGAAAGACTGACTCACTGTGGAGGAAGCTCGGTCAGTAGCAAACCCTCGCAAGGGCTCTGCTCTTTCGTCATCTGCCATTTCCTGAAGCTCGGGAATGCTCCGCCCCTTTATTCATTACCCAAGTCTCTGTTGTTCTGTTATAGATTTTTATTCGTTTCTTTCGAGTAATTTTGCATCTACTTTGCAATGATTTTAGTTTGTAAGCAGGGAGGTCTACTCGATTGTAAATTAAAGCAAAAGGCAAATAGTTGTGTGACACAACATGCGGCATCCCTTGATTGGTCACCCTCATTTCCCTGATCTTCATTTTAGGAGTAAATTAGCTGTGATTATTATACTTCGAGCACATGCCCGAATTGACCAAACCAAGTGGTGGTTGGCTATTGAACTTGGTCGTGTGATGTCTAACATAGCTAACGACACATGCTATGTAGGATTTGGAATAGTAGAAATGAACCTTTTTTTTATTGTATCAATTTTGTGTATGTCTTTTTCTTTGTACAAATGAATCTCTGATGGAGATGATCACCAGAATACAGCAAACGAGGGTGGTCTACGGCCAGAACTAATCACTGCCTCAGTCTTTTCTTTCTGAAATCTGAACCAACACACACGCAAGACCATCTGATCAAAGTTAAGAGCTACCATCCATCTATCTGGTGGAAATTAAGAACACCAAAGGAATTTAAACAATCAACCTTGCACGGTTCCAGCAAAAAGAGAACGATAAGTAGTTCTAAACTAAAAGAACCCAACAGTGTTCATCCAGATTAAAGTTCCTTCTAGCTCCGGCCTGTCCGTTGGCAACCAAAAATGCATGAGATTCTTCAAACTGCAGCAAAAGCCTTCTTTCCGCCTCCGCTTGTTGATCCAGCTGGAATAACTTTTAACACATTGAATGTCACAGTCTTGGCCAATGGTCTGCACAAGATGAAATCTGTCAAAATCTTTGATTCATTGATTATGTCTCTAGTTTGTGTGCAGGATAAGTTTAACAAAAATTCCAATGCTGACCAAAAGCAATTGTCACCATTTTCCTTAGTACAATTTGTTGGCATTGACCGAAATAGTATGCTCGTCTTCGTTCGAGCGAAAGGGTTTGATGTCTCATGCACCGAGCCACATCATTTTTATAAGTTTTTGGATAACAGGTGATAGTTGTAAGCTTCAGTAGCCAAGGGTTTGATGTCTACAAATAACCACAGCACTGGTACCCACATGCTTTGAAAAGCACATTGGTACAAAGCTTCAGTAGCCAAGGGTTTGATGTCTACAAATAACCACAGCACTGGTACCCACATGCTTTGAAAAGCACATTGGTACAAAGCTTCAGTAGCCCAAGGGTTTGATGTCTACAAATAACCACAGCACTGGTACCCACATGCTTTGAAAAGCACATTGGTATAGCTAGAGATGGCTCATGTGGAACATGTCACAGGGAGGTCCCATTATAAGCATTGGCTATCTACTGGCTTAACAATCCCCTCTTTTTTTTTTTCTTTGAACCCCATTAGGAAAACAATCGAACAATTATATAATTGAACCCCATGGCAGGCCTCATCAAATAGAAAAAAAGGGTTCATATAGGATGATCAAAGTGCTTTGTTAAGGCTAAGTCTGATGAAGACCAACATCATGGAATTTTAAAAATAGAAAAACAACCAAGCCTGCATTGAAAAAAACCATATTGCTGACCTATGGTGACATGTCTATAGTTGAGAAACAAGCTCACCTGCACTGGCCTATGATAACGTGATCACCTTCCTTCACTCGGAAGCAAGGAGAAATATGCGCAGCAATATTTGAGTGCCGCTTCTCATACCTATCAGAAAGTAAAGAATTCAAATTTGATCTTCATCAGAAAAAATAAACAAAAAGGTACCGCGTGCCTTTGATATTTCTTCACATAGTGAAGATAGTTTCTGCGTACTATGATGGTTCTGTTCATCTTGGCGCTATGGCATGTACCAGCTAAAATCCGGCCCCTAATTGATACATTTCCAGTGAATGGACATTTCTTATCAATATAAGTCCCTGCATCAAAAATCACAATTCATTCATGTTGGAAACAGTGTTTTATAACTCAAATCATGCTGAAGCAAACAATTGAGGTATCAAGGAGACAATCGATGTATACTACCTTCATTTTTTGTAGATATAAACAAAAGTTGTAAATTATCTTTACGACTTTTTCCTCAAAATAGAACATTAATATTGGTGAAACAAGTGACGAACTTGAGTTTGTAAGTACGAAATGATGTCCAAAATAAATCAAAACATATCTATTTGCATATAAATAACAGGACAAAGTATGTGATCGCCCTAACAGAGACAACCCATATATATTACTGCCAGTAACTAAAGTTGGCAAAACAACACTTCTGAGGAACAAATCTAAGAACAAACACAAAGGAAGTGAATCATCTAAAACAAAACTGCAGCAATCATATATAGTTCTAAAAATATCCTTCGCAAATCCATTACAACCATGGACATCAAAGAAAATTCAAGTACAGAATATCAAAACCAAATGCCTACAATTTATTTGTTTGTCATTAAGATGAAAAAAAAAATGCAAAACAATCTATTAAATATCATTAGTTAGCAAGCAAGAATATGAGCAAGAACCAAATAAACTGAAACTTTTGATACTGTTAAATTGAAAGATTTAATTTAAGAGGAATAAACTTATACAGTCAATAATATGGTTCAAGTATATCAATTAAACAGGGATATCAACCATGGGTCCCTGAAATATGTAAAAGCGATTATTATAAATATTTATAGAGTTCCAACCAAACTAACCATATGGTGCACCGCATGCAACATGACATTCAACTAACAGTACAAAATATTTTAAAATCACTTAGTTTCCAAGTCAACCGTATATGATGCCTCCCACAAATCTATAATTCACAAGATAATTAGCAAGATGTTTCGGATTAGTCCAATGAAAATTGCATTTTCAAAGGAATAAAATATCGATCCAAAATCAACACCAAAATAAAAGAGAAACAAGATCTCCCACCTTCAATAGCTTCTTTTGGGGTCTTGAACCCAAGCCCGATACTTTTCCAAAATCTGTTTCCACCCTTGCCAGGCCTCTTCCCCTTTCCAGTTTTCTTCGAGCTGCAATGTCCACTATATCATTGATCCCAAACACTAATCAAACGCATAATATATTTGACGTTAGGAACTCATTGTCTTACCAAAGAAACACTTTTGACTGCTTAAGGAATGCCTTCTCCGTCTGCACAAAATTTCGTTGAAGAATCAGTAAGAAGGGAAGTCGCATCCCAGCATGCAATATACTTCAAACTAGAAAAACCGTGGTTTTTCAATCACCACAATCAGAAAAGCAAGATCTTAATCTTTGGCAGTTTGTAACATTATGTTTAGGCGGTTATACATCACGAAACGGCCTCAAATGTCGCATGACACAATATCAACCGGTAAACGTAAAATTTTACTAAAGTTCACATCAAATAATAATCGATTAATCCACTCGACGAAGAGATATCAAGAACTGCAACTCTACGATCTAATGTTCGACCGTCCCGGCCCAACTAGCGTTTTCCAAACCCCAGAATCCTTTTCGCTTCCCTCGTACCACGAAATGACTTCGAATCATAACAAGATTAGCCCGAGACTTCCACAAACCAAGAGAATTCAGAGAAAGAAAACGAGGAACAACAAAAAGATGGGAAAACAGAGAACTTGAAGAAAAGAAACCGGGCAAGACTGGTGCTGACCTGTTCCGCCATGATCGATAAGCAACGTGGGTTCCTTGGACAAGGAGATCAAGCGCGACGGCGGAACGAAAGGAGCAGCCTGGACGGCTCCGAGACTGAACCCTAAGGGTTTATTATATACGCTGGAGGCGGGTGGTGCTGAGCCGGGGCTAATGAACGCTTCAAGATTCGCGCTGACTATAGATGTACGATGGATGCTTGACCTTTCGTGCGGCACCTGATGGCTACCGGAGAGAAGGCGAAATGCCATCGACTGGATCGTCCGAGAACTATTTCTGGGTGACGTGGTTTACTACGGATCTGATCCGGCGAGACCCATTATATAAATTCGAAAAATTTTACTCATGTTAACTCATAATAAATAATTAATATAATAATATATTTAATTTAAATTAAATTTAAAAAATTAAGATCTATTTTATCCCTTATAGTTTTGATCATATATCACTTAAGCCCATATGGTATACTCGTGTCTAAAATAACTCATATTTTCAAAGACAACATATAAACCCCTTATATCAAGTTTGAGTTATAGACGTTAAAGTTTGTTTATGTGATATGTTGACTCATAATAAACCATTAATATAATGATACGTATAATTCAAATTTAAAAAAGAGTCAAGATACATCTTATCAAGAAAAAGAAAATGATGGAGGCCGTAGCGATAAATGAAGACAGAGAGACAAAGGTAGGAGAGGTGGAGCCTGAAGTAAAGGAGAGTTGGACCACTATGTTGTCGGCGTAGTGGGTGAGGCATAGGATGTAGTTATAGGTGCATTGCAAGCCAATCACGTGAGTGATGGCATGTGTGACATGATAAGCATTCTTTTTTCTTGTTATATTTTGATATTTTTATTATTTTATATTGCTTATTACATATATATTGTGATGTCCGTAGATTTATGTAATGAGAATCAGATCATGATGATGCCTTATTGTTAAATAGCGATGATCGAGTTAGCACTAAGAAGGGGGGGGGGGCGAATTAGTGCAGTGGATAAAAACGTCAATTAAAAAAAAAACTTCGTACGTTAAAACAAAAACCGATCTAGGAAGATAGCTTGAAAGCATGTTTGTTCGTATAAGTCTCACTCCAAGAAAGAGGAGTGAGACTTATAAGGGTTGTTTCCTAAACCCGGGAAAAGGAGAAAGTGTTGTAAAGAGGTGTTCGGTCTTCACCTATTGAAGGAAGACCTTTAGTGGACGTCGGTGACCTTGTCGGAGGAGGAATCCGAAATTGGATGTAGGTCACCTTAACCGAACCACTTTAAATTTCGGTTTGCTTTTCATTTGTGCAATTTACTTTACTGTAAACCTCCTTAATCTTTTCTTGCACTTTTACAAAAGTTTTTAAGTTCAACTTCTCTCCGAAACAGATTGAATCAAAACCATTTTCGTCGAAATCGATTTTAAACGAAACGAACAATTTTATAAAATCATGAAAGTTTTCCGCTGCACTAATTCACCCCCCTCTTAATACCGCTCTTGATCCTAACAATTGGTCTCAGAGCAAGGTTCACTCTCATTTAGTTTTAAACCCAAGAGAGATAGCATTTGTCGACAACCTAGAGGGCCATTTAATTACACGTCCGCCCATGTTCAATGGGACGGATTACACATATTGGAAGACTAGAATGAGGATCTTCCCAATTTCAATGGATTTTGAATTATGAAATATTGTAGAAAATGACTTTCAAAAGTCTTCTCTTTCAATGAATGATTGGAATGAGTTGAAAAAGAAGACTTTCACTTTAAACGCAAAGGCTATGAATGCCTTATTTTGTGCATTAGATAAAAACGAGTTTAATCGAGTATCGATTTGTGAAACGACTTTTGACATTTGGCACATACTCGAAGTGACTCATAAAGGCACTAGTAGAGTGAAGGAGTAAAAAAATAATCTTTTAGTGCTTTTTTATGAGTTGTTTCGAATGAAACTGAATGAGACCATTGGAGACATGTACACCTGATTTACGGATGTCGTCAATGGTCTAAAAGGACTTGGTAAAAGTTTCTCAGATTTTGAACTTGTTAATAAGATTTTAAGATCCCTTCCAAAAAGTTGGGACCCTAAAGTAACGACCATTCAAGAGGCAAAAGATCTAAATAATTTTTCTCTTAAAAAACTAATTAGATCACTAATGACCTATGTAATGACATGTAAAGCTTATGAAGAGCTTGAGGACACTCTTCCAAAGAATAGGAAGGATATGACACTGAAAATACAAGAAGACTACTTGAAAGAAAACTCAAGTAATAAAGACTTTGATGATGATGTGGCACTCTTAACAAAGAAGTTCAAAAGATTCATAAAAAAAAATAAATTTAAAAATGATACTAAAAATAAATTTGAACCTAAGAAAGAACAAGTGATATATTATGAATGCAAGAAGTTGGGACACTTCAAGATTGAATGTCCCCAAGCAAAGAGGAGGCAACTAAAGAAGAAGGCTCTCAAAGCTACATGGGACGACTTAAGTACTTCCGAAGAAGAGGAGTCAACCAACACCGAGCAAGTTGCTCACTATATGCTAATGGCTATTGAAGATGAGGTAACAAGTTCATTAGATGCAAATTTAACTTTCGATGAGCTTTCAAGTGCTTTTAATGAATTGTTTGATGAATGTAGAATCTTGAGTAAAAAGTATAACTCTTTGAAAACGGAACATGCTTCTCTTATTAGCGACTTTGATAGAGTAAAGATTGAGCATGAAAATAGCTTAGCTTCCTGCACAAAATGTCATAAACTAGAAATACTTCAAAAGGAAAACTTGCTACTCAAAGAAACCTTGAAGAAATTTGAGGTTGGTAGCAAGTCCTTGAACATGATCCTTGCCAATAAGGGTCACGCTCATAAAAAAAGGCGGAATCAGATTTGTGAGTAGCTCTCACCAAAATCCAACCACCTTTATTAAAGGCCCTACCTTGCATGTATCGCCTCACACCAAATGCAACTTTTGTTGCAAACTTCGACATGTTATGTATAAATATCCATTCAAGAAATATAGTCCACATAAATTGATTTGGGTTCATAAAAGAACCTCAAATGACTCAATGCAACATGATAAGCTATGTAGATCGATTTTTGAGGCACTCAAGGTCAAATGGGTACCTAAAAATCATCCTTTTTTGTAGAAATGTTTACCATCACAAGCTAGGAGCAAGAGATAATACCTTGATAGTGGATGCTCAAGGCATATGACCAGAGATCCATCTCAATTCTCTAAGCTCACTAGCATAGATGAAGGATATGTCACCTTCGGAGACAACAACAAGGGTAAAATCATTAGCAAAGGAACTATAGGTAACACATCAAACTTTTTTATTAAAGATATGTTGTTAGTTGATGGCTTAAAGTATAACCTTTTGAGTATTAGCTAATCATGTGATAAAGGATATATTATTAAATTTGAATCTAATGCTTGTATTATAGAAAAACCACACAAAAACACATCTATGATTGCTCTAAAATAAAATAATGTATACACTATCGACATTAATGATCTTTGTAATGAAATATGTTTTTCAATTTTAAATGACGATGCTTGGCTTTGGCACAAGAGATTAGGTCATGCTAGCATGAAACTAATCTCTCAAATTTCATCTAAGGAACTTGTAAGAGGAATTCCTCATATCAAGTTCGTCAAAGATAATATGTGTGATGCATATTAACTAGGAAAACAAATAAAATGTAGCTTCAAACCTAAGAACCAAATAAGCACCTCTAGACCTTTGCAATTGATCCATATGGACTTGTTCAGACCAATTTCTACATCAAGCCTAAGAGGTAGCAAATATGCATTTGTCATAATGGATGATTATAGTAGATACACATGGACTTATTTTTTAACACACAAAAGTGGATGCTTTAGGTATTTCTTCAAGTTTTGTAAACTTATTCAAAATGAAAAGGATTTTATGATTTCGTCAATTCGAAGTGATCACGGTGGTGAATTTCAAAACCGTGATTTTTAAGAATTTTGTGAATCTAATAGATACAGCCACAACTTCTCTACTCCAAAAAATCTTCAACAAAATGAAGTAGTAGAAAGAAAGAATAGAAACTTACAAGAAATGGCTAGAACCATGTTAAACGAATATAGCTTACCCAAATATTTTTAGGCCGAAGCCGTAAATACGACATGTTATATTATGAATAGAGTTCTAGTAAGACCATTACTTTCCAAAACTCCTTATGAGTTGTGGAACAACAAAAAACTAATGTTTCATACTTTAAAGTTTTCAGGTGTAAATGTTTTATTTTGAAAGAAAAAGATACCTTAGGAAAGTTTGATGCAAAATCCGTTGAGGAAATTTTTCTTAGTTATTCTTCTATTTTAAAAGCTTTTTGAATGTTCAATAAAAGAACTTTAGCCATAGAAGAATATATTCATGTTATTTTTAATGAAATTTCTGAAGTTAAGAAAAATGATTTTGATGATGATCTCAAATTTGATACCTTGAATTTAAATGAATCTCTTTCTCCATCTAGCAACTTGGATGCATCTTCTTCTGAACCTTCTTTGCCGAAGGAATGGAAGTATATAGATGCTTATCCTAAGGAGCTAATCATAGGAGACACCTCGAAAGGGGTTCAAACTCATTCTTCTCTTAAAAATTTTTTTGCCAATGCTACTTTTCTCTCCCAAATTGAACCTAAATACATTGACGAAGCCATTAAAGACGATTCATGGATTATCACAATGCAAGAAGAATTGAATCAATTTGAGAGAAATGAAGTGTGGAAGTTTGTTCCTAGACCAAATGACCATATAGTTATTGGTACAAAATGGGTCTTTAGAAACAAGCAAGATGAATTTGGTATCGTGGTTCGAAACAAGACTAGATTAGTGGCCATAGGTTTCAACCAAGAAAAATGTATCGATTATGAAGAAACCTTTGCTCCTATGTGTCACGCCCCTAAAAAATATTGATAATATTAAAATTTTCATCACAAACCAATCCAAGATCCAAACTAACATTTGAGGACACTGAAAAATATTCTATCAAATTCACATCTATAAAACCTATGTAGTCTATAATCATATATCACATCACTCGATAATTCATATTTATGATAATTCAAGCCAACTTAACAAACATGAACAACATTTATAAATCCATAAGCTTAGTAATTTATACAATCAGAACTCCAACCATTTACCACAAGTTTATATCATCGTAAACTAGACTTAACATTTCAAAATTCCAAATAAGAGATATCTTCTAACACTTTTACATGGTATATCCATTTCGATTCATCGACAATATTTCATTACATACAAAATATGCTTATACAACAATAACATAATAACCAATAAGACTTGCCCACAATTCTGAATAGCTATCCACTACCTCAGCCCAATACAAACATCTCAGAGAGTGACAAGTTGACCTGAAAGATTTATATAATAATGGAGTGAGCTAAAACAGCTCAACAAGTGACAAAGCATATCTAGAACGAGAAGAGACAGTTTCAAACAAACAAGGTATCACAATGCAAGACAAAATCCAAGAATTTTCAAGATACCATATCATTAGATACAAAATCATATGTGTCATGTTATTCAAAACATATTTGGTTCATAACAAATGGAGCATAGAGTAATTGGAGTATATCAATAGCATATGAAATGTTCCGGAGCATATCAACGACATATGGAATATTTCGAAAAATCCCAATAACAGATTAAACATTTCGAAGCATATCAATGACATATGGAACATTTCGGAGTATAATGTTAGAGCTAGGCCCAGGAAATTTACCAAAGGGTAATTTTGGCAACCCAACAAAGACAATAAAGTGGAAGAATAAAAGAAGCAACAAGAAAACCAGATTTACGTGATTCAGTCAATTAACCTTGACCTACATCCACGGACGAAAGAGGAGCAAATCACTACTATAAAAGAGACTATTACAAATGCCTTAGGAAGATGTTTCTTGGCCATAAAACACCCAAAAATACTAAACAAGAAAAAACTCAAACTATAAGCCCAAACTATTTAACTGAGTGTGGACTTAAACCCAAAGCAAATACTTAGGTTTTTCTTGTGGTGCTACTTGTGGTGCATCTGACTTCAAAGCCCAGACCCTTATTTATAGTTCCAATAGGAGATAATAAGCCTGATTTTCCCGATGTGGGACTATTGGACTTGCTAAACTAACAAATCTCCACCTTGGCATGTCCCAACAAAACTTACTCCACCTTCTTCATAAAAGCCCTAATGGGCAATCACCAACAATAAACACCAACCAAGTCCAAGCACTGCTTGAACTTGTAAACTGGAAGAGGCTTCGTAGGCATATCAGTTGGATTGTCCTTCGTATGAATTTTCTGAACAAGGACCTTTCCCTCAACAATAGTATCCCATTTACATCCAATAATTTTCTTACCCGAAGGCGGCTTCACAAGATCCCAAGTTCTATTCCGATAGAGAGATTTAATTTCTTTATTCATCGCGATCAACCACTTAGCGGAATTATCATAAGAAACTGCATCTGAGTAGGAAGTAGGCTCACCAACTTCACTTGTTTCTTCCGCAACAAACAAAGCATATGCAACCAAATTTGCATATCTTTGTGGTAGTCGAATATTTCTCCGTGGTCTATTCTTGGCTATAGAATATTACTCTTCCTCTAGATCAACTTCGTCAGTAGACTCAGTACCATCTACTGGTATTCTTTGAGTAGAAGAGTTAGACTGAAAAGAATTAGAACTACCAATCTCAAGCTCCACCTACTTCTGTGCACTATCATTTGTACAACTAGTAGATTCTTCTTTAGTAGATAATATAGATAATTCATCAAAAGTAATATCTCTACTGATTACAAATTTTGGGGATTTAGGATCAGAACACCATAATCTGTATCCTTTTACCTCAAAAGCATACCCAAGGAAAATACATTTTTTAGCTCGAGGTTCTAATTTTCCTTCATTTATATATATGTATGCTAGACACCCAAAAAATTTTAAATAATAGTAATCAGCAGGAGTACCTGACCAAACTTCCTCTGGAGTTTTAAAGTTAAGTGCTGCAGAAGGAGCGCGGTTGACAACTTAACAGGTCATATTAATCGCCTCTGCCCAAAAGTCCTTTGTCAACCCTGCATTTGAGATCATACACCTTGCTCTCTCCAAGAGTGTTCTGTTCATAAATTCAGCCACACCATTTTGCTGAGGTATCATCCTAATAGTGCGATGCCGAACGATTCCTTCATTTTTGCAAAATTCATTAAAGTCACCTTCACAAAATTTCATACCATTATCTATTCGAAGTCGCTTAATCTATTTACCTATTTGCTTCTCAATCAAAGCCTTTCATTGTTTAAAGGTTAGAAAAACATCATTTTTATACTTTAGAAAATAAACCCAAACTTTCCTGGAATAATCATCAATGAAATTCAACATATACCTAGCACCACCCTTAGACTGAACATGAGTTGGACCCCAAAGGTCTAGATGAATATAGTCAAGAGTACCTTTTATTTTGTTAATTGTCGAAGAATTGAAGCCGACTCTTTTCTGCTTTCTAAAAATGTAGTGTTCACAAAAATCCAGTGGCCTAGTACTCTGTCCACAAAGTAGACCCCTTTTGCTCAATATGCTCAAATCTTTTTCGCTCATATGACCCAAACGCATATGCCATAATTTGGTGATGTCATAATCAGACAATGATGATGACAAGACTGCAACTGAGCCTGTGACAGTAGTTCCCTGCAAAATATATAAGCTACCAGACCTACAAGCTTTCATAACAACAAGGGCACTTCTAGAAACTTTCATAACTCCACCTTCACCTATGTATTTACACTCAAGGGCCTCTAGGGTGCCTAAAGAGATGAGATTCTTTTTAAATCAGGAATATGTCTAGCATTAGTGAGTGTCCTCATAATACCATTATGCATTTTAATTCGGATTGTGCCTCTACCAACAACATCACATGCTGCATTATTGCCCATCAAAATAATTCCACTATTACAAGATTCATATGTGGAAAATAAATCTCTATTATGACACATGTGATAAGAACAACCCAAATCTAAAATCCATTCATTTTTAGACCTCATCCTGTCATCAATAGCAGAGAAAATATTTCCAATATTCTCATCAGTTGCTACACTAGCTTTAGTAGATTCAGTAGTTTTCTCAACAATTTTTTCCTTTTGTTTTAATTTATTTTTCAATTTAAAGCAATGAGCCTTAATGTGTCCTATTTTATGATAATGTCTGTATTCCAAATTTCTATGTCTGGATTTAGGTATAGATTTAGATCTACTACTATCAAATTCTCTTTTATCTATTCTACCCCTAACAACCAGACCCTCAACCAAATTCCCTCTACTTTCCCCAGTGATATCTCTGTCTATCTGCTCTTTAGATTTTAGTGCAGATTTAATTTCCTGATATGAAATTATTTCTTTTCCATAAATCATAGTATCACGGAAATGCTTAAAAGATTAGGGAAGAAAACACAAAAGTAAGAGGGCCTTATCCTCATCATCAATTTTTGCATCTATATTCTCCAAATCCATAACCAAGGAATCAAATTTATCAAGATATGAGAGTATAAATGTACCTTCAGTCATCCGAAGCATATACAAACTCTGCTTTAAGTAGAGATGATTCTCTACTGTCCTCTTCATATACAATGCTTTAAGCTTGTCCCACATGCTCTTAGCCGTAGTCTCCGTAGCTACCTCCCGTAAAACCTCATCAGAAAGATTTAAAATAAAGCAGGATCGGGCCTTCTTATCCATACCCGCAAGATCTTCCTTTAACGTATCATCTGGAATGTTCTCAGAACCCTATAGTGCCAAATCAACTCTATCCTGAATCAGAATAGCCTCCATCTTGAGTTACCACATGCCGAAGTTGACATTTCTGTCGAATTTATCGACAACAATCTTTGTTATTGTCATCATTGCAAAAAGATCCCAAAACCAGGCTCTGATACTAGTTTGTTAGAGCTAGCCCCAGGAAATTTACCAAAGGATAATTTTGGCAACCCAACAAAGACAATAAAGCGGAAGAATAAAAGAAGCGACAAGAACACTAGATTTATGTGGTTCGATCAATTAACCTTGACCTACATCCACGGACGAAAGAGGAGCAAATCACTATTATAAAAGAAACTATTACAAATGCCTTAAGAATATGTTCTTAGGCCATAAAACACCCGAAAATACTAAACAAGAAAAAACCCAAACTATAAGCCCAAACTATTTAACTGAGTGTGGACTTAAACCCAAAGCAAACACTTAGGTTTTTCTTGTGGTGCTACTTGTGGTGCATCTGACTTCAAAGCCCAGGTCCTTATTTATAGTTCCAATAGGAGATAACAAGCCTAGTTTTTCTGATGTGGGACTATGGGACTTGCTAAACTAACACATAATAATAGCAAATGAAATATTTCAAAGCATATCAAAGGCGTATGAAATGTTTCGGAGCATATCAATGACAAATGAAACATTTTGGATCATATCAATGGTATGTGAAACATTTCAAAGCATATCAATGGCATATGAACCATTTCGGAGCATATCAAAGAACAAATATGAAACAGAAGCTCAAACATCGAATTTGACATTGCATTCATATCATTCTTATCCAAAGCATGTATAGAAACACATAATCAAAGCTCTAGATATCATATCAAACATACAAAATGTGAAGTGGGACCATAACATAATATGGTACATCCATTTTTAAATGACCACCAAACATAAGTCTCCCACGTCTGGGAGCTCTCTCACGTTTGGGAGCTCCATCCACCCACGTTTGAGTGAAGTCATAAGGGCCAGCAGAGCATCACAGGCTCTATGCATAACTCCCTTCGCCATTTCTAGCAAAAGGTTCACAATATCCCACAAGCACCAGAGTACAAAATGATAGTATGAATAATAAATAACACATATCAGAAGCACACGCAGAACAATAAAACGTACATGTGCCTTTACGAGTCAATACGAAGTAAGCAATAATCTTTCACAATTGTATTCAGATTTGAAAGGAAATGAAAGCAAGGGTACACATGGATTCCAGGCAATCACATACAGCTCAATTCAAATAAGAAGGTTAGATGAATTCGATATCCAAAGGAATGAAATTGGAATAGGCACGTATCGAAAGCAAATGCGGAATAATGGGATATACATGTGCCTATATGAGTCAATGTGATATAGCATAAACGTTACACAATATGTTTCAAGAATGTAAATAATTTATAGACAAGAGCAACCTAGAATTCAAGCATTAAAATATGCCTCAATTGAGTGAAGGGAACTGAATGAAATCTATTTCCAAACGAATGAAAACAAATTATGCGAAATTGACCAAAGCTTGATTTCTGATAGAATTCGAGAGGCACATTGAACAAATGATTCAAACTATCAATCATACTCCAATTTACTCAAAAAATATATCATTGGAAAGATATTTCAATCTAGTTTTTGATGAAATAGGTTTTGTATGATTCAAGATTTCCAACAAGGAGTTACCATTGATTTAGTAACCAAAGGTCAAAAACAAAATCACTGTTTTGCAGAACTCATAGGGTCGGATTCAACAGATAGCAGGATAGGCATTTGAATTCTAAATTTTTCACTCTATATATCAAAAGAAATGTCTATAAGTCTAGTTTCAAATGAAGTTAGTTTGGTACAAATCAGAATTTCCAACAGGGACTTATAGGCATTTTAGTATCGAAAGGTCAGAAATTTCGATCCCTATTTTGCAGCATCCATAGGCTCATTTGAAATAGAAGTTTGGGCAAGTATTCGATGTCCAAAATTTTTAATATTAGTGTCAAAAGAAAGGTATAAGAGTCTAGTTTCAAACGAACAAGGTCTTGCCTAAATCCACATTTAGTGTTAAAAATTATGGCTGAAACAATTTACAGGGGTTAGTTTACCAAAAAATTCGACATCCATTGTTTTGTGTCTAATAAGAGAAAAATCAGGTTTTAAGCAGAAATCTTTCAGATTATTCAGAATCAATATAAGAACAGAGACTAATATTTTTGTAGGATGGGATTAAAACAATTGCACGAGGAAAGATCATAATCCTTGCAATAAGAAATTTTAGAACACTTGCAGGAGAAACGATCGGGACACTTGTAATAGGAAAGATTAGAAAGCTTGCAATAGGAAGGATCAAAACACTTGCCTTTCGAAGATTTTGATCCGAAAATTTGAAGGTGTATGCTCAAATCCTTCTTCTACTTTTCCTCTGTCTCCTCTCCCTATTTGCATACAAAGGGAGCATTGCTAACCGATGCTCCCTTTGTATGCAACAAGAAGAAACTGTTGACCACCTCTATTTTGCTTCTGACTATACTAAATGGATATGAAAGAAGATTCTCTAGCGATTTAAACTCAATAGTGTTAGGATTGGAGCGGCACTAAGGAGGGGTGAATTAGTGCAATAGTAAACTAACGTTGGTTTAAAAACTTTCGTACGATAAAAACCAATATCGATAAAAAGCGATTTTGAAAGCTTGATAACTTAGAAGCGTAGCGACTAAGTAAAGAAGTTTGCAGTATGTAAATAGCAAGAGTAGGATGCAAACCAAATAACACAGCAGTTTTAAAGTGGTTCGGTCAAAATGACTTACATCGACTTGCGAAGCTTTCTTCGAAGAGGCTCCCAACTTCCACTAGCAAATCTCTTTGTAGGGGAAGGACTAATACCCCTCTTACAACTTTTACAAGTGGTTCACACTCTTACAATTCTTTTCAACAAGATGGGAGGAGGTGAACACTCAAGCAATTTGAAAAATAAGACTTGCTAAGACTTTTCTAAGGCTCTTATCTCAAACTATTGCTTAGCAAAAGGTTGTCTTCTCTGCTGAGAATTGAGGGGTATTTATAGGCCCCAAGAGGATTCAAATTTAGGCTCCAAAATTTGAATTCTCTTGGGTTTCCGAGGCTAGTGGTGCCACCGCCGGATCTCTCGGGTGTTGGGCGGTGCCACCGCTCAGTCCATTGGTGCCACCACTCAATTCTCGGGTTCTAGGCGGTGCCACCGCCTAATCTGGCGGTGCCACCGCCTACACTCTTTCAACTCACTGGTTGGGCTCCAAACTTGGTCCAAACCAGTTCGAACTCGGGCCCAATTGGCCCCTACTTGGGTTATAGGATTAGCACCTAATTCTAACCCTAATTAACGTACTAAATACGAATTTAAAGACATTTCCTAAGCTATTACAAAGTCCATAAGTCAAGACTTCTTTCGGCGAGCTTTCGGCGAGCTTTCGGCGAACTTCCGACGGTCTTCCGATAAACTCTCGAAAACCATTCTGAGGACTCCCGGCAAGCTCCTAGACTTCACGATTTGATCTTGGCGAGTTCCAACGAGCTTCTTTGGCAAGCTCCAATCTTTCTCGGTAAGCTCCGTGAACTTCTAACGAACCTTCCGGCGAGCTTCCGAAAAATCCTTCGGCAAGCTCCCTACTCATTCTTGGCTAGTTCCGGCAGCATTCCCGACGAACCTTTGGACTTCCGTCGAACTCTCGAACTCCCAACGAATCCTTCACGCTTGACTCCGCATTTTATTTCGCTTTATGTCTTCATCGTTATCGTAGTTAATCCTGCACATGCAAGCCAAAACTCTACTCCGATCTAGACAATTATTACAACGCGAATTGATATTCTATTGCCCGACACGTCATTGGTTGGCGCTTCGTTCGATTCTTTAACGCATCGTCCTCTCTTGCGGCTTGTTGCCCAATCGGCGGTTGACCTCCGCAACCCTGATATCCTTGGCGTAATTCCGCTCTCCTTGGCCCGATGCCCGACGTCCAAAGCCTTCTGTCGTCCAATATCCTGACGTGATCTCCTCCGGCTCAACGTCAATTCCTCCTGTGTCAACTGTCTAATCCTGATCGAGTAGACCTGCATCACTCAAAATGTAGTTAAACATCTAAACATAAATAATTAGTTTTATCATCAAAATCCGAGATTCAACAATCTCCCCCTTTGTGATGATGACAACAAATTGATGACTAACGGAGTTAACCTTAACTCCCTGGAGTTTAACTAAACTCCCCCTATTAATATGCCATTGATAGAAACTCTTGGATTCAAGAATCTAAGCAACATGTCATCATAAACTTATGCATCACATGTCATGTCATCATACTTCTCCCCCTTTGTCATCAACAAAAAGGAGAAGTTCCTACTCTTATGTGTTTAGAGATAAAAAGTTCCATATATTGCATGAAAAACGTAGTATCAAATTTTATCATCATGCAATCTAGCAATTAAAGATGTGTAAGTTTAGCATGTTTGCTTTTCTTGAGATAACAACTAATTGCTTCTCTTTAGACAGCTAGTCATAGGTGCCCAGCAAGCCAATCACGTGAGTGATGGCACATGTGACTTAATATAGAATATTTTTGCTTATTAAATTTTGACATATATCACTTTATAACTATTGCATAAATGCATACATATATTGTGATGTCCTTGGATTTGTGCAATGGGAATCAAATCATGATGAGATCACGATAGTGAGAACGATTCACCTTTAAACACATATCCTAAATAATCCCGGTCATAGGTTACACGAGAGGGATATCATGATAACCGGACAGACTGGTGTGCTGTATACCCGTCCATATGATGGATGCAGCTGGTCTCATAGCTGCTTGTGTAGGGACACTAGGGATACAGTACAAGTGCTCATTAGAGAATGAATTCACTGATTGATCCGCTTACGGAATGCTGGATGGTTGATGATGCCTTATTGTCAGATAGCGATTCCGTAGTCCTAGTGGTGTATCTGGTCCATAGACTTGAGATACCAAGGATGTCCTGTATGAGTGCTCCACTCTTTGATACCAGACTTATAGGTTAGGTTGTCCCAGATCTAGTACAGTTGGTCATTGGGAGTGGTAGTCGACCTTACGAGGGCTATTGAGTGTCGATAGAGGATCATCCACTCTCGGCGTCATGAGAGGAATATCCCATGTGTTCTTGCTCAGACAAATCCCTGGCCAGGGTCATTCGGGTTGAGAGAGAAAGAGTTCTCCGGGAGAATCCGATTAGAGCGAGACTCGAGAAGAAACCGTGTGGGTCTGACAACACCATGCAAGATATACGGTCTCTGGTATATTAGATGGATGAGGGACTATAGGTACACGATAACTGAGGACAGACATGTCCAATGGATTGGATTCCCCTGTATCGTCTAGGGACTATGACGTAGTGGCCTAGTACGTCCGTAGTCGATGAGTCGAGAGAAATATTACGGAGATAATTATTCACTGAGTTAGAAGATGTTCTGACAGGTATGACTCACGGCCAGCTCGATATTGGGCCTAGATGGTCATACACATATGGTAGGCATTGTGATGAATAGAGGTTCGGATATGAGATATCCGACGGGGCCCTTGTCTTATTGGATGCAGATCCAATACCTACTAGGGGAGGACCCATTAGGGTTTGACAGGAGACCTCTATAAACAGGAGGGATTCAGAGCCCCATGGGCTAGAGAGCTTTTGTTTGCCTTTTCCTATTCTCCTCTCCATCTCCACCTCAGAGTTGGTATGGAGTTCTGAGGAGCATCGTCGTAACCCTGTTGTGTGGATCACCGCTAGAGAGGAGGACGCTTGACCTCCTTCACCCTCTCTAAAGGATCTGCAAGGAAACAAGGATATACGATCTCCCTAGGTAACACAATCTACTCTATATGCAGTTTCATGTTTCGCGGATTTTTGCGTACCAATCTTCGCACGACGACGAACATCTCTTTGGGAATCGGGGATTTTGTTTTTCTTGTTCTTCCGCTGCGCATATGATGTCGCCCCCAAGGATTTCCCAACAGTGGTATCAAAGCCAGGTTGTTCGTGCGAATGATTGGTTTTGAACTGCGTGTGTTGTGTTTAGGAAGAATTTTGACGTCAAAATTGTTGACGCAAAAACAAGGATGGGCAGCAATAGTTGTTGCCCTTGATCTGCGTGCGTGCAGCGCAGCCGAAGGCAGGCAGCATAGGGGCTGCTTCTGTTGCAACCGGCCGGGGGCCTGCTTGCAGTAGGCTTGCTGCCGGCGGGGCAGGTAGCCCACGGGCAAAGGCGCCGCAGGGCAGCGGCACCCGCCGCCGCTGCTCCCGCGGGCGAAACCCCCCATAGGGGCGGTCACCCGGCGGGACAACACCACCTACGCAGGCGACGGCGCCCGAAGGGGGCGCCCACCCGCAGCGTTGCCAGCAGGCGTGCCGCTTGCAGGCGAGGGCAGTGCCCTCGCACCGCCGCACAGGCCGCCACAGGCAGGGTGGCGGCAGCGGCAGCAGCGAAAAGGGGAAAGGGCATTAGGGTTTTTTAGGCAAAAGACAATTTTGCCCCTCGGAATTTGAGAAATTTTAATTTCTATCTTTTGTCCAAATTACGAAAATACCCCTATGAATTCAGAAATTCCCTATAATGTCCCTGATTTCAAAAAAGATTAATTAATTAAAAGGTTTAGTTGATTATTATTATTTTATTATTATTATCTAGTAGTCCTACATGATGATGATTATTTATACATGTGATGTATGATGTGTGGACGGATGATCATGGACCGTGTGATGTGTATACCTATGATTATTATTATTGAGGTCTGCGAACCTCTATTATATTTCTCGTTTATTGTCGGGCCTGCTTGCCTATGATTAAGTTGTAATCACATGAGGAGGCACAACGGGAGCGTGGATGCGATAGCGGGACCCACGAGACGGACGATCGTGATGCATGAAGATGCATCAAGATGTCGACGGAACCGACAAGGACGAAATGGACGATCACAGGGCATGGAGATGCACCGTTGCACACATAGATCTTGATGTGAGTGATTGGGCCTACTGGCTCGGGCCTAATCATATTAGGTTGTGGTTCATGATCATCTGGTGTAATTGCTTATACACATACTAGATATGTATATATATTTGCATGCGATGTAGATATATATTAAATATGTATATGTGTGACATGTCATATTAGGAGACCAAATCATAGAAACATCTCTCAATAATATTAAGTTGGTAAACGTGAGGCAATTAGATTGACCCACGTGGCCTTCCATCGTTATAAGTAGGAACCGATTCCCGGTGTAGGTTGAGTTGGTCGAGTCCCTCGAGACTCACCTATATCGCGATTCGCTATCTTGCTTATGACATAGAGATGTCACCGGTGACCTGAGGGTATGGTATACTTGGTCGAGTCCCTCGAGGGTATATCATCGAATCAGACTCATCTTGTAACGAAGGTGTTGACTTAACCGAGCATCATGGTTGGTCGAGTCCCTCGAGGCCATGGTGATTCGGAGGCCGAACAGGACGGGAATTACAAGGAATTGTGATCGACAAGAGTTGCCTACCTTTTAGGCTTAGTGTGATTGGTCGAGTCCCTCGAGTTACACTAAGATGCCGGGTTGGATCGATCCCCACTAGAAGTCTGCAGGAGACTTCCGTTTCACGTCTTTGAGGTGTCGGCGTGACTTCGTTAGTAAAATAGTGGGAGCATATTAAGATAGAAGTCCATATCTTGATAGTTTATTTCTTGCAAAATCTGCATGTTATTCATTTCTGCTTGCATCTTTATTTTCAGAAAATGTAAACTTTCAAATCCCTTTATGTGGCATACTTGATGTCAACCGCCTCTCACTGGTCCAAATTATACGGTTGGCTCCAGAACTTGAGAATTGAACTCCGCAGCGGACAAAATCGTTATCGTCCTTGATACAATGATGCCTGTGCCGAAGAAGGGGCAAACGAGGATGAGATCGCTTTCATTGTGAAGTACATTGATGACTCCACTCTTGCTTTCGGTGTTATATGTTGGGCTCTATGACTCTGAGTTCTGAGACAACATGAAAAAAATGGATGCAGGATCCATTCTCCTACATGTCCAAGTAAATTGTTTGAGGAATAGGGAAGGACTTCAGAAATATGAGATATCTAAGAGCCTCTTCCGCTTAGCTAGGATGACTAAGGGGACAGGTTAATAACCATGTCCTAAAGATGATTGAGTGGATAGAAACTCACAGGTCTAGGAATGGTCCTAGAGGATAACTTGTGTGTGGACATTGTGCTTGATCCCTACCAGATTCCTTTTCACGGTTCATAATGAATTTTAATATGAACAAGCTTGAAGTGACTCTCCCAGAGCTTCTCAATATGTTGAGGGAGGCAGAGAGTACTATCAAGAAAGAGAAGCCAGTTCTCTACACTAGTGAGACCAAAAGGAAAAGGAAAGCAGAAAGGTCCCTTAAGAAGGAAAAGGGCAAGGTCAAACCAGGTGAAGCAAAGGTTGCTAAGAAAGACCCAACAAAGGACAAAGGCCAGTGCTTTCACTGTGGTAAAGATGGGCATTGGAAGAGAAACTGCAAAGAGTACCTTGCAGAAAGGGTGAAACAAAAGCTTGATGAAGCTTCAGGTACATTCATGATCAGTCTCCATTTGTTAGACTCTTATGATAACATATGGGTATTGGATACCGGTAGTACTTATCATATATGCAATTCGTTGCAGGTTCTAGCAAGGCCTAGGAGACTAGAGAGAGGCGAGATGGACCTCAAGATGGGTAATGGATCAAAAGTTGCTGTAGTAGCTATTGGCGAGATCACCCTACATCTGCCTAGTGGAGCTTTTATTGCATTAGATGCATGTTATTTTGTTCCTTCTATTATCAAAAACATTATCTCCATTTCATGTTTAACAGTTAGTGGATATAAATTTGTTTTTGAGAACAATGGTTGTTCGATATTATTAGATGATAAGATCATCATGAAAGGAACATTGCATAATGGTTTATTTATATTAGACACCACTCCACATATCATGAATGTAAATGTGTCCAAAAGGAAACGAGATGAGTTGAACAGTGCATACCTGTGGTATTGTAGGCTAGGTCATATCCATGAACGAAGGATTCAAAAGTTGCTAAATGATGGATATCTAGATCCATTCAACTATGTGTCATATGCAACTTGTGAGCCTTGCATTCGTGGAAAACTGACCAACTCTCCATTTAGTGGAACTGGAGAGAGAGCCACTGAGTTATTGGAACTCATATATAGTGATGTATGTGGATCCATATCAACTCATGCCATTGGAGGTTACTCCTACTTCATTACATTTACTGATGATTTCTCAAGGTATGGATATGTGTACTTAATGAATTACAAGTCCGAGGCCTTTGAGAAATTCAGAGAGTATAAGAATGAGGTGGAAAACCAGACTGGAAAGAGTATCAAAACTCTTCGATCTGATCGAGGAGGTGAGTACTTAAGTGCAGAGTTCACTCAGTTCCTCAAGGACCATGGGTTATTATCCCAATGGACACCTCCTTATACACCTCAGCTCAATGGTGTCTCTGAAAGGAGAAATCATACATTATTAGATATGGTACGGTCCATGATGAGTTTTATTTGACCCACCCATCTCATTAAAGGGATATGCCCTAGAAACCGTAACACCTTCGAGCAGAGTTCCAACTAAGTCGGTGTAGTGTCTACACCATATGAGATATGGAAAGGAAGAAGCCTGATCTTAAGGTTGTTAAGATTTGGGGCTGCCACTGCACATGTTAAAAGACACAACCCCGATAAGTTAGAATCAAGGACAGAGCGATGCAAATTTGTGGGATACCCCAAAGGAAACTTATGGTATTATTTCTATCATCTCGAGGACCAAAAGGTCTTTGTAGCTAAGAGAGCAGTGTTCCTTGAGAAGGAACACATTCTTGGCGGAGATAGTGGGAGAATGATTGAATTGAATTGGTTGGAGAACCAAGCTCAAGCACCACTCTGACCCGAGAATGCATTCGGTACCTAATACACAAGTTTCAACTTTCTTGCAGTGCGATAGAGTATCCTATCCTCCCGAGAGATATGTGGGACATATTAGAGGAGGGATGCAGATGATATTGATCCTCGGACCTACGAGGAGGCTATTATGAGTATAGACTCGGGGAAGTGGCAAGAAAGCCATGAATTACGAGATGGATTCTATGTACTCCAATAAGGTTTGGAACCTAGTTGATGCTTGAAGGTATTGTACCCATCGGTTGCAAGTGAATCTTTAAGAAAAAGATCGGAGTAGATGGAAAGGTAGAGACCTATAAAGCAAGGCTAGTGGCTAAGGGGTATCGTCAAAGGCAAGGTGTTGACTATGACGAAACCTTCTCACCCGTAGCAATGCTAAAATCCATCATAATTCTATTGGCTATTGTAGCACACTATGATTATGAGATCTGGCAGATGGATGTGAAAACCGCATTCCTCAATGGGAATCTCGAGAAGGAGGTGTATATGATGCAACATGAGGGATACGTGTCCAAAAACTGTCCAGATAAGGTGTGTAGGTTGCTTAGATCCATTTATGGATTAAAGCAAGCTTCCCGAAGTTGGACATAAGATTTGATGAGCCAATCAGATCTTATGACTTCGTTAAGAACGAAGATGAGCCTTGTGTATACAGAAAGGTAAGTGGGAGCGCTATTACCTTTTTGGTGTTGTATGTGGATGACATCCTGATCATTGGGAATGACGTAGGAATGCTATCCACAGTAAAGGCTTGGTTATCTAGACACTTCTCCATGAAGGACTTAGGGGAAGCATCCTATATTTTGGGGAATAGAATCTATAAAGATAGATCCAAGAGGATGCTTGGCTTGTCCCAGTCCAAGTACATAGAAACCATTGTCAAAAGGTTTGGCATGGAAAATTCCAAGAGAGGTCTCATACCGATGAGACATGGGATATCGCTTTCTACTAGTATGTCCCCAAAGACTCCAGAAGAAAGGGCGAACATAGATATGATACCTTATGCCTCAGCAATAGGGTCTATCATGTATGCCATGCTATGTACTAGGCCTGATATAGCGCATGCTCTGAGTGTTACTGGCAGTGTCCAGTGGATCGAGGCTTGGAGCCTTTGGAAAGCAGTAAAGTGTATCCTTAAGTACTTGAGAAAGGACTAAGGATCTTTTACTAGTATATGGAGGTAATAGCCTTAAGGTTGAAGGCAACAAACGACTCAAGTTTTCATCGATGTCGATGATAGCAAGTCAAATTCGGGTATGTGTACACCTTGAATGGAGGAAGCGATGTGCTAGAAGAGTTCCAAGCAAGATACCACTACTTGACTTGACCACAAAGGCGAATACATTCTTGCATCGGATGCAGCAAAGGAGGGAAGTTTGGGTGAAGAAGTTCATCACCCATTTGGGAGTCATGCGGGGTAACGAAGAGCCGATCTCCCTATGTTGACAACAACAACTGGGTGATTGCTCAAGCAAAGGAACCTAGGTCTCATTAGAAATCTAAGCATGTTACGAGGAGGTTCCACCTTATCGGAGAGATAAAATGACCGAAGATGTAGTAGTGGAAAGAGTTCCATCCAAAGATAACATTGCAGATCTACTAACAAAGCCGTTGTCTCGGTTTGTTTTGAGCATCCACGAGGGGTCCGATGGGGATGGGAGACACATAGGTGATTAACTTTAGGTCAAGTGGGAGATTGCTAGTCATAGGTGCCCAGCAAGCCAATCACGTGAGTGATGGCACGTGTGACTTAATATAGAATCTTTTTGCTTATTATATTTTGGCATATATCACTTTATAACTATTACATAAATGCATACATATATTGTGATGTCCTTGGATTTGTGCAATGGGAATCGGATCTTGATGAGATCACGATAGTGAGATCGATTCACCTTTAAACACATATCCTAAGTAATCTCGGTCATAGGTTACTCGAGAGGGATATCGTGATAACCGGACAGACTGGTATGCTGTATACCCGTCCATATGATGGATGCAGCTGGTCTCATAGTTGCTTGTGTAGGGACACTAGGGATACAGTACAGGTGCTCATTGGAGAATGAGTTCACTGATTGATCCGCTTACGGAATGCTGGATGGTTGATGATGCCTTATTGTCGGACGGCGATTCCGTAGTCCTAATGGTGTATCTGGTCCTTAGACTTGAGACACCAAGAATATCTGTATGAGTGCTCCACTCTTTGATACCAGACTTATAGGTTTGGCTGTCCCCGGATCTAGTCTGGTGGTCATTGGGAGTGGTAGTCGACCTTCACGAGGGCTATTGAGTGTCGATAGAGGATCATCCACTCTCGGCGTCATGAGAGGAATATCCCATGTGTTCTTGCTTTCGGACAAATCACGGCGAGGGTCATTCGGGTTGAGAGAAAAGAGTTCTCCGGGAGAATCCGATTAGAGTGAGACTTCGAGAAGAAACCGTGTGGGGTCGACAACACCATGCTTTCGATATCGGTCTACGGTATATTAGATGGATGAGGGACTATAGGTACCGCGATGGCGAGGACGAACATGTCCAATGGATTGGAATTCCCTCAGTATCGTTTGGGGACTACGGGCGTAGTGGCCTGAAATCGTTAAGTAGTCGATGAGTCGAGTGAATTATTACAGAGATAATAATTCACTGAGTTAGAAGAAGTTCTGATAGGTATGACTCACAGGCAGCTCGATATTGGGCCTAGAGGGTCACACACATATGATAGGCATGGCGATGAATAGATGTTCGGATATTAGATATCCGACGGAGTCCTTGTCTTATTGGATGCAGATCCAATACCCACTAGGGGAGGACCCATTAGGGTTTGACAGAGGACCTCTATAAATAGGAGGGATTCAGAGCCCCATGGGCTAGAGAGCTTTTGTTTGCCTTTTCCTATTCTCCTCTCCATCTCCACCTCAGAGTAGGTCTGGAGTTTTGAGGAGCGTCGTCGCAACCCTGCTATGAGGATCACCGCTAGAGAGGAGGATGCTTGACCTCCTTCACCCTCTCCTAAGGATTTGCAAGGAAACAGCGATATATGATCTCCCTAGGTAACACAATCTACTCTATATGCAGTTTCATGTTTCGTGGATTTTTGCGTACCAATCTTCGCATGACGATGAACATCTCTTTGGGAATCGAGGATTTTGTTTTTCTTGTTCTTCCGCTGCGCATATGATGTCACCCCCAAGGATTTCCCAACATAGACTACAAGCTAGCAATTTTCATGATATGCATGTTGCAAGCTAGCAAAAAATTATGAAAGCAAATACAAGATAGCTTTCTTGTGTAAGCTCGTGATTCTTGCTTCCTATTGCAATGTGCAAGTTGCAAGTTTTGCTTCTTTTGCAAAGTGCAAGTTTTCAAATTTTGCATCTTGAGCTAGCAATATTTCTCCCCCTTTATCATTGTAAAAAAGAAAAGAAGAATATAGGTTTATAGTTCTTTTTTCTTTTATAACGATTTCAAAATCATGACAAAGGATGAATAATCAAGTTATTAATGTCAAGCCAATTTTTCATCATAAATATTTTATCATTGCATGCATCATTATCATAAGTTGAAGTATTACATGCATAATATCAGATCATCATTCATAATTACATTAATGTTTCAATATAGTATTTTTTTCTCAAAATGTGTAACTTAGCACTCATTGCTTCTCTTGATATTTGCAAGCTAGCTAGCAAAATTTGCTCCCCCTATGTCATTATCAAATAGAATGGAATAATAATACAATAGTGTAATTCATTTTCCTTTACTATAATCTTCAAATCATGACAAGGATTAAGTGTCAATCTTATTTGTGCATCATTATATTTTCAGATTAAAATATACATATTTTCAAAAATCTTATATTTTATTCATGCACGATATTGAATAAATCGATCGACATTATGAGGATATCATGCATGATACTAAAATTTTTAACTATTTATCAATATTTTCATCATGATACCAAACAATCATCATTTAGAGTATTCATGATACAAAACATTAAATCATCATTTATCATTTTAGCAACAACTCATAGCATTTTAAATCATGATTTACATCATATGCAATACATCACATCATAATTAGAAAGCACAAGTATTGCATGCATCATTGCAAATCATAAATGTTTCATGATGGTATCAATTTTGTCAAATTATATCCTACCATGCATGATCAAAACTTCTCCCCGTTTTATCATTAAAAACAAGAAAGAGGTAGGGAAGAGCATAAAAGTGTAAAATATTTTAATCATTTCAAGGCATTTATATCATAGATACAAAGAAATCATATCATCAAAGATAAGACCATTTGAATACCAAAAGACATGATTCATTTTATCAAATCTCTTCCTTTTATAAATAACAAAAATTGTAGGTGTACAAAGAAGAGATTGTGATTAAAAAAAAAATCTCAAGTAGTAAATCCAAGAAATCAAGATCATAATTTGAATACAAACTCATTCAAATTCAAATCGTCAAATTTATCAAAATCTTAACATTACTTTCAAGAGATTCAAAATGGTATACATAGATTTATCATAATAATCATCAAGATCAATAAGATAGAGAAAAATAATTTTTTAAGGAAAAAATATTTTTCTCTTTTTAGTTGTTTCAATTCATATGATTTTATTTCATTTATGCCAAATAAAAACATGTATCATGTTTAAAACCGAAAGTGTAAGATTTATTACAACAAAGATCAATAAGGCACTTCCATTATAGTAAAAATCAATCATCTATAAATAAATAAGATTCATCATGCATAATTTTAAAATTTATTAAGTATGATCATTATGCATGACACTAAAACATGGTTTCAAAATGTTTAATATTTTCATTACACAATTTCATCATTATGCATCATCATATTTTCAAATTCAAACATGCAGTATTTCAAAACTATATCTTTCATTTTTTCATACATGATATAAATAACTCAATCATCATTATGGGCATATCATACATGATATTCAAGCATTCATGATATATCATTTTGGCAACATGATCATAGCTATTCAAATGATAGTATCTAAATGTCAAAATTCATTACATCCTATCATGCATGATCATTAACTTCTTATTTGTATTTCATGCATTATTTTGTTTCATCACATAAGGAATATCAAAAAGAGTTATTGGGTGATGAGATAAATATTTCATGAGTACAAGGAATTGCATAAAAATCATATCATGAAAAGATAATAACAGAAGACACATTTTCTTTTGAAAAATCTCCTCTTAAATAATCAAGGGAAAATCTTAGGAGATCATGATATAGATAAAATTCATTCAATCTTATAAGAGAACAAGATATTAATTCAAGCATATAAAATTTCTCAATTCATTATGAATCATAAAGAGAATTGTGGTTCCGAAAATCACGATTCATTTAGGAAAATTTTCTCTTTAGTACACTATAAGAAGAAATATAGCAATGATATCAATCATAATTCATTTGGATAGTAGATGTTAAAAAGGAACATTGAGGATATAAGATCTTGATTTTTATAGAGTAAATCTCAAGTTATAAATCTCGAAAAATCAAGATAAAACTCATTCAAATTCAAATCATCAAATCAAAATCATTTTCAAGATATTAATAAAAAGATGATAAAATAGATTCATCAAACCAAGAATTTTCAAGAAAAATACTTTTATCTATTTAGTTGTTTTATATAAGCATGCCTTTGTCCTTTTTGTGCCAAAATATATATATATATATCATCAATCATTTAGGATCAAAAAAATAAATTTCTTCATAAAAACCATCAAGATCATTATGTATAACTTTTAAAACCTCATGCATAAAATGGTATCAAAACATTTAATATTTTCATTCCATCATTTTGCATTGGTTTTATTAAACATAATTTTGAATGATTCTTATAGATAACTAAAACATCTTTAGTTTTAATTTATATGATTGATTTTATCTCAGCATGCTCAAATTTTATTCATATGTCAAAACCATACATCATGTTTGAAAACCAAAGACAAGGTTCATAAAAAATCAAGCCTTCCTTTCAAAAGCCATGCATCGTCATTGAAAATCAATATGGAAATCGTCAAAATACACATTCTTGCTTCTCAAGCGTATACATAAGATTAATCTTACTAGGTGTATAAGCATTAGATTTATATCTAACATTTTATTGCATTAACATTACACATGTAATTTTTAAGAAAATTAATCCTAAACTAAATTAAAAATAACTCATTAAAGTATTATGTAATTTCGAAATAAATTAGGAGAGTTGAGTTACTTACCTTGTAGTTAAAGCTCGTCAAAGCCCAATTCGTCGTTTCACCTTTGGAAGTTTTTGATTCATCCTTGGTTGCCTTCCTCTTCTTTGGCCTCTTCCTCCATTCAAGTTTATTGTTTATTTTAGATTTTTGTTTAATGAACTTATTAAGATTTAGTGTTCGAAGTTCAAATTCATCATTGTCCTCATCACTTGAGTCATCGCTCAAGTGGTATTCATTTGTCCGGAATTCCAAATCCTTCCTATTCTTTGGAAGGTGGTTCAAGTGCTCATTGGGTTCAAAATGTTCCAAAAGTGTCATTTCATAGGTTATTAATGACCCGATTAATTCTTCTAATGGAAAATCATTTAAATTTTTTATCTCTTATATTACGGTTATTTTAGGATCCTACCTTTTTTTGGAAGGGATCTTAAGATCTTGCTACGAGATCAAAATTCAAAAAAATTTACCAAGAACTCTTAGATTATTGACGATATCCGGAAAGCGGTGTACATATATCGCCTATAGTCTTACTTGGTTGCATTCGAAAAAGCTCAAAATCATGCAATAAAATGTTAACTTTTGAGTCTTTGACTCTACTAGTTCCCTCGTGTGTGATTTCAAGTGTTCGCCAAATATCAAAAGCCGTTTCGCATGTAGAAATATGATTGAACTCATTTTTATCCAAAGTGCAAAATAAGACATTCATAGCCTTTGCGTTTAAAGAAAACATCTTCTTCTCCAATTCATCCCATTTGCTCATCGGAAGAGAAGATTTTTTAAATCCATTTTCGATAATTTTCCAAAGCTCGAGATTCAACGAAAGTAAGAAAACTCTCATTCGAGTTTTTCAATAAGTGTAGTCCGTCCTATTGAAAAAGAGAGGATGAATGAGAGAGTGACCCTCTTGAAAGCCGTAAAGAGCCATTTCTATTAGGGTGTTAAACCAAAGTAGAAAACTGTGGCTCTAATACCAATTGTTAGGATCGGAGCGGCACTAAGAGATGGGGGTGAATTAGTGCAACCGTAAACTAACGTTGGTTTAAAAACTTTCGTACGATAAAAACCAATATCGATGAAAAGCGATTTTGGAAGCTTGATAACTTAGAAGCGTAGTGACTAAGTAAAGAAGTTTGCAGTATGTAAATGGCATGAGTAGGATGCAAACCAGATAACACAGCAGTTTTAAAGTGGCTCGGTCAAAATGACCTACATCCACTTGCGAAGCCTTCTTCGAAGAGGCTCCCAACTTCCACTAGCAAATCTCTTTGTAGGGGAAGGACTAATATCCCTCTTACAACATTTACAAGTGGTTCACACTCTTACAATTCTTTTCAACAAGATTGGAGGAGGTGAACACTCAAGCAATTTGAAAAACAAGACTTGCTAAGCCTTTTCTAAGGCTCTTATCTCAAACTATTGCTTTACAAAAGGTTGTCTTCTCTATTGAGAATTGAGGGGTATTTATAGGCCCCAAGAGGATTCAAATTTGAGCTCCAAAATTTGAATTACCTTGGGTTTCCGAGGCTAGCGGTGCCACCGCCTGTCGGTGGCGGTGCCACTACCGTATCTCTCGGGTGCTGGGCGGTGCCACCGCTCAGTTCTCGGGTTCTAGGCGGTGCCACCGCCTACACTGTTTCAGCTCACTGGTTGGGCTCCAAACTTGGCCCAAACTAGTCCGAACTCGGGCCCAATTGGCCCCTACTTGGGTTATAAGATTAACACCTAATCCTAACCCTAATTAACATGCTAACTACGAATTTAAAGACATTTCCTAAGCTATTACAAAGTCGGCATGTCAAGACTTCTTTCGTCGAGCTTTCGGCGAACTTCCGATGGTCTTCCGATAAACTCTCGGAAACCATTCTATGGACTCCCGACAAGCTCCTAGACTTCACGATTTGATCTTGGCGAGTTCCAACGAGCTTCTTCGGCAAGCTCCGATCTTTCTCGGTGAGCTCCGTGAACTTCCAACGAACCTTCCGGCAAGCTTCCAAAAAACCCTTCGGCAAGCTCCCTACTCATTCTTGGCTAGTTCCGGCAGCATTCCCGATGAACCTTCGGACTTCCGTCAAACTCTCGAACTCCCAACGAATCCTTTGTGCTTGACTCTACACTTTGTTTCACTTTATGTCTTCATCGTTATCGTAGTTAATCCTGCACATGCAATCCAAAACTCTACTCCGATCTAGACAATTATTACAACGTGAATTGACATTCTATTGCTTGGCACGTCATTGGTTAGAGCTTCATCCGATTCTTTAGCGCATCGTCCTCTCTTACAGCTTGTTGCCCAATCGACGGTTGACCTCCGCAACCCCGATATCCTTGGCGCAATTCCGCTCTCCTTGGCTCGATGCCCGATGTCCGAAGCCTTCTGCCGTCCAATATCCTGACGTGATCTCCTCCGGCGCAATGTCAATTCCTCCTGTGTCAATTGTCTAATCTTGATCGAGTAGACTTGCATCACTCAAAATGTAGTGAAACAACTAAACACAATTAATTAGTTTCATCATCAAAATCTAAGATTCAACAAATAGACTGCCGCAATCAAACTTACATCAAGAACTAGGCGACCTCATGTAATGTTTCTCAAGAAAAGGGCCTCTCACACAATTGGCAAAAGTTACTTTCAGATGCGCTATTTGGTGGATGTGGAAGGAGAGATGTAGCATAATATTTGAATGTCAACACACAAACAATGCTCAGCTCTTGACAGAGATTATGAGAGACTCAAGATCCTGTATGGAGCATGATCTCAAATTGGAGCACATTACCCGAAAAGAAAAAGATATTTTTATCAAATTTAATTTTGCTATTAACTAAAGATCTTGGGAATGATGTTAAAAACTATACCCACAGATAGTCTTGACATATCTGGACATGCATTTTATTTGTTGGCTACAGTTAGGAGTTATAGTCTACAGCATGTGTAGTCATAACTACCGCATGTGCACTCAATGAGTTACTTGACTTTGTCTATAACTTGTATAGATAAAGCTATTTGTAAAAACTTTACAACAATCAATTTACTTTTATTTACAAAAAAAAAAGTTCATATTGAGGAGCATCTTATAGATAAATTTCCTATTAACTGAATCAAAGGCTTTCCGTAAATCAGCTTTAAAACATATTTTCGTTCCTCTTGCTTTTGAGTGCAGATCTTTGACCAAGTCATTAGCAAGCATAATGTTATGATATATACTTTTTCCTTGGATGAAAGTAGCCTGATTTGGGCTAATGATCTTGTGTATTATCTTTTGCATTCTATCTGCCAACACTTTGGAGATGATATTGTAAATAAAGTTGCATAATGATATGGGTCGATAGTTCTCCAGTGAATCAGCACTTGCATTGTTCGGAATTAGAGAGATAAAAGTGCAATTCATCTCTTTAAGAATATGACCTAGAGAGAAAAAATGTTGGTAAGCCTTAATCACATCATTTCCAATAATAGACCATGTCGTATGATAAAATTTAGTTGAAAATCTATCGGGACCAGGGCTTTTGTGCTTCAGTGACTTAAAGACAACTCTTACTATTTCGTCATCTGTAATTGGGGCATTAAGGATTGAAATGGCATCCGAATCAAATGTTCTAGTTGGCTCCACATGAATGTTATTAGGTTGCCCAGCTTGATTGATTAAGGAATAAAAAAATTGCTCAGTGTGTGCTTTAACCTTATCTAAATTCTCAATAAGATTATCATCTTTGTCTCTACATTTCCTGATACGGTTAACGGCCCTTCGAGTAGCAATGGAAGCATAGAAAAATTTAGTATTGGAATCTCCTAGTGTAAGCCAATGTTGTCGAGGCTTCTGCTTTGCAAAACTTTCCTCCTGTTTTAAGGCTTGCATGAAGTTATTTCTTGCTTCTGTCTTTTTGTAGATAATATTCTTATTATGGGGCTGGAGTTGTAGCTCATGTTGCAATGACATTAATTCCTTTCTGCAGAATTGAACTATGGTGGTAATATTGCCAAAGATGTTTGTATTCCACTCCTTAAGTGCTGCTTTACAAGCTTTGAGCTTTTGACATAAGATGTAAGAGGGGGATCCATGCACATTAACATTCCAAGCTGATCTGAAGACATCAAGGAACTGAGGATGAGTACTCCATATGTTAAAGAAACTAACTGGTTTCTTGCCTCTTGGTATCGCTTTGTCTGTGTGTATGTACATTAAAGAATGATCAGAAAATAATGGAGCATCATATTCAAGAAGTGAATCTATTAACCATTCCTGATTAACCAAACACCTATCAAGTTGAGCCATTATTTTTCTGTTAGCAGCACCTTGATTACTCTAGGAGAGCCAATTACCTATAGATTTCATATCAATCAATGCACAGCAGTATCTATGTAATCATTAAAACTTTGAAGCTGGCTTTCTGAAAGTTGTCTACCCCCCACTTTTTCATTTGGGTACCGAACAGTATTAAAGTCTCCAAGGATAATCCAAGGTACATTGAAATAGCCATTTGCAATAATAGTCAGGTCAAACCAAAGAGTATTTCTTTCTTGCATACTGTTTGAAGCATATATACCAGTGAAATTGAATTAGGAGCCATTCTTTTTATCTTCCACCTTTAAGATGGATGAATTGATCAGTAGCAAAAATAAACCAGGCATTAACAGAGTTAGGATGCCATAAGATCCATATTCTACCAAAAGTTTCATTAGAGTCATTGGTAAACAGTTCTGCATCCAGCCATATTAAATTCTTTTGAGCTTGGATTCGTGATTTTTTAATTTTCATTTCCACTAGAATAACAATATCACATGCGATAGACTTGATTATTCTATTGAGCTCCCGACATTTCTCAAGCTTATGAAGTCCATGAACATTCCAGCATGTTATCTTCATGAGTAATAAACAAATGGAAAAGTTAGTAAGGTATTCATCCTACGGATGGAGTGTACCATCCTTTTTCTTATCCTTCAATTTTGCATTTTCCTCCCACACAATATCCTTACCTTTTATTACTTTATTCCTATATTTATCCACTTCATCTACAACTTGCAGATGTTTAAATTTTAAAATACCTTGAATCATATGGTCTTGGTTGGCAGGGTTTGTTGTAGCGTGATAGGATTGTTGTGGCACAATATCCTAGTTAGTACTTGTTGGAGCAACTTGGCTAGAGAGGTTTGTTGGGGCATGAGTTTGTTGAGGCAAAATATCCTTGTTGGCGATGTTTGTTGCGGCTTGAGTTTGTTGAGGAAGAATATCCTTACTAGCGAGATTTATTTGGGCCTGAGTTCGTTGAGACACAAAGTCCTGGTTGGTACAATGAGTGGATATTGGAATTCCTATTGTGGACGAATCCACTGATATTGGAAGAGATGAAGTTCTTGACTTATGCTTCTCCTGTCCACTAGTACTATGGGAAACTTCTGTTATGGAAGGCTCCGACATAATAGGAAGAGATAAAATTTTGGTTTGTCCTTCTATCTACGGTGCTGTCCTTTCAAGTTGGAATGCTCAATAGTCTTCGCCAACATCGGTGCTACTACCATTGGAGGAGACTCGCCTTGTTGCTAAGGCATTTGTCGTGGTCGATAGACCTTAGTGATTGGTTTCGGAGTTTGCTGACAAGCTTCATTTGTATGACCAAAAGATAAGCAACGCTGACATCATTGCAGCTTCCAGGAATATGAGACATGTACCTTTCGAGTGTTCCTATCAAGATCACAATAGAAAACCTCATTAGGAAGATCTTTGTCGGAAGAAACCAGTACACATGCTCATGCAAATGCTAATCTCATCTGAGCTGCTGTTGCTTTATCGATGTAGAGTGGTTGTCCTAGAGTGCTGCATAACTTTGCAATAAAACATCGACTCCAAAGATGTCGGGGAAGACCTCGGAAGGATACCCATAATGGGATGACGATTTTGGGCTAGGAGAGACTCAGTTCGCACAAAAGGAAAAAGGTTTATGTTCCTCAAGTGGACAATTTGAGGCGTAAACTTTTAAGAGAGTGTCACGATTCCTTTTAGACTAGACATCCGGGCATTCATAGAACCTTGGCTCTTGTGGAGAGTGTTAAGATCAAGAGTACTAAGAGGGGGGGATTGAATTAGTGCAGCGGAAAACTTTCGACGATTAAAACTGCATTCATACGATAAAAGCGATTTTGGTAAAAAAAGCTAATTTGTAAATCACTTGAACTTATGATCAAGCGAGATGCAGTTAAAGCAAATATATAGAGGCAGTTTGCAGTTAAGATATACAACAGAATGTAATAGCAAACTAGAATACAATGTTCGTACGATAAAAGCGATTTTAGTATGAAAGTGATTCATAAATCACTTTAATGTTGGGGAAATCAAGCGAGGCGACATCATATGTGCAGCGGAAGAACAAGAAAATAAAAATCCCGATTCCCAAAAAATGTTAGTTAGGATAAAATGCGAAGATTGAATGCGTAAAAATCCATAAAACACAAAACTGCGTATAGAGATTGTGTTACCTAGGGAGATCATTATATCCCTGTTTCCTTCGAGATCCTTAGGAGGGGTGAAGGAGGTCAAGCGTCCTCCTCTCTGGCGGTGATCCACATAGCGGGGTTGCGGCGACCCTCCTCAAAACTCAGGGCCTCTGAGGTGGAGAGGAGAGGAGAATAGGAAAGGCAAGCAAAGACTCTAGCCTATGAGGCTGTGAATCCCTCCTATTTATAGAGATCCCATGTCAAACCCTAATGGGTCATTCCCTAGTGGTGGGTGGATGGATGCGCATCCAATAAGACAAAGGGCTCCGTCCGGATATCTCATATCAGAACCTTTACTCATCGTAATGCCTACCATATGTGTGTGACCCTCTGGGCCCAATGTCGGCTGGTAGTGAGTCATACTGTCGAGAACTCCTTCTAACTCAATGAATTATTATCTGCGTAATAATTCACTTTCGACTCATCGACTCTGGACGTACTAGGCCACTCTGTGAAGTAGTCCCCGAACGATCTGAGGGGAATCCAATCCATTGGACTGTCATCTCGATTACCATATACCTATAGTCCCTCATCCATCTAATATCCCGGAGGCCAGCGTATCGAGCATGGTGTTGTGGGACCCATCACGGTTTCTACTTTCGAGTCTCGCTCTAATCAGATTCTCTCGGGAGAACTCTTTCTCTCTCTCAGCGAATGACCCTGCCTGGGGATTTGTGCGACAAGAACACATGGGATATTCCTCTCATGGCCCGAGTGGATGATCCTCTGTCGACACTCAATAGCCCTTGTAAGGTGACTACCACTCCCAATGACCCGGTTGTACTAGATGCAGGACAGACCAAACCTATAAAGTGCAGTATCAAAGAGTGGGAGCACTCATCAAGGGACATCCTTGGTGTCTCAAGTCTAAGGACCGGATACACCACTAGGACTCTGAGAATCATTTGTCCGACAATAAGGCATCATCAACCATCCCGACATTCCGTGGCGGATCAATCATGAACTCATTCTCCAATGAGCACCTTGTCTTGTATCCCCTAGTGTCCCTACGGCAGACTATGAGACCAGCTGCATCCATCATATGGGCGGTATCTCTGACACACGAGTATCCGGTTATCATGATGTCCCTCTCTAGTAACCTATGGCCGGGATTATTTAGGATATGTGTTTTAAAGGTGAATCGATCTCATTATTATAATTGATGTCATCACGATCCGATTCCCATTGCACAAATCCAAGGACATCACAATATATATATGCATTTATGCAATAGTTATAAAATGATATCACGCCAAAATATAATATGCAAAAAAAAGATTCTGTATCAAGTCACGTGCCATCACTCACATGGGTAACTTCTTTGGGCACCTATGACTAGCATTTAACTTGTGATCAAGTTAGATGCAGTTAAAACAAATATAAAAGGTAGTTTGCAGTTATGATGGAAATTAGAATGTAAGTGCAAACGGAAATATGATGTTAAATGCGATAAAACCGATTTCCATCTTAACACCGATTTAGAAAATACTTAACTATGAAACACGTTCGTAAATGAGCAGAAGGCAGTAAGCTACTGAGGAGGTTTGTAGTAAAGATAAGATGCTCAAAGTAAATGCAAACTAAGATTTAGAGTGGTTTGGTCAATCTTGACCTACATCCACTTTTGGCTTCTTCCACCGATGAGGTCACCGACATCCACTAGAGGCCTTCCTTTAATAGGCGAAGGCCAACCACCCTTTTACAGTTTCACTCCTTTTGATGGGCTTAGGAGACAACCCTTACAAACTTTTCTCTCCTCTATTGAAAGATCAAAACTTGGAAGAAAAGAGGGAGGAGAACTTCTAGCCTTTACAACACTTTTGAGTTCTAAAAATCATACAGTAAGATTGGATTTTCGGTGCTTTTTTGTTGCCCTTTCATGCAGGAAAGGGTGGGGTTTATATAGGCCCCAAACTGGTTTGAATTTGGAGCTCAAAGTGTCTTTTCCTAGATTTTGAGTCTGGCATCCTGGGACTTATTTGGTTTTGCTTAAGTCGTGCGGCACCACCTGCGTGTCGTCCATAAAGGTCAGCCTCCCGAAGCCTCCATAGTCCCTTAGGTCCCACAAAGAGAACAGGGGACAGAGAAAAGGCCTCACTCGGGATCCTGGTAAACATCTCGAATAACACTTTATAGACAATGCAAATAAAACTATATTGTCCTAGTAAATTATTCTTTGCTTGTTCCAAGATGGCTCTATATGTGCCAAAAATCCTTTGTATACTCTTGGTATTTATTCCTTTTGTAATTTGAATGTATCAGGAAAGATTATGTTTGGTAACGATTGACCTATATAATGGCACATGTCAAGCTTCTGCTTATTCCAGGTGTGTTTCGGGAGACAGGCTAATTTAGCTATTCATTGTCCTTTTATACTGATATCTAGGATACTATGAACCTTCATGTGAAATAAGGAGCATGCATAGAGCCCATGTTCCATCGGCCTCTTCTAGTATAGAGCTTCCGATGCTTCATCGCCCTTCCTCGGGCTTCTACTCCAACATGGTTGGGTGAATGGAGCCTCCCAGACGGGGAGAGACTTTGCCTAATGGTCATTCAGAACCACATGAATCACATCTTGTCCAGGTCCTACTACGCTTGCACCTTCTATATGTTTTGAGATATAACATCTAGAGCTTTGGCTAGGTTTCTCATACATGTTTGATATAGACGATAATTTAATGTAACATCAACAATGCATTGGGAGCTCTATTTCAGATTTGTCTTTTCTGGGAGCATACCCAATGGTTCATATGCTTTTCGAGATATTCCTTCAACATTTCATACGCCATTTCATATTTCGGAATGCTCTTTATGCCTCCACAAAGGTTCATACTATCGACATTTTCTCAGTTATTTCATATGTGCCATCATATGTTCAAACGTTCCATTTGTCATCGAGATGTTCAAATATTCCATACTTATATCGATAAGCCTTCCACAAACATTTCCATTTGTTATCGACATGCTCTGTGTAACATTTCCCTCACATTTGTCATCAGATATGTTTCCAACAATCAGACACATACAACATTGATATTCCAATTACTTCCTGCAGTTCCATTTTGTTATGAACCAACATGTTTTGAAAACTTAAAATGACATTAGATCATCTAAGAGATGGTACTCCTGACCCTTTGGGACTGGCTTGGCACTGTAGGATACACCTCGCTTTGTTTGAAACTGTCTTTTCGCTTTTGGAGGTTTTATCACTTATCGAAAGTTTTTGAACAATCTGGGAGTTACATAAATCCTTTCAGCTACTATTACCTCTGAGATACAAGCTCAGACAATGAGGGAGAGCTATTAGAATTATAGAGCAAGTCTGTTGGTCACATGTTATTATCATAAGCACATTTTGTATATATGTAAAAATATTGTTGATGGTAACCCTAATGATATATCGGTAAAAGTTTTTAAAGACTTCTACATTTGGAATTTTAAAATGTTATTTATGATAAGAAATTATGGTAACTGATTGGGAGTTCATTTCATAAATTGTTTAATTCTAGGATTTATAAGTGCTTTTAATTTTGTTAAATTGGCCTGGCTCCAGCAATGAATTGTTCATCTATGATGTGATATAGATTACAAACTACATACATGTTTTATAGATGTGAATCAATCAACGCTTTCTGTCCTAAAATGTTATTTGGATCCTGGATTGATTGTGTGATGAAAAATTTTAATATTATCAATTTGAGGGGCAAGGATAATAATGGATCTTCAATTGGCCAAATTTTGTTAATTTTATAAACTTTACTTAATGGGCCTTTTACTATCCAAGAAAGTAGATGTTATATGAATAATATTGTTAGATCCTTTTGTCATTTATGGGACTCTTTTAGACATTTGGTTTCCTAAAGACTCAGATCACAGAATATATATTGTAGCTGTCACAGCATATTAGATAAGCTATACAGGCTGAACTTCACTGATAGAGTGGATCAACTAGTACTGGATTTGTTTGAAGTCTTCATTTAAGGAATTTGCTTGAATAATAAATTACATTATTTTCTTTGATTTGTAATAGGCCAATTTGTTCTAGCATCATGGAATAATTAGAATTTGATTCATTATTGGTGATTTTGTAGCCTTAATCAAGTTAAAAATTGAAAAGGGAAAAGAATAGCTTCTTTCCACTTTGTAATCATCCAGAAATAAAATGAAAATATGGATATAATGCCAGTGCCTTTGCCAATTAAATTATTAGTCAGAAATGAAATAGATTTGCAAATTTGTAAATTCCGAAATACTTGTCACTATTATTATAGGTGGGATGAAAATTAAATAAATGTGTGATAAACTGGAGGTTACAGAATTGCTGATTTGTCTATAATTTAGAGATCTTAATAATATAAGCTTCTTGAGGCTATATGGATAAAAAAGTTGGAAAAATCATATACAGCTTAGAAGTGCAGCAGTCTAGCAGGATCTTAGAATAATGAGTATTGGGTGTAGCGAATCTGTAATCCTGCTATTGTTTAATCCATCAACAACCTGCAGAACAAATATATGTGCTACAATATGATTGGGAAGAACATTAGCAACCCTCCTTTATGGGTTCAATACAAATTATTGTGCCAAAATTCCTTCACAAAATGATGATATGGTCTACATTTGTGCATGAAGAGAATCCAGTAATTTATTGTGCTTGCAATCAAAGAGACAGATAGTGATGGCTGGAATTTAATTCATTGTCTGCCTTTTTCTCAACTAGGCATCATTGCACAAGGACTGAAGCTTAGCTTGAGATTAAATCTGCCACCCTTTTCTCACACACAGTTTGTAAGTCCAAGTGTAGAACCACCTAATTTATGAGCAACCTTTGGTGAGACCTGAGGAAAACAATGAACTAATACTTTCTATTTATCCTCTGCCTTTTCTTCTCTAGTCTTCCTTCCTCTTCACTGTGGGTCTCCAATCCTAGCATCAAACAACATCGTGTTCCATCAATCCAGTAGCAGTTGAGGTTTGATTGGGGACATTATTCTCGGTTTGTAATTTTAAAAGTTATTCCAAATCATGACTATCCTACGGTTACCAAATAGCTCTGATCTCGGAATCCATCAGAAGACTCCATAATCAGAGCCAAACCATTTATTTGGATCTCCACCATGATAAGATGAACATGCACTCAAATTCTGGAAAGGATATACAGGAGGCTAAATGAAAGCAGATGGGCCAAATGATACATAAGATTTAAATACATTATTCATTTCCAATTCATTAAATATTCTGGGTTGCAATGTTTGAACTAAAAGGGCAATGGGAATATATTTTACAAAACTATATCCATTTTATTGTTTCAATCAATCACATATGCCCAATAGTTACTTTAATTGCATACCATCTATTAAAGTTGCTAGGTTGTGTCCAGGTTTTACCATAGTTTAAATAGCCATTCTTATGGAAACAAGATGGAAGCTATCTCAGATCATTAAGAAGCTGCAATATTTGAAGATCTAGGTGCAAGAGTTACTCACCAAAACTTTAAGGAGAAAGGCACTTTTTGCAGCCTCTCTTTACGTATAATACAATCCTCTACTTCACTAATCTACTCATCAAAATACTCGGTGGAATTTTGGTCTATGCTTACATAATTGCCTGCATTTCACAAAGAGCAGCACTGACATGATACAGAGGTTCATCACTGCACTCCACGCTTCCAGGCAATGCCAATGCATGACAAAAGATTACATGGAGATGCTGGTCAGCTAATCTTCATCGTAGATCGACACAATTTAGCATAGGCCTGGCATCATCTGTAGTGCTGTGACTATTCTACTGCCCTAGGTGACATATGGTGGTGAGTATAGAACTTATAAAGACAAACAGGAAGCCAACAACAACCCTCAACATTTTTTTCAGCAAGTCAATGTTTTATGATGTTTTTTTCTCAGGGGAACTTCGATAATCACAGCCATTTAGGGCATGTATGTGGATTTGTAGGCTATCATTTTGGGAAACTGAAGGACTTCTGTTTTTTATTTTATTGTATCTTTATCGATGACTGAATTGTTACATCTTTTTGCACTTGTTAGGCCTTCATATTATTTGATTTTCCCCTGCATATAGCATGATTTAGAAGTAGAGTAGTTTATATGGCAGCACATCATTTATCTTAAAGTAGCTCTATAATCTTCAACCTGACCAAACGAATGACTCATATCTGATATTTAGGTCATCTTATTCCTTTATTAAAACTGTATGTATTTGTTTATAATTTAATTGAATGTAGATTACTTGATCAAAATAGTATATGTCCAGCATGTCCTATCTGAATCTTCAGCCAATCCAATTACATTAAAGATGTTTCCTTAGACATTTTATGAGCCTATTCAGTATCATCTTTTGATATTTTGGTAGAAGACTCTACTTCTTAGTTCCATTGATGTTTATTGCAAATTTTGTTGGTTCCAGATTGGTATGAGGGCCTGAGAACCGAAAGATTTGGATTTACATTTGATGATTCCAGAAACATCAAAATGTATGTCTCTTTCATTTTCTGATTACTGTAATTTACATTGAATTCATAATTCTCCTTTGTTCCTGAATATTTTCTAAGTTGCTTTTGCAGGCAAATACGTGTACTGATTTTATGTATCCTAAATGTACTTTCACATTTTGTCTTATTATCATTGTTTCATGAAATAATCTACTTCAAACAATCTTTTCCCTGATCTTATTATGCACATATATACTAAGTCAATTGACTATTAATTTAAATTTACATGTTCAACTTCATTGAATAACCATATACATGATCTTCATTGTGAGAAAATAATTTTTAGTATAATTTTACTTGATGCTAATTAGTTTGCCTTTGTAAACCATCTTTCCGGCTTTCTGTGATTATCCAGAACACATCAGGATAAAATTTGTCAGTCTTTTGCTTAGATACTATTGGTCACTGTTTCCTAAGTGCAGGACTGTCAATGCAGAGGGATTTTATCACACGACACCCATGCAGCCATTATGTAACTAACAGGCATTTGCTTGGCTTCGCTTTTTCTCTCACAAAAATATTGCAGCATCTTTTTCAAGAAGAACAACCGTTTTATGTTTGACATCTGACAGATATTAGAAATGTACTCTAAAGTGACTGTCTTTTAAGACTAAACTTGTCTTTTCTTTTAGGTATATTGAAGGGATTTGAAGAATCTTGCCTGGAAGAAAACAATAATAGTGGTTTTATGTTGATCATCTCGCTTACACAGGTCTCAACAAGTTCTCCAGTAAGATAGCTTGTTGTGTATGAGGCTAAATGTACTGTGCCATGTCTTCTTCCTGTGTGTAGAGAACCATTAGGGAAGAAACTATTGGAGGATGACTAGATGAAGAGGTACTATTGATTTTCAGGAGCACCTTAGCTCATAGAGCAACTTTATCCTTTAATTTCCTCCTCTAATCATTTATCCCTAGAAGTTTGTCTCTTTTGCATTTTTCCATTTTAAAATGCATTTGTGTAGAATATTTCGATGTATGCATGTAGCAGATTAAACTATGATGTATAGTTATTTATTTCACCAATCATCTTATTTTATAAATGAATTGCCTCTCTATATAGAGTACATGTTCCTGATCCTATCATCTTAAGTGTTCTTTTAGTTTTGTTGCAGAAAGTTGAAAACAGAGTCAGATTCTGAGTGACCTAAGGGAGCTTGGTTCAGCCGAGTGCTTGGACAGTTTTACTCCTTATTTGCACAAACATTCTTGAACATCAAACAGATTGCCCAGTAGTTATTTTACTCTCTCAACAAATCATTTTATAAATCATGTTGCTATTACTGTATATAGTGTTGTTTTGTAGGCAATTATCATGGTCACTTTACAGGTTGTTTATAGTGTTGTTGGAGTTATTAAGGTTCAATTATGCCCTCCATAAAGAGGGTATCAATTTTATCACTTATATGCTGGTAATCTTTCTGCAGCCCGGGAAGTTGTTGAGAAACTTGGTGCATTCGCGGAGGGCATACAAAGAAAGGAAGCCAAGGAGGTAATAGTCATATCATATTCCATCAGTACAGTACAGCTGCTGTTTTTCATGGCTTTTAAAACATTTTATTGTTTAACAGCCAAAACATCTATTTTCACCTAAGCATACTGCATATGATATTGCAAACCACATTGAAATATGTTCTCTATGAGGAGGTAGGTATTGTAGGGCAGAGTTTGCTATCAACGGATGGTTTGTCTTAACATCTACATGGCAGTTAGTTTGCCATCATTACAAATCCAAAGCTTAAGTTGTTGAAGTTACGGGCCACTTAATATATGCACAATACCTATTATCACTAAACAAATGGGACGAATCATTTGGCTTTCTCAGATTATATTATGCTTTCTATTATAGCACAGGCCATTTGTCCTGGCTGTCCATCATGTTGCAGCCTATCTTGACCAAACTTGCATTCTAGGCTCAGTTATTCTACATCATCTTGGTCATCTGGCTCTTTTATAATATTATCATTGGTTTGGATTGAGATGTTTGGCTAGATGTTGTTATCAGAACTTGGATTAGTCATGTTGGATCGTGTTATTGGGAACATTTAGTATTATTAATCGAGTCAACGAGGACATCAAATCATCACAAATTGGTATGAGGGTTTGGCCAGTGGACCCTCAAATAGGAAAAGACTACTTGTAGGACAGTCAGCAGCACACACAAACACTGGCGAGGACATTAGGTATTATAGTGGCATAAGTTTATCTTTACCTCCTGATTGCTTTCATTGTCCTAGTAAAGTTTAGCGGAATGGACCTTAACTTAATTCTCGGTGTTTTACTGTGTGGCTTTGGTTTTAACTTGTAAACCTTTTAAAAGCCATTTGTTTGAGGAGTCGAGATGGGTTGGTTTCAATAAGGGCAAAAGAAATATACCAAAATTCACTAGTGGACGGCAATCCTCCATAAGGCAGGATTTGTCTTGGGTAAAGTCTAAAGTGTCTTGCTTGTCCTGAAAGACTGGACTTCACTGTGGAGGAAGCTCGGTCAGTAGCAAACCTCGCAAGGGCTCCTGCTCTGTCATCTGCCATTTTGAAGCCTGGAAATGGCTCCGCCCTTTATTCATTACCCAAGTCTCTGTTGTTCTGTTATAGATTTTATCTGTTCTTTTCTGAGTAATTCTTTTGCATCTACTTTGCAAATGATTTTAGTTTGTAAGCAGGAGGTCTACTGATTGTAAATTAAAAGCAAAAAGGCAAATAGCCAGTGACAACATGCAGCATCCCTCATTTGGTCACCCCCATTTCCCTGATCTTCATTTTTTTAGGAGCAAATTAGTTGTGATTATTATACCTCGAGCACATGCCCGAATTGGACCAAACCAAGTGGTGGTTGGCTATTGAACTTTGGTCGTGGATGTCTAACATAGCTAACGATTACATGCTATGTAGGATTTGGAATAGTAGAAATGAACCTTTTTTTTATTGTATCAATTTTGTGTATGTCTTTTCTTTGTACACAAATGAATCTCTGATGAGATGATCACCAGAATACAGCAAACGAGGGTGGTTGTCTACGGCCAGAAACTAATCACTGCCTCAGTCTTTTTTTTTCTGAAATCTGAACCAACACAATAATGCAAGACCATCTGATCAAAGTTAAGAGCTACCATCCATCTATATCTGGTGGAAATTAAGAACACCAAAGGAATTTAAACAATCAACCTTGCACGGTTCCAGCAAAAAGAGAAATCGCATAAGTAGTTCTAAACTAAAAGAACCCAACAGTGTTCATCCAGATTAAAGTTCCTTCTAGTTCGGGCCTGTCCGTTGGCAAAATCAAAATGCATGAGAGATTCTTCAAACTGCAGCAAAAGCCCCTCTTTTTCCGCCCCCCTGCTTGTTGATCCAGCTGGAATAACCTTAACATTAATTGAATGTCACAGTTCTGGGCTACAATGGTCTGGGTACAAGATGAAATCTGTCAAAAATCTTTTGATTCATTGATTATGTCTCTAGTTTTCCAGTGCAGGATAAGTTTAACAAAAATTCCAATGCTGACCAAAAGCAATTGTCACCATTTTTCCTAGTGTACAATTTGTTGGCATTGACTGAAATAGTATGCTCGTTCTCGTCGAGCCGAAAGGGTTTGATGTCTCACGCACCGAGCCACATCATTTTTATGTTTTGGATAACAGGTGATAGTCAAGCTTCCAGTAGCCAAGGGTTTGATGTCTACAAATAACTTCACAGCATTGCACCCACATGCTTGAAAGCACATTGGTATAAAAGCCCAGTAGCTGCGCTGGGTTTGATGTCCACAACAACCACAGCACTGGTACCACATGCTTTGAAAAGCACATTGGTACAAAGCTTCAGTAGCCCAAGGGTTTGATGTCTACAAATAACCACAGCACTGGTACCACATGCTTTGAAAAGCACATTGGTATAGTTAGGAGATGGCTCATGTGGAACATGTCACAGGGAGGTCCCATTATAAAGCATTGGCCATCTACTTGGCTTAACAATCCCCTTTTTTTTTTTTTTTTCTTTGAACCCCATTAGGAAAAACAATCAACAATTATATAATTGAACCCCATGGCAGGCCTCATCAAATAGAAAAAAAAAGGGTTCATAGGGATGATCAAAAGTGTTTTGTTGGCGGCTAAGTCTGATGAAGACCAACATCATGGAATTTTAAAAATAGAAAATCAACCAGTTTCGCATTGAAAAAAAAACCATATTGTTGACCTATGGTGATTATGCGTCTATAGTTGAGAAACAAGTTTCACCCGCACTGGCCTATGATCGTGATCACCTTCCTCACTTCGAAGAAGGAGAAATATGTGCAGCAATATTTGAGTGCCGCTTCTCATACCTATATCAGAAAGTAAAAATCAAATTTGATTCATCAGAAAATAAACAAAAGGTACTCATGTGTTTTGATATTTCTTCACATAGTGAAGATAGTTTTGGCGTACCATGATGCCTCTGTTCATCTTGGCGCTATGGCATGTACCAGCTAAAAAATCCGGCCCTTAATTGATACATTTGTGAATGGACATTTTTATCAATATAAGTCCCTGCATCAAAATCACAATTCATTCATGTTAAAACAGTGTTTTATAACTCAAATCATGTTGAAGCAAAACAATTGAGGTATCAAGGAGACAATCGATGTATACTACCTTCATTTTTTGTAGATATAAACAAAAGTTGGCAATTATTCACGATTTTTCCTCAAAATAGAACATTAATATTGGTGAAACAAGTGACGAACTGAGTTTCAGGTACGAAATGATGTCCAAAATAAATCAAAACATATCTATTTGCATATAACAACAGGACAAAGTATGATCGCCCCAACAGAGACAACCCATATATATTACTGCCAGTAACTAAAGTTGGCAAAACAACACTTCTGAGGAACAAATCTAAGAACAAACACAAAGGAAGTGAATCATCTAAAACAAAACTGCAGCAATCATATATAGTTCTAAAAATATCCTCCAAATCCATTACAACCATGGACATCAAAGAAAATTCAAGTACAGAATATCAAAACCAAATGCTTGCAATTTATTTGTTTGTCATTAGATGAAAAAAAAAAAATGCAAAACAATCTATTAAATATCATTAGTTAGCAAGCAAGAATATGAGCAAGAACCAAATAAACTGAAACTTTTGATACTGTTAAATTGAAAGATTTAATTTAAGAGGAATAAACTTATACAGTCAATAATATGGTTCAAGTATATCAATTAAACAGGGATATCAACCATGGGTCCCTGAAATATGTAAAAGCTTATTATTATAAATATTTATAGAGTTCCAACCAAACTAACCATATGGTGCAAAATCGCATGCAACATGACATTCAACTAACAGTACAAAAATATTTTAAAAATCACTTAGTTTCCAAGTCAACCGTATATGATGCCTCCCACAAATCTATAATTCACAAGATAATTAGCAAGATGTTTCCGATTAGTCAATGAAAATTGCATTTTCAAAAAAGGAAATAAAATATCGATCCAAAATCAACACCAAAATAAAAGAGAAACAAGATCTCCCACCTTCAATAGTTTCTTTTGGGGTCTTGAACCCAAGCCCGATACTTTTCCAAAATCTGTTTCCACCCTTGCCAGGCCTCTTCCCTTTCCAGTTTTCTTCGAGCTGCAATGTCCACTATATCATTGATCCCAAACACTAATCAAAACGCATAATATATTTGACGTTAGGAACTCATTGTCTTACCAAAGAAACACTTTGACTGCTTTGCTGAAACCTTCTCCGTCTGCACAAAAAATTCGTTGAAGAATCAGTAAGAAGGGAAGTCGCATCCCAGCATACAATATACTTCAAACCTAGAAAAACCGTGGTTTTCAATCACCACAATCAGAAAAGCAAGATCTTAATCTTTGGCAGTTTGTAACATTATGTTTAGGCGGTTATACATCACGAAACGGCCTCAAATGTCGCATGACACAATATCAACCGGTAAACGTAAAATTTTACTAAAGTTCACATCAAATAATAATCGATTAATCCACTCGACGAAGATATCAAGAACTGCAACTCTACGATCTAATGTTCGACCGTCCTGCCCAACTAGCGTTTTCCAAACCCCAGAATCCTTTTCGCTTCCCTCGTACCACGAAATGACTTCGAATCATAACAAGATTAGCCCGAGACTTCCACAAACCAAGAGAATTCAGAGAAAGAAAACGAGGAACAAATAAAAAAAGATGGGAAAACAGAGAACTTGAAGAAAGAAACCGGGCAAGACTGGTGCTGACCTGTTCCGCCATGATCGATAAGCAACGTGGGTTCCTTGGACAAGGAGATCAAAGCGCGACGGCGGAACAGAAAGGAGCAGCCTGGACGGCTCCGAGACTAGAACCCCAAGGTTTTATTATATACGCTGGAGGCAGTGGTGCTGAGCCGGGGCTAATGAACGCTTCAAGATTCGCGCTGACTATAGATGTACGATGGATGCTTGACCTTTCAAAAAAAGTGTCTGATGGCTACCGGAGAAGGCGAAATGCCATCCGACTGGATCGTCCGAGAACTATTTCTGGGTGACGTGGTTTACTACGGATCTGATCCGGCGAGACCCATTATATAAATTCGAAAAAATTTTACTCATGTTAACTCATAATAAATAATTAATATAATAATATATTTAATTTAAAAATTAAATTTAAAAATTAAGATCTATTTTATCCCTTATAGTTTTGATCATATATCACTTAAGCCCATATGGTATATACTCGTGGTTCAAAATAACTCATATTTTTTCAAAGACAACATATAAACCCCTTATATCAAGTTTGAGTTATAGGCGTTAAAGTTTGTTTGCTGGATATGTTGATCATAATAAAACCATTAATATAATGACAATGATAATTCAAATTTAAAAAAGTCAAGATACATCTTATCAAGAAAAGAAAATGATGGAGGTCAGAAGCGATAAATGAAGACGAGAGAGAAAAAGGTGGAGCCTCAAGTGGGGAGAGTTGGACCACTATGTTGTTCTGCAGAGGGGGGTGAACAGGTATAGGATGTAGTTATAGGTGCATTCACAAGCCAATCAATGCGAGAATGATGGCATGTGTGACATGATAAGTATTTTTTTTCTTTGTTATATTTTGATATTTTATTATTTTATATTGCATATTACATATAAATGTCCGAGATTTACGTAAATGAGAATCGAACATGATGATGCCTTATTGTTAAATAGCGATGATCGAAAGCAGCACCTAACAAGACCGTAATGCAAAGGATAAAAACGCCAATTAAAAAAAAAAAAAAAAACTTAAAAAACAAAAACCATCTAGAAGATACAAATTGAAAGTTTTAGCCTAAGTCTACCCAAGAAAGAGGAGTGAGACTTATAAGGGTTGTTTCCAAACCCGAAAAAAGGAGAAAGTAAGAAGAGGTGTTCTGCCTTCACCTATCAAGAAGACTTTAGTGGACGCTTCATGACCTCCCTTGAGGAGGAACTAAATTGGATAGTCACCTTAACCTAACCACTTTAAATTTCGGTTTGCTTTTCATTTCCAGTAATTTACTTTATCAAACCTCCTTAATCTTTTTTCTGCACTTTTATAAAAGTTTTAAGTTCAATTTTCTCTCCAAATGACATTACAAAAAACCATTTTCATTTAAATCGATTTTTTAACGAAAACTAACAATTTTATAAAATCATGAAAGTTTTCCCACCACTAATTCAACCCTCAATACAATGCCTGATCCCAACAATTGGTCCTGAGTAAAGGTTCACTCTCATTTAGTTTTTAAACCCAAGAGAGATAGCATTTGCCCACAAACCCTAGAGGGCCATTTACGACACGGCCCTACTATATGTTCAATGGGACGGATTACACATATGGAAGACTAGAACGAGGATCTTCCCAATTTCAATGGATTTTGAATTATGAAATATTGTAGAAAATGATTTTCAAAAGTTTCTTTCAACGAATGATTGAAATGAGCTGAAAAAGAAGACTTTTCACTTTTAAACGAAAGGTTAATAATGCCTTATTTTGTGATTAGATAAAACGAGTTTAATCGAGCATCGATTTGTGAAACGACTTTGATATTTCAAGTACATACTTAAGTGACTCCATAAAGGCACTAGTAGAGTGAAGAGTAAAAAAATAATCTTTTAGTGTTTTTTTATGAGTTGTTTCAATGAAATCAATGAGACCATCGGAGACATGTACACCCCGATTTACTTATGTCACAATGGTCTAAAAGGACTTGCAAAAGTTTCTTTTTTTGAACTTGTTAATAAGATTTTAAGATCCCTTCCAAAAAGTTGGGACCCCAAAGTAACGCACTCATTCAAGAGGCAAAAGATCTAAATAATTTTTCTCTTAAAAACTAATTAGATCACTAATGACCTATGTAATGACATGTAAAGCTTATGAAGAGTTTGAGGACACTCTTCCAAAGAATAGAAGGATATGACACTCAAAATACAAGAAGACTACTTTGAAAGAAAACTCAAGTAATAAAGACTTTGATGATGATGTGGCACTCTTAACAAAGAAGTTCAAAAGATTCATAAAAAAAAAATAAATTTAAAATGATACTAAAAAAAAATTTGAACCTAAGAAAGAACAAGTGATATATTATGAATGCAGAAGTTGGGACACTTCAAGATTGAATGTCCCCAAGCAAAGAGGAGGCAACCAAAGAAGAAGGTTTCAAAGCTTACATGGGATGACTCCTAAGTACCCAAGAAGAGGAGTCAACCAACACCGAAGCAAGTTGCTCACTATATGCTAATGGTTATTGAAGATGAGGTAACAAGTTCATTAGATGCAAATTTAACTCGATGAGCTTTCAAGTGCTTTTAATGAATTGTTTGATGAATGTAGAATCTTGAGTAAAAAAGTATAACTTTGAAAACGAACATGCTTCTCTTATTAGCTTAATTTGATAGAGTAAAGATCGAGTATGAAAATAGCTTAGCTTCCCACAAAATGTCATAAACTAGAAATACTTCAAAGGAAAAAACTTGTTACTAAAGAAACCTTTAAGAAATTTGAGGTTGGAAAAGTAGCAAGTCCTTGAACATGATCCTTTGCCAATAAGGGTCACGCCATAAAAAAAAGGCTATGAACCGATTTCAGGGTAGCTCTCACCAAAATCCAACCACCTTTATTAAAGGCCCTACCTTTGTGGTCAGCCACACCAAATGCAACTTTTGTTGCAACTTCACATGTTATGTATAAATATCCATTCAAGAAATATAGTCCACATAAATTGATTTGGTTCATAAAAGAACCCAAATGACTCCAATGCAACATGATAAGTTATGTAGATCGATTTCCTTTTGAGGCACTCAAGGTCAAATGGGTACCTAAAAATCATCCTTTTTTTGTAGAAATGTTTACTCATCACAAGCTAGGAGCAAGAGATAATACCTGATAGTGGATGCTCACATGCATATGACTGAGATCCATCTCAATCTCTAAGCCCACTAGCATAGATGAAGGATATGTCACCTTCTGAGACAACAACAAGGGTAAAATCATTAGCAAAGGAACTATAGGTAACACATCAAACTTTTTATTAAAGATATGTTGTTAGTTGATGGCTTAAAGTATAACCTTTTGAGTATTAGCTAATCATGTGATAAAGGATATATTATTAAATTTGAATCTAATGCTTGTATTATAGAAAACCACACAAAAAACACATCTATGATTGCTCTAAAATAAAATAATGTATACACTATCGACATTAATGATCTTTTGTAATGAAATATGTTTTTCAATTTTAAATGACGATGCTTGGTTTTTAAGTAATAAGAGATTAGGTCATGCTAGCATGAAACTAATTCTCAAATTTTCATCTAAGGAACTTGTAAGAGGAATTCTCATATCAAGTTCAAAAGATAATATGTGTAATGCATATTAACTAGGAAAACAAATAAAATGTAGCTTCAAAACCTAAGAACCAAATAAGCACCTCTAGACCTTTGCAATTGATCCATATGGACTTGTTCACCCACCCCTACATCAGCCTAAGAGGTAGCAAATATGCATTTGTCATAATGGATGATTATAGTAGATACACATGGACTTATTTTTAACACACAAAAGTGGATGCTTTTAGGTATTTCTTCAAGTTTTGTAAACTTATTCAAATGAAAAAAGGATTTTATGATTTCACATCTGGTGATCACTTGGTGAATTTCAAAAACCAGATTTTTAAGAATTTTGTGAATCTAATAGATACAGCCACAACTTCTCTAATCCAAAAAATCTTCAACAAAATGAAGTAGAAAAGAAAGAATAGAAACTTACAAGAAATGGCTAGAACCATGTTAAACGAATATAGCTTACCCAAATATTTTTTAATCAAGTCAGAATACTTGACATGTTATATTATGAATAGAGTTCTAGTAAGACCATTACTTTAAAAAACTCCTATGAGTCAGGAACAACAAAAACTAATGTTTCATACTTTAAAGTTTTCAGGTGTAAATGTTTTATTTTGAAAGAAAAAGATACCTTAGGAAAGTTTGATGCAAAATCCGTTGAGGAAATTTTTTCTAGTTATTCTTCTATTTTAAAAGCTTTTTTATGTTCAATAAAAGAACTTTAGCCATAGAAGAATATATTCATGTTATTTTTTTTAATGAAATTTCTCCAGTTAAGAAAAATGATTTTGATGATGATCTCAAATTTGATAATTTGAATTTAAATGAATCTCTTTTCTCCATCTAGCAACTTGGATGCATCTTTCTTCCGAACCTTCTTTTCACAAGGAATGAAGTATATAGATGCTTATCCTAAGGAGCTAATCATAGAGAGACACCTCGAAAGGTTCAAACTCATTCTTCTCTTAAAAATTTTTTTTAAATGCTACTTTTCTCCCCAAATTGAACCTAAATACATTGACGGGCCATTAAAGACGATTCATGGATTATCACAATGCAAGAAGAATTGAATCAATTTGAGAGAAATGAAGTGTGGAAGTTTGTTCCAGACCAAATGACCATATAGTTATTGGTACAAAATGGGTCTTTAGAAACAAGCAAGATGAATTTGGTATCGGGTTCAAAACAAGACTAGATTAGTGGCCATAGGTTTCAAAACCAAGAAAAATGTATCGATTATGAAGAAACCTTTGCTCCTATGTCAATGCCTAAAAAATATTGATAATATTAAAATTTTCATCACAAACCAATCCAAGATCCAAACTAACATTTGAGGACACTGAAAAATATTCTATCAAATTCACATCTATAAAAAAACCTATGTAGTCTATAATCATATATCACATCACCGATAATTCATATTTATGATAATTCAAGCCAACTTAACAAACATGAACAACATTTATAAATCCATAAGCTTAGTAATTTATACAATCAGAACTCCAACCATTTACCACAAGTTTATATCATCAGAACTAGACTTAATATTTCAAAATTCCAAATAAGAGATATCTTTCTAACACTTTTACATGGTATATCCATTTCGATCCATCGACAATATTTCATTAATATACAAAAATATGCTTATACAACAATAACATAATAACCAATAAGACTTGCCCACAATTCTCTAATAGTTCATCCACCACCTCTACCAATACAAACATCTCGTAGAGTGACAAGTTGGACTGAAGATTTATATATTAATGGAGGAGCTAAAAACAAATCAACAAGTGACAAAGCATATCTAGAACGAGAAGAGACAGCTTCAAACAAACAAGGTATCACAATGCAAGACAAAACTAAGAATTTTCAAGATACCCATATCATTAGATACAAAATCATATGTGTCATGTTATTCAAAACATATTTGTCTATAAACAAATGGAGCATAGAGTAATTGAGTATATCAAGAGCATATGAAATGTTCCTGAGCATATCAACGATATATGGAATATTTCAAAAATCCCAATAAAGATTAAATATTTCAAGCATATCAATGACATATGGAACATTTCGAGTATAATGTTAGAGCTAGGCCCGTGAAATTTACCAAAGGGTAATTTTGGCAACCCAACAAAGACAATAAAGTGGAAGAATAAAAAAAGAAGCAACAAGAAAAAACTGATTTACGGATTCAAATAATTAACCTTGACCTACATCCACCTACCTAAAAGAGGAGCAAATCACTACTATAAAGAGACTATTACAAATGCCTTAGAAGATGTTTCTTGGCCATAAACACCCAAAAAATACTAAACAAGAAAAAACTCAAACTATAAGCCCAAACTATTTAACCGAAAGGGACTTAAAACCCAAAGCAAATACTTAGGTTTTTCTTTGTGGTGCTACTTGTGGTGCATCCGACTTCAAAGCCCGCACTTATTTATAGTTCCAATAGAGATAATAAGCCCCATTTTCCATGTGGGACTATTGGACTTGAAACTAACAAATCTCCACCTTGGCATGTCCCAACAAAACTTACTCCACCTTCTTCATAAAAAAGCCCTAATGGGCAATCACCAACAATAAACACCAACCAAGTCCAAGCACCGCTTTGAACTTGTAAACTGAAGAGGCTTCTTAGAGGGCATATCATATCGATTGTCCTTCGTATGAATTTTTTTTTTGAACAAGGACCTTTTCCCAACAATAGTATCCCATTTACATCCAATAATTTTTTTTTCCCGTGCTTCACAAGATCCCAAGTTCTATTCCTCGATAGAGAGATTTAATTTATTTATTCATCAACAACCACTTAGCGGAATTATCATAAGAAATCGACCGAAAGTAGGAAGTAGGCTCACCAACTTCACTTGTTTTTCCAAGAACAAAAAAAAGCATATGCAACCAAATTTGCATATCTTTGTGGTAGCTCTAATATTCCGTGGTCTATTTCTGGCTATGAATATTACTCTTCCTCTAGATCAACTTCTCCAAGAGACTCGCACTAATCTACCGGGTATTCTTTCGAGTAGAAGAGTTAGACTGAAAAGAATTAGAACTACCAATTCAAGCTCCACCTACTGCGGCACTATCATTTGTACAACTAGTAGATTCTTTCTTTAGTAGATAATATAGATAATTCATCAAAAGTAATATCTCTATCGACATAAATTTTGGGGATTTAGGATCGTAACACCATAATCAGATCCTTTTACCTCAAAAGCATACCCAAGGAAAATACATTTTTTTAGCTCGAGGTTCTAATTTTCCTTCATTTATATATATGTATGCTAGACACCCAAAAAATTTTAAATAATAGTAATCACAGAGTACTCCACACAAACCTCCTCCGAGTTTTAAGTTATGTCGCGTAGGAGCTGCCATGACAACTTAACAGTCATATTAATCGCCTTCCAAAAGTCCTTTGTCAACCCCCTGATTTGAGATCATACACCTTGCTTTCCCAAGAGTGTTTGTTTATAAATTCAGCCACACCATTTTGGTGAGGTATCATCCTAATAGTGCGATGTCAATGATTCCTTCATTTTTGCAAAATTCATTAAAGTCACTTTTCACAAAATTATATACCATTATCTATTCAAGTCGCTTAATCTATTTACCTATTTGCTTCTCAATCAAAGCCTTTCATTGTTTTAAAGGTTAGAAAAACATCATTTTTATACTTTTAGAAAATAAACCCAAACTTTCCCTGAATAATCATCAATGAAATTCAAATATATACCTAGACCACCCTTAGATCCAATACGAAGTTGGACCCCAAAGGTCTAGATGAATATAGTCAAGAGTACCTTTATTTTGTTAATTGTCAAGAATTGAAGTTTAATTTTTCTCGCTTTCTAAAAATGTAGTGTTCACAAAAAAATCCAGTTGGCCTTTAGTACTGCCCACAAAGTAGACCCCTTTTGCTCAATATGCTCAAATCTTTTTCAATCTTTATGACCCAAACGATACGCCATATATTTGGTGATGTCATAATCGACAATGATGATGACAAGACTGTAATCGAGCCCGACAGTAGTTCCCTTCCTCAAAATATATAAAGCTACCAGACCTACAAGCTTTCATAACAACAAGGGCACTTCTAGAAACTTTCATAACTCCACCTTCACCCATGTATTTATACTCAAGGGCCTCTAGGGTGCCTAAAGAGATGAGATTTTTTAAATCAGAATATGTCTAGCATTAGTGAGTGTCCTCATAATACCATTATGCATTTTAATTGATTGTGCCTCTACCAACAACATCACATGTCTGATTATTGCCCATCAAAAATAATTCCACTATTACAAGATTCATATGTGGAAAATAAATTCTATTAGACACATGTGATAAGAACAACCCAAATCTAAAATCCATTCATTTTTTTAGACCTCATCCTGTCATCAATAGTGTAGAAAATATTTCCAATATTCTCATCAGCCATACACTAGCTTTAGTAGATCTTTAGTTTTCTCAACAATTTTTTTCCTTTTGTTTTATTTTATTTTTCAATTTAAAGCAATGAGCCTTAATGTGTCCTATTTTTTATGATAATGTTCAGATTCCAAATTTCTATGTCCCGATTTAGGTATAGATTTAGATCTACTACTATCAAATTCTCTTTATCTATTCTACCCCCTAACAACCGTAGATCCTCAACCAAATTCCCTCTACTTTCCCCCTGATATCTCTCTGCTATCTTTTTTAGATTTTAGTGCAGATTTAATTTCCTGATATGAAATTATTTTTTTCCATAAATCATAGTATCACGGAAATGCTTAAAAAGATTAGGGAAGAAAACACAAAAGTAAGAGGGCCTTATCCTCATCATCAATTTTTGATCTATATTCTCCAAATCCATAACCAAGGAATCAAATTTATCAAGATATGAGAGATAAATGTACCTTCACCATCCCAAGCATATACAAACTCGCTTTAAGTAGAGATGATTTTCATCAGTCCTTTTTCATATACAATGCTTTAAGCTTGTCCCACATGCTCTTAGTCAGAGTCTCCGTGAAGCCACCTCCCCAAAAACCCTTATCGAAAGATTTAAAATAAAGCAGATCGGATTCTTTTTATCCATACCCGCAAGATTTTCCTTTAAACATCATCCGGAATGTTCTCAAACCCTATAGTGCCAAATCAACTCTATCCCAATCAGAATAGCCTCCATCTTGGAAGAGTTACCACATGTGCCGTTGACATTTCTGCCGAATTTATCGACAACAATCTTTGTTATTGTCATCATTGCAAAAAGATCCCAAAACCAGGTTTCGATACTAGTTTGTTAGAGTTAGCCCCGTGAAATTTACCAAAGGATAATTTTGGCAACCCAAACAAAGACAATAAAGCTGAAGAATAAAAGCAGTTTACAAGAACACTAGATTTATGTGGTTCGATCAATTAATCCCCCACCTACATCCACCGAACCTAAAGAGGAGCAAATCACTATTATAAAGAAACTATTACAAATGCCCAAGAATATGTTTTAGGCCATAAAACACCAAAAAATACTAAACAAGAAAAAAAAAAACCCAAACTATAAGCCCAAACTATTTAAATGAAAGGGACTTAAACCCAAAGCAAACACTTAGGTTTTTCTTGGGTGCTACTTGTGGTGCATCTCACTTCAAAGCCCAGTCCTTATTTATAGTTCCAATAGGGAGATAACAAGCCTAGTTTTTTCTCGATGGGACTATGGGGACCTGCTAAACTAACACATATTAATAGCAAATGAAATATTTCAAAGCATATCAGTGCTGCATGAAATGTTTCTAGCATATCAATGACAAATGAAACATTTTGATCATATCAATGGTATGTGAAACATTTCAAAGCATATCAATGGTATATGAACCATTTCGAGCATATCAAAGAACAAATATGAAATGGAGCTCAAACATCGAATTTGACATTGCATTCATATCATTCTTATCCAAAGCATGTATAGAAACACATAATCAAAGTTTAGATATCATATCAAACATACAAAATGTGAAGTGGGACCATAACATAATATGGTACATCCATTTTAAATGACCACTAAACATAAGTCTCCCCACGTCCTGAGCTCTCACGCTTGGGAGCCCCATCCACCCACGCTTGAGTGAAGTGAAGTCATAAGGGCCAAGAGAGCATCACAGGCTCTATGCATAACTCCTTCGCCATTTCTAGCAAAAGGTTCACAATATCCCACAAGCACCGAGTACAAAATGATAGTATGAATAATAAATAACACATATCGGCTAACACGAGAACAATAAAACGTACATGTGCCTTTACGAAATAATAATGGTAAGCAATAATCTTTCACAATTGTATTCAGATTTGAAAGGAAATGAAAGCAAGGGTACACATGGATTCCAGGTAATCACATACAGCTCAATTCAAATAAGAAGGTTAGATGAATTCGATATCCAAAGGAATGAAATTGAATAGGTACGTGACGAAAGCAAATGCGAATAATGGGATATACATGTGCCTATATGAAGTCAATGTGATATAGCATAAACGTTACACAATATGTTTCAAGAATGTAAATAATTTATAGACAAGAGCAACCTAGAATTCAAGCATTAAAATATGCCTCAATTGAGTGAAGGGGACTGAATGAAATCTATTTCCAAACGAATGAAAACAAATTATGCGAAATTGACCAAAGCTTGATTTCTGATAGAATTCGAGAGGCACATTGAACAAAATGATTCAAACTATCAATCATATACCCAATTTACTCAAAAATATATCATTGGAAAGATATTTCAATCTAGTTTTTTGATGAAATAGGTTTTGTATGATTCAAGATTTCCAACAAGGAGTTACCATTGATTTAGTAACCAAAGGTCAAAACAAAATCACTGTTTTGCAGAACTCATAGGGTCGGATTCAAATAGATAGCAGGATAGGCATTTGAATTCTAAATTTTTTTCACTCTATATATCAAAAGAAATGTCTATAAGTCTAGTTTCAAATGAAGTTAGTTTGGTACAAATCAGAATTTCCAACAGGACTTATAGGCATTTTAGTATCGAAAGGTCAGAAATTTCTGATCCCTATTTTGCAGCATCCATAGGCTCATTTGAAATAGAAGTTTGGGCAAGTATTCTGATGTCCAAAAATTTTTAATATTAGTGTCAAAAGAAAGGTATAAGAGTCTAGTTTCAAACGAACAAGGTCTTGCCTAAATCCACATTTAGTGTTAAAAAAATTATGGTCAAACAATTTATGTGGGTTAGTTTACCAAAAAATTGACATCCATTGTTTTGTGTCTAATAAGAGAAAAAATCAGGTTTTAAGCAGAAATCTTTCAGATTATTCAAATCAATATAAGAACAGAGACTAATATTTTTAGTAGGATGGGATTAAAAACAATTGCACGAGGAAAGATCATAATCCTTGCAATAAGAAATTTTAGAACACTTTGTAGAGAAAACGATCGGACACTTGTAATAGGAAAGATTAGAAAGCTTGAATAGGGAAGGATCAAAACACTTGCCTTTCAAGATTTTGATCCGAAAATTTGAAGGTGTATGCTCAAATCCTTCTTCTACTTTTTCCTCTGTCTCTTCTATTTAGATACAAAGGGAGCATTGCTAACCGATGCCCCCTTGTATGCAACAAGAAGAAACCGGCTGACCACCCTATTTTGCTTCCCACTATACTAAATGGATATGAAAGAAGATTCTCTAGCTTATTTAAACTCAATAGTGTTAGGATTGGAGCGGCACCAAGGAGGGGTGAATTAGTGCAATAGTAAACTAACGCTGGTTTAAAAACTTTCGCGACATAAAACCAATATCGATAAAAAAAGCATTTTGAAAAGTGCTTGATAACTTAGAAGCCGTGACATTAAGTAAAGAAGTTTGCAGTATGTAAATAGCAAGAGTAGGATGCAAAACCAAATAACACAGCAGTTTTAAAGTGGTTCGGTCAAAATGACTTACATCGACTTGCGAAGCTTTCTTCGAAGAGGCTCCCAACTTCCACTAGCAAATCTCTTTGTAGGGGAAGGACTAATACCCCTCTTACAACTTTTACAAGTGGTTCACACTCTTACAATTCTTTTCAACAAGATGGGAGGAGGTGAACACTCAAGCAATTTGAAAAATAAGACTTGCTAAGACTTTTCTAAGGCTCTTATCTCAAACTATTGCTTAGCAAAGGTTGTCTTCTCTCTCATTAGAATTGAGGGTGATGATAGTTCTGAAGAGGATTCAAATTTAGGCTCCAAAATTTGAATTCTCTTGGGTTTCGAGGCTAGTGGTGCCACCGCCGATCTCTCGGTGTTAGCGGTGCCACCGCCAGTCATTGGTGCCACCACTCACCCCTGGGTTCTATGCCACCGCCAATTTAGTAAAGCACCGCCACATCTTTTTCAACTCACCTGTTGGGCTCCAAACTTGGTCCAAACCAGTTCGAACCGGGCCCATTGGCCTTTACTTGGGTTATAGGATTAGCACCTAATTCTAACCCTAATTAACGTACTAAATACGAATTTAAAGACATTTCCTGTTATTACAAAGTCCATAAGTCAAGACTTTTTTTCATGAGCTTTCGAAGCTGGCAACTTCCGACGGTTTCCCATAAACTCGAAACCATTCTCGAGGACTCCGCAAGTTCCTAGACTTCACGATTTTGATCTTTGGCGAAGTTCCAACGAGCTTCTTTTGGCAAGCTCCAATCTTTCTCGGTAAGCTCCTCGTGAACTTCTAACGAACCTTCCCGGGCGAAGCTTCAAAATCCTTTTTAAGCTCCTACTCATTCTTGGTTCCTGCAAAGATTCCCCGGATTTAACCTTTGACTTCCGCCGAATCTCTCAACTCCCAACGAATCCTTCACGCTTGACTCAAGATTTTATTTCGCTTTTATGTCTTCATCGTTATCGTAGTTAATCCCGCACATGCAAGCCAAAACTCTACCCGATCTAGACAATTATTACAACGCTGATTGATATTCTATTGTTCGACACGCCATTGGTTGGCGCTTCGCTCGATTTTTTAACGCATCGCCCTTTGCGCGCTTGTTGCTCAATCGGGCGGTTGACCTCCGAACCCCTGATATCCTTGGCGCAATTCCGCCTTCCTTGGTCTCGATGCCCGACGCCCAAAGCCTTCGTCGTCTACAATATTCCGACGTGATCTCTCCTCCCGGCCAACGCCAATTCCTCCCTGTTAATCGTTTAATCTCGATCGAGTAGACCCGCATCACCAAAATGTAGTTAAACATCTAAACATAAATAATTAGTTTTATCATCAAAACTGAGATTCAACAATCTCCCTTTGTGATGATGACAACAAATTGATGACTAACGAAAGTTAACCTTAACTCCCCGAGTTTAACTAAACTCCCCTATTAATATGCCATTGATAGAAACTCTTGGATTCAAGAATCTAAGCAACATGTCATCATAAACTTATGCATCACATGTCATGTCATCATACTACCCCCTTTGTCATCAACAAAAAAGAGAAGTTCCTACTTTATGTGTTTAGAGATAAAAGTTCCATATATTGCATGAAAAACGAGTATCAAATTTTATCATCATGCAATCTAGCAATTAAAGATGTGTGTTTAGCATGTTTGCTTTTCTCAGATAACAACTAATTGCTTCTTTTAGACAAATAGTCATAGGTGCTCCAGAAGCCAATCACGTGAGTGATGGCACATGTGACTTAATATAGAATATTTTTTGCTTATTAAATTTTGACATATATCACTTTATAACTATTGCATAAAATGCATACATATATTGTGATGTCCTTGGATTTGTGCAATGGGAATCAAATCATGATGAGATCAATGATAGTGAGAACCATTCACCTTTAAACACATATCCTAAATAATCCCTTGGCCATAGGTTACACGAGAGGGATATCATGATAACCCACGATCGGTGTGCTGTATAACCGCCCATATGATGGATGCAAATGGTCTCATAGTCGCTTGTGTAGGGACACTAGGGATACAGTATAAGTGCTCATTAGAGAATGAATTCAATCGATTGATCCGCCACGAATGCCGGATGGTCGATGATGCCTTATTGTCGATATAATGATTCCAGAAGTCCTAGTGGTGTATCCGGGTCCATAGACTTGAGATACCAAGGATGTCCCCAGATGAGTGCTCCACTTTTGATACCGCACTTATAGGTTAGGCTGTCCCGATCTAGTACAGCTTGGTCATTGGGAGTGGTAGTCGACCTTACGAGGGCTATTGAGTGTCGATAGAGGATCATCCACTCTCAAGGCCATGAGAGGAATATCCCATGTGTTCTTGCTCGACAAAATCTCCGCCGTAGGGTCATTCGGGTTGAGAGAGAAAGAGTTCTCCGAGAATCCGATTAGAGCGAGACTTCGAGAAGAAACCGTAGGGTCCTCACAACACCATGCAAGATATACTACTGCCCTCCGTATATTAGATGGATTTAGGGACTATAGGTACACGATAATCGAGGACGTATATGTCCAATGGATTGATTCCCTCAGATCGCCTAGGGACTATGACGAGTGGCCTAGTGTCCGCCCCAGAGTCGATGAGTCGAGAGAAATATTACTTAGATAATTATTCACCGAAGTTAGAAGATGTTCGACAGGTATGACTCACTACCACCGATATTGGGCCTAGATGGTCATACACATATGGTAGGCATCAGATGAATAGAGGTTCGATATGAGATATCCGGACGGGGCCCTTTGTCTTATTGGATGCAGATCCAATACACTACTAGGGGAGGACCCATTAGGGTTTGACAGAGACCTCTATAAACGGAGGGATTCAGAGCCCCATGGGCTAGAGAGCTTTTTGTTTGTCTTTTTTTCCTATTCTCCTCTCCATCTCCACCTCCTGGAGTTGGTATGGAGTTCGAGGAGCATCGTCAGAACCCTGTTGTGTGGATCACCGCCAGAGAGGAGGACGCTTGACCTCCTTCACCCTCTCCTAAGGATCCGCAAGGAAACAAGGATATACGATCTCCCTAGGTAACACAATCTACTCTATAATGCAGCTTCATGTTTCATGGATTTTTTACGCATCAATCTTCGCATCTAATTTACCTAACATCTCTTTGGGAATCGGGATTTTGTTTTTCTTGTTCTTCCGCCAAGATATGATGTCGCCCCAAGGATTTCCCAACAGTGGTATCAAAGCCGTTGTTCGTATAATGATTGGTTTTGAACCGTGGTGTTGTGTTTTAGAAGAATTTTGACGCCAAAATTGTTGACGAAAAAAACAAGGATGGGCAGCAATAGTTGTTGCCCTTGATCTACTGCGTATGCGGTAGCGCAATAAGGCAGGCAGCATAGGGGGCTGCTTCGCTTGCAACCGGCCTGGGCCCGCTTGCGTGAGGGCTTCACGCGGCAAGGGTGCCCACTTCGGCAAGCATGCCGGCGGCAGGCGGCACTCCGCCTTGTTCCCCGCTGGCTTAAACCCCCATAGGGGCGGTCACCCGGGCGGACAACACCACCTACGCAGCAGCGACGGCCCGAAAGGGGGGGGCACCACCGCCAGCCAGAACAAGCGCGTAGCCGCATAAAGTGGGAGGGCAGGTTCTCGCGACCGCCGCATAGGCCACAGTGGGTGGCGGCAGCGGCAGCAGCGAAAAGGGGAAAGGGCATTAGGGTTTTTTAGGCAAAAGACAATTTTGCCCCTCGGAATTTGAGAAATTTTAATTTCTATCTTTTGTCCAAATTACGAAAATACCCCTATGAATTCAGAAATTCCCTATAATGTCCCTGATTTCAAAAAAGATTAATTAATTAAAAGGTTTAGTTGATTATTATTATTTTATTATTATTATCTAGTAGTCCTACATGATGATGATTATTTATACATGTGATGATGATGTGGACTGACGATCATGGACCGTGGTGATGTGTACCTATGATTATTATTATTGAGGTCCAAGCAACCTCTATTATATTTCTCGCTTATTGTCGGGCCTGCTTTGCCTTATGATTAAGTTGTAATCACATGAGGAGGCACAACGAGCGCGGATGCGCGAGAAGGGACCCACGAGATTCGACGATCGTGATGCATGAAGATGCATCAAGATGTCGAATTTAACCGACAAGGACGAAAATGGACGATCACAGGCATGGAGATGCACCGCCGCACACATAGATCTTGATGTGAGTGATTAGGCCTATCGCTCCTGCCTAATCATATTAGGGTTGTGGTTCATGATCATCCGTGTAATTGCTTATACATACTAGATATGTATATATATTTGCATGCTATGTAGATATATATTAAATATGTATATGTGTGACATGTCATATTAGGAGACCAAATCATAGAAACATCTCTCAATAATATTAAGTTGGTAAACGTGAGGCAATTAGATTGACCCACGGGCCTTCCATCGCTATAAGTAGGAACCCCATTCCCCTGTAGGTTGAGTTGGTCGAGTCCCTCGAGACTCACCTATATCGCGATTCGCTATCTTGCTTATGACATAGAGATGTCACCGTGACCCCGAGGGTATGGTATACTTGGTCGAGTCCCTCGAGGGTATATCATCAAATCGCACTCATCTTGTAACGGTGTTGACTTAACCGAGCATCATGGTTGGTCGAAGTCCCTCGAGGCCATGGTGATTCTGGAGGCCAACAGACGGGAATTACAAGGAATTGTGATCGACAAGAGTTGCCTACCTTTTTTAGGCTTAGTGTGATTGGTCGAGTCCCTCGAGGTTACACTAAGATGCCGATTGGATCCCATCCCCACTAGAAGTTCACGGAGACTTCCGCTTCACGTGGCCGAGGGTGTCGCGACTCGTTAGTAAAATAGTGGGAGCATATTAAGATAGAAGTCCATATCTTGATAGTTTATTTCTTGCAAAATCTGCATGTTATTCATTTTCGCCGCATCTTTATTTTTTTCAAAAATGTCGCTTTCAAATCCCTTTACGGGGCATACTTGATGTCAACCGCCCACTCGTCCAAATTATACCTGATTGGCTCCGTGAACTTGAGAATTGAACTCACAAATGACAAAAATCGATAATGCCCTGATACAATGATGCCTCGTGTCAAGAAGGGGCAAACGAGGATGAGATCGCCGCCACGCGAAGTACATTGATGACTCCACTTTGCTCAGTTATATATGTTGGGCTCTATGACTCTCGAAGTTACAAAGAGACAACATGAAAAGATGGATGCCGATCCATTCTCCTACATGTCCCAGAATTGTTTGAGGAAATAGGGAAGGACTCGTAAATATGAGATATCTAAGAGCCTCTTCCAGGATGACTAAGGGGACACCGTTTAATAACCATGTCCCAAAGATGATTGAGTGGATAGAGAAACTCACTGTGTCTAGGAATGGTCCTAGAGGATAACTTGTGTGGACATTGTGCTTCAGCCCCTACCATTCCTTTTCACAGTTCATAATGAATTTTAATATGAACAAGCTTGAAGTGACTCTCCCAGAGCTTCAATATGTTGAGGGAGGCAGAGAGTACTATCAAGAAAGAGAAGCCAGCCTCTCTACACTAGTGAGACCAAAAGGAAAAGGAAAGCGTAAAAGGTCCCTTAAGAAGGAAAAGGGCAAGGTCAAACCAGTGAAGCAAAGGTTGCTAAGAAAGACCCAAAGAAAGGACAAAGGCCAGTGCTTTCACCGTGGTAAAGATGGGCATTGGAAGAGAAACTGCAAAGAGTACCTTGCAGAAAGGGTGAAACAAAAGCTTGATGAAGCTTCAGTACATTCATGATCGGCCCATTTGTTAGACTCTTATGATAACATATGGGTATTGGATACCGGTAGTACTTATCATATATGCAATTGCTGTGTGGTTCTAGCAAGGCCTAGGAGACTAGAGAGAGGCTAGATGGACCTCAAGATGGGTAATGGATCAAAAGTTGTCAGAGAAGCTATTAAAGAGATCACCCTACATCCGCCTAGTGGAGCTTTTATTGCATTAGATGCATGTTATTTTGTTCCTTCTATTATCAAAAAACATTATTCCATTTCATGTTTAACAGCTTAGTGGATATAAATTTGTTTTTGAGAACAATGGTTGTTCGATATTATTAGATGATAAGATCATCATGAAAGGAACATTGCATAATGGTTTATTTATATTAGACACCACTCCACATATCATGAATGTAAATGTGTCCAAAAGGAAACGAGATGAGTTGAACAAAGGCATACCTGTGGTATTGTAGGTTAGGTCATATCCATGAAAAGAAGGATTCAAAAGTTGCTAAATGATGGATATCTAGATCCATTCAACTATGTGTCATATGCAACTTGTGAGCCTTGCATTCTGTGGAAAACCCACCAACCTCCATTTAGTGGAACTGAGAGAGAGCCACCGAAGTTGTTGGAACTCATATATAGTGATGTATGTGGATCCATATCAACTCATGCCATTGGAGGTTACTCCTACTTCATTACATTTACCGATGATTTCTCAAGGTATGGATATGTGTACTTAATGAATTACAAGTCCCAGGCCTTTGAGAAATTCAGAGAGTATAAGAATGAGGTGGAAAACCGACTGAAAGAGTATCAAAACTCTTCGATCCGATCGAGGAGGTGAGTACTTAAGTGCAGAGTTCACTCAGCCTCAAGGACCATGGGTTATTATCCCAATGGACACCTCCTTATACACCCTCAGCCAATGGTGTCTCCGAAAGGAGAAATCATACATTATTAGATATGGTACGGTCCATGATGAGTTTCACTGACCCACCCATCTCATTCTGGGATATGCCCTAGAAACCGTAGAAGCTTTCCTTCAACAGAGTTCCAACTAAGTCGGTAGTGTCTACACCATATGAGATATGGAAAGGGAAGAAGCCCCATCTTAAGGTTGTTAAGATTTGGGGCTGCCCCCATGTTAAAAGACACAACCCCATAAGTTAGAATCAAGGACAGGGATGATGCAAATTTGTGGGATACCCCAAGGAAACTTATGGGTATTATTTCTATCATCTCGAGGACCAAAAGGTCTTTGAAGAAGAGAGCAGTGTTCCTTGAGAAGGAACACATTCTTGGCGGAGATAGTGGAGAATGATTGAATTGAGCAGGTTGGAGAACCAAGCTCAAGCACCACTCTACCCAGTCCTGCTCGTGTACCTAATACACAAGTTTCAACTTTACGAGGTCCGATAGAGTATCCTATCCTCCCGAGAGATATGGGGACATATTAGAGGAGAGGATGCAGATGATATTGATCCTCGCCTCCACGAGGAGGCTATTATGAGTATAGACTCCGGAAGTGGCAAGAAGCCATGAATTCCGAGATGGATTCTATGTACTCCAATAAGGTTTGAACCTAGTTGATGCTCAAGGTATTGTACCCATCTATTGCAAGTGAATCTTTAAGAAAAAGATCGGAGTAGATGGAAAGGTAGAGACCTATAAAAGCAAGGCTAGTGGTTAAGGGGTATCACAAAGGCAAGGTGTTGACTATGACGAAAACCTTCTCACCCAGAAGTAATGCTAAAATCCATCATAATTCTATTGGCTATTGTAGCACACTATGATTATGAGATCCGCGATGGATGTGAAAACCGCATTCCTCAATGGGAATCTCGAGAAGGAGGTGTATATGATGCAACATGAGGGATACGTGTCCAAAAAACCGCCCAGATATAAGTGTAGGTTGCTTAGATCCATTTATGGATTAAAGCAAGCTTCCTCAAGTTGGACATAAGATTTGATGAGCCAATCGATCTTATGACTTCGCTAAGAACGAAGATGAGCCTTGTGTATACAGAAAGGTAAGTGGGAGCTTATTACCTTTTTTGTGTTGTATGTGGATGACATCCCGATCATTGGGAATGACGAGGAATGCTATCCACAAGAAAGGCTTGGTTATCTAGACACTTCTCCATGAAGGACTTAGGGGAGCATCCTATATTTTGGGGAATAGAATCTATAAAGATAGATCCAAGAGGATGCTTGGCTTGTCCCACCCAAGTACATAGAAACCATTGTCAAAAAGGTTTGGCATGGAAAATTCCAAGAGAGGTCTCATACCGATGAGACATGGGATATCGCTTTCACTAGTATGTCCCCAAAGACTCCGAAGAAAGGGCTAACATAGATATGATACCTTATGCCTCAAAGAATAGGGTCTATCATGTATGCCATGCTATGTACTAGGCCCCGATATAGCGATGCCTCGAAAAGTACGCACGAAATGCATCGTGGATCGAGGCTTGGAGCACCGGAAAGCAAAAGTGTATCCTTAAGTACTTGAGAAGGACTAAGGATCTTTACTAGTATATGGAGGTAATAGCCTTAAGGTTGAAGGCAACACTTGACTCAAGTTTTCACCCCGATGTCGATGATAGCAAGTCAAATTCAGGGTATGTGTACACCTTGAATGGAGGAGCAAAGGTGCTAGAAGAGTTCCAAGCAAGATACCACCACCGACTTGACCACAAAGGCGAGGGCACATTGTCGCATCGAGATGCAAAGAAAGGAGGGAGTTTGGGTGAAGAAGTTCATCACAGATTTGGGAGTCATGCCTGGAATAGCGAGCCCATCTCCCTATATTATGACAACAACGGGTGATTGCTCAAGCAAAGGAACCTAGGCTCATTAGAAATCTAAGCATGTTCCGAGGAGGTTCCACCTTATCGAGAGATCGTGACCCGAGAAGATGTAGTAGTGGAAAGAGTTCCATCCAAGATAACATTGCAGATCTACTAACAAAGCCGTTGTCTCGATTTGTTTTGAGCATCACAGGGTCCGATGGGGATCGACACACATAGGTGATTGGCTTTAGGTCAAGTGGGAGATTGCTAGTCATAGGTGCCCAAGAAGCCAATCACGGAGTGATGGCACGTGTGACTTAATATAGAATCTTTTGCTTATTATATTTTGGCATATATCACTTTATAACTATTACATAAATGCATACATATATTGTGATGTCCTTGATTTGTGTAATGGGAATCGGATCTTGATGAGATCACGATAGTGAGATCGATTCACCTTTTAAACACATATCCTAAGTAATTCTACCATAGGTTACCGAGAGGGATATCGTGGATAACCTGGACAGACCGGTATGTCAGATACCATCCATATGATGGATGCAAATGGTCTCATAGTTGCTTGTGTAGGGACACTAGGGATACAAAGAAAGTGCTCATTGGAGAATGAGTTCACTGATTGATCCGGCCACGAATGTCGGATGGTTGATGATGCCTTATTGTCGACAAATGATTCCAGAGTCCTAGTGGTGTATCTGGTCCTTAGACTTGAGACACCAAGAATGTCCCTATGAGTGCTCCACTCTTTGATACCAGACTTATAGGTTTGGTCTGTCCCGCATCTAGTACAAATGGTCATTGGGAGTGGTAGTCGATTCACGAGGGCTATTGAGTGTCGATAGAGGATCATCCACTCTCTACCATGAGAGGAATATCCCATGTGTTCTTGCTCGCACAAATCCCCTCGGCCAGGGTCATTCGGGTTGAGAGAGAAAGAGTTCTCCTGAGAACTCCTATTAGAGTGAGACTCGAGAAGAAACCGTGTGGGTCCACAACACCATGCTCGATATACGGTCTCGTATATTAGATGGATGAGGGACTATAGGTACACTGGAATCGAGGACGCATATGTCCAATGGATTGATTCCCCAGATCGCTTGGGGACTACTACAAGTGGCCTAGTACGCTCAGAAGTCGATGAGTCGAGTGAATTATTACAAAGATAATAATTCACTGAGTTAGAAGAAGTTCTGATAGGTATGACTCACAGGCAGCTCGATATTGGGCCTAGAGGGTCACACACATATGATAGGCATGGCGATGAATAGATGTTCGGATATTAGATATCCGACGGAGTCCTTGTCTTATTGGATGCAGATCCAATACCCACTAGGGGAGGACCCATTAGGGTTTGACAGAGGACCTCTATAAATAGGAGGGATTCAGAGCCCCATGGGCTAGAGAGCTTTTGTTTGCCTTTTCCTATTCTCCTCTCCATCTCCACCTCAGAGTAGGTCTGGAGTTTTGAGGAGCGTCGTCGCAACCCTGCTATGAGGATCACCGCTAGAGAGGAGGATGCTTGACCTCCTTCACCCTCTCCTAAGGATTTGCAAGGAAACAGCGATATATGATCTCCCTAGGTAACACAATCTACTCTATATGCAGTTTCATGTTTCGTGGATTTTTGCGTACCAATCTTCGCATGACGATGAACATCTCTTTGGGAATCGAGGATTTTGTTTTTCTTGTTCTTCCGCTGCGCATATGATGTCACCCCCAAGGATTTCCCAACATAGACTACAAGCTAGCAATTTTCATGATATGCATGTTGCAAGCTAGCAAAAAATTATGAAAGCAAATACAAGATAGCTTTCTTGTGTAAGCTCGTGATTCTTGCTTCCTATTGCAATGTGCAAGTTGCAAGTTTTGCTTCTTTTGCAAAGTGCAAGTTTTCAAATTTTGCATCTTGAGCTAGCAATATTTCTCCCCCTTTATCATTGTAAAAAAGAAAAGAAGAATATAGGTTTATAGTTCTTTTTTCTTTTATAACGATTTCAAAATCATGACAAAGGATGAATAATCAAGTTATTAATGTCAAGCCAATTTTTCATCATAAATATTTTATCATTGCATGCATCATTATCATAAGTTGAAGTATTACATGCATAATATCAGATCATCATTCATAATTACATTAATGTTTCAATATAGTATTTTTTTTCAAAAATGTGTAACTTAGCACTCATTGCTTCTCTTGATATTTGCAAGCTAGCTAGCAAAATTTGCTCCCCCTATGTCATTATCAAATAGAATGGAATAATAATACAATAGTGTAATTCATTTTCCTTTACTATAATCTTCAAATCATGACAAGGATTAAGTGTCAATCTTATTTGTGCATCATTATATTTTCAGATTAAAATATACATATTTTCAAAAAATCTTATATTTTATTCATGCACGATATTGAATAAATCGATCGACATTATGAGGATATCATGCATGATACTAAAATTTTAACTATTTATCAATATTTTCATCATGATACCAAACAATCATCATTTAGAGTATTCATGATACAAAACATTAAATCATCATTTATCATTTTAGCAACAACTCATAGCATTTTAAATCATGATTTACATCATATGCAATACATCACATCATAATTAGAAAGCACAAGTATTGCATGCATCATTGCAAATCATAAATGTTTCATGATGGTATCAATTTTGTCAAATTATATCCTACCATGCATGATCAAAACTTCTCCCCGTTTTATCATTAAAAACAAGAAAGAGGTAGGGAAGAGCATAAAAGTGTAAAATATTTTAATCATTTCAAGGCATTTATATCATAGATACAAAGAAATCATATCATCAAAGATAAGACCATTTGAATACCAAAAGACATGATTCATTTTATCAAATCTCTTCCTTTTATAAATAACAAAAATTGTAGGTGTACAAAGAAGAGATTGTGATTAAAAAAAAATCTCAAGTAGTAAATCCAAGAAATCAAGATCATAATTTGAATACAAACTCATTCAAATTCAAATCGTCAAATTTATCAAAATCTTAACATTACTTTCAAGAGATTCAAAATGGTATACATAGATTTATCATAATAATCATCAAGATCAATAAGATAGAGAAAAATAATTTTTTAAGGAAAAAATATTTTTCTCTTTTTAGTTGTTTCAATTCATATGATTTTATTTCATTTATGCCAAATAAAAACATGTATCATGTTTAAAACCGAAAGTGTAAGATTTATTACAACAAAGATCAATAAGGCACTTCCATTATAGTAAAAATCAATCATCTATAAATCGCAAGATTCATCATGCATAATTTTAAAATTTATTAAGTATGATCATTATGCATGACACTAAAACATGGTTTCAAAATGTTTAATATTTTCATTACACAATTTCATCATTATGCATCATCATATTTTCAAATTCAAACATGCAGTATTTCAAAACTATATCTTTCATTTTTCATACATGATATAAATAACTCAATCATCATTATGGGCATATCATACATGATATTCAAGCATTCATGATATATCATTTTGGCAACATGATCATAGCTATTCAAATGATAGTATCTAAATGTCAAAATTCATTACATCCTATCATGCATGATCATTAACTTCTTATTTGTATTTCATGCATTATTTTGTTTCATCACATAAGGAATATCAAAAAGAGTTATTGGGTGATGAGATAAATATTTCATGAGTACAAGGAATTGCATAAAAATCATATCATGAAAAGATAATAACAGAAGACACATTTTCTTTTGAAAAATCTCCTCTTAAATAATCAAGGGAAAATCTTAGGAGATCATGATATAGATAAAATTCATTCAATCTTATAAGAGAACAAGATATTAATTCAAGCATATAAAAATTTCAATTCATTATGAATCATAAAGAGAATTGTGGTTCAAAAATCAATTTATTCATTTAGGAAAATTTTTCTCTTTAGTACACTATAAGAAGAAATATAGCAATGATATCAATCATAATTCATTTGGATAGTAGATGTTAAAAAAGGAACATTGAGGATATAAGATCTTGATTTTTATAGAGTAAATCTCAAGTTATAAATCTCGAAAAATCAAGATAAAACTCATTCAAATTCAAATCATCAAATCAAAATCATTTTCAAGATATTAATAAAAAGATGATAAAATAGATTCATCAAACCAAGAATTTTCAAGAAAAATACTTTTATCTATTTAGTTGTTTTATATAAGCATGCCTTTGTCCTTTTTGTGCCAAAATATATATATATATATCATCAATCATTTAGGATCAAAAAAATAAATTTCTTCATAAAAACCATCAAGATCATTATGTATAACTTTTAAAACCTCATGCATAAAATGGTATCAAAACATTTAATATTTTCATTCCATCATTTTGCATTGGTTTTATTAAACATAATTTTGAATGATTCTTATAGATAACTAAAACATCTTTAGTTTTAATTTATATGATTGATTTTATCTCAGCATGCTCAAATTTTATTCATATGTCAAAACCATACATCATGTTTGAAAACCAAAGACAAGGTTCATAAAAAATCAAGCCTTCCTTTCAAAAGCCATGCATCGTCATTGAAAATCAATATGGAAATCATCAAAATACACATTCTTGCTTCTCAAGCGTATACATAAGATTAATCTTACTAGGTGTATAAGCATTAGATTTATATCTAACATTTTATTGCATTAACATTACACATGTAATTTTTAAGAAAATTAATCCTAAACTAAATTAAAAATAACTCATTAAAGTATTATGTAATTTCGAAATAAATTAGAGAGTTGAGTTACTTACCTTGTAGTTAAAGCTCACAAAGCCCAATTGGCTGCTTTCACCTTTGGAAGTTTTTGATTCATCCTTGGTTGCCTTCCTCTTCTTTGGCCTCTTCCTCCATTCAAGTTTATTGTTTATTTTAGATTTTTGTTTAATGAACTTATTAAGATTTAGTGTTCGAAGTTCAAATTCATCATTGTCCTCATCACTTGAGTCATCGCTCAAGTGGTATTCATTTGTCCGGAATTCCAAATCCTTCCTATTCTTTGGAAGGTGGTTCAAGTGCTCATTGGGTTCAAAATGTTCCAAAAGTGTCATTTCATAGGTTATTAATGACCCGATTAATTCTTCTAATGGAAAATCATTTAAATTTTTTATCTCTTATATTACGGTTATTTTAGGATCCTACCTTTTTGGAAGGGATCTTAAGATCTTGCTTACGAGATCAAAATTCGAAAAAGATTTACCAAGAACTCTTAGATTATTGACGATATCCGTGAAACGGGTGTACATGTCGCCTATAGTCTTACTTGGTTGCATTCGAAAAAGCTCAAAATCATGCAATAAAATGTTAACTTTTGAGTCTTTGACTCTACTAGTTCCCTCGTGTGTGATTTCAAGTGTTCGCCAAATATCAAAAGCCGTTTCGCATGTAGAAATATGATTGAACTCATTTTTATCCAAAGTGCAAAATAAGACATTCATAGCCTTTGCGTTTAAAGAAAACATCTTCTTCTCCAATTCATCCCATTTGCTCATCGGAAGAGAAGATTTTTTAAATCCATTTTCGATAATTTTCCAAAGCTCGAGATTCAACGAAAGTAAGAAAACTCTCATTCGAGTTTTTCAATAAGTGTAGTCCGTCCTATTGAAAAAGGGAGGATGAATGAGAGAGTGACCCTCTTGAAAGCCGTAAAGAGCCATTTCTATTAGGGTGTTAAACCAAAGTAGAAAACTGTGGCTCTAATACCAATTGTTAGGATCGGAGCGGCACTAAGAGATGGGGGTGAATTAGTGCAACCGTAAACTAACGTTGGTTTAAAAACTTTCGTACGATAAAAACCAATATCGATGAAAAGCGATTTTGGAAGCTTGATAACTTAGAAGCGTAGTGACTAAGTAAAGAAGTTTGCAGTATGTAAATGGCATGAGTAGGATGCAAACCAGATAACACAGCAGTTTTAAAGTGGCTCGGTCAAAATGACCTACATCCACTTGCGAAGCCTTCTTCGAAGAGGCTCCCAACTTCCACTAGCAAATCTCTTTGTAGGGGAAGGACTAATATCCCTCTTACAACATTTACAAGTGGTTCACACTCTTACAATTCTTTTCAACAAGATTGGAGGAGGTGAACACTCAAGCAATTTGAAAACAAGACTTGCTAAGCCTTTTCTAAGGCTCTTATCTCAAACTATTGCTTTTACAAAAAGGTTGTCTTCTATTGAGAATTGAGGGTATTTATAGGTTCTCCCAAGAGGATTCAAATTTGAGCTCCAAAATTTGAATTACCTTGGGTTTCGAGGCTTGCCACCCCACCGTCATTGGTATGTGCCACTACCAGATTCTCTAAAATAGGGTGCCACCGCCAGTTCTCGGTTCTAGTAGGTGCCACCGCCTACACTGTTTCAACTCACCTGGTTGGGCTCCAAACTTGGCCCAAACTAGTCCAACTCCCAATTAATTGGCCCCCTACTTGGGTTATAAGATTAACACCTAATCCTAACCCTAATTAACATGCTAACTACGAATTTAAAGACATTTCTAAGCTATTACAAAGTCGGCATGTCAAGACTTCTTTCGTTCGAAGCTTTTAGCTTAACTTCCATGGTCTTCCGATAAACTCTGAAACCATTCTATGGACTCCCCGACAAGCTCCTAGACTTCACGATTTGATCTTGGCGAAGTTCCAACGAGCTTCTTCGCAAGTCTCGATCTTTCTCGGTGAGTCTCCTGAACTTCCAATCCAACCTTCCCAAGCTTCCAAAAAAAAACCCTTCGAAGCTCCCTACTCATTCTTGGCTAGTTCCTATGAAAGATTCCCCGAACCTTTCGGACTTCCGTCAAACTCTCGAACCCCCAATCTAATCCTTTGTGCTTGACTCTACACTTTGTTTCACTTTATGTCTTCATCAAGTTATCGAGTTAATCCTGCACATGCAATCCAAAACTCTACTCCGATCTAGACAATTATTACAACGAATTGACATTCTATTGCTTGGCACGCCATTGGTTAGAGCTTCATCCGATTCTTTAGCGATCGTCCTCTCTTACAGCTTTTTTGTTGCCCAATCGACGGTTGACCTCCTCAAACCCCGGGATATCCTTGGCGCAATTCGCCTTCCTTGGCTCGATGCCCGATGTCCAAGCCTTCTGTCCGTCCAATATCCCGACGTGATCTCCTCCCAAGAATGTCAATTCCTCCCCTGTCAATTGTCTAATCTTGATCGAGTAGACTTGCATCACTCAAAATGTAGTGAAACAACTAAACACAATTAATTAGTTTCATCATCAAAATCTAAGATTCAACAAATAGATCGCCAAAATCAAACTTACATCAAGAACTAGGCTTAATTCTCATGTAATGTTTCTCAAGAAAAGGGCCTCTCACACAATTGGCAAAAGTTACTTTCAGATGCTTATTTGGTGGATGTGGAAGGAGAGATGTAGCATAATATTTGAATGTCAACACACAAACAATGCTGTTTCAGCTTTTGACAGAGATTATGAGAGACTCAAGATCCCAGATGGAGCATGATCTCAAATTGGACACATTACCCAAAAAGAAAAAGATATTTTTTATCAAATTTAATTTTGCTATTAACTAAAGATCTTGGGAATGATGTTAAAAACTATACCCACAGATAGTCTTGACATATCTGGACATGCATTTTATTTGTTGGCTACAGTTAGGGAGTTATAGTCTACAGCATGTGTAGTCATAACTACCGCATGTGCACTCAATGAGTTACTTGACTTTGTCTATAACTTGTATAGATAAAGCTATTTGTAAAAACTTTACAACAATCAATTTACTTTTATTTACAAAAAAAAAAGTTCATATTGAGGAGCATCTTATAGATAAATTTCCTATTAACTGAATCAAAGGCTTTCCGTAAATCAGCTTTAAAACATATTTTCGTTCCTCTTGCTTTTGAGTGCAGATCTTTGACCAAGTCATTAGCAAGCATAATGTTATGATATATACTTTTTCCTTGGATGAAAGTAGCCTGATTTGGGCTAATGATCTTGTGTATTATCTTTTGCATTCTATCTGCCAACACTTTGGAGATGATATTGTAAATAAAGTTGCATAATGATATGGGTCGATAGTTCTCCAGTGAATCAGCACTTGCATTGTTCGGGAATTAGAGAGATAAAAGTGCAATTCATCTCTTTAAGAATATGACCTAGAGAGAAAAAATGTTGGTAAGCCTTAATCACATCATTTCCAATAATAGACCATGTCGTATGATAAAATTTAGTTGAAAATCTATCGGGACCAGGGCTTTTGTGCTTCAGTGACTTAAAGACAACTCTTACTATTTCATTATCCTAATTGGGGCATTAAGGATTGAAATGGCATCCCAATCAAATGTTCTAGTTGGCTCCACATGAATGTTATTAGGTTGCCCAAATTGATTGATTAAGGAATAAAAATTGCTTTCAGGTGTGCTTTAACCTTATCTAAATTCTCAATAAGATTATCATCTTTGTCTCTACATTTCCTTATATTACCTAACGGCCCTTCAGTAGCAATGGAAGCATAGAAAAATTTAGTATTGGAATCTCCTAGTGTAAGCCAATGTTGTCGAGGCTTCTGCTTTGCAAAACTTTCCTCCTGTTTTAAGGCTTGCATGAAGTTATTTCTTGCTTCTGTCTTTTTGTAGATAATATTCTTATTATGGGGCTGGAGTTGTAGCTCATGTTGCAATGACATTAATTCCTTTCTGCAGAATTGAACTATGGTGGTAATATTGCCAAAGATGTTTGTATTCCACTCCTTAAGTGCTGCTTTACAAGCTTTGAGCTTTTGACATAAGATGTAAGAGGGGGATCCATGCACATTAACATTCCAAGCTGATCTGAAGACATCAAGGAACTGAGGATGAGTACTCCATATGTTAAAGAAACTAACTGGTTTCTTGCCTCTTGGTATCGCTTTGTCTGTGTGTATGTACATTAAAGAATGATCAGAAAATAATGGAGCATCATATTCAAGAAGTGAATCTATTAACCATTCCTGATTAACCAAACACCTATCAAGTTGAGCCATTATTTTTCTGTTAGCAGCACCTTGATTACTCTAGGAGAGCCAATTACCTATAGATTTCATATCAATCAATGCACAGCAGTATCTATGTAATCATTAAAACTTTGAAGCTGGCTTTCTGAAAGTTGTCTACCCCCCACTTTTTCATTTGGGTACCGAACAGTATTAAAGTCTCCAAGGATAATCCAAGGTACATTGAAATAGCCATTTGCAATAATAGTCAGGTCAAACCAAAGAGTATTTCTTTCTTGCATACTGTTTGAAGCATATATACCAGTGAAATTGAATTAGAGCCATTCTTTTTTTATCTTCCACCTTTAAGATGGATGAATTGATCAAGAGTAAAAATAAAACCGTGCATTAACAGAGTTAGGATGCCATAAGATCCATATTCTACCAAAAGTTTCATTAGAGTCATTGGTAAACAGCTCAAGATCCAAACCATATTAAATTCTTTTTTGAGCTTGATTCTGTGATTTTTTAATTTTCATTTCCACTAGAATAACAATATCACATGCATAGACTTGATTATTCTATTGAGCTCCCGACATTTCTCAAGTTTATGAAGTCCATGAACATTCCAAAGATGTTATCTTCATGAGTAATAAACAAATGGAAAAGTTAGTAAGGTATTCATCCTACCGATGGAGTGTACCATCCTTTTTCTTATCCTTCAATTTTGCATTTTCCTCCCACACAATATCCTTACCTTTTATTACTTTATTCCTATATTTATCCACTTCATCTACAACTTGCAGATGTTTAAATTTTAAAATACCTTGAATCATATGGTCTTGGTTGGCAGGGTTTGTTGTAGCGTGATAGGATTGTTGTGGCACAATATCCTAGTTAGTACTTGTTGGAGCAACTTGGCTAGAGAGGTTTGTTGGGGCATGAGTTTGTTGAGGCAAAATATCCTTGTTGGCGATGTTTGTTGCGGCTTGAGTTTGTTGAGGAAGAATATCCTTACTAGCTAGATTTATTTGGGCCCTGAAGTTCACTTGAGACACAAAGTCCCTGGTTGGTACAATGAGTGGATATTGAATTCTATTGTGGATCTAATCCACCTGATATTGGAAGAGATGAAGTTCTTGACTTATGCTTCTCCCAAAATCCACTAGTACTATGGGAAACTTCTGTTATGGAAGGTCTCACATAATAGGAAGAGATAAAATTTTGGTTTGTCCTTCTATCTACTGTGCTGTCCTTTCAAGTTGGAATGCTCAATAGTCTTCGCCAACATCGGTGCTACTACCATTGGAGGAGACTCGCCTTGTTGCTAAGGCATTTGTCGTGGTCGATAGACCTTAGTGATTGGTTTCGGAGTTTGCTGACAAGCTTCATTTGTATGACCAAAAGATAAGCAACGCTGACATCATTGCAGCTTCCAGGAATATGAGACATGTACCTTTCGAGTGTTCCTATCAAGATCACAATAGAAAACCTCATTAGGAAGATCTTTGTCGGAAGAAACCAGTACACATGCTCATGCAAATGCTAATCTCATCTGAGCTGCTGTTGCTTTATCGATGTAGAGTGGTTGTCCTAGAGTGCCGCATAACTTTGCAATAAAACATCGACTCCAAAGATGTCGGGAAGACCTCGAAGGATACCCATAATGGGATGACGATTTTGGGCTAGGAGAGACTCAGTTCAAAGACAAAAAGGAAAAAGGTTTATGTTCCTCAAGTGGACAATTTGAGGCGTAAACTTTTAAGAGAGTGTCACGATTCCTTTTAGACTAGACATCCGGGCATTCATAGAACCTTGGCTCTTGTGGAGAGTGTTAAGATCAAGAGTACTAAGAGGGGGGGATTGAATTAGTGCAGCGGAAAACTTTCGACGATTAAAACTGCATTCATACGATAAAAGCGATTTTGGTAAAAAAAGCTAATTTGTAAATCACTTGAACTTATGATCAAGCGAGATGCAGTTAAAGCAAATATATAGAGGCAGTTTGCAGTTAAGATATACAACAGAATGTAATAGCAAACTAGAATACAATGTTCGTACGATAAAAGCGATTTTAGTATGAAAGTCGATTCATAAATCACTTTAATGTTGGGAAATCAGCGGGGGCGACATCATATGTGCAGCGGAAGAACAAGAAAATAAAAATCCCCGATTCCCAAAAAAAATGTTCGCTGTCATATGTAAGATTGGTGCGCAAAATCCAGAAAAACAAAAAAAAACTGTGATAGAGATTGTGTTACCTAGGGAGATCAGATATCCCCTGCTTCCTTGCAGATCCTTAGAGAGGGGTGAAGGAGGTCAAGCGCCCTCCTCTCTAGCGTGATCCACATAGCAGGGGTTGCGGCACGACCCTCCTCAAAACTCCAGGCCTCCTGAGGTGGAGAGGGGAGAGGAGAATAGGAAAGGCAAGCAAAGACTCTAGCCTATGAGGTCATGAATCCCTCCTATTTATAGAGATCCCGCACAAACCCTAATGGGTCATTCCCTAGTGGGTATTGATCTGCATCCAATAAGACAAGGGTCTGGGCTGGATATCTCATATCCAAACCTTTACTCATCGAATGCCTACCATATGTGTGTGACCCTCTAGGCCCAATATCGAGCCGGCCGTGAGTCATACCGCCGAACTCCTTTCTAACTCAATGAATTATTATCTCTCAGAATAATTCACTGACTCATCGACTACTTTGACGTATTAGGGCCACTACGCCAGAAGTCCCCGCATCGATTACAGGGGAATCCAATCCATTGGACCTCGCCGTCCCGCCACTATATACCTATAGTCCCTCATCCATCTAATATCCCGAGACCGATATCGAAAGCATGGTGTTGTCGAATTCCATACGGTTTTTACTGAAGTCTCGCCTAATCGGATTCTCCCGAGAACTCTTTTCTCTCAACCCGAATGACCGCCAGGGATTTGTCCGAAAAGAACACATGGGATATTCCTCTCATGACGCCAGAGTGGATGATCCTCTATCGACACTCAATAGCCCTTGTAAGGTCGACTACCACTCCCAATGACCAAATTGCATTAGATCCGGGACAACAAACCTATAAGTCCGGGTATCAAAGAGTGGAGCACTCATACAGATATCCTTGGTGTCTCAAGTCTAAGGACCAGATACACCACTAGGACTACGGAATCGCCGTCTCGACAATAAGGCATCATCAACCATCCAAAGATTCCGTAAGCGGATCAATCAAGAACTCATTCTCCAATGAGCACTGCATCAGATCCCTAGTGTCCCTACACGAGCAGCTATGAGACCAGCTGCATCCATCATATGGACGGGTATACAGCACACCAGTCTATCCAGTTATCATGATGTCCCTCTCTAGTAACCTATGACCGGGATTATTTAGGATATGTGTTTAAAGGTGAATCGATCTCATTATCGTGATGTCATCACGATCCGATTCCCATTGCACAAATCCAAGGACATCACAATATATATATGCATTTATGCAATAGTTATAAAGTGATATACGCCAAAATATAATATGCAAAAAGATTCTGTATCAAGTCACACGTGCCATCACTCACATGAGTGGCTTGCTGGGCACCTATGACTAGCATTTAACTTGTGATCAAGTTAGATGCAGTTAAAGCAAATATATAAAGGTAGTTTGCAGTTATGATGGAAATTAGAATGTAAGTGCAAACGGAAATATGATGTTCGTACGATAAAACCGATTTCCATCTTAACACCGATTTAGAAAATACTTAACTATGAAACACGTTCGTAAATGAGCAGAAGGCAGTAAGCTACTGAGGAGGTTTGTAGTAAAGATAAGATGCTCAAAGTAAATGCAAACTAAGATTTAGAGTGGTTTGGTCAATCTTGACCTACATCCACTTTTGGCTTCTTCCACCGATGAGGTCACCGACATCCACTAGAGGCCTTCCTTTAATAGGCGAAGGCCAACCACCCTTTTACAGTTTCACTCCTTTTGATGGGCTTAGGAGACAACCCTTACAAACTTTTCTCTCCTCTATTGAAAGATCAAAACTTGGAAGAAAAGAGGGAGGAGAACTTCTAGCCTTTACAACACTTTTGAGTTCTAAAAATCATACAGTAAGATTGGATTTTCGGTGCTTTTTTGTTGCCCTTTCATGCAGGAAAGGGTGGGGTTTATATAGGCCCCAAACTGGTTTGAATTTGGAGCTCAAAAGTGTCTTTTCCTAGATTTTCGGGGTCCTGGCTGTCACGGACTTAGCTGGTTTTGCTTAAGTCGTGCGGCACCCTTGCGTGTCCGTCCGCAAAGGTCAGCCTCCCCGAAGCCTCCCATGGTCCCTTAGGTCCCACAAAAGAGAGAACAGGACAGAGAAAAGGCCTCACTCGGGATCCACAAGTAAACATCTCCGAATAACACTTTATAGACAATGCAAATTACAAACAGACTTTACAAGCTCTGAACAGTTGCACAACAAAGGGTAAAATGGTCCATTACAGACCGATAATCTCTCACACGTGTCCACATGACACAACCTTTATTTACAAGCCTAAAGCGGCCACCGACCCAACTAAAATGAGACTATCAAGCCTTCGGCCGTACCCCTACATGCTGTACAATGCATGAACATACCAAAAGACACGGACATACATAAGCATTACATCAAACACCCTGTTTAGAAGTTTGTCCGTGACATGGCGGTACTACCTCCTGACTGGAGCGGTACAACTGCCTGATAGAGCTCGGAGATCGAGCTCTGGTGTTGCCATTGTTGAATCTCGGATTTTGATGATAAAATCAATTGATAGGTTATTTGATCTAATCCATATTATTGAGTTAAGTGTGCAGGATTAACTACGATAAACAGAAAACACAAAGCAAGAATACTGGAGTCGAGTTTGATGAACCTTTAAGAGTTCGATGAATTGTCGGAGATGTCACCGAACCAACCGAGAAGAAATCGGAATCTGTTGGAAGTTCAAGAAGAGATCGTCGGAGGTTCGCAGAGATCACCGAGAAGTCTCAGCTACTTTTAAAGTCATCACAAGTTCGGAGCGTGCTTGGACCCCGTCGAGGAAGGAAGTTCGTTCGAAGCTCGTCGAACAAAACTTGACGCTCATGGTTAATAAATTGCTTAAGATGTGTTTTGTTATGTAGTTCACTTGTAATTAGGATTAGGATTAAGAAGATAAGCCTATATCCTGTTAGGGGCCAATCAATAAAGTCGAGTTGGTTTGGGCTAAAAGAAAGCCAAACCAAGTGAACCCGAGGTCAAGGCGACACCTCCTCGAAGTCAAGGCAAGGGCACCAAAGACCCCAACGCCAAGTGTGGCATCACTGCTTATTGGGGTGGCACCGGCCAAAGATCGGGAACCCAAAGAGGATTTGAATTTTGGAGCCCAAATTTTGGAGCCCAAATTTGAATCCTCTTGAGACCTATAAATACCCTTCAAATCTCAAATTGAGATTACAACCTTTTGAGAGCAAGAGTTTAAGAGAAAGATCTTAGAAAAGTGTTAGCTTGCTTTCGCTTCAATTTGCTAGTGTTCACCTCATCTCTTCTCAAAAATCTGTAAGAGAGTGAACTGCTTGTAAAGAGTTGTAAGAGGGGTATTTACCCTTCCATTTCAAGAAGCTTGCTAGTGGAAGGTGGGAGCCTCATCAAGAGGGGCCTCACAAGTGGAGTAGGTCATTTGACCCAACCACTCTAACATCGGCGTGATCTGTGGTTTGCATTTCATTATTGTTATTTTTATATTATTGCAAATCTTCTTATATGCTCTAGTTCCTTATTACTTTTGCCATAAGATATTTAAGAATACGCTTTCAAGTTTAAACTTGTCAAGTTCCGCTTCTTCATAATCTAAAGATTTTTTAAAAACCCAAGTTTTTATCCGCTGCACTAATTCACCCCCCCTCTTAGTGCTTGCTTCGATCCTAACAATTGGTATCAGAGCAAGGTTATTCTCATATTTGGTTTAATACCCAAGAGAGATGGCTTACTCCTAAGCATGCAAGAGAGCCATTCTATCACTCGTCCACCTATGTTTAATGGGTCGGATTACAATGTATTGGAAGACTCAATGAGGATCTTCCTTATTTCTATGGATTTCGAGCTTTGGACTATTGTTGAAAACGGATTTCAAAAATCTTCTCTTCCATGAGCCAATGGAATGAATCGAGAAGAAGGTTTTTTTGCTTTAAATGCAAAGGCTATGAATGCCTTATTTTGTGCACTAGACAAAAAACGAATTTAATCGTGTTTCAATTTGTGATTCGCTTTTGATATTTGGAGAACTCTTGAAGTCACTCATGAAGGCACTAGCCGAAAGTGAAAGAGTCCAAAATCAACATTCTTGTGCACTCTTACTTAACTTTTCCTAATGAAACCAAGTGAGTCCATCTGAGACATGTACACCCGGTTACGGATGTCATCAATGGACTCAAAGTTCTTGGTAAAGATTTTACTAACTTTGAACTAGTAACTAAAATCTTAAGATCCCTCCCCAAAAGTTGGGATCCAAAAGTTACGGCCATTCAAGAGGCCAAAGACCTTAAAATATTTCCTCTTGAAGAACTCATTGGGTCTCTAATGACCTACTTTAAATGACATGTCAAGCTCATGACGAAGCTCGAGAACCCCCCTTCCAAAGAACAGAAGGATATGGCACTCAAATCACAAGAAGACCACTTGAAAGGAACATCAAGTGATGAGGACAAAGTGACAATGACATTGCACTTTTTGACTCAAAAAATTCAAAAAATATTTAAGGAAGAACAAATTTAAAAAAAATAATACAAAAAAAATAAATTTGAACAAAAAAGAAGGACCAAGTGATTTGCTATGAATGCAAAAAAAATCGACACTACAAGAACGATTGCCCTCAAGCCAAAAAAGAGAACACCAAAGAAGAAGGCCAAGGCAACATGGGATGACTCAAGCACATCCAAGAAGAGGAGTCCAACACCGAAAGCAAGTTGCTCACTACGCCCTAATGGCCTTCAAGAAGAGGTAACGGATTTAATTAATGCAGATTTACCTTATCATGATTTATTAAATGCTTTCCATGAGTTATTTGATGAATGTAAGACAATTAGTAGAAAATACAAATTGCTAAGAAAGGAGCATGATAGTCTTACGGTGCTTTTGATAAATTAAAAAACTGAATATCATGATTGTCTAGCTCAATGTGTTAAATGCCATGATTTAGAAACTCTCCAAAATGAGAACTTAGTACTTAAGGACACCTTGAAGAAATTCGAGGTAGGTAGCAAGTCCTTAAACATGATCCTTACAAATAAGGGTCACGCTCCTAAAAGGAGTGGAATCGGATTTGTGAGAAGTACTCACCAAAATCCAACCACCTTCAAGCTAAAGGTCCTATCTTACATGTTCAACATCAAAAGCAATTGCAACTTTTTGTTGCAAATATGGACATATAACTTACCAATGTCCATTCAAGAAAATTAGTCCTAACAATTGATTTGGGTTCCTAAAGGAACCATGATCAAGTCTATGCAACATGATAAACAAGTTAGATTGGTTTTTGAGGCACCCAAAAGTAAATGGGTACCTAAAAAATAATTCCTTCTTGTAGAAACATACACCATCACATGCTAGGAGCAAAAGATGGTATCTTGATAGTGGATGCTCAAGGCATATGACCGAGATCCATCCCAATTCACCAAGCTCACTAGCATGGACGAAGGCTATGTCACCTTCGGAGACAACAACAAAGGCAAAATCATTGGCAAGGGAACCATAGGTAACAAATCAAGTTTTTCCATTGATGATGTGTTACTAGTTGATGAATTAAAACATAATCTATTGAGCATTAGTCAATTATGCATAAAGGTTATATCGTTAGATTTGAATCAAATATATGCATTATTGAAAACCAAATCATAACATGACTATGATTGCTTTAAAACAAAATAATGTCTATACCATCAATCTTGATGAACTAAGTAATGAAATGTGTTTCTCCTCATAAATGATGATGCTTGGCTTTGGCATAGGAGATTAGGCCATGCAAGCATGAAAACAATATCTAAAATCTCATCTCAAGAATTAGTACGAGGGATTCCGAATATAAAGTTTATTAAAGATAAGGTATGCGATGCATGTCAACTAGGGAAACAAATAAAAAAAGCTTCAAACCAAAAAAAATCAAATTATCACCACTAGACCGCTACAATTGATCCATTTGGACTTATTTGGACCAATTGATACAACAAGTCTAGGTGGAAGCAAATATGCTTTTGTGATTGTGGATGACTACTCTAGATACACTTGGACCTATTTTAGCTCACAAAAAGTGATTGTTTCAAGTGTTTCTCAAAATTTTTGTAAACTCACTCAAAAAACTAAAAAAGGGTTCATGATTTCATCAATTCGAGGATCATGGTGGAATTTCAAAACCATGACTTCCAAAATTTTTGTGAAGTTAATGGATACAATCATAACTTCTCCACTCCGAAAATCCCCAACAAAATGGAGTAGTTGAAAGAAAAAAGAAAACCTACAAGAAATGACAAGAACTATGCTAAACTAACATAGTTTACCTAAGTATTTTAATGGGTCAGAAATACGGGCTTGCTACATCATGAATAGAGTCCTAATAAGACCTTCCTTATCAAAAAACTCCCTATGAATTATGGAATAACAAAAACCAAATATTTCCTATTTTAAAGTTTTCGGTTGTAAATGCTTTATTTTAAATGAAAGGGATGCCTTAGGAAAATTTGATGCAAAATCCATGAAGGCATTTTTTCTTGGTTACTCTTCCGCTTCAAAAAAGCTTTTCGGGTTTTAATAAAAGAACCTTAGTAATTGAAGAGTCTATTCATGTAGTTTTTAATGAAGTCTCAAATTTTAAGAAAAATGATTTTGATGATGATCTTGGTTTTGATAATTTGAATTTAAATGAACTCCTCCTCAAAATAGCAACTTGGTGCACCTTCTTCCGAAATTTCCTTACCTAAGGAATGGAAGTATATAGATGCTCATCCAAAGGAGCTAATTATAGGGGATACATCTAAAGGGGTTCAAACTCGTTCCTCTTTCAAGAATTTTTTATGCTAATGTTGCCTTTCTCTCTCAAATTGAACCTAAGTGCATTGACGAGGCCATAAAAGATGATTTTTGGATTATTGCAATGCAAGAGGAACTGAATCAATTTGAGAGAAACAAGGTGGGGAGCTTGTTCCTAGACCTAGTGACCATTTAGTCATTGGTACTAAGTGGGTCTTTAGAAACAAGCAAGATTTAAAATGGTATCGTGGTTAGAAACAAGGCTAGATTAGTGGCCAAAGGTTTCAACCAAGAAGAAGGTATCGACATTTAAGAAACCTTCGCCCCCGTGGGTTCGATTAGAAGCCATAAGGATGGTCCTTGCCTATGCTAGTAGTTATAATTTTAAACTATTTCAAATGGATGTCAAAAGTGCCTTCTTGAATGGTTTTATTTCCTAAGAAGTATATGTCAACAACCTCCTGATTTGAAAATTCTCTTCTTCCTAATCATGTATTCAAATTGACTAAGGCTCTCTATGGCTTGAAACAAGCTCCTAGAGCTTGGTATGAAAGGCTTAGTTCCTTTCTTATTTTAAATAATTTTACCAAAGGCAAGGTTGATACTACACTGTTTATTAAACATTTTGAAAATAATTTTCTTATTGTACAAATTTATGTTGATGATATTATTTTTGGCTCTTCGGATGAATCACTATGTGAATCATTTGCCAAATCTATGAGTCTTGAATTTGAAATGAGTTTAATGGGGGAATTAACTTTCTTTTTAGGATTACAAATCAAACAACTTAAGGATGGTATATTTCTTAACCAATCTAAATATACATTAGAATTGTTAAAACGATTTAACATGGATAATTCAAAAGCAATAAACACCCCTATGAGTACTTCGACTAAGTTAGATATGGATGAAAATAGTGAAAACTTCGATCAAAAAACATATAGGGGAATGATAGGTAGTCTACTCTACCTTACCGCTACTAGACCAGATATCATGTTTAGTGTAGGACTTTGTGCTAGGTTTCAATCAAATCCTAAACTATCTCATCTTAAAAGTGTTAAAAGAATATTTAGGTATCTTAAAGGAACTCCAAATTTAGGCTTATGGTATCCAAAATCTGAAAATTTTGATTTAATGGCCTCACGGATGTTTATTTTGGCGGATGTAGGATAGATAGAAAGAGTACATCCGAACATGCCAATTTTTAGGACATGCACTTGTTTCTTGGACTTCCAAGAAACAAAATTCAAGTAGCACTATCTACTACGGAAGCTTAATACATTGCTGAAAGTGCATGCTGTGCACAAGTTGTTTGGATGAAAATACATTGGAAGACTATGGAATTCACTTTTAAAAATATTCCCATAAAATGTGATAATACTAGTGCCATATGTCTTACTAAAAAAATCCAATTCAGCATTCTAGAACTAAGCACATCGACGTTAGGCATCATTTCATACGCCACATCATGTTCTTAACAATAATGTTGTTCTAGAATTCATCGATTACGAAGCATCAATTAGCAGACATATTCACAAAAGCCTTGAATGAAGATCAATTTGAATTCATTAGAAGGGAATTAGGCATGTTGAATTGTCCCTAAATGAGCTTCATGAAAAAATGACTCGCCCTTTTCCTTTCTTTTGTAGATTTGATTTCTTCTTTCTTCTTCACTTCAAAATGATCTATTAAAGTATAACTTATTATCTTGAGGGAAGCAAACAAAAAAGGGGAGAGGAAGAAAAATTTTTTTTTTTCCTCCATGGGATGCCAAACCGCCAGATCTGGCGGTTGCACCACCGAAGCCTTTCAAGCCAAGATTGACACCGCCGGTTTGGTTTGTGGCACCGACCGAAAGGACCCTTTATTAACCCGGGGAAGGTTAGGCGGTGACACCGACAACCCAACCCAAGAAAGCTCTCCCATCATCCTCTAACCCTCATTCTGCCTCTTAGAAGCACCGGAGAAGGTTTCTTGGTGGTCCAAGCCTTCCATCTCTAAGCATAATCTCCATAAGGTAACACTTGAAATCCTTCCTTTGATATCTCATTCCCTCTTTTCCTTTCTCTTTCCTTTGCTTATTTTTCACAATTTCATCATCATCTTGTCTAGATAATGGCTCCTAAGAGATCAAAAGGAAAAAATTGAAGGAGATTCATTTGACCATGATCTTTTTTAGATCAAAAGAGGTAGCCCTTAGTTTTCCAAAATTTGAAAGACGAGGTATCCATAAGGGAAAATATGTTGACTTGGATGAACTAGAAGACTTAGATCCCATTAGGTATTTTGCACACCTAGAAGCTCTACCACTACTGCAAATCTAGATGAACCAATCTATCCATGATTAGTTAGATTGTTCTATGCCAACCTATATGAGGACAATAATAGCCTAAGCACTTACCTTCTAGGAACACCCATTAGAATATTTGACAACACCATTTGTGAGCTAATTGGCATAACTGAAAAAAAGATAGAGGATGCTATTTTAAAGGTAAATGGGACGCCAACTCAATAGGAGCAACCTATACCAAGCCGTAGAAACAATCTTTGCAAATCCAAACCTTGACTTCCTACCCAAGAGTCTGTGAACACTTACTGCCTTTTCAACGCTAAAATTCTTCATCACATTATCACAAGCATCATATTCCCCAAACAATTTCATCTTGACGAGATAAGTCAAATTGAGATGAGTACCATGTATTGGATTATGACCGGTCGATAATTGTTTTGGGTACTCAATTGAACAACACATGCAGGATATTATGGGCAAAGATACTATTCTGCCATATGGGAGGTTAATCACTAGATTTCTTCATGCCTATGACATTTGCATCCCACCCGATGAAGAATCTATTCAAAATGATAAATATAACATAATAAATAAAAAAACCTCAAAAAAGACTTAGGTGCACCTTTAGCAATGGCATATGGGTTAGGCAGCCTAGAAGGACGGATCCAATTCCTCCCCAAATAGAACACCAAACACCAATTCTTATGGGAAATGAATCTCCTCCTAGTCCTTTTGGGCAACAGCACCTTCAACTCCTATTTCCTCATCCGAAGATCGATTATGGCAGAACTGCCTCAGCTCAAATCACAGCAGAAGAACTGATTCAAAATCAACAAGTTGAAATTTTGAAGACACTACGACAACCGAATGAAAAAATGGATATCATGTATCAGCATTGTGGATTACCTCCTAAGGATTAAACCGATGTATCTTTTAATTTCGTTCGTTTGCTTTTAAACAACAAGTTCAAAGTTTGTCATCAATTAAACGATAACTGATCCTTCCTTTTAGATAACTACCGGTATCTTTTAAGTATGTCTTGATCTGCCTGCTTTCTTTTGGATAAACTATTTCGCAAATTTCAATGATAAACCTTGTTAAATGCTACTTTTTTCGATGGCTTGTCTTTTTTTTGATGACAAAGGGGAGAAGTGATGACCTACACCATAATGATAGCATAACTTATATGGATTATAAAAAAACTGTGTGATATGATTGACTTATATGCCTTGCAAAAAATCCTTGAAAATATCACAAGATTGATTGATCATATCGGGTTATGATTTGAAATATATATTGAAAATCTTTATCTTCCTCGTCGTAGTAAAATTTGTCCCTTTTCATTTAACTTATGATTTTCATAGAAGTTTTGTATTCACTATTGTTTAAAAGGATCACGATAAGCTCTCACGGTTAGAACTTATCGGTTATGCTTGAATCCAATGGGATGGAATTCAAGTGGTTTTATCTTCTCATAATATGGCATATAGATAGGGGAGTTATGTTTAACCGTCATCAATTGATTGTCATCATCAAAAAAAGGGGAGATTGTTGAATCTCGGATTTTGATGATAAAATCAATTGATAGGTTATTTGATCTAATCCATATTATTGAGTTAAGTGTGCAGGATTAACTACGATAAACAGAAAACACAAAAGCAAGAATAATGAGTCGAAGTTTGATGAACCTTTAAGAGTTCGATGAATCGTCGGAGATGTCACGGAACCAACCGAGAAGAAATCGGGAATCTATTGGAAGTTCGTCAAGAGATCGTTTGGAGGTTCGCAGAGATCACCGAGAAGTCTCAGCTACTCTTTAAAGTCATCACAAGTTCGAGCATGCTTGGACCCCGTCGAAGGAAGTTCGTCGAAAAGCTCGTCGGAACAAAACTTGACGTTCATGGTTAATAAATTGCTTAAGATATGTTTTGTTATGTAGTTCACTTGTAATTAGGATTAGGATTAAGAAGATAAGCCTATATCCTGTTAGGGGCCAATCAAATAAAAGTCGAGAGTTGGTTTGGGCTAAAAGAAAGCCAAACCAAGTGAATCGAGAGTTTATGGCGTGGCCCAAGCACCGAAAGTGCTGGGGCGGTGACACCTCTGAAGTTGGCGATGGCAATCCCGCCCAGCACCGAACGCTGGGCGGTGGCACTGCTATGGGCGGTGGCACCGCCAGCATCGGGAACCCAAAGAGGATTTGATTTTTGGAGCCCAAATTTTGGAGCCCAAATTTGAATCCTCTTGAGGCCTATAAATACCCCTCAAATCTCAGTTGAGATTACAACCTTTTGAGCAGCAAGAGTTTGAGAGAAAGATCTTAGAAAAGTGTTAGCTTGCTTTCGTTTCAATTTGCTAGTGTTCACCTCATCTCTTCTCTTCTCGAAAATCTGTAAGAGAGTGAACTGCTTGTAAAGAGTTGTAAGAGGGGTATTTACCCTTCCATTTCAAGAAGCTTGCTAGTGGAAGGTGGGAGCCTCATCGAAGAGGGGCCTCACAAGTGGAGTAGGTCATTTGACCGAACCACTCTAACATCGGCGTGATCTGTGGTTTGCATTTCATTATTGTTATTTATATTATTGCAAATCTTCTTATATGCTCTAGTTCCTTATTACTTTTGCTGCGCATATTTAAGAATACGCTTTCAAGTTTAAACTTGTCAAGTTCCGCTCTCTTCATACGAAAGATTTTTCAGAAAACCCAAGTTTTTATCCGCTGCACTAATTCACCCCCCCCTCTTAGTGCTGCTTCGATCCTAACAGCCATCGCCTGACAGGGGTGGTTGCACCGCCCAGTCTCACTCAGAGACTGAGCCCAAGTGGTGCCACCGACTGACTAGGGTAGTTGCACCGCTTGACAAAGTTTGGAGACCGAGCTTAGGTGGTTCCACCTCCTGTCAAGGGCGGTTGCACCGCCCAGCCTAGCTCGGAGATTGAGCCCTGGGCGGTGCCACCGCCAACCCAGGCGGTGCCACCGCTGGCCAAGAAATCTGGGTTCGAATGGGCTGATCCATTCGGATCAATTTGGGTCTGTCAAGGGCCCAATTGCCCCTAGATTAAGTTAACGAGATCACCTCCTATTCCTAACTTAATCTACATGCTAACTACGATATTTCTTAAGATATTTACTACAACTTGCTCCAGTGTGTCAATCGCTTCTTCCGGCGAACATCCGATGAACCTTCGGTGATGCTTCGATAGACTTCCCGCAAACTCCTGGACTTGCGACGATACACTTGGCGAGTTTCGACGAGCTTCTTTGGCATGCTCCTGGACTTCTCGGATTTGTTCCCGCAGAACCTCCGACGATCGTCCGGACTTTTATCGAACTCTCGAACCCCCAACGTGATCATAGTATTGACTCCTGCGTAACTCCTGCCGCATGTCTTACTTCCATCGTAGTTAATCTTGCACATTTAAACAAAACTTCGATCGAGACAATTAATCCTAAGCAATTAACCAAGTTGTCCAGCATATCATTGGTCCCTCGACGCTTTGTCCGATTCTTTGACGCATCGTCCTCTCCTGCGGTCTATTGCGTAATCGGCCAGTTGACTACGCAACTTCGATATCCTTAGCACAATACCCACTCTTCTTGACCCGATGCCCAAGTCCACGACCCGAAGTCTTCTGTCGATACATCGACCGATCTATCGACCCAACGTCCAATCTTCTGACAGGTTCCTTCGGCACAACATGATTTTTCCAACTTTAATTGTCTCATCCTGATCGTAGCATCCTACGTCACTTAAAACGTAGATTAAATCATAAACATATATCAAGTGGCTTCATAATCAAAAGATGAGATTCAACAATCTCCCCCTTTTTGATGATGACAACCACTTGATGATGGAGTTAACCTTAACTCCCAGAGTTTAAACAAACTCCCCCTATCAATATGTCATATTGATAGAAACTCTGGGATTCAAAAATCCAAGCAACATGTAATCATAAACTTATGCATAACTTGTAATGTCATCAACACACTTCTCCCCTTTTGTGATCAACAAAAAGGAGAAGTTCAACTCATTGCATGAAAAACGTAATATCCATTTTTACCATCATGCAAGTTTTGAAGCTAGAAAATTTAGCAAGTGTTACATCATGCTTAGAACATTCAAGCTATCAAGTTTTAGATATGCATGTTTTACAACATACAAGATAGCACTTTTGCTTCTTTTGAGATAGCAACTTCTACATCGTGTAAGCTAGCAAATTAGAGATGTTCAAGAAGGCAACTCTTGCTTCTTGAAATATGTAAATTTTGTTAACTTTGCTAGATGCCCAAGTTAGCATGTTTTGCTTCTTTAGATAGGCAAGATAGCACTTTTGTAATTTTTGTTTCTTAAGATGTTCCAAATAGCTACATCTTGCATGCTAGCAATGTTACAACATTTTAGAACATGCAAGCTAGCAATTTAGATATGTTCAAGAAAGCAACTCTTGCTTCTTGAAATATGCAAGTTTGATAGATGTGCACGTTAGCATGTTTTGCTTCTTCTTGAGATTTGAAGCTAGAAATTATCGGTGATGTTCAAGATAGCAATTTCTTCTCTTTTGAGAAGTGTAATTTTTGCTTTCATCTTGAATTGTGCAAGCTAGCTAGTTTGCCTCTTTTCATGATGTCCATGATAGAAATTCTTGCTCTCCCTTTGTCATTGTCAAAAAGAAGGGAAGACCCTTATATCAATTTTCAGATTATGAAAAAGGTGAGTAATCATTCTTATTTTAAAATTTCATAATTGAGATAAACATTGAATTCAAATTAAGGCAATTTTAATCATGATTCACATCATATGTAATACATCACATACATCATAATAAAAGGCATAAGTATTGCATGCACAATGCCAAATCTTCATGTATATAAAATATAACATCATCATTACATGCATGATTCCAAATCATCATTCTATCAAAAAATGATAATTATTGATTTTCACATTATTAAAAAAAAATCAAAGTGTTGCATGCCTTTTTATCTAAGGGAAAAATCATCATGCATTTTTATCTAAAGGAAAAATCATAGTGTTGCATGCATCATTCCAAAACATTTCAAGCCATGCAAGCCATAAATATAAAAAAATCATGTCATGAAGGATAAAATCATTTGAATATCAAAAGACATGATTCATATAGTAAATATCTTCTTTAAATAAAATATCAAGAAAACTCATAGGAGTATAAAGAAGATATCTTGTTTTAAAAGAAAATCAAGTAATAAATCGAATAACTCACAAGGAAAAATCATGATTCATTTAGAAAATCTCCTCTTATGAAAATATCAAGTAGAATCATAAGATATCGATTAATGAGAAATTTTGATTCATAATAAAATCTCATGTATCGAATGTCGAGAAATCAAAATGATGATTTATATAAAAAATATCATAAGTTATATTCAAGAGAAAAATCATCATTCATTTTTAACTCATTCAATTTGTCAAATCAATATTTCTTACATATGCATTATATCAAAACATGGTTTCAAATGTTTGACATATAACATGCAGAAATTAAAAAATTGAAAGGAGAAAGGAATAATTAAAATGTACAAAGATTTCAACCATCTCATAAACAAATGTAAGACCAAGTTACGAATCTAAAATTCCATGAATCAAAATGATCATCAAAGGTAATCTCATATTATTCTAAGAAATCAATATCATGATTTTCATAAAACTCGTTTCAAATTCAAACCATCAAAATCACTTTTATGATTCACAAAATTCATAACATAGGTAGATTCATGATTTCATTGATAATATATTTTCTTTTTTTTTTTAAGTATTTCATTTTAAGTGATTGATTTCATGTTAGCATGCTTTTTCATTTATGTTAAATAAAAACATGCATCAACGTATAGGATCAAAAAATGAATTTCGTCATAAAAACATCAAGATCAATAGATTCTCAAAAATGAATTGTTATGATCAAGAAAATCTGAAATTGAAATTTAACACTTTCATGCATTCTGACATGGTTTTGCCACATGTTTTTCAAATACACTCATGAAAATAATACATGCTTATCATCATGTATAACTTAAAATCTCATGCATAAAATTGTCAATCATGGTATCAAAATGTTTAATATTACATCATTATAAATTTCTTCAAACATGATTTTATTTAATCAAAATAAAAAAATAACAATGAAAATTAATATGATACAAATTATTACTTCTTAACCACATATAGCATGATATTAAACTTCTTAATATTTTCACTAAGACATCAAGCATTGTTTTAATCAAAATTAGAAATAATCAAGATACACATTTTTTCTTCTTAAGAAAAACATACATATGATCATTAGATTTAAATCTAACATTTTATTCCATTAACATAAAACATGTAATTTTCATTATTATTTTCAAAATTATGAGCATGATCATATTCTTGCATTTTTAAATTTTTTTAATATATAAATTTGAAGAAAAATAATTATTCTAAAAAATAAAATGCATCATGGAAAACATCAAGTAATTTTAAAATAAATTAAGGGGGTTTTCGATTACCTCATCGTAGAATGTCGTTAAGGCGTAGTTTGCCACATCGCCTTTCTTGATTTTCTCCTCATCTTCGGAGAAGTTCGATTCATCCCAATTTTTGTTCTTCTTCTTGCATTCAAATCAAGTAGTTCCATTATTTTTGCTTTTTAATTTTTGTTTCATTTGTAGTTAAAGTTTACCATCACTTTAGCTTATACTCGAGTAGTCTTCAAATGTTCTATGTCCCAAATCCTTCCGGTTCTTTGGAAGGTTTTATTGTTCATCATGTTCATTGTGCACCATTTCATATGTCATCAATGAACCGAAAGTTCTTCAAGTGAAAAAATATTTAAATCTTTTGTTTCTTTTATTGCTATTGCTTTTGATTCCCAAGCTTTAGAAAGTGATCGTAAAACTTTACTAACAAATTCAAAATTCGAGAAACATTTTCCAAGAGCTTTTAAACCATTGATGATATCTGTGAAATGGGTGTAAATGTCAACAATGGTTTAGCTCGGCTTCATTCGAAAAAGCTCGAAATCATGCATCAAAAAATTGATTTTCGAATTATTAACTCTAGAAGTGCCTTCGTGTGTGATTTCAAATGTGTGTCATATGTCGAAAGCCGTTTCGCACAAAGAAACCCGATTGAATTCATTTTTATCTAAGGCGCAAAACAAGGCATTCATAGCCTTTGCGTTTAAAGAAAAATACTTCTTCTCCAAATCCGACCATTCATTCATCGGTTTAGAGGGAAGTTGAAAACTGTTTTTAACAATATTCCATAAATCCAAATTTATAGAAATCAAGAAAACTCTCATTCGAGTTTTCCAATAAGTGTAGTACAATCCATTAAACAATGGTGGACGAACAACCGATAAGGCCTCTTGAAAGCCATGAAGAGCCTTTTCTCTCGGGTGTAAATCTGAAATGAGAAATACCAGGCTCTGATACCAATTATTAGGATCAAGAGCACTAAGAGGGGGGGGGGGGTGAATTAGTGCAGTAGAAAACTTTCGATGATTAAAATTGCATTCGTACGATAAAAGTTTTTTTGGTAAGAAAGCCGATTCATAAATCACTTTAACTTGTGATCAACCGAGATGCAGTTAAAGCAAATATATAGAGGAAGTTTGCAGTTAAGATAGACAATAGAATGTAATAGCAAACTGGAATATGACGTTTGTACGATAAAAGCGATTCCGGTATGAAAGTCGATTCATAAATCACTTTAACTTCTGATCAAGCGAGATGCAGTTAAAGGAAAGATATAAAGGCAGTTTGCAGTTATGATGGAAATTAGAATGTAAGCGCAAACTGAAATATGATATTCGTACGATAAAACCGATTTCTGTCCTAACGCGGATTCGAAAAATACTTAACTATGAAATACGTTCGTAAATGAGTAGAAGGCAGTAAGCTACTGAGGAGGTTTGCAGTAAAGATAAGATGCTCAAAGTAAATGCAAACCGAGATTTAGAGTGGTTCGGTCAATCTTGACCTACATCCACTTTTGGCTTCCTCCACCGACGAGGTCACTAACGTCCACTAGAGGCCTTCCTTCAATAGGCGAAGGCCAACCACCTTTTACGGTTTCACTCCTTTTGACGAGCTTAGGAGACAACCCTTACACACTTTTCTCTCATCTCTTGAAAGATCAAAACTTGGAAGAAAAGAGGGAGGAAAACTTTTAACTCATACAACACTTTTGAGCTCTAAAAATCATAGAGTAAGATTGGATTTTTGGTGCCCTTTCATGCAAGGAAAGGGTGAGGTATATATAGGCCCCAAACTGATTTGAATTTGGAGCTCAAAAATTTCTTTTCCTGGATTTCCGAGGTCCTGGCGGTACTACCTCTTGACTCGGGCGGTACAACTGCCTGGCAGATTGGAGACTGAGCCTCTGGGCGGTGCCACCGCCTGATAGGGGCGATTGCACCGTCCAGTCTCGCTCGGAGACTGTACCCAGGCGGTGCCACCGCCTGACTAGGGCGGTTGCACCGCTTGGCAGAGCTCGGAGACCGAGCTCAAGCGGTTCCACCGCCTGTCAGTAGCGGTTGCACCACCCAGCCTAGCTTAGAGACTGAGCCCTGGGCGGTGCCACCGCTGACCCAAGGGGTGCCATCGCTGGCCAAGAAATCTGGGTTCAAATGAGCTGATCCATTCGACCCAATTTGGGTCTGTCAAGGGCCCAATTGCCCCCAGATTAAGTTAATGGGATCACCTCTCTTTCCTAACTTAATCTACATGCTAACTACGATATTTCTTAAGACATTTACTACAACTTGCTCTAGTGCGTCAATCGCTTCTTCCGGCGAGCTATCGACGAACTTCCAGCGAACATCCGACGAACCTTCGACGATGCTCCGGCGGACTTCCAGCAAACTCCTGGACTTGCGACGATCCACTTGGCGAGTTCCGACAAGCTTCTTTGGCAAGCTCCTGGACTTCTCGGATTTGTTCCCGTAGAACCTCCGACAACCGTCCGGACTTCCGTCGAACTCTCGAACCCCCAATATGATCATAGTCTTGACTTTGACGCAACTTCTGCTACATGTCTTACTTCCATCATAGTTAATCCTGCATATGTAAAACAAATCTTTGATTAAGATAATTAATCCTAAGTAATTAACAATGTTGACTGGCATGTCATTGGTCCCTTGACGCTTCGTTTGATTATTCGGCGCATTGTCCTCTCCTGCGGCCTATTGCCCAATCGGCCAATTGACTCTACAACCTCGATATTCGTGGCATAATACCCACTCTTCTTGGCCCGATGCACGAGTCCACAGCCCGAAGCCTTCTGTCGATACGTCGACCGATCCACGGCCCGACGTCCAATCTTCTAACATGTTCCTTCGGCACAACATGATTTTATCTGCTTTAATTGTCTCATCCTTATCGAAACATCCTGCGTCACTCAAAACACAGATTAAATCATAAACATATATAAAGTGGTATCATCATCAAAATACGAGATTCGACAATCTCCACCTTTTTTATGATGACAACCACTCGATGACGGAGTTAACCTTCACTCCCGGAGTTTAAACAAACTCCCCCTATCAATATGCCATATTGATAGAAACTCTGGGATTCAAAAATCCAAGCAACATATCATCATAAACTTATGCATAAATGTCATGTCATCAACATAATTCTCCCCCTTTGTCATCCTTCTCCCCCTTTGTCATCAACAAAAAGGAGAAGTACAACTATTCTTGTGTTTGTGATATAAGTTTAACTCATTGCATAAAAACATCATATCCATTTTTACCCTCATGCAAGTTTTGAAGCTAGAAAATTTAGCAAGTGTTACATCATGCTTAGAACATTTAAGCTATCAAGTTTTAGATATGTAAATTTTACAACATACAAGATAGCACTTTTGCTTCTTTTGAGATAGCAACTTCTACATCGTGTAAGCTAGCAAATTAGAGATGTTCAAGAAGGCAACTCTTGCTTCTTGAAATATGTAAATTTTATTAACTTTGTTAGATGTGCAAGTTAGCATGTTTTTCTTCTTTAGATAGGCAAGATAGCACTTTTGTAATTTTTGTTTCTTAAGATGTTCAAAATAGCTACATCTTGCAAGCTAGCAATGTTACAACATTTTAGAACATGCAAGCTAGCAATTTAGAGATGTTCAAGAAAGCAACTCTTGCTTCTTGAAATATGCAAGTTTGCTAGATGTGCACGTTAGCATGTTTTGCTTCTTCTTGAGATTTGAAGCTAGCAATTATCGGTGATGTTCAAGATAGCAATTTCTTCTCTTTTGAGAAGTGTAATTTTTGCTTTCATCTTGAATTGTGCAAGCTAGCTAGTTTGCCTCTTTTCATGATGTCCATGATAGAAATTCTTGCTCTCCCTTTGTCATTGTCAAAAAAAAGGGAAGACCCTTATATCAATTTTCAGATTATGAAAAAGGTGAGTAATCATTCTTATTTTAAAATTTCATAATTGAGATAAACATTGAATTCAAATTAAGGCAATTTTAATCATGATTCACATTATATGTAATACATCACATACATCATAATAAAAGGCATAAGTATTGCATGCACAATGCCAAATCTTCATGTATATAAAATATAACATCATCATTACATGCATGATTCCAAATCATCATTCTATCAAAAAATGATAATTATTGATTTTCACATTATTTAAAAAAAATCAAAGTGTTGCATGCCTTTTTATCTAAGGGAAAAATCATCATGCATTTTTATCTAAAGGAAAAATCATAGTGTTGCATGCATCATTCCAAAACATTTCAAGCCATGCAAGCCATAAATATAAAGAAATCATGTCATGAAGGATAAAATCATTTGAATACCAAAAGACATGATTCATATAGTAAATATCTTCTTTAAATAAAATATCAAGAAAACTCATAGGAGTATAAAGAAGATATCTTGTTTTAAAAGAAAATCAAGTAATAAATCGAATAACTCACAAGGAAAAATCATGATTCATTTAGAAAATCTCCTCTTATGAAAATATCAAGTAGAATCATAAGATATTGATTAATGAGAAATTTTGATTCATAATAAAATCTCATGTATCGAATGTCGAGAAATCAAAATGATGATTTATATAAAAAATATCATAAGTTATATTCAAGAGAAAAATCAACATTCATTTTTAACTCATTCAATTTGTCAAATCAATATTTCTTACATATGTATTATATCAAAACATGGTTTCAAATGTTTGACATATAACATGCAGAAATTAAAAAATTGAAAGGAGAAAGGAATAATTAAAATGTACAAAGATTTCAACCATCTCATAAACAAATGTAAGACCAAGTTACGAATCTAAAATTCCATGAATCAAAATGATCATCAAAGGTAATCAATCTCATGTTATTCTAAGAAATCAATATCATGATTTTCATAAAACTCGTTTCAAATTCAAACCATCAAAATCACTTTTATGATTCACAAAATTCATAACATAGGTAGATTCATGATTTCATTGATAATATATATATATATATATATATATATATATATTTAAGTATTTCATTTTAAGTGATTGATTTCATGTTAGCATGCTATTTCATTTATGTTAAATAAAAACATGCATCAACGTATAGGATCAAAAAATGAATTTCGTCATAAAACCATCAAGATCAATAGATTCTCAAAAATGAATTGTTATGATCAAGAAAATCTGAAATTGAAATTTAACACTTTCATGCATTCTGACATGGTTTTGCCACATGTTTTTCAAATACACTCATGAAAATAATACATGCTTATCATCATGTATAACTTAAAATCTCATGTATAAAATTGTCAATCATGGTATCAAAATGTTTAATATTACATCATTATAAATTTCTTCAAACATGATTTTATTTAATCAAAATAAAAAAATAACAATGAAAATTAATATGATACAAATTATTACTTCTTAACCACATATAGCATGATATTAAACTTCTTAATATTTTCACTAAGACATCAAGCATTGTTTTAATCAAAATTAGAAATAATCAAGATACACATTTTTTCTTCTTAAGAAAAACATACATATGATCATTAGATTTAAATCTAACATTTTATTCCATTAACATAAAACATGTAATTTTCATTATTATTTTCAAAATTATGAGCATGATCATATTCTTGCATTTTTAAATTTTTTTAATATATAATTTTGAAGAAAAATAATTATTCTAAAAAATAAAATGCATCATGGAAAACATCAAGTAATTTTAAAATAAATTAAGGGGGTTTTCGATTACCTCATCGTAGAATGTCGTTAAGGCGTAGTTTGCCACATCACCTTTCTTGATTTTCTCCTCATCTTCGGAGAAGTTCGATTCATCCCAATTTTTGTTCTTCTTCTTGCATTCAAATCAAGTAGTTCCATTATTTTTGCTTTTTAATTTTTGTTTCATTTGTAGTTAAAGTTTACCATCACTTTAGCTTATACTCGAGTAGTCTTCAAATGTTCTATGTCCCAAATCCTTCCGGTTCTTTGGAAGGTTTTATTGTTCATCATGTTCATTGTGTACCATTTCATATGTCATCAATGAACCGAAAGTTCTTCAAGTGAAAAAATATTTAAATCTTTTGTTTCTTTTATTGCTATTGCTTTTGATTCCCAAGCTGTAGAAAGTGATCGTAAAACTTTACTAACAAATTCAAAATTCGAGAACCATTTTCCAAGAGCTTTTAAACCATTGACGATATCTGTGAAATGGGTGTAAATGTCAACAATGGTTTAGCTCGGCTTCATTCGAAAAAGCTCGAAATCATGCATCAAAAAATTGATTTTCGAATTATTAACTCTAGAAGTGCCTTCGTGTGTGATTTCAAATGTGTGTCATATGTCGAAAGCCATTTCGCACAAAGAAACCTGATTGAATTCATTTTTATCTAAGGCGCAAAACAAGGCATTCATAGCCTTTGCGTTTAAAGAAAAATACTTCTTCTCCAAATCCGACCATTCATTCATCGGTTTAGAGGGAAGTTGAAAACTGTTTTTAATAATATTCCATAAATCCAAATTTATAGAAATCAAGAAAACTCTCATTCGAGTTTTCCAATAAGTGTAGTACAATCCGTTAAACAATGGTGGACGAACAACCGATAAGGCCTCTTGAAAGCCATGAAGAGCCTTTTCTCTCGGGTGTAAATCTGAAATGAGAAATACCAGGCTCTGATACCAATTATTAGGATCAAGAGCACTAAGAGGGGGGGGGTGAATTAGTGCAGTAGAAAACTTTCGATGATTAAAATTGCATTCGTACGATAAAAGCGATTTTGGTAAGAAAGCCGATTCATAAATCACTTTAACTTGTGATCAACCGAGATGCAGTTAAAGCAAATATATAGAGGAAGTTTGCAGTTAAGATAGACAATAGAATGTAATAGCAAACTGGAATACGACGTTCGTACGATAAAAGCGATTCCGGTATGAAAGTCGATTCATAAATCACTTTAACTTCTGATCAAGCGAGATGCAGTTAAAGGAAAGATATAAAGGCAGTTTGCAGTTATGATGGAAATCAGAATGTAAGCACAAACTGAAATATGATATTCGTACGATAAAACCGATTTCTGTCCTAACGCCGATTCGAAAAATACTTAACTATGAAATACGTTCGTAAATGAGTAGAAGGCAGTAAGCTACTGAGGAGGTTTGCAGTAAAGATAAGATGCTCAAAGTAAATGCAAACCGAGATTTAGAGTGGTTCGGTCAATCTTGACCTACATCCACTTTTGGCTTCCTCCACCGACGAGGTCACTAACGTCCACTAGAGGCCTTCCTTCAATAGGCGACGGCCAACCACCTTTTACGGTTTCACTCCTTTTGACGAGCTTAGGAGACAACCCTTACACACTTTTCTCTCATCTCTTGAAAGATCAAAACTTGGAAGAAAAGAGGGAGGAAAACTTTTAACTCATACAACACTTTTGAGCTCTAAAAATCATAGAGTAAGATTGGATTTTCGGTGCCCTTTCATGCAGGAAAGGGTGAGGTATATATAGGCACTAAACTGATTTGAATTTGGAGCTCAAAAATGTCTTTTCCTGGATTTCCAAGGTCCTGGCGGTACTACCTCTTGACTCGGGCGGTACAACTGCCTGGCAGATTGGAGACTGAGCCTCTGGGCGGTGCCACCGCCTGACAGGGGCGATTGCACCGTCCAGTCTCGCTCGGAGACTGTACCCAAGCGGTGCCACCGCCTGACTAGCAGTTGCACCACCCAGCCTAGCTTAGAGACTAAGCCCTGGGCGGTGCCACCGCTGACCCAAGGGGTGCCATCGCTGGCCAAGAAATCTGGGTTCAAATGGGCTGATCCATTCGACCCAATTTGGGTCTGTCAAGGGCCCAATTGCCCGCAGATTAAGTTAATGGGATCACCTCTCTTTCCTAACTTAATCTACATGCTAACTACGATATTTCTTAAGACATTTACTACAACTTGCTCTAGTGCGTCAATCGCTTCTTCCGGCGAGCTATCGACGAACTTCCAGCGAACATCCGACGAACCTTCGACGATGCTCCGGCAGACTTCCAGCAAACTCCTGGACTTGCGACGATCCACTTGGCGAGTTCCGACAAGCTTCTTTGGCAAGCTCCTGGACTTCTCGGATTTGTCCCCGTAGAACCTCTGACAACCGTCCGGACTTCCGTCGAACTCTCGAACCCCCAATATGATCATAGTCTTGACTTTGACGCAACTTCTGCTGCATGTCTTACTTCTATCATAGTTAATTCTGCATATGTAAAACAAATCTTTGATTAAGATAATTAATCCTAAGTAATTAACAAAGTTGTCTGGCATGTCATTGGTCCCTTGACACTTCGTTTGATTATTCGACGCATTGTCCTCTCCTGCGGCCTATTGCCCAATCGGCCAATTGACTCTGCAACCTCGATATTCGTGGCACAATACCCACTCTTCTTGGCCCGATGCACGAGTCCACAGCCCGAAGCCTTCTGTCGATACGTCGACCGATCCACGGCCCGACGTCCAATCTTCTAACATGTTCCTTCGGCACAACATGATTTTACCTGCTTTAATTGTCTCATCTTTATCGAAACATCCTGCGTCACTCAAAACGCAGATTAAATCATAAACATATATAAAGTGGTATCATCATCAAAATACGAGATTCAACAATCTCCACCTTTTTTATGATGACAACCACTCGATGACGGAGTTAACCTTAACTCCCGGAGTTTAAACAAACTCCCCCTATCAATATGCCATATTGATAGAAACTCTGGGATTCAAAAATCCAAGCAACATATCATCATAAACTTATGCATAAATGTCATGTCATCAACATAATTCTCCCCCTTTGTCATCCTTCTCCCCCTTTGTCATCAACAAAAAGGAGAAGTACAACTATTCTTGTGTTTGTGATATAAGTTCAACTCATTGTTTGAAAAACATCATATCCTTTTTTACCCTCATGCAAGTTTTGAAGCTAGAAAATTTAGCAAGTGTTACATCATGCTTAGAACATTTAAGCTATCAAGTTTTAGATATGTAAATTTTACAACATACAAGATAGCACTTTTGCTTCTTTTGAGATAGCAACTTCTACATCGTGTAAGCTAGCAAATTAGAGATGTTCAAGAAGGCAACTCTTGCTTCTTGAAATATGTAAATTTTGTTAACTTTGCTAGATGTGCAAGTTATCATGTTTTTCTTCTTTAGATAGGCAAGATAGCACTTTTGTAATTTTTGTTTCTTAAGATGTTCAAAATAGCTACATCTTGCAAGCTAGCAATGTTACAACATTTTAGAACATGCAAGCTAGCAATTTAGAGATGTTCAAGAAAGCAACTCTTGCTTCTTGAAATATGCAAGTTTGATAGATGTGCACGTTAGCATGTTTTGCTTCTTCTTGAGATTTGAAGCTAGCAATTATCGGTGATGTTCAAGATAGCAATTTCTTCTCTTTTGAGAAGTGCAATTTTGCTTTCATCTTGAATTGTGCAAGCTAGCTAGTTTGCCTTTTATCATGATGTCCACGCTAGAAATTTTTGCTACCCCTTTGTCATTGTCAAAAAGAAGGGAAGACCCTTATATCAATTTTCATATTATGACAAAGGTGAGTAATCATTCTTATTTTAAAATTCCATAATTGAGATAAATCTTGAATTCAAATTAAGGCAATTTTAATCATGATTTACATCATATGCGATAAATCACATACATCATAATTAATGGCATAAGTATTGCATGCATAATGCCAAATCATCATGTATATAAAATATAACATCATCATTACATGCATGATTCCAAATCATCATTCTATCATAAAATGATAATTATTGATTTTCACATTATTTCAAAGAAAATCAAAGTGTTGCATGCCTTTTTATCTAAGGGAAATATCATAGTGTTGCATGCATTTTTATCTAAGGGAAAAATCATAGTGTTGCATGCATCATTCCAAAACATTTCAAGGCATTTAAGCCATAAATACAAAGAAATCATGTCATAAGGATAAAATTATTTGAATACCAAATTACATGATTCATATAGTAAATATCTTCTTTAAATAAAATATCAAGAAAAATCATAGGAGTACAAAGAAGAGATATTGTTTTAAAAAAAAATCAAGTAATAAATCCAAGAACTCACCAGGAAAAATCATGAATCATTTAGAAAATCTCCTCTTATGAAAATATCAAGTAGAATCGTAGGAGATCGATTAATAAGAAATTTTGATTCATAATAAAATCTCATGTATCGAATGTCAAGAAATCAAAATAATGATTTATATAAAAAATATCACAAGTTATATTCAAGTGAAAAATCATCATTCATTTTCAACTCATTCAATTTGTCAAATCAACATTTCTTAGATATGCATGATACCAAAACATGGTTTCAAATGTTTGACATATAACATGCATAAATTTAAAAATTGAAAGGAGAAGGGAATAATTTAAAAGTACAAACATTTTAATCATCTCATAAATAAATGTAGCAGAATATTTGAATGTCAACACAAACAATGCTCAGCTCTTGACAGAGATTATTAGAGACTCAAGATCCAGTATGGAGCACGATCTCAAATTGGAGCACATTACCCGAAGAGAAAAAGATATTTTTATCAAATTTAATTTTGCTATTAACTAAAGATCTTGGGAATGATGTTAAATACTATATCCACAGATAGTCTTGACATATCTGAACATATATTTTATTTGTTGGCTACAGTTATGAGTTATAGTCTACAGCATGTGTAGTCATAACTACAGCATGTGCACTCAATGAGTTACTTGGCTTTGTCTATGACTTGTATAGATAAAGCTATTTGTAGAAAACTTTTTTTTTGATAAGTAAAAGTAAATTGATTTTGTGTAAAGTTTCTACAAATAGCTTTGTCTATACAAGTTATAGATGAAGCTAGGTAACTCGTAGAGTACTCATGCGGTACTTATGACTACACATGCTGTAGACTATAACTCTTAACTATGGCCAACAAATAAAATGTAAAGTCTAGATATGCCAAGATTTCCTATGGGTACAACTTTTAACATCATGCCTAAGATCTTTAGCTAATAGCAAAATTGAATTTGATAAAAAAAAATTTTTCTCTTCGTGTAAAGTTCTCCATTTTGAGATCATTCTCCATACATAATCTTGAGTTTCTAATAATCTCTATCAAGAGCTGAGCATTATTTGTTTGTTAACACTCAAAGATTTTGCTACATCTTTCCTTCCACATCCACCAAATAGCGCATCTGAATATAAACTTTGCCAATTATGTAAGAGGCCCTTTTCTTGAAAAATATTGAATGAGGTCACCTAATTCTTGATGCAACTTTGGTTGTGGCATTCTATTGAGTTTGAATCACTGGAGAATCTCCTTCCATATCCATTTAGTATAGTCACAAGCAAAATAGAGGTGGTCAATAGTTTCTTCTTGTTGCATGCAAAGGGAGCATCAGTTAATATGATAGATACCTCTTCTTTTCATATTGTCTATTGTAGGTAGTTTATTCAGAAGGACCTGCCATGTACATAAGGAATGTCTCTGTGATCCCGGTCGATCCCATGTCCAACTACTTGGGAGCCACTTGTTATTTCTTTGCCTAATTTGGTTCCATACGGATGTGGCACTAAATTTACCATTTTCATGAAGCCAAATAAGTATATCTGAAGAGTTGTTCCTGATTGGAATAACTATGATAGTCGACCAAAGTGATAACATTTAAGGAGAAATAGGAGTAGGGAGACACAAGGTACCATTAGCAGTGAACTCAGAAACCTTCCAATCTTTGGGAGCCCTAAGGTCTTTTTGTATTCTATCACCATATAATTGAAATATACTTTTCCCGTTCACCCATGGATCGTACCACATATTAGTATTAGTTCCAATAGAGATTGCATAAGAAATGGGTTTGATTAGTCAATTCCTTGCCATTAAAATTTCTTTCCAAGCTGCAGAGTGGTATGTTCTTATTGAAATTTCCCAAATCGATTCCTTTGAAAGATACCTAGCAGAAACCCATTGTGACCATAAGGAACATTTATTTTGCAAAAGGTCCCACAATTGCTTTACCAAACATGCTTTATTCCAATCTCTAGTATTTCTCAGGTTCAGCCCCCCTTCATCTTTCGGTTTGCAGATGCTGTCCCAATTTACCATATGCATTGTCTTATCATTTGTGTCATTCCAGAAGAAGTTTATTAATAACCCTTCAATATCTTGGAGAAGTCCAACAGGCAGAAGAAATGCATTAGACCAATATATAGAGTAAGAGTACAACACCGAACGGATGAGTTCAAGTCATCCTGCTTATGAAAGAAGCCTATTTTTGTAGGAGGAAATTCTGTTCTTTATTTTTTGCAAGATAGGCTAATAGTGGGTTTTGTGAATGCTAGTGGATATGAGTGGGAGACCTAGATATGTAACTGACATATTTCCCTCAATAACCCCTAAAGTATGTGCAATAATGTCTTTGTCCTCAATGCAAGGGCTCATGTAGACTTTACTTTTCGCATGATTTAACTAAAGGCCAGAAACTATACCAAAATCATTTAGAATAGTATCTAGGTTTCTTACTAAAGTTGAATTATTCTGAAGAAAGATAAGGAGATCATTTGTAAAGATTATATGTGATATATGAATAAGGCCAGCATGGGGTACCTTAATACTACCATCAGAAATCGCATATTTCAACATACAGCTGAGTCCTTCCATTGCAATAGTAAAGAGATATGGAGAGAGTGGATCGCCTTGTCGGATGCCATTCTTGCTCCCAAAAAAACCAATAGATGAGCCATTGAAGAGTATTGAAAACTTTGAAGTTTCTAAGCAACATTGAATCCAATTAACCCATTGCTGAGGGAAGTTTATACCAAGGAGCATCTTATAGATAAAGTTTAAAACTTTACTAACAAGTTCAAAATTCGAGAAACATTTGCTAAGAGCTTTTAAACCATTGACAATATCCGTGAAACGGTGGGTGTATATGTCAACAATGGTTTCGCTCGGCTTCATTCGAAAAAGCTCGAAATCATGCATCAAAAAATTGATTTTCGAATCTTTAACTCTAGAAGTGCTTTCATGTGTGATTTCAAGAGTATACCATATGTCAAAAGCCGTTTCGCATAAAGAAACCCGATTGAATTCATTTTTATCTAAGGCGCAAAATAAGGCATTCATTGCCTTTAGAGTTTCTAAGCAACATTAAATCCAATTAACCCATTGTTGAGGGAAGTTCATACTGAGGAGCATCTTATAGATAAAGTTCCTATTAACTGAGTCAAAGGCTTTTCGTAGATCAGCTTTAAAATAGATTTTTCTCCCTCTTGCTTTTGAGTGCAGATCCTTGACCAAGTCATTAGCAAGCAGAATATTATGATGTATACTTCTCCCTTTGATGAAAGTAGCCTGATTTAGACTAATTATCTTGTGTATTACCTTTTACAATCTACCTGCTAACACTTTGAGATGATATTGTAAATAAAGTTACATAAAGATATGGGTCGATAGTTCTCTAGTGAATCAGCCCCTGCATTCTTGGGAATTAAAGAAATACAAGTGTAATTCATCTCTTTAAGAATATGACCTGAAGAGAAAAAGTGTTGGCAAGCTTTAATCACATCATTACCAATAATAGACCATGTAATTTGGTAAAATTAAGTAGGAAATCTGTTTGGACCAGGGCTTTTGTGCTTCGGTGACTTAAAGACAACTCTTACTATTTCGTCATCTGTAATTGGGGCATTGAGGATAGAAATGGCACCCGAAACAAGCTTTCTAGTTGGCTCCATATGAATATTATTAGGTTGCCCTGCTTGGTTGAGTAAGGAATAAAAAAATTACTCAGTGTATGCTTTAACCTCATCTAAATTCTCAATAAGATTGTTATCTTTGTCTCTACATTTCCTGATACGGTTAACGGCTCTTTGAGCAGCATAAAAAAATTTAGTATTGGAATCCCCTAAAGTAAGCCAATGCTGTCGAGACTTCTGTTTTGCAAAACTTTCCTCCTACTTTAAGGCTTGCATGAAGTTATTTCAAGCTTCTGTCTCTTTGTCGATAAGATTCTCAACATGGGGCTGAAGTTGCAGCTCATGTTGCATTGCCATTAGTTCCTTTCTGCAAAATTGAACTCGAGTGATTTATAGAAACTTTACAACAATCAATTTACTTTTACTTACCAAAAAAAATATAAGACCAAGTCATGAATCTAAAATTCCATAAATCAAAATGACCATAAAAGGTAATCTCATGTTATTCCAAGAAATCAATATCATGATTTTGATAAAACACATTTCAAATTCAAATCATCAAAATCACTTTTATGGTTCACAAAATTCATAACATAGGTAGATTCATGATTTCATTGATAATATATTTTCCTTTTTTTTTTTAGGTATTTCATTTTAAGTGATTGATTCCATGTTAGCATGCTTTTTCATTTATGTTAAATAAAAACATGCATCAACGTTTAGGATCGAAAAATGAATTTCATCATAAAACCATCAAGATCAATAGATTCTAAAAAATGAATTGTTATGATCATGAAAATCCAAAAATGAAATTTAACACTTTCATGCATTCGGACATGGTTTTGCCATATATTTTTCAAATATACTCATGAAAATAACACATGTTTATCATCATGTATAACTTAAAATCTCATGCATAAAATTGTCAATCATGGTATCAAAATGTTTAAAATTACATCATTATGCATTTCTTCAAATATGATTTTATTTAATCAAAATTGAAAAATAACAATGGAAATCAATATGATACTTATTACTTCTTAACCACATATAGCATGATATTAAACTTCTTAATATTTTCATTAAGACATCAAGCATTGTTTTAATCAAAATCGGAAATAATCAAGATACACATTTTTTCTTCTTAAGAAAAACATACATATGATCATTAGATTTAAATCTAACATTTTATTCCATTAACATAAAACATGTAATTTTCATTGTTATTTTCAAAATTATGAGCATGATCATATTCGTGCATTTTTAATTTTTTTTAATATGTAATTTTCAATAAAAATAATTATTCTAAAAAAAAATGCATCATGGAAAACATCAAGTAATTTCAAAATAAATTAAGGGGGTTTCGATTACCTCATCGTTGAATGTCGTTAAGACGTAGTTTGCCACCTCGCCTTTCTTGATTTTCTCCTTGTCTTTGGAGGAGCTCGATTCATCCCAATTTTTGTTCTTCTTCTTGCATTCAAAGCAAGTAGTTCCATTCTTTTTGCTTTTTAATTTTTGTTTCATTTGTAGTTTAAGTTCACCATCACTTGAGCTTATGCTCAAGTGATCCTCAAATGTTCTATGTTCCAAATCCTTCCTGTTCTTTGGAAGGTTTTTTTGTTCATTATGTTCATTGTGCACCATTTCATATGTCATCAATAAACCGATAAGTTCTTCAAGTGAAAAAATATTTAAATCTTTTGTTTCTTTTATTGTCATTACTTTTGATTCTTAAGCTTCAGAAAGTGATCGTAAAACTTTACTAACAAGTTCAAAATTTGAGAAACATTTGCTAAGAGCTTTTAAACCATTGACGATATCCGTGAAACGGGTGTACATGTCAACAATGGTTTCGCTTGGCTTCATTCGAAAAAGCTCGAAATCATGCATCAAAAAATTGATTTTCGAATCTTTAATTCTAGAAGTGCCTTCGTTTGTGATTTCAAGAGTGTGCCATATGTCAAAAGCTATTTCGCATAAAAAAAACCCGATTGAATTCATTTTTATCTAAGGCACAAAACAAGGCATTCATAGTCTTTGCGTTTAAAGAAAAATACTTCTTCTCGAAATCCGACCATTCGTTCATCGGTTTAGAGGGAAGTTGAAAACTGTTTTCAACAATATTCCATAAATCTAAATTTATAGAAATCAAGAAAACTCTCATTTGAGTTTTCCAATAAATATAGTCCAATCCGTTAAACAACGGTGGACGAACAAACGATAAGGCCTCTTGAAAGCCATGAAGAGCCATTTCTCTCGGGTGTAAATCTGAAATGAGAAATACCGAGCTCCGATACCAATTGTTAGGATCAAGAGTACTAAGAGGGGGGGGGGGTGAATTAATGCAGCGGAAAACTTTCAACGATTAAAACTGCATTCGTACAATAAAAGTGATTTTGGTAAGAAAGTCGATTCATAAATCACTTTAATTTGTGATCAAGCGAGATGCAGTTAAAGCAAATATATAGAGGAAGTTTGCAGTTAAGATAGACAACAGAATATAATAGCAAACTGGAATACGACGTTCATACAATAAAAGCGATTCCGGTTTGAAAGCCGATTCGTAAATCACTTTAACTTGTGATCAAGCGAGATGCAGTTAAAGCAAAGATATAAAGGCAGTTTGTAGTTATGATGGTAATCAGAATGTAAACGCAAACTGAAATATGATGTTCGTACGATAAAATTGATTATCGTCTTAACGCCGATTTAGAAAATACTTAACTATGAAACACGTTCGTAAATGAGTAGAAGGCAGTAAGCTACTGAGGAGGTTTGCAATAAAGATAAGATACTCAAATTAAATGCAAGCTGAGATTTAGAGTGGTTCGGTCAATCTTGACCTATATCCACTTTTGGCTTCCTCCACCGACGAGGTCATCGACGTCCACTAGAGACCTTCCTTCAATAGGCGAAGGCCAACCACCTTTTATAGTTTCACTCCTTTTGACGTGCTTAGGAGACAACCCTTACAAACTTTTCTCTCCTCTCTTGAAAGATCAAAACTTGGAAGAAAAGAGGGAGGAGAACTTCTAGCCTTTATTACACTTTTGAGCTCTAAAAATCGCAGAGTAAGATTGGATTTCGGTGCTTTTTGGTTGTCATTTCATGCAGGAAAGGATGGGGTTTATATAGGCCACAAACTGGTTTGAATTTAGAGCTCAAAAGTGTCTTTTCCCGGATTTTCGGGGTCCTGGCAGTACTACTTCTTGACTGGGGCGGTACAACCGCTTTACAGAGCTCGGAGACTGAGCTCTGGCAGTGCCACCGCCTGACAGGGGCTGTTGCATGACCTAGTCTCACTCGGAGACTGTGCCCAAGCGGTGCCACCGCCTGGGGCGGTTGCACCACTTTGCAAAGCTCGGAGACCGAGCTCAAGAGGTTCCACCGACTGTCAAGGGTGGTTGTGTTGAATCTCGTATTTTGATGATGAAACCACTTGATATGTATTTATCTGTGTTTTGAGTAACGCAAGATGCTTCGATCAGGATGAGACAATTAAAGCAGGAAAAATCATGTTGTGCCGGAGAAACATATCAAAAGATTGGACGTCGGGCCGGTGGATCGGTCGACGTATCGACAGAAAGCTTTGGGCCGTGGACTCGAGCATTGGGCCAAGAAGAGTGGGTATTGTGCCAAGGATATCGGAGTGTGGAGTCAACTGGCCGATTGGGCAATAGGCCGTAGGAGAGGACGATGCGCCGAAGAATCAGACGAAGCGACGAGGGACCAATGACATGCAGGACAACTTGGTTAATTGCTTAGGATTAATTGTCTCGATCGAAGTTCTGTTTTACATGTGCAGGATTAACTACGATGAAAGTAAGACATGCAGTAGGAGTTGCACCGGAGTCAAGACTATGATCACGTTAGGAGTTCGAGAGCTTGACGGAAGTCCGGACGGTTGTCGGAGGTTCTGCGGGAACAAATCCGAGAAGTCCAAGAGCTTGCCAAAAGAAGCTCGACGGAACTCGCCAAGTGGATCGTCGCAAGTCTAGGAGTTTGCCAAAAGTCTGTAGGAGCATCGTCGGAGATCCATCGGATGTTCACCAGAAGCTCGCCGGAAGAAGCGATTGACACACCGGAGCAAGCTGTAGTAAAAGTCTTAAGAATTGTCATAGTTAGCACGATGATTAAGTTAGAAATGGGAGGTGATCCCATTAACTTAATCAAGGGGCAATTGGACCCTTGAAAGAACCAAATTGGGCCGAATGGATCAACCCATTCGGACCCAGATCTCTCGCCCATAGGTGGCATCGCCTAGGGCTTAGTCTCCGAGTTCTATCTGGGCAGTGCAATCGTCTGAGCTTGGTCTCCGAGCTCTGGCTAGGCAATGCAGCTGCCCCAGTCAGGCGGTGGCACCGCCTGAGCTCGGTCTCCGAGCTCTGCCAGGCGGTGCAACCGCCCTTGACAAGCGGTGGCACCGCCTAGAGGCTTAGTCATCGAGCTCTGTCAGGCGGTGCAACCGCTAGACCCCGAAATTCCGGGAGATGGTAGACTTGAGATCCAAATTCAAACTGGTTTGGAGCCTATAAATACCCCTCCAATCCCTGGGTCAAACATACAAGCATAGAGAGATTAAAAGAGAGAAAACACTGCTGTAATCTCTAGAATTTCCCTCCTCTAGCTTAAGTGTTAGAATTCTGTTTAAGAGAGGAGAGTGAGTGCTTATAAGGGTTGTCTCCTAAACCCAGTAAAAGGAGGTTGATCTTCGCCTAGTAAAGGAAGATCATTAGTGGATGCCGGTGGCCTCGACGGAAGAGGAATCAGAGGAGTGGATATAAGTCACGATTGACCGAACCACTGTAATCTCCCATCTTCTCTGGTTTGCATTTACTTTGAGCTGATTATCCTTACTACAAACCTCCTTCATAGCTTACTGCCTTCTGCGCTTTTACGATTGCGTTTCCAAGCTTAGTATTTTCCGAATCGGTGTTTAGATGTAAATCACTTTTCTCGTACGAACATCGTATTTCAGTTTGCGCTTACATTCTGATTTCCATCATAACTGCAAACTGCCTTTATAGATTTTTTTTAACTACTTCTTACCTGATCTCAAGTTAAAGTAATTTACGAATCGGCTTTTCTACCGAAATTGCTCTTGTCGTACGAACGTAGTTTTAAACGTCGAAAGTTTTCTGCTGCACTAATTCACCCCCCCTTAGCGCTCTTGATCCTAACAATTGGTATCAGAGCCCGGTATTTCTCATTTCAGATTTACACCCGAGAGAAATGACTTCTCATGGCTTTAAAGAGGGTTTTTCGGTTATTCGTCCACCGTTGTTTAACGGATTAGACTACACTCATTGGAAAACTCGAATGAGAGTTTTCTTGATTTCTATGAATTTGGATTTATGGAACATTATTGAAAACAAATTTCAACTTCCCTCTAAACCGATGAACGAATGGTCGGATTTGGAGAAGAAGTATTTTTCTTTAAACGCAAAGGCTATGAATGTCTTGTTTTATGCACTTGACAAAAATGAATTTAATCGCGTTTCGATGTGTGATTCAGCTTTTGATATTTGGAGAACTCTTGAGGTCACTCATGAAGGCACTAGCCAAGTGAAAGAGCCCAAAATCAACATTCTTGAGCATTCTTACGAACTTTTTCAAATGAAGCCTTGCGAAATCATTATTGACATGTACACCCGTTTCACGGATGTCGTCAATGGTTTAAGAGCTCTTGGCAAATGTTTTTTGGATTTTGAACTCGTAAACAAGATTTTGCGTTCTCTTTCTAAGAAGTGGGATTCAAAAGTAACTGCAATACAAGAAGCTAAAAACCTAAACAACTTACCACTTGAAGAACTAATTGGTTCGTTGATGACATATGAAATGGTGCACAATGCACATGATGAACAAAACAACCTTCCAAAGAACAGGAAGGATTTGGAACCCCGGACAAATGAATACCACTTGAGCGATGACTCAAGTGATGAGGACAATGATGAACTTGAACTTCGAACACTAAATCTTAATAAGTTTATTAAATAAAAATCTAAAATAAACAATGAACTTGAACGGAGGAAGAGGCCAAAGAAGAAGAACACAAAGTGGGATGAATCGAGCTCCTCCGAAGACGAGGAGAAAATCAAGAAAGGCGAGGTGGCAAACTACGCCTTAACCGCCTTCAATGAAAGGGTAATCGAAATCCCCCTGATTTATTTTGAAATTACTTGATGCTTTCATGATGTATTTTCTTTTTTAGTTTAGAATTAATTTTCTTAAAAATTACATGTTTAAAAATAAAAATACAAAAATTATGATCATGCTAGTAATTTCGAAAATGATAACATTGCATATTTTATGATAAACAAACAAAATGATTTTGATTGAAAATATGAAATCATGGTTAAGAAGTAATAATGTGTATCATGTTTGATTAATATTGTTGAATGAAATCATGTTTGATTTGAAGTAATGCATAATGATGTAATGAAAATATTAAATGTTTTTTATATAATGATTGACAATTTTATGCATGAGATTTTAAGTTATACATGATGATAAGCATGTGTTATTTTCATAAGTGTATTTGAAAAACATATGGCAAAACCATGTCCGAATGCATGAAAGTGTTAAACTTCATTTTCGGATTTTCTTGACCATAATAATTAATTTTTCAGAATATATTGATCTTGATGGTCTTATGACGAAATTAATTTTTCGATCCTAAACGTTTATGCATGTTTTTATTTAAATGAAAAAGCATGCTAACATGAAATCTTTGTACCTTTGAATTCTTCCCTTCTCCTTTCAATTTTTGAATTTTTGCATGTTATATGTTGAAGATTTAAAAACATGTTTTGGTATCATGCATATCTAAGAAATATTGATGTGACAAATTAAAAATAAATGATGATTTTTCTCTTGAATATATCTTGTGATATTTTTTATATGAATCATCATTTTGATTTCTCGACATTCGATACATGAGATTTTATTATAAATCAAAATTTCTCATTAATCGATCTTCTACGATTTGACTTGATATTCTCTTAAGAGGATATTTTCAAAATTAATCATGATTTTTCCTTGTGAGTTCTTGGAATTATTACTTGATTAAACCAAGATCTCTTCTTTGTACTCCTATGATTTTTCTTGATATTTTATTTAAAGAAGATATTTACCATATGAATCATGTCTTTTGGTATTCAAATGATTTTATCCTTCATGACATGATTTCTTTGTATTTATGGTTTGCATGGCATAAAATGTTTTGATACGATGCATGCAATGATGAAATATTCATGAAGTTAAAATGATGTATGCAATACTTATGATAATGATGTACATGATGTATTTATTGCATATGATGTGTAACATGAATGCTTTAAATGATGAATGTTTGGTATCATGATCAACATGTTGATAAATGCTTAAAAATTTTAATGTTTGAGTATCATGTATGATATGCCCATTAATGATGATTGATTTATTTTTCGGTATCGTGCATGAAAAAAATAAGGTTTTTGAAATTGTGTATGTTTTAATTTGAATATATAATTATGCACAAATAGGATTGATACTTACCTTTGTAATAATGTGAAAATTGATATAAGGGTCTTCCCTTGTTTTTGACAATGACAAAGGGGGAGTAAGAATTTCTAACGTGGACATCATGAAAAGAGGCAAACTAGCTAGCTTGCACAATTCAAGATGAAAGCAAAACTTGCAACTTGCACATTGCAATAGGAAGCAAGAATCATGAGCTTACACAAGAAAGCTATCTTGCATTTGCTTTCGAAATTTTTGCTAGCTTGTATATTGTGAAACTTGTATATCGTAAAAATTGCTAGCTTGTGGTCTAAAGAGAAGTAAAAAGTTGCTATCTCAAAAGAAGCAAATGTCCTATCTTGCCTATCTCAAGAGGCAAAAATGCTAACTTGCACATCTAGCAAAACTTGACAAATTTGCATATCTCAAGAAGCTAGAGTTGCTTTCTTGAACATCTCAAAACTGCTAGCTTGCATTTTCTAAAATGTTATAATATTGCTAGCTTGCATGATGTAGAACTTGCTATCTTGAACATTACCAAAAGTGCTATCTTGTATGCTGTAAAACTTGCATATCTAAAACTTGATAGCTTAAATGTTCTAAGCATGATGTAATACTTGCTAAATTTTCTAGCTTCAAAACTGTATGATGATAAAACTTGATATTATGTTTTTCATGCAATAAGTTGAACTAATATTCCAAATATTTGATTGTGGTACTTCTCCTTTTTGTTGATGACAAAGGGGGAGAAGTATGTTGATGACATGACATGTTATGCATAAGTTTATACATAAGTTCATGATGATGTGTTGCAAGTATTCATGATGAATATTGCAATGACATGAATTCAGTTTGAATTCAAGGTTCTGTTGGGAAATCCTTGTGGGCGATATCATATGCGCAGCGGAAGAACAAGAAAAACAAAATCCCCGATTCCCAAAGAGATGTTCATCGTCGTGTGAAGATTGGTACGCAAAAATCCATGAAACATGAAACTGCGTATGGAGTAGATTGTGTTACCTAGGGAGATCGTATATCCCTGTTTCCTTGTAGATCCTTAGGAGAGGGTGAAGGAGGTCAAGCGTCCTCCTCTCTAGCGGTGATCCACACAGCAGGGTTGCGACGACGCTCCTCAAAACTCCAGACTTACTCTGAGGTGGAGATGGAGAGGAGAATAGGAAAAGGCAAACAAAAGCTCTCTATCCCATGGGGCTCTGAATCCCTCCTATTTATAGAGGTCTCCTGTCAAACCCTAATGGGTCCTCCACTAGTGGGTATTAGATCTGCATCCAATAAGACAATGGCTCTGTCGGATATCTCATATCCGAACCTCTATTCATCGCAATGCTTACCATATGTGTGTGACCCTCTAGGCCCAATATTGAGCTGGCCGTGAGTCATACCTATCAGAACTCCTTCTAACTCAGTGAATTATTATCTCTGTAATAATTCACTCGACTCATCGACTACGGATGTACTAGGCCGCTACGCCGTAGTCCCCAGACGATACAAGGGAATCCAATCCATTGGACCTGTCTGTCCTCAGTTACCGTGTACCTATAGTCCCTCATCCATCTAATATACCAAAGACCGTATATCGAGCATGGTGTTGTCAGACCCACACGGTTTCTTCTTGAGTCTCGCTCTAATCGGATTCTCCTTGAGAACTCTTTCTCTCTCAACCCGAATGACCCTGGCTAGGGATTTGTTTGAGCAAGAACACATGGGATATTCCTCTCATGACGCCGAGAGTGGATGATCCTCTATCGACACTCAATAGCCCTCGTAAGGTCGACTACCACTCCCAATGACCAGCTGTACTAGATCTGGGATAGCCAAACCTATAAGTCTGGTATCAAAGAGTGGAGCACTCATACAGGACATCCTTGGTGTCTCAAGTCTAAGGACCAGATACACCACTAGAACTACGAAATCGCGGTCTGACAATAAGGCATCATCAACCATCCAGCATTCCGTAAGCGGATCAAATAGTGAACTCATTCTCCAATGAGCACCTGTACTGTATCCCTAGTGTCCCTACACAAGCAGCTATGAGACCAGCTGCATCCATCATATGGACGGGTATACAGCACACCAGTCTGTCCGGTTATCACGATATCCCTCTCGAGTAACCTATGACCGGGATTATTTAGGATATGTGTTTAAAGGTGAATAGATCTCAATCTTATGATCTCATCACGATCCGATTCCCATTGCACAAATCCAAGGACATCACAATATATGTATGCATTTATACAATAGTTATAAAGTGATATATGCCAAAATATAATAAGCAAAAAGATTCTATATTAAGTCACACGTGCCATCACTCACGTGATTGGCTTACTGGGCACCTATGACTAGCAATCTCCCACTTGACCTAAAGCCAATCACCTATGTGTCTGATCCCCATCAGACCCCTATGTCGCTCAAAACAAATCTGAGACAACGACTTTGTTAGTGGATCTGCAATGTTATCTTCGGATGAAACTCTTTCCACTACTACATCTCCTCGAGTCACGATCTCTCTGATAAGGTGGAACCTTCTCAGAACTTGCTTAGATTTCTGATTAGACCTAGGTTCCTTTGCTTGAGCAATCACCCCGTTGTTGTCGCAATATAGGGAGATCGGCTCTTCGCTACCCGGAACGGCTCCCAAATCTGTAATAAACTTCTTCACCCAAACTCCCTCCTTTGCTGCATCTGATGCAGCAATGTACTCCGCCTCTATGGTCGAGTCCGTAGTGGTATCTGGCTTGGAACTCTTCCAGCACACTGCTCCTCCATTCAAGGTGTACACATACCCTGAATTCGACTTGCTATCATCGACATCAGACTGAAAACTTGAGTCAGTGTAGCCTTCAACCTTAAGGCTATTACCTCCATATACTAGTAAAAGATCCTTAGTCCTTCTCAAGTATTTAAGGATACACTTTACTGCTTTCCAGTGCTGCAAGACTGGATCCGCCTGATACCTGCTCGTGACACTCAGAGAATGCGCTATATCAGGCCAAGTACATAGCATGGCATACATGATAGACCCTATTGCTGAGGCATAAGGTATCATATCCATGTTCGCCCTTTCTTCTGGAGTCTTTGGGGACATACTCGTAGAAAGCGATATCCCATGTCTCATTGGTATGAGACCTCTCTTGGAATTTTCCATGCCAAACCTTTTGACAATGGTTTCTATGTACCTGGACTGGGACAAGCCAAGCATCTTCTTGTATCTATCTCTATAGATTCTAATCCCCAAAATATAGGATGCTTCCCCTAAGTCCTTCATGGAGAAGTGTCTAGATAACCAAACCTTTACTGTGGATAGCATTCCTACGTCATTCCCAATGATCAGGATGTCATCCACATACAACACCAAAAAGGTGATAGCGCTCCCACTTACCTTTCTGTATACACAAGGCTCATCTTCGTTCTTAACGAAGTCATAAGATCTGATTGGCTCATCAAATCTTATGTTCCAACTTCGGGAAGCTTGCTTTAATCCATAAATGGATCTAAGCAACCTACACACCTTATCTGGACAGTTCTTGGACACTTATCCCTCAGGTTGCATCATATACACCTCCTCCTCGAGGTTCCCATTGAGGAATATGGTTTTCACATCCATCTGCCAGATCTCATAATCATAGTGTGCTGCAATAGCCAATAGAATTATGATGGATTTTAGCATTGCTTGGGGTGAGAAGGTTTCGTCATAGTCAACACCTTGCCTTTGACGATACTGTTGAATCTCGGATTTTGATGATAAAATCAATTGATAGGTTATTTGATCTAATCCATATTATTGAGTTAAGTGTGCAGGATTAACTACGATAAACAGAAAACACAAAGCAAGTATACCGGAGTCGAAGTTCGATGAACGCTTTAGAGTCCGAAGAATCGCCGAGATGCACGGAACCAACCGAGAAGAAAAATCGGGAACTTGTTGGAAGTTCACCAAGAGATCGTCGGAGGTTTGCAGAGATCACCGAGAAGTCTCAACTACTCATTAAAGTCATCACAAGTTCGGGAGCATGCTTGGACCCCGTCGAAGGAAGTTCGTCGGAAAGCTCGCCGGAACAAGACTTGACGTTCGCGGTTATTAAATTGCTTACGATGTGTTTTGTTATGTAGTTCACTTAAAATTAGGATTAGGATTAAGAAGATAATCCTATATCCTGGTTAGGGGCCAACTCAAAAAGTCGAATTGGTTTGGGCTAAAAGAAAGCCAAACCAAGTGAATCAGAGAGCAGTGGTGGGCACCACCAAAGACCCGAAAGTGCTTTGGGCGGTGACACCTCTCCTGGGTTGGGCAAGTGGCACCGCCAGCACCCAACGCTTGGCGGTGGCACTGGCTATCTGGGTGGCACCGCCAAAGATCGGGAACCCAAAGAGAATTTGAATTTTGGAGCCCAAATTTTGGAGCCCAAATTTGAATCCTCTTGAGGCCTATAAATACCCTCAAATCTCACCGAGAAAACAACCTTTTGAGCAGCAAGAGTTTGAGAGAAAGATCTTAGAAAAGTGTTAGCTTGCTTTCTTTTCAATTTGCTAGTGTTCACCTCATCTCTTCTCAAAATCTGTAAGAGAGTGAACCGCTTGTAAAGAGTTGTAAGAGGGTATTTACCCTTCCATTTCAAGAAGCTTGCTAGTGGAAGGTGGGGAGCCTCATCGAAGAGGGGCCTCAAAGTGGAGTAGGTCATTTGACCTAACCACTCTAAAATCGGCGTGATCCTGTGGTTTATGCTTTCATTATTGTTATTTATATTATTGCAAATCTTCTTATATGCTCTAGTTCCTTATTACTTTTTGCTGCATATTTAAGAATACGCTTTCAAGATTAAACTTGTCAAGTTCTGCTCTCTTTCATAAAAAGATTTTTTTAAAACCGAAGTTTTATCCACTGCACTAATTCACTCCCCCCCTCTTAGTGCTGCTCCATCCTAACAATTGGTATCGAGCCAGGTTATCTCTCATATTTGGTTTAATACCCAAGAGAGATGGCTTACTCCTAAGATGCAAGAGGGCCATTCTATCACTCGTCCACCTATGTTTAATGGGTCGGATTACACGTATTGGAAGACTCCGGATGAGGATCTTCCTTATTTCTATGGATTTCGAGCTTTGGACTATTGTTGAAAACGGATTTCAAAAAATCTTCTCTTCCATGAGCTTAATGGAATGAATCGAGAAGAAGGTTTTACTTTAAATGCAAAGGCTATGAATGCCTTGTTTTGTGCACTAGACAAAAATGAATTTAATCGTGTTTCAATTTGTGATTCGGCTTTTGATATTTGGAGAACTCTTGAGGTCACTCATGAAGGCACTAGCCGAGTGAAAGAGTCCAAAATCAACATTCTTGTGCACTCTTACGAACTTTTCTGAATGAAACCAAGTGAGTCCATCGGAGACATGTACACCCGGTTTACAGATGTCATCAATGGACTCAAAGCTCTTGGTAAAGATTTTACTAACTTTGAACTAGTAACTAAAATCTTAAGATCCCTCCCTAAAAGTTGGGATCCAAAAGTTACGGCCATTCAAGAGGCCAAAGACCTTAAAACATTCCCTCTTGAAGAACTCATTGTGTCACTAATGACCTACGAAATGACATGTCAAGCTCATGATGAGCTCGAGAACCCCCTTCCAAAGAACAGGAAGGATATGGCACTCAAATCACAAGAAGACCACTTGAAAGGAACATCAAGTGATGAGGACAGTGACAATGACATTGCACTTTTGACTCAAAAATTCAAAAAATATTTAAGGAAGAACAAATTTAAAAATAATACAAAAAATAAATTTGAACAAAAGAAGGACCAAGTGATTTGCTATGAATGCAAAAAACCGGGACACTACAAGAACGATTGCCCTCAAGCCAAAAAGAGAACACCAAAGAAGAAGGCGCTCAAGGCAACATGGGATGACTCAAGCACATCCGAAGAAGAGGAGTGGAATCGGATTTGTGAGAAGTACTCACCAAAATCCAACCACCTTCGTTAAAGGTCCTATCTTACATGTTCAACATCAAAGCAATTGCAACTTTTGTTGCAAATATGGACATGTAACTTACCAATGTCCATTCAAGAAAATTAGTCCGAACAAATTGATTTGGGTTCCTAAATGAACCATGATCAAGTCTATGCAACATGATAAACAAGTTAGATTAGTTTTTGAGGCACCCAAAAGTAAATGGGTACCTAAAAATAATTCCTTCTTGTAGAAACATACACCATCACATGCTAGGAGCAAGAGATGGTATCTTGATAGTGGATGCTCAAGGCATATGACCGGAGATCCATCCCAATTCACCAAGCTTACTAGCATGGACGAAGGCTATGTCACCTTCGGAGACAACAACAAAGGTAAAATCATTGGCAAGGGAACCATAGGTAACAAATCAAGTTTTTCCATTGATGATGTGTTACTAGTTGATGAATTAAAACATAATCTATTGAGCATTAGTCAATTATGCGATAAAGGTTATATCGTTAGATTTGAATCAAATATGTGCATTATTGAAAAACCAAATCATAACGTGACTATGATTGCTTTAAAACAAAATAATGTCTATACCATCAATCTTGATGAACTAAGTAATGAAATGTGTTTCTCCGCCATAAATGATGATGCTTGGCTTTGGCATAGGAGATTAGGCCATGCAAGCATGAAACCAATATCTAAAATCTCATCTCAAGAATTAGTACGAGGGATTCCGAATATAAAGTTTATTAAAGATAAGGTATGCGATGCATGTCAACTAGGGAAACAAATAAAAACAAGCTTTAAACCAAAAAATCAAATTAGCACCACTAGACCGTTACAATTGATCCATTTGGACTTATTTGGACCAATTGATACAACAAGTCTAGGTGGAAGCAAATATGCTTTTGTGATTGTGGATGACTACTCTAGATACACTTGGACCTATTTCTTAGCTCACAAAAGTGATTGTTTCAAGTGTTTCTCTAAATTTTGTAAACTCACTCAAAACGAAAAAGGGTTCATGATTTCATCAATTCGAGTGATCATGGTGGCTAATTTCAAAACCATGACTTCCAAAAATTTTGTGAAGTAAATGGATACAATCATAACTTCTCCACTCAGAAATCCCCAACAAAATGGAGTAGTTGAAAGAAAAAATAGAAACCTACAAGAAATGGCAAGAACTATGTTAAACTAACATAGTTTACCTAAGTATTTTTAATGGGAAAAATAAATACTGGCTTGCTACATCATGAATAGAGTCCTAATAAGACCTTCCTTATCAAAAAACTCCCTATGAATTATGGAATAACAAAAAAACAAATATTTCCTATTTTAAAGTTTTCGGTTGTAAATGCTTTATTTTAAATAAAAGGGATGCCTTAGGAAAATTTGATGCAAAAATCCGATGAAGGCATCTTTCTTGGTTACTCTTCCGTTTCGAAAGCTTTTTCGGTTTTTAATAAAAGAACCTTAGTAATTGAAGAGTCTATTCATGTAGTTTTTAATGAAGTCTCAAATTTTAAGAAAAAATGATTTTGATGATGATCTTGGTTTTGATAATTTGAATTTAAATGAACCCCCTTCTCAAAATAGCAACTTGGATGCACCTTCTTCCGAAATTTCCTTACCTAAGGAATGGAAGTATATAGATGCTCATCCAAAGGAGCTAATTATAGGGGATACATCTAAAGGGGTTCAAACTCGTTCCTCTTTCAAGAATTTTTTATACTAATGCCACCTTCCTCTCTCAAATTGAACCTAAGTGCATTGACGAGGCCATAAAAGATGATTTTTGGATTATTGCAATGCAAGAGGAACTGAATCAATTTGAGAGAAACAAGGTGTGGGAGCTTGTTCCTAGACCTAGTGACCATTTAGTCATTGGTACTAAGTGGGTCTTTAGAAACAAGCAAGACGAAAAAATGGTATCGTGGTTAGAAACAAGGCTAGATTAGTGGCCAAAGGTTTCAACCAAGAAGAAGGTATCGACATTTAAGAAACCTTTCGCTCCCGTGGGTTCGATTAGAAGCCATAAGGATGCTCCTTGCCTATGCTAGTAGTTATAATTTTAAACTATTTCAAATGGATGTCAAAAGTGCCTTCTTGAATGGTTTTATTTCCAAGAAGTATATGTCGAACAACCTCCGGATTTGAAAATTCTCTTCTTCCTAATCATGTATTCAAATTGACTAAGGCTCTCTATGGCTTGAAAACAAGCTCCTAGAGCTTGGTATGAAAGGCTTAGTTCCTTTCTTATTTTAAATAATTTTACCAAAGGCAAGGTTGATACTACATTGTTTATTAAACATTTTGAAAATAATTTTCTTATTGTACAAATTTATGTTGACGATATTATTTTTTGGCTCTTCGGATGAATCACTATGTGAATCATTTGCCAAATCTATGAGTCATGAATTCGAAATGAGTTTAATGGGGGAATTAACTTTCTTTTTAGGATTACAAATCAAACAACTTAAGGATGGTATATTTCTCAACCAATCTAAATATACATTAGAATTGTTAAAACAATTTAACATGGATAATTCAAAAGCAATAAACACCCCTATGAGTACTTCGACTAAGTTAGATATAGATGAAACTAGTGAAAACTTTGATCAAAAAACATACAGGGGAATGATAGGTAGTCTACTCTACCTTACCGCCACTAGACCAGATATCATGTTTAGTGTAGGACTTTGTGCTAGGTTTCAATCAAATCCTAAACTATCTCATCTTAAAAGTGTTAAAAGAATATTTAGGTATCTTAAAGGAACTCCAAATTTAGGTTTATGGTATCCAAAATCTAAAAAATTTGATTTAATGACTTACGCGGATGCCGATTTTGGCGGATGTAGGATAGATAGAAAGAGTACATCCGGAACATGTCAATTTTTAGGACATGCACTTGTTTCTTGGACTTCAAAGAAACAAAATTCAGTAGCACTATCTACGGCGGAAGCCGAATACATTGCTGCGAGTGCATGCTGTGCACAAGTTGTTTGGATGAAAAATACATTGGAAGACTATGGAATTCACTTTAAAAATATTCCCATAAAATGTGATAATACTAGTGCCATATGTCTTACTAAAAATCCAATTCAGCATTCTAGAACTAAGCACATCGACGTTAGGCATCATTTCATACGCGATCATGTTCTTAACAATAATGTTGTTCTAGAATTCATCGACACGAAGCATCAATTAGCAGACATATTCACAAAAGCCTTGAATGAAGACCAATTTGAATTCATTAGAAGGGAATTAGGCATGTTAAATTGTCCCTAAAATGAGCTTCACGAAAAATGACTCGTCCTTTTCCTTTCTTTTGTAGATTTGATTTCTTCTTTCTTCTTCACTTCAAAATGATCCATTAAAGTATAACTTATTATCTTGAGGGAAGCAAACAAAAAGGGGGAGAGGAAGAAAAATTTTTTTTTTCCTCCACGGGATGCCACGTGGCACATGCCAGATCATGGTTGCATGCACTTTGAAGCCTTTCAGGCGTAAGCGGTGACACCGCCGATTTGATGGCACCGACCGAAATGCGACCCTTATTAACCCCGGGGGTTAGGGCCGGCGGTGACACCGCCCCCAACCCAAGAAAGCTCTCCAAACCCTCTCCCATTTCCTCTAACCCTCATTCTGCCTCTTAGAAACACCGGGGAAGGTTTCTTGGTGGTCCAAGCCTTCCATCTCTCAAAGATAATCTCCATAAGGTAACACTTGAAGTCCTTCTTTTGATATCTCATTCCCTCTTTTCCTTTCTCTTTCCTTTGCTTATTTCTCACAATTTCATCATCATCTTGTCTAGATAATGGCTCCTAAGAGATCAAAAGGAAAAAAGGATTGAAGGAGATTCATTTGACCATGATCTTTTTTAGATCAAAAGAGGTAGCCCTTAGTTTTCCAAAATTTGAAAGACGAGGTATCCATAAGGAAAATATGTTGACTTGGATGAACTAGAAGACTTAGATCCCATTAGGTATTTTGCACACCTAAAAGCTCTACCACTACTGCAACTAGATGAACCAATCTATCCATGATTAGTTAGATTGTTCTATGCCAACCTATATGAGGACAATAATAGCCTAAGCACTTACCTTCTAGGAACACCCATTAGAATATTTGACAACACCATTTGTGAGCTAATTGGCATAACTGAAAAAGATAGAGGATGCTATTTTAAAGGTAAATGGGACGTCAACTCAATAGGAGCAACCTATACCGAAGCCGTAGAAACAATCTTTGCAAACCCAAACCTTGACTTCCTACCCAAGAGCTGTGAACACTTACTGCCTTTCAATGCTAAAATTCTTCATCACATTATCACAAGCATCATATTCCCCAAACAATTTCATCTTGACGAAATAAGTCAAATTGAGATGAGTACCATGTATTGGATTATGACCGGTCAGGATAATTGTTTTGGGTACTCAATTCGGCAACACATGCAGGATATTATGGCTAAAGATACTATGCTGCCATATGGGAGGTTAATCACTAGATTTCTTCATGCCTATGACATTTGCATCCCACCCGATGAAGAATCTATTCAAAATGATAAATATAACATAATAAATAAAAACCTGCTAAAAAGACTTAGGTGCACCTTTAGCAATGGCATATGGGTTAGGCAGCCTAGAAGGACGGATCCAATTCCTCCACAAATAGAACACCCCGAAACACCGATTCTTATGGGAAATGAATCTCCTCCTCTTAGTCCTTTTGGCACAGCAGCACCTTCAGCTCCTATTTCCTCCTCTGAAGATTGCATTATGGCAGAACTGTCTCAGATCATATCACAGCAAGAACATATTCAAAATCAACAAGTTGAAATTTTGAAGACACTACGACAACTGAATGAGAAAATGGATATCATGTATCAGCATTGTGGATTACCTCCTAAGGACTAAACTGATGTATCTTTTAATTCTGTTCTGTTTGCTTTTAACAACAAGTTCAAAGTTTGTCATCGATTAAACGATAACTGATCCTTCCTTTTAGATAACTACTGGTATCTTTTAAGTATGTTTTGATCTGCATGATTTCTTTTGGATAAACTATTTCTGGCAAATTTCAATGATAAACCTTGTTAAATGCTATTTTTTCGATGGCTTGTCTCTTTTTGTTGATGACAAAGGGGGAGAAAAGTGATGACTTATATCATTCTTAATAGCATGACAAAATATGAATTGCAAAATCTTTAAGAAAAGTGATTGATATGAATGACTTATATGCCTTGCAAAATCCATGAAAATATCACAAGATTGATTGATCATATTGAAAGCATGCCTTACATCTAAATCATAAAATTTATATTGAAAATCTTTATCTTCTGTCGTAGTAAAATTCGTCCCCTCTCATTTAACTTATGATTTTCATAGAAGTTTTGTACTCACTATTGTTTAATGAGGATCACGATAAGCTCTACGATTAGAACTTATCGGGTTATGCTTGAATCCAATAGGATGGAATTCAAGTGTTTTTTTTTTATCTTCTCATAATATGGCATATAGATAGGGGGAGTTATGTTTAACTCCGTCATCAATTGATTGTCATCATCAAAAAGGGGGAGATTGTTGAATCTCGGATTTTGATGATAAAATCAATTGATAGGTTATTTGATCTAATCCATATTATTGAGTTAAGTGTGCAGGATTAACTACGATAAACAGAAAACACAAAGCAAGTATACCGGAGTCGAAGTTCGATGAACGTTTAAGAGTCCAAGAATCGCCGGAGATGTCACGGAACCAACCGAGAAGAAATCGGGAACCTGTTGGAAGTTCGCCCAAGAGATCGTCGGAGGTTCGCAGAGATCACCGAGAAGTCTCAGCTACTCATTAAAGTCATCACAAGTTCAGAGCATGCTTGGACCCCGTCGTCAAGGAAGTTCGTGAAAGCTTCACGAAACAAGACTTGACGTCATGGTTATTAAATTGCTTACGATGTGTTTTGTTATGTAGTTCACTTGTAATTAGGATTAGGATTAAGAAGATAATCCTATATCCTGGTTAGGGGCCAACTGGGGCCAAAGTCAGAATTGGTTTGGGCTAAAAGAAAGCCAAACCAAGTGAACCGTGAAGCCAGGGGTGGCAAAATCACCAAAGACTGAGTGTCTTTGGCGGTGACACCTCTCTGGCTGGGCTGATGGCACCGCTTATTGGGCAGTGGCATCGCCAAAGATCGGAACCCAAAGAGAATTTGAATTTTGGAGCCCAAATTTGAATCCTCTTGAGGCCTATAAATACCCCTCAAATCTCAGCTGAGAAAACAACCTTTTGAGCAGCAAGAGTTTGAGAGAAAGATCTTAGAAAAGTGTTAGCTTGCTTTCTTTTCAATTTGCTAGTGTTCACCTCATCTCTTCTCTCAAAATCTGTAAGAGAGTGAACCGCTTGTAAAGAGTTGTAAGAGGGTATTTACCCTTCCATTTCAAGAAGCTTGCTAGTGGAAGGTGGGGAGCCTCATCGAAGAGGGGCCTCAAGTGGGAGTAGGTCATTTGACCAAACCACTCTAAAATCGGCGTGATCTGTGGTTTGCGTTTCATTATTGTTATTTATATTATTGCAAATCTTCTTATATGCTCTAGTTCCTTATTACTTTTGCTGCGCATATTTAAGAATACGCTTTCAAGATTAAACTTGTCAAGTTCTGCTCTCTTCATACGAAAGATTTTTTTTTAAAACCGAAGTTTTTATCCGCTGCACTAATTCACCCCCCCCTCTTAGTGCTGCTCCGATCCTAACAGATACCCCTTAGCCACTAGCCTTGCTTTATAGGTCTCTACCTTTCCATCTACTCCGATCTTTTTCTTAAAGATCCACTTGCAACCGATGGGTACAATACCTTCGGGCGCATCAACTAGATTCCAAACCTTATTGGAGTACATAGAATCAATCTCAGAATTCATGGCTTCTTGCCACTTCCCGGAGTCTATACTCATAATAGCCTCCTCGTAGGTCTGAGGATCAATATCCTCTGCATCCTCTCCTCTAATATGTCCCACATATCTCTCAGGAGGATGGGATACTCTATCAGACCTGCGTAAAGTTGAAACTTGTGTATTAGGTACCTGAACAGACTCGGGCTGTAGAGTGGTGCTTGAGCTTGGTTCTCCAACCTCACTCAATTCTATCATTCTCCCACTATCTTCGCTAAGAATGTGTTCCTTCTCAAGGAACACTGCTCTCTTAGCTACAAAGACCTTTTGGTCCTCGAGATGATGGAAATAATACCCACAAGTTTCCTTGGGGTATCCCACAAATTTGCATCGCTCTGTCCTTGATTCTAACTTATCGGGGTTGTGTCTTTTAACATGTGCAGGGCAGCCCCAAATCGTAACAACCTTAAGATCAGGCTTCTTCCCTTTCCATATCTCATATGGTGTAGAAACTACCGACTTAGTTGGAACTCTGTTCTGAAGGTAAGCTGCGGTTTCTAGGGCATATCCCCAGAATGAGATGGGTAGGTCAGCGAAACTCATCATGGACCGTACCATATATGATAATGTATGATTTCTCCTTTCAGAGACACCATTGAGTTGAGGTGTACAAGGAGGTGTCCATTGGGATAATATCCCATGGTCCTTGAGGAACTGAGTGAACTCTATACTTAAGTACTCACCTCCTCGATCTAATCGAAGAGTTTTGATACTCTTTCCAGTCTGGTTCTCCACCTCATTCTTATACTATCTGAATTTCTCAAAAGCCTCGGACTTGTACTTCATTAGTACACATATCCATATATTGAGAAATCATCAGTAAATGTAATGAAGTAGGAGTAACCTCCAATGGCATGAGTTGACATGGGTCCACATACATCACTATGTATGAGTTCCAACAACTCAGTGGCTCTCTCTCCAGTTCCACTAAATGGAGTGTTGGTCAGTTTTCCACGAATGCAAGGCTCACAAGTTGCATATGACACATAGTCGAATGGATATAGATATCCATCATTTAGCAACTTTTGAATCCTTCTTTCATGGATGTGACCTAGCCTACAATGCCACAGGTATGCACTGTTCAACTCAACTCGTTTTCTTTTGGACACATTTATATTCATGATATGTGGAGTGGTGTCTAATATAAATAAACCATTATGCAATGTTCCTTTCATGATGATCTTATCATCTAATAATATCAAACAACCATTGTTCTCAAAAACAAATTTATATCCACTAACTATTAAACATGAAATGGAGATAATGTTTTTGATAATAGAAGGAACAAAATAACATGCATCTAATGCAATAAATGCTCCACTAGGCAGATGTAGGGCGACCTCGCCAACAGCTACTACAGCAACTTTTGCTCCATTACCCATCTTGAGGTCCATTTCGCCTCTCTCTAGTCTCTTAGGCCTTGCTAGAACCTGTAATGAATTGCATATATGATAAGGACTACCGGTATCCAATACCCATATGTTATCATAAGAGTCTGACAAATGGAGACTGATCATGAATATACCTGAAACTTCATCAAGCTTTTGTTTCGCCCTTTCTGCAAGGTACTCTTTGCAGTTTCTCTTCCAGTGCCCATCTTTACCATAGTGGAAGCACTGGCCATTGTCCTTTGCTGGGTCTTTCTTAGCAACCTTTGCTTTACCTGGTTTGACCTTGTCCTTTCCCTTCTTAAGGGACCTTTCTGCTTTCCTTTTCCTTTTGGTCTCACTAGTGTAGAGAACTGGCTTCTCTTTCTTGATAGTACTCTCTACCTCCCTCAACATATTGAGAAGCTCTGGGAGAGTCACTTCAAGCTTGTTCATATTAAAATTCATTATGAACTGTGAAAAGGAATCTGGTAGGGACTGAAGCACAATGTCCACACACAAGTTATCCTCTAGGACCATTCCTAGACCTGTGAGTTTCTCTATCCACTCAATCATCTTTAGGACATGGTTCTGAACCGGTGTCCCCTCAGTCATCTGTTAGGACTCTAGCTAGGAGAGTCCTAATTGAGAGGGACACTCTGTTGGGACTCTAACTAGGAGAGTCCTAATTGAGAGGGACATTCTGTTAGCTGGTTTTTTCTTAGAGAAGAATTAGGAGTTGTAAGGGAATAGGAGTCTTGAGTATAAGTCATATTAGGAGTTGGTTAGAAGTAAGAGTCTTAAGTTGGAGTCCTATTAGGAGTTAGGGTTTAGAAGCCCTATAAATAGCCATGTATTCCTTCTTTTTTCATAAGCAATAGATGAATCTTTTCTGCAGCCTTTGAGCAGCAACTTGGAGGGAGGAACCCCTATAGAGTTCCAAGGAGGCCGATCCCCTAAAGAGATCAACCCCAAGTTTAGAATCTGCAAGGGTTCTATCACCTAGTATCAGAGCAGCGTTCTTAGCGTCTCGCTGCCCTTCCATAGCCATCCATCAACCCTCCACCACCATCCAAAGCAATTCCCACAATTGTTTAAAAGATCGTCGCTGAATTCCGCCATCATCTCCACCACCGCAGATCATCCTTTGATCTCCCCATGAATTGCAATAGGTTCTGGTTTCCTACCTTACTGCTGCTGCAATTTATTTATCCCTATCCGAAAATCCAAAAAAAAAAATTCGTTCCTATATTGCTGCAAATTTTCATCGTAAGTTGCTGAAATTTTTCGACGAGAATTCTGCTATCACAACTTACAACAATTTTTCTGTTGTTACTACCAAAATTTTCTTGATGGACATCCTTGCTGTCATATAAACTGAGATATTGCTGTCAACTCTCTCCTCAAATCTCTCAAATTTTTTGTGGAGATTTTATCGAGAAACTGCTGTTTCTTCAACAATAATTCTGCTCTTATAAGACAACACAATTCTGCAGCAAACTTTCACTGATTTCTATCAAACCTATACATGCCTTTAACTCGTCAACAAAAGAGAGATCTTAACATCACAGATTTGGAGTCATATACTATGGCATCTGAGGAGGCAATCAATGCTAAATTTGAAGCCTTTGAGGCACGAATGGAGGATAAGATTCAGACTCTCCTTACCGAATTCAGTCTGGGCCGACCACCAAGCCCGAAGAAATCACATCAAGGAGAGAGCTCTAACCAATCACATCATGCCCAAAGAGATGACTTCCAAGAGAGGGGAGGCTCTATAACCGACCCCAACTATTCGCGCATGAGAGTGGACTTCCCTAGATGGGAAGAAGGAGACCCAATTGGTTGGATCTCGCGCGCGGAGCGATATTTTCGGTACCATAAAACTGCGGATGCATCCATGGTGGAAATTGCATCTATACATCTTGAAGGGGATGCCATACAATGGTTTGACTGGTTTGAACATACTTATGGAGTCCTTTCATGGCGACAATTCAAAGAAGGACTACTGATCCGCTTCGGACCAACTTATTACGAGAACATTGACGGAAAACTAGCAAAGATCCGACAAACCACCACCATTCAGGAGTACCAAACTAGGTTTGAAAGGTTATCTAATCAAACTCATGATTAGTCTGAAAAATAGTTATTGGGGACTTTTATTGAGGGCCTAAAGCCGGAGATCCGTGGAGAAGTTAAGGCGCGACAACCATACACGCTTATGACAGCCATCTCTTTCGCACGACTTCAAGAGGAGCGATTGAACCATGAATCCTGGAGGACTAGGATCACTCCACGACCTACAATACTAAAGCCCTTAGCCCCCCCTACTATCAACCGAGTCCCTGCACCGAAAAGGTTAACAAGAGAAGAACTTTGGGAGCGATCTGCGAAGGGGTTATGTTGGCATTGCGACGAGCCGTGGAGCCGCGAGCATCGCTATAAAAAAGGTAGACTTATTATGATTGAACCAGTAGAAGAAAATATCATTGAACATCTAGAAGAGAGCCTTGAACATGAAGAAGAAGATATGGAAGAAGAGCCACAGCCGACCGACATTACGGTACACGCACTAGCCGGCTACTCAAATCCGCAAACGACGAAAGTTGGAGGCCTTCTCAAACAACAGCCAATCACTGTTCTCATCGACACGGGTAGCACTAATAACTTCCTGAATAGTAAGGTTGCTGCTCGGATGACACTGTATATTGAAGGTTGCAGCAAGTTCGACGTAAAGGTTGCCGACGGCAGAATCCTAAAGTGCGACCAAAGATGCCCACAGGTGAAACTATTACTGCAAGACCAAGAAATTATCACCGATTTCTTCCTCCTACCTATCGATAACTATGAGGCAGTGCTTGGTATAGAATGGCTGACTATACTAGGTGATGTCTCTTGGAAATTTTCTAAATTAATTATGAAATTCTACTGTAAGGGCAAACAGATCATCCTACGCGGGAAGCGCGGAAGCAACGTTACCACTATTTCGACCCAACGAATGGAGAAAGTTTTACATAAGGTAAATGGTGCCTTTTTGATGCACCTCCAGCAGCAACCAAAGGGGAAGAAAATAGAATTTGAAGATCAAAATCTTGCCCAATTGCTTACGGAATTTGCTGACATATTTGCTGAACTGCGCGGTCTTCCTCCTTCTCGGCAACATGACCATCGAATTCCAATCCTTCCGGGCAAGCCACTAGCGAACACTCGACCATACCGATATCCTCACCTCCAGAAAGATGAAATTGAAAAGATCGTAAAGGAGATGCTTGAAACAGGGGTAATTCGACCAAGTTGCAGCCCGTATTCCTCACCGGTGCTACTTGTACGCAAGAAGGATGGAACTTGGCGGATGTGCATCGACTACCGAGCTTTAAATGGCATCACCGTCAAGGACAAATACCCAATACCAGTGGTGGATGAACTTCTTAATGAATTGAAAGGAGCTCGAGTCTTCACGAAGTTGGACCTCCGATCCGGTTACCACCAAATTCGGGTATGTGACGATGACATTCCAAAAACTGCATTTCGCACACATGATGGCCATTATGAATTCTTGGTAATGCCTTTTGGACTCACTAATGCTCCTTCAACCTTTCAAAGTCTTATAAATGATATATTTCAGAGCTTTCTTCGTAAATTTGTGCTGGTATTTTTCGATGATATTCTCGTTTACAGCCCTTCTCTTGAGACTCACTTTTAGCATTTACGGATTGTTTTGACGATCCTTCGGGAGAATACTCTTTTTGTTAAGCAACCAAAGTGCAGCTTTCTCCAGCAAAAAGTAGAGTACCTTGGGCATATAATATCAGAAGAAGGAGTGGCGGTAGACCCAACAAAAATTGAGGCAATGCAAGGCTGGCCGAAACCTACAAACGTGAAATTACTGCGGGGGTTCCTTGGACTAACGGGCTACTACCGAAAATTTGTTAAGGACTATGGGAAGATCAGTGCACCACTCACTTCTTTACTAAAAAAAGATGCTTTCCAATGGTCGGACAAAGCCTCTGCTGCCTTCGACAAACTTAAAGCAACCATGACAACGACGGGACTTTGCGCCACCAGATTTCAATAGACCCTTCATCATTGAGGCCGACGATCCGGAGTTGGAATTGGAGCCGTTCTCATGCAAAATGGTTGACCACTGCATATACTAGCAAGGCATCATCTCCTCCCATCAAAATATGTCAAGATATGATAAGGAGATGCTTGCCATTGTACACGCAGTGAATGAGGTGGAGACCCTACTTGATCGGTTGGCGTTTTAAATTAAAACTGACCATAAAAGCCTCAAGTACTTTTTTGGAGCAAAAGATATCATCCCCCTGAGCAGCAAAAATGGGTAACCAAACTTCTTGGATTTGATTATGAAATTATTTACAAAAAGGGGAAAGAAAACGTTGTTGCAGATGCACTCTCACGGCTACCTGAACAAGCTAAGGTTTCAGCCATCTCCCTTCCTACCACCGGTCTCCTCGAGGACATTAGGGAAGAATGGAAGAAGGATCCAGAGATCAGCAAGATTATAAAAAAATTGGAGGAGGATCCAAGTGCAATAGCCCACTACACCTGGGATTCGAGGGATTTACGCTACAAAGGTCACATTGTGCTTATACCTGACTCCCCTTGCATCGCAATCATCTTGCATGAAATGCACTCTATACCTTCAGCAAGGCACTCTGGATTCCTAAGAACCTACAAAAGAGTGAAGCAAAATTTTTATTGGAGAGGGATGAATAAAATTATTGCTGAATATGTGGCACAATGTGATATATGTCAACAGCACAAGGGTGAAACTATGGCAAATCCAGGGAAGCTACAACCACTACCCATACCAGACTCGGTGTGGACTGACATCTCCATGGACTTTATTGAAGGGCTGCCATCTTCCAAAGGTAAAAGCACGATTCTCGTGGTGGTTGATCAACTTACGAAATATGCTCATTTTTGTGCTGTGAGAAATCCCTACACTGCTGCTAGTATTGCCCAGATTTTCATAGAAAATATTGTTAAACTGCATGGGATGCCAAGGTCCATCGTAAGTGATTGTGACAGGATCTTCACTAGTAAATTTTGGACCGAGTTATTTCAGTTACAAGGCACCAAACTCAAGATGAGCACAGCGTATCATCCACAAACTGACGGCCAAACAGAGGTGGTAAATAGGTGCTTAGAGACGTACCTCCGGTGTTTCGCTAGTGACCGACCAAAAGAGTGGGCGAAATGGCTTCCCTGGGCCGAATGGTGGTATAATACATATCATTCATCTACAAAATGTGCCCCTTATGAAGCATTGTATGGTCGACCAGCACTTGTGATTCCAAAGTATGTAATTGGCTCGGCCAAGGTAGATCAGGTTGACCAAGAATTGATTGATAGGGACAAACTCTTACAACTGTTAAAAGATAATCTCTCTACCGCTCAAGCCAGAATGAAGCAGCAAGCCGACACACGACGAAGTGAAAGAGAATTTTCAGTGGGAGATTGGGTTTATCTTCGCCTACAACCATACAAGCAACTCTCTATCAACACTCGAGCCTCCATGAAGCTATCCCCACGTTTTTATGGGCCCTTTCAGATCATAGAGCGTATTGGAGCCGTGGCATACAAACTTAAATTACCTGAGGATGCCAAAATTCATCCTGTCTTCCACGTATCATGCCTAAAGCCCAAGTTGGGAGAACACGAGTCACCCCAGATCCAACTGCCCAACACAACTAAGGATGGAGTTATTCAAGCCCAACCACAGGCTATCCTCGATCGCAGGATCGTGATGCGTCGCCGACATCCCTCTACTAAAGTACTAGTGCATTGGAATAATCTACCACTTGAAGACGCCACATGGGAACCATATGAGGAGCTGAAGACACGGTTCCCTAAGTTCATGGAATCTCAGCCTCGAGGACAAGGCTGATTTGAAGAGGGCGGGTCTATTAGGACTCTAGCTAGGAGAGTCCTAATTGAGAGGGACACTTTGTTAGGACTCTAACTAGGAGAGTCCTAATTGAGAGGGACATTCTGTTAGCAGGTTTTTTCTTAGAGAAGAATTAGGAGTTGTAAGGGAATAGGAGTCTTGAGTATGAGTCATATTAGGAGTTGGTTAGAAGTAAGAGTCTTAAGTTGGAGTCCTATTAGGAGTTAGGGTTTAGAAGCCCTATAAATAGCCATGTATTCCTTCTTTTTTCATAAGAAATAGATGAATCTTTTCTGTAGCCTTTGAGCAGCAACTTGGAGGGAGGAACCCCTATAGAGTTCCAAGGAGGCCGATCCCCTAAAGAGATCAACCCCAAGTTTAGAATCTGCAAGGGTTCTATCATCATCCTAGCGCGGAAGAGGCTCTTAGATATCTCATATCGCTGAGTCATTCCCTATTCCTCAAACAATTTGCGGACATGTAGGAGAATGGATCTAGCATCCATCTTTTCATGTTGTCTCTGTAACTCAGGAGTCATAGAGCCCAACATATAGCCCTGAGCAAGAGTGGAGTCATCAATGTACTTCATGTAGCGAGCGAACTCATCCTCGTTTGCCCCTTCTTCGGGCGCAGGCATCACTGTATCAAGGACGTACATGATTTTCTCCGCTGTGAGAACAATTCTCAAGTTATGGAGCCAATCCATATAATTTGGACTAGTGAGGCAGTTGACATCAAGTATGCCACGTAAGGGATTTGAAAGCGACATTTTCTGAAAATAAAGATGCAGTAGAATGAATAACATGCAGATTTTGCAAGAAATAAACTATCAAGATATGGACTTCTATCTTAATATGCTCCCACTATTTTACTAACAAGTCACGCGACACCCTCAGCACATGAAACGGAAGTCTCCGGCAGACTTCTAGTGGGGAACAGGATCCAATCAGCGTCTTAGTGTAACCTCGAGGGACTCGACCAATCACACTAAGCCTAAAAGGTAGGCAACTCTTGTCGATCACAACTCCTTGTGATTCCCGTCCTGTTCGGCCTCCGAATCACCATGGCCTCGAGGGACTCGACCAACCATGATGCTCGGTTAAGTCAACACCTTCGTTACAAGATGAGTCTGATTTGATGATATACCCTCCAGGGACTCGACCAAGTATACCATGCCCTCAGGTCACCAGTGACATCTCTATGTCGTAAGCAAGATAGCGAATCGCGATATAGGTGAGTCTCGAGGGACTCGACCAACTCAACCTACACCGGGAATCGGTTCCTACTTATAATGATGGAAGGCCACGTGGGTCAATCTAATTGCCTCACGTTTACCAGCTTAATATTATCGAGAGATGTTTCTATGATTTGGTCTCCTAATATAACATGTCACACATATACATATTTAATATATATCTACATCGCATGCAAATATATATACATATCTAGTATGTGTATAAGCAATTACATCAGATGATCATGGACCACAACCTAATATGATTAGGCTTGAGCCAGTAGGCCTAATCAGTCACATCAAGATCTATGTGTGCAACGGTGCATCTCCATGCCCTGTGATCGTCCATTTCGTCCTTGTCGGTTCCGTCGATATCTTGATGCATCTTCATGCATCACGATCGTCCGTCTCGTGGTTCCCACTATCGCATCCACGCTCCCGCTGTGCCTCCTCATGTGATTACAACTTAATCATAGGCACGCAGGCCCGACAATAAACGAGAAATATAACAGAGGTTCGCAGACCTCAATAATAATAATCACAGGTACACACATCACACGGTCTATGATCATCCGTCCACACATCATATATCACATGTATAAATAATCATCATCATGTAGGACTACTAGATAATAATAATAAAAAAATAATAATCAACTAAACCTTAATATTAATTAATATTTTCTGAAATCAAGGACATTATAGGGAATTTATGAATTCATAGGGATATTTTCGTAATTTGGACAAAAGATAGAAATTGGAATTTCTCAAATTCTGAGGGTCAAAACTGTCTATTGCCCAAAAAAACCTAATGCCCTTTCCCCTTTTTGCTGCTGCCGCCGCCGCCACCCTGCCGGCAACGGCCTATGCGGTGGGGCGAGGGCACTACCCTCGCTTGCAGGCGGCACGCCCGTCGGCAGCGCTGCTGCTGCGGGTGGGCGTCCCTTTCGGGCGCCGCAGCCTCCGCAAGCGGTGCTATCCCGCCGGGCGACCGCCCCTTCGGTGGGGGTTTCGCCCGCGGGAGCAGCGGCGGCAAGCGCCGCTACCCTGAGGCGCCTATGCCCTTGGGCTGCTTGCCTTCTGATGCTTGCCTTCCTTGTTTTTGCGTCAATAATTTTGACGTCAAAATTCTTCCTAAACACAACACACGTAATTCAAAACCAATCATTCGTACGAGCAACCTAGCTCTGATACCACTGTTGGGAAATCCATGGGGGCGACATCATATGCGCAGCGGAAGAACAAGAAAAACAAAATCCCCGATTCCCAAAGAGATGTTCGTCGTCGTCCGAAAATTGGTACGCAAAAATCCGTGAAACATGAAACTACGTATAGAGTAGATTGTGTTACCTAGGGAGATCGTATATCCCTGTTTCCTTGCAGATCCTTAGGAGAGGGTGAAGGAGGTCAAGCGTTCTCCTCTCTAGCGGTTATCCACACAGCAGGGTTGCGACGACGCTCCTCAAAACTCCAGACCTACTCTGAGGTGCAGATGGAGAGGAGAATAGGAAAAGGCAAACAAAAGCTCTCTAGCCCATGGGGCTCTGAATCCCTCCTATTTATAGAGGTCCGATGTCAAACCCTAATGGGTCCTCCCCTAGTGGGTATTGGATCTGCATCCAATAAGACAAGGGCTCTGTCGGATATCTCATATCCGGACCTCTATTCATTGCAATGCCTACCATATGTGTGTGACCCTCTAGGCCCAATATCGAGCTGGCCGTGAGTCATACCTGTTAGAACTCCTTCTAACTCAATGAATTATTATCTCTGTAATAATTCACTCGACTCATCGACTACGGACGTACTAAGCCACTACGCCGTAGTCCTCAGATGATACATGGGAATCCAATCCGTTGGACCTGTCTGTCCTCAGTTACCATGTACCAATAGTCCCTCATCTATCTAATATACCAGAGACCGTATATCGAGCATGGTGTTGTCAGACCCACACGGTTTCTTCTTGAGTCTCGCTCTAATCGGATTCTCCCGGAGAACTCTTTCTCCCTCAACCCGAATGACCCTGGCTAAGGATTTGTCTGAGTAAGAACACATGGGATATTCCTCTCATGACGCCGAGAGTGGATGATCCTCTATCGACACTCAATAGCCCTCGTAAGGTCGACTACCACTCCCAATGACCAGCTATACTAGATTTGGGACAGCCAAACCTATAAGTCTGGTATCAAAGAGTGGAGAACTCATACAGGACATCCTTGGTGTTTCAAGTCTAAGGACCAGACACACCACTAGGACTACAGAATCGCTGTTTGACAATAAGGCATCATCAACCATCCAGCATTCCGTAAGCGGATCAATCAGTGAATTCATTCTCCAATGAGCACCTGTACTGTATCCCTAGTGTCCTTACACAAGCAGCTATGAGACCAGCTGCATCCATCATATGGACAGGTATACAGCACACCAGTCTGTCCGGTTATCATGATATCCCTCTCGAGTAACCTATGACCGGGATTATTTAGGATATGTGTTTAAAGGTGAATCGATCTCACTATCGTGATCTCATCACGATCCGATTCCCATTGCACAAATCCAAGGACATCACCATATATGTATGCATTTATGCAATAGTTATAAAGTGATATATACCAAAATATAATAAGCAAAAAGATTCTATATTAAGTCACACGTGTCATCACTCACGTGATTGGCTTGCTGGGCACCTATGACTAGCAGGTTCTATCAATATGGCATATTGATAGGGGGAGTTTATTTAAACTCCGGGAGTTAAGGTTAACTCCGTCATCAAGTGTTTGTCATCATCAAAAAGGGGGAGATTGTTGAATCTCTTATTTTGATGATGAAACTACTTGATATGTTTTTATCTCTGTTTTGAGTAACGCAGGATGCTTCGATCAGGATGAGATATTTAAAGTAGGAAAAATCATGTTGTGCTGGAGAAACATGTTAAAAGATTGGACGTCGGGCCGGTGGATCGGTCGACGTATCGACAGAAGGCTTTGGGCCATGGACTCGAGCATTGGGCCAAGAAGAGCGAGTATTGTGCCAAGGATATCGGAGTTGCGGAGTCAACTGGCCGATTGGGCAATAGGCCGTAGGAGAGGTCGATGCGCCGAAGAATCGGACGAAGCGACGAGGGACCAATGACATGCCGGACAACTTGGTTAATTGTTTAGGATTAATTGTCTCGATCAAAGTTTGTTTTAAGTGTGCAGGATTAACTACGATGAAAGTAAAACATGCAGCAAGAGTTGCGCCGGAGTTAGGACTATGATCACGTTGGGAGTTCGAGATCTTGACGGAAGTCCGGATGGTCGTCGGAGGTTCTATGGGAACAAATCCGAGAAGTCTAAGAGCTTGCCAAAAGAAGCTCGTCAGAACTCGCCAAGTGGATCGTCGTAAGTCCACGAGTTTGCCGGAAGACCGTAGGAGCATCGTCGGAGGACCGTTGGATGTTCGCCGGAAGTTCGCCGAAAGCTCACCGGAAGAATAGATTGACGCACTGGAGCAAGCTGTAGTAAAAGTCTTAAGAATTATCGTAGTTAGCACGATGATTAAGTTAGAATTGGGAGGTGATCCCATTAACTTAATCTAGGGGCAATTGGGCCCTTGAAAGAACCAAATTGGGCCGAATGGATCAACCCATTCGGACCCAGATCTCTCGCCCAGAGGTGTCACCACTTGGGTTGGCGATGGGACCGCCTAGGGCTCAGTCTCCGAGTTCTGGCTAGGCGGTGCAACAGCCTCTGACAGCGATGCAACCGCCTGAGCTCGGTCTCCGAGCTCTAGCTGGGCGGTGCAACCGCCCCAGTCAGGTAGTGGCACCGCTTGAGCTCGGTATCCGAGCTCTGCCAGGCGGTGCAATCACCCCTGACAAGCGGTGGCACTGCCCAGAGGCTCAGTCTTCGAGCCCTGTCAGGCGGTGCAACCGCCCCAGTCAGGCGGTGCAACCGCTAGACCCCGGAATTCCGGGAGATGACAGATTTGAGCTCCAAATTCAAACTGGTTTGGAGCCTATAAATACCCCTCCAATCCCTAGGTAAAATATACAAGCATAGAGAGATTAAAAGAGAGAAAACACTACTGCAATCTCTAGAATTTCCCTCATCTAGCTTAAGTGTTAAAATTATGTTAAAGAGAGGAGAGTGAGTGCTTGTAAGGGTTGTCTCCTAAACCCAGTAAAAGGAGACGAGGGGTGTAAGAAGGAGGTTGATCTTTACCTAGTAAAGGAAGATCGTTAATGGATGCCGGTGGCCTCGACGGAAGAGGAATTAGAGGAGTGGATGTAGGTCACGATTGACCGAACCACTGTAAACTCCCGTCTTCTCTGGTTTGCATTTACTTTGAGCTGATTATCCTTACTGCAAACCTCCTTCATAGCATACTGCCTTCTGCGCTTTTACAATTGTGTTTCCAAGCTCAGTATTTTTCGAATCAGTATTTAGACGTAAATCGTTTTTCGCATATGAACATCATATTTTAGTTTGCGCTTACATTCCGATTTCCATCATAACTGCAAACTGCCTTTATAGATTTATTTTAACTGCTTCTTACCTGATCTCAAGTTAAAGTAATTTACAAATCGGCTTTTCTACCGAAATTGCTCTTGTCGTACGAACGCAGTTTTAAACGTCGAATGTTTTCCGCTGCACTAATTCACCCCCCTCTTAGTGCTCTTGATCCTAACAAGGGTTTTCTCCTAAACCCAGTAAAAGGAAGAGGGGTGTAAGAAGGAGGTTGATCTTCGCTTATTAAAGGTAGATCGTTAGTGGATGTCGGTGGCCTCGACGGAAGAGGAATCAGAGGAGTGGATGTAGGTCACGATTGACCGAACCACTGTAAACTCCAATCTTCTCTGGTTTGCATTTACTTTGAGCTGATTATCATTACTGCAAACCTCCTTCATAGCTTACTGCCTTCTGTGCTTTTACGATTGCGTTTCCAAGCTCAATATTTTCCGAATCGGTGTTTAGACGTAAATCGCTTTTCTCGTACGAACATCGTATTTCAGTTTGCGCTTACATTCTAATTTCCATCATAACTGCAAACTGCCTTTATAGATTTGTTTTAATAGCTTCTTACCTGATCTCAAGTTAAAGTAATTTACGAATCGGCTTTTCTACCGAAATTGCTCTTGTCGTACGATCGTAGTTTTAAACGTCGAAAGTTTTCCGCTGCACTAATTCACCCCCCCCCCCCTTAGTGCTCTTGATCCTAATAGGTTGCACCGCCCAGCCTAGCTCGGATACTAAGCCTTGGTCCGTGCCACCGCCGACCTAGGTGGTGCCACCGTTGGCCAAGAAATCTGGGTTCGAATGGGCTGATCCATTCGGCCCAATTTGGTTCTGTCAAGGTCCCAATTGCCCCCATATTAAGTTAATGGGATCACCTCTCATTCCTAACTTAATCTACATGCTAACTACAATATTTCTTAAGACATTTACTGCAACTTGCTCCGGTGTATCAATAGCTTCTTCCGACGAGCTTCCGGGGAACTTCTGGCGAACATCCGACGAACCTTCGTCGATGCTCCGGCAGACTTCCGGCAAACTCTTGGACTTGCAATGATCCACTTGGCGAGTTCTGACAAGCTTCTTTGGCAATCTCCTGGACTTCTTGGATATGTTCCCGTAGAACCTCTGACGATCGTCCGAACTTCCGTCAAACTCTCAAACCCCCAACGTAATCATAATCTTGATTCTAGCGCAACTCCTGCTTCATGTCTTACTTCCATCATAGTTAATCCTGCACATATAAAACAAAACTTTGATCAAGAAAATTAATCCTAAGCAATTAACCAAGTTGTCCGGCATGTCATTGGGCCCTCAACGCTTCGTTCGATTCTTCGACGCATCGTCCTCTCTTGCGGCCTATTGCCCAATTGACCAGTTGACTTCGCAACTCCGATATCTTTGGCACAATACCCGCTCTTCTTGGCTACAAGCACGAGTCCATGTCACTCAAAACGAAGATTAAATCATAAACATATATCAAGTGGTTTCATCATCAAAATACGAGATTCAATAGAGAGGGCCTTCTACTAGCCGAGGATAGGTACTGATATGGAGGAATATGTTCAAACATGGCTCACTTGCCAATAAGACAAGGTGGAGCAGTAGAAGCCGGTGCGCCTTGTGGAACCATTGCCCATACCAGAAAGGTCATGGGAGAGCATTTCCTTGGACTTCATATCAAGCTTTTCGACAATAAGGGGACTGGGTTCGATACTCGTAGTTGTCAATCGATTTTCAAAGTTTGTAACTTTCATTGCTGCACCCCTACACTGTTCAGCAGATGAGGCGTCCAAGCTAATAATGAAGAATGTGGTGAAGTATTAGGGAGTCCTGCACAATATTATCAGTGATCGAGATGCTCGATTCTTGGGACAATTCTGGACTGAGCTATTCAAATTGTTGGAGTCCAAGTTATACTTCTCCATAAGCCTCCACCCCCAAATAGATGGCCAAACCGAAAGGATAAACTCGCTCTTGGAGCAATATAATTGGCACTACGTAAGTGCCAACCAACGAGATTGGGTGAAGTTGTTAGACATAGCCCAATTCTCCTACAATTTACAGCGGAGCTCTGCGTCCAACAGGAGCCCCTTTGGGATCATCACAGGACAACAACCATCGACTCCTCACACCTTGGATATCGGATACACTAGGAGTAGTCCGTCAGCATATCACTTTGCCAAAGAAAGACATCAAAATGCAGATATTACGCAGGCTTACTTGGAGAAGGCGACCAAAAAAATGAAGAAGTGGGCCAACTTAGGAAGGCGACTACAATAGTTCAAAGTTGGCGATTTGGTATAAGTGAAGCTCCAACCAGCATCACTCTAATTCTTTAGGAATAAAGTACGCAAAGGATTAGTGCGTAAGTATGAAGGACCCTTCCCAATTATCAATAGGGTGCGTAACGTTTCCTACAGGTTGTAGCTACCAACATGGCTTAAAATTCATAATGTTTTTCATGCTAGCAACTTAAAAGCCTACCACTTAGATCTACAAGATGCTTCCCGAAGTGTTCCAACTCAGCTACCCCCATCAGAGCCTCCTATGAGAAGTGAGTTAAAATCATTCTAGCGAACCGCAAGATAAAGCTACCCAATGGAGCTGAGCAGACCGAGTACTTAGTGAAGTAGTGAAAGCTTCCACGAATTGAAGCCAGTTAGGATCCCGAAGATGCCCTACGACATGAAGAAGCAATCATCAATAACTACCAACAAGTGTCGATAAGGGCATCGGCAGTTCAAGTGGGGGAGAATGTCACGAACGGTCATTGCGCACTCGTAACAACTTTATTCAACGAACTGTTCATCACTTTTGCATGCTTGAATAGAGACATGGTAGCCTATTTTGTCTTGGTTTTGTGTGTTTTTTCTTGTAAAAATATATGTTCGAATAGGTTGCAGTGCACAGTGTGACCGCTCACCGCGCTAAGACATAAAGCCCTAAAATGGTTGTTTTCTGCAGCCCGCTACAACACATAAAATGTCAGCCATCTTAGCACTCTGGAACCCCCAGGTGGCATAGGGCTGGATGGGGCTTTGGTATATTGTCGGATATTGAACAATATTTACAAGTTTGCATGTTTTCTTGACGGGAACTTGCCTTCGCGCCAAGCACCCAGTGAGTAGTTGTTTGTGGACTTGCAGCTATTCGTTTAACCTTCTAAAGTCCTTGTTTTTCCTCTTTTCTCTATTTTCTCTCATGCACGCAAGGTGCTCATTAAATTGCTTGTAAAACTTCCCTCTTTACGAGACATTAGGACTTGTCCGTCGCTCATTCTTTGAACTAATTAACTTTCTCTTTTACAAGTCCTTCGGGACATAAGTGAGGTTGAAAACTGGCTGACCTTTGCGGACATATATCACAAGGGTGCATCAAGACTTAGGCAATCTCAACTAAGTCCAATAATTTGATATAAGAGTGCTTCGTGACTTAGGCAGCTTAAGCTAAGTTCGCGTCTTGGCCGCAAGGGTGCCTCACGACTTAGGCAATTCGAGCTAAGTCCATGACAAAACGATAGAAAAGTCCTCTTAAAAGCCAAAAAGAGCCATTTCTCTTGGGTGTTAAATCTGTTGAATCTCGGATTTTGATGATGAAACTAATTGATTGTGTTTAGATGTTTAACTGCATTTTGAGTGATGTAGGTCTACTCGATCAGAATTAGACAGTTAACGCAGGAGGAATTGACGTTGCGCCGGAAGAGATCACGTCAGGATATTGGACGGCAGAAGGCTTCGAACGTCGGGCATCGGGCCAAGAAGAGCGGAATTGCGCCAAGGATATCGGGGTTGCGGAGGTCAACCGCCGATTGGGCAACAAGCCGCAAGAGAGGACGATGCGCTGAAGAATCGGACGAAACGCCAACCAATGACGTGTCGGGCAATGGAATATCGATTCGCGTTGTAATAACTATCTAGATCGGAGTAGAGTTTTGGCTTGCATGTGCAGGATTAACTACGATAACGATGAAGACATAAAGCAAAACAAAGTGCGGAGTCAAGCACGAAGGATTTGTTGGGAGTTCAAGAGTTCGACGGAAGTCCGAAGGATCGTCGGGAACGCTGCCGGAACTAGCCGAGAATGAGTAGGGAGCTTGCCGAAGTGTTTTTTGGAAGCTCGCCGGAAGGTTCGTGGGAAGTTCGCAGAGTTTGCCGAGAAAGATCGGAGCTTGCCGAAGAAGCTCATTGGAACTCGCCAAGATCAAATCGTGAAGTTTAAGAGCTTGCCGGGAGTCCGCAGAATGGTTTCCGAGAGTTTATCGGAAGACCGCCGAAAGTTCGCCAGAAGCTCGCCGGAAGAAGTCTTGACTTATGGACTTTGTAATAGCTTATATAATGCCTTTAAAATTCGTAGTTAGCATGTTAATTAGGGTTAGGATTAGGTATTAATCATATAACCCAAGTAGGGGCCTATAACACTGTAGGCTGAAAACACTGTAGGCGGTGGGCTGAAAACACTGTAGGCGGTGGCACCGCCTGGGCTGAGTGGTGGCACCGCCCAGCACCCGAGCGCTGGGCGGTGGCACCGTCAACATCGGGAACTCAAAGAGAATTTGAATTTTGGAGCCCAAATTTTGGAGCCCAAATTTGAATCCTCTTGAGGCCTATAAATACCCCTCAAATCTCAGCTGAGATCACAACTTTTTGAGCAGCAAGAGTTTGAGAGAAAGGTCTTAGAAAAGTGTTAGCTTGTCTTCTTTTCAATTTGCTAGTGTTCACCTCATCTCTTCTCGAAAATCTGTAAGAGAGTGAACCGCTTGTAAAGAGTTGTAAGAGGGGTATTTACCCTTCCATTTCAAGAGACTTGCTAGTGGAAGGTGGGAGCCTCATCGAAGAGGGGCCTCGCAAGTGGAGTAGGTCATTTGACCGAACCACTCTAAAATCAGCGTGATCCTTGGTTTGCATTTCATTATTGCTATTTACATTATTGCAAACCTTCTTATATGCTTTAGTTCCTTATTACTTTTGCTGCGCATATTTAAGAATACGCTTTCAAGATTAAGCTTGTCAAGTTCCGCTCTTATCATACGAAAGATTTTTTAAAAACCGAAGTTTTAATCCGCTGCACTAATTCACCCCCCCCCCCTCTTAGTGCTGCTCCGATCCTAACAAAATCAAATGAGATTGACGTGGCTCTGATACCAACTATTAGGAATGAGTTGGCACTAAGAGGAGGGGGGTGAATTAGTGCAGTAGATAAAACACGTCGGTTCAAAAAATTCTTCGTACGATAAAATCAATCTCGGAAAGATAACTTCAAATCTCATTTGTAAGTGTAGTGAAAGCAGTAAGCAGGTAAGGCAGTTTGCAGTAAAGATAAATTGTAATAATGGAAATACAAACTGAGTTATAGTGGTTCGGTCGTCGTGACCTACATCTACTCCACCGATTCCCCTTCCATCGAGACCATCAGCATCCACTATCGATCTTCTTTCAATGGGCGAAGATTAACTATCCTTTTACAAACCTTTTCTCCTTTTCATAGGTTTAGGAGACAACCTTTACACCCACTTCACTCCTCTCTAAAACTATACTAACACTTAGAGCTTTTAGAGGAGTTCTCACAAGATTGCAACAGAATTTTTCCACTTTATTTCACTCAATTCTTGTGTATGTTAACTAGGGATAAGAGGGGTATTTATAGGCCTCAAAGGTGATTCAAACTTGGAGCATAAAAAAGTCTCATCTCAGGTTTCCCGGGTCCTGATGGTACCATCGCTCGAGCTGGGTGGTACCACCGCTTGTGCTAGGTAGTACCATCGCCCAGTCTGGCGGTACCACCATTTGAGAGACTATGTCTGAGTAGTACCATCGCCCAAACTAGCGGTATCACTGCCTGACAATCTTGGAGACTGAGTCTGGGTGGTACCACCGCCCAGACTAACGGTACCACTGTTGGGAAATCCTTGGGGGCGACATCATATGCACAACGGAAGAACAAGAAAAACAAAATCCCCGATTCCCAAAGAGATGTTCATCATCGTGCGAAGATTGGTACGCAAAAATCCGCGAAACATGAAACTGCGTATAGAGTAGATTATATTACCTAGGGAGATCGTATATCCCTATTTCCTTGCAGATCCTTAAGAGAGGGTGAAGGAGGTCAAGCGTCCTCCTATCTAGCGGTGATCCACACAGTAGGGTTGCGACAACGCTCCTCAAAACTCCAGACCTACTCTGAGGTGGAGATGGAGAGGAGAATAGGAAAAGGCAAACAAAAGCTCTCTAGCCCATGGGGCTCTGAATCCCTCCTATTTATAGAGGTCTGATGTCAAACCCTAATGGGTCCTACCTTAGTGGGTATTGAATCTGCATCCAATAAGACCAGGGCTCCGTCGGATATCTCATATCCGAATCTCTATTCATCGTAATACCTACCATATGTGTGTGACCCTCTAGGCCCAATATCGAGTTGGCCGTGAGTCATACTTGTCAGAACTCCTTCTAACTCAGTGAATTATTATCTCTGTAATAATTCACTCGACTCATCGACTACGGACGTACTAGGCCACTACGCCGTAGTCCCCAGACGATATAGGGGAATCTAATCCATTGGACCTGTTTGTCCTCAGTTACCGTGTACCTATAGTCCCTCATCCATCTAATATATCAGAGATCGTATATCGATCATGGTGTTGTCAGACCCACACGGTTTCTACTCGAGTCTCGCTCTAATCAGATTCTCCCAGAGAACTCTTTCTCTCTCAACCCGAATGACCGTGGCCAAGGATTTGTCTGAGCAAGAACACATGGGATATTCCTCTCATGACGCCGAGAGTGGATGATCCTCTATCGACACTCAATAGCCCTCGTAAGGTCGACTACCACTCCCAATGACTAGCTGTACTAGATCTGGGACAGCCAAATTTACAAGTCTGGTATCAAAGAGTGGAGCACTTATACAGGACATCCTTAGTGTCTCAAGTCTAAGGACCAGATACACCACTAGGACTACGAATGGCTGTCTGACAATAAGGCATCATCAACCATCCAACATTCCGTAAGCGGATCAATTAGTGAACTCATTCTCCAATGAGCACCTGTACTATATCCCTAGTGTCCCAACACAAGCAGCTATGAGACCAGCTGCATCCATCATATGGACGGGTATACAGCACACCAGTCTGTCCGGTTATCACGATATCCCTCTCGAGTAACCTATGACCGGGATTATTTAGGATATGTGTTTAAAGGTGAATCGATCTCACTATCTTGATCTCATCACGATCCGATTCCCATTGTATAAATCCAAGGATATCACAATATATGTATGCATTTATGCAATAGTTATAAAGTGATATATGCTAAAATATAATAAGCAAAAAGATTCTATATTAAGTCACACGTGCCATCACTCACGTGATTGGCTTGCTGGGCACCTATGACTAGCAACCACCGCCTGACACAGTCTTAGAGACTGTGTCACGACGGTGCCACTTGTTGGGTCATTGTTTGGGCCTTTCACTTGGCCCAACATAGTCCATACATGGGCCCAACTGGTCCCTAATTTGGTTGGCCCAATTCCAATCCCAAGTATGTGCTAACTACGAATTCATTAAATCCAATCTGATTAGTCTTGGTTTCTTCGGGCGACTTCCGTCAGTCTTCCGGCGATCTCTCGGTAATATTCCAGTGGACTCCCAGCAAGTTCCTAGACTTCACAATGATCTTCTTGGTGAGTTCCGATGAGCTTCTTTGGCAAGCTCCTAGACTTCTTAGTTAATTCCGATAGAACTTCCAACGAACTCTCGAACTCCCAACGAAATATCGTTCTTGACTCCGGGACTTCATTTTTCTTCAAGCCTTGATCACTATCATAGTTAATCCTGCACAAATAAAACCTACTACAATCTAGACAATTATTATAAAGCTTGAATCATGTTGTCCAGCATGTCATTAGTGCCCAGCAAGCCAATCACGCGAGTGATGACACGTGTGACTTGACACACAATCTTTTTGCTTATTATATTTTGACATTTATCACTTTATATTGACTATTGCATATATGCATATATATATTGTGATGTTCTTGGATATGTGCAATGGAAATCAGATTGTGATGAGATCATGATAATGAGACCGATTCGCCTTTAAATACAAATCCTAAATAATCTCAGTCATAGGTTACTCGAGAGGGACATCGAGATAACCAGATAGACTAGAGTGCTATATACCCGTCTAAATAATGGATGCAGTTGGTCTCATAGTTGCTCGTGTGGGGATGCTAGGGATACAATACAGGTGCTCATTGGAGAATGAGTTCACTAATTGATCCGCTTACGGATGTTGGATGGTTGATGATGCCTTATTGTCAAACAACGATTATATAGTCCCAGTGGTGTATCTGGTCCTTAGACTTAAGACACTAAGGATGTTCTGTATGAGTGCTCCAGTCTTTGATATGGACTTATAGGTTTGGATGTTCCAAATCTAGTACAACTAGTCATGAGAAGTGGCAGTCAACCTTACGAGGGCTATTGAGTGTCGATAGAGGATTATCTACTCTCGGTGTCATGAGAGGAATATCCCAGGTGTTCTTGCTCAAACAAATCCCTAGTAGGGACATTCGGATTGAGAGAGAAAGATTTCTCTGGGAGAATCCAATTAGAGCAAGACTCGAGTAGAAACCTTATGAGTTTGACAACATCATGCCTGGTATACAATCTCTGGGATATTAGATGGATGAGAGACTATAGGTACATAGTAACTGAGGATAGATAGGTCCAATAGATTGGATTCCTCTGTATCATTTGGGGACTGCGGCGTAGTGGCATAGTACATCCGTAGTCGATTAGTTAAGTGAATTATTATGGAGATAATAATTCACTGAGCCAGAAGAAGTTCTGACAGGTATGACTCATGGACAGCTTGATATTGGGCGTAGAGGGTCATATACATATGGTAGGCGTTGCGATGAATAAAGGTTCGGATATAAGTGTTGAATCTCGGATTTTGATGATGAAACTAATAAATATGTGTTTATGTTTTAATTTGTGTTTTGAGTGACGCAGGATGCTTCGATCAGGAAGAGACAATTAAAGTAGGAAAAATCATGTTGGGCCGAAGGAACAAGTCAGAAGATTGGACGTCGGGTCGGTGGATCGGTCGACGTATCGATTGAAGGCTTTGGGCTGTGGATTCGGACATCGAGCCAACAAGAGCGGATATTGCACCAAGGATATCAGAGTTGCAAAGTCAACTGGCCGATTGGGCAATAGGCCATAGGAGAGAACGATGCGTCGAAGAATCAGATGAAGCATCGAGGGACCAATGACATGCCGGACAACTTGATTAATGCTTAGTATGAATTGTCTAGATCGAAGTTTGTTTTACATGTGCAGGATTAACTACGATGGAAGTAAGACATGCAGCAGGAGTTACGCTGGAGTTAAGACTTTGATCACATTGGGGGTTCAAACATGGCAGCGATAGCCCCTGGGACTAGAGATGGTGGCGGGAGGGTAGATACGATGGCAAGACTCCCTACCCTTACCTCTCAAGTTGCTCCTCCACCATATCCTCTCTAAAGAGAAACTCCTTCGACGAAGCAGCATCGAAGCAGGTCACGCTCTAGATCACGGCAGCATACTCTCATTTCCAGTAACTCTCAGCCTTGGACTAGCCTCTTCAAGGCTCTGGTTGGAAGTCTGGATCTATGTTTGGAATTCTTAACTCCAGAAGTTCAAGCTGATAAGAAGATTACTATATACGAGACTACTGATTTAGCAGAGTTGATTGAGACATGGTCTATGGCGATTGTTGGCTATGTGGTAGGTCTCAAAATATCTTATTTCCCACTATCCTCATTTATCAAAACTCGATGGGGAATATCTTCATTTGATCGTCATATGCTGGAGAACAGATTCTTTGTTTGCAAGCTATACTCTGAAAAAGATTTACAATGGGTCATCGAAGGATTCTGGACTATCCACGACCATCCAATGATTCTACGACGCTGGTCTCCTGATGTCCATTTGAAGTTAGATATCCTGCAATCTATTCCATTATGGGTATCCTTTCAAGGCCTTCCTCTACATCTTTGGAATCGATGTTTTATTGCAAAGTTATGCAGCACTCTAGGACAACCACTCTACATCGACAAAGCAACAACAGCTCGGACGAGATTAGCATTTGCATGAGTATGTGTACTGGTTTCATCTGACGAAGATCTTCGTAATGAGGTTTTCTATCGTGCTCTTGTTGGGAAATCCTTCGGGGCGACATCATATGCGCAGCGGACGAACAAGAAAAACAAAATCCCCGATTCCCAAAGAGATGTTCGTCGTCGTGCGAAGATTGGTACGCAAAAATCCGTGAAACATGAAACTGCATATAGAGTAGATTGTGTTACCTAGGGAAATCGTATATCCCTGTTTCCTTGCAGATCCTAAGGAGAGGGTGAAGGAGGTCAAGCATCCTCCTCTCTAGCGGTGATCCACACAGCAGGGTTGCGACGACGCTCCTCAAAACTCCAGACTTACTCTGAGGTGGAGATGGAGAGGAGAATAGGAAAAGGCAAAAAAAAGCTCTCTAGCCCATGGGGCTCTGAATCCCTCCTATTTATAGAGGTCCCCTGTCAAACCCTAATGGGTCCTCCCCTAGTGGGTATTGGATTTACATCCAATAAGACAAGGGCTCCGTCGGATATCTCATATCCGAACCTCTATTCATCGCAATGCCTACCATATGTGTGTGACCCTCTGGGCCCAATATCGAGCTGGCCGTGAGTCATACCTGTCAGAACTCCTTCTAACTTAGTGAATTATTATCTCTGTAATAATTCACTCGACTCATCGACTACGGACGTACTAGGCCACTATGTCATAGTCCCCAAACGATACAGGGGAATCCAATCCATTGGACCTGTCTGTCCTCAGTTACCGTGTACCTATAGTCCCTCATCCATCTAATATACCAGAGACCGTATATCGAGCATGGTGTTGTCAGACCCACACGGTTTCTTCTCGAGTCTCGCTCTAATCGGATTCTCCTGGAGAACTCTTTCTCTCTCAACCTGAATGACCCTGGCCAGGGATTTGTCTGAGCAAGAACATATGGGATATTCCTCTCATGACGCCGAGAGTGGATGATCCTCTATCGACACTCAATAGCCCTCGTAAGGTCGACTACCACTCCCAATGACTAGTTGTACTAGATCTGGGATAGCCAAACCTATAAGTCTGGTATCAAAGAGTGGAGCACTCATACAGGACATCCTTGGTGTCTCAAGTCTAAGGACCAGATACACCACTAGGACTACGGAATCGTTGTCTGACAATAAGGCATCATCAACCATCCAGCATTCCGTAAGCGGATCAATCAGTGAACTTATTCTCCAATGAGCACTTGTTCTGTATCCCTAGTGTCCCTACACAAGCAGCTATGAGACCAACTGCATCCATTATATGGACGGGTATACAACTCACCAGTCTGTCCGGTTTTCACTATATCCCTCTCGAGTAACCTATGACCGGGATTATTTAGGATATGTGTTTAAAGGTGAATCGATCTCACTATCGTGATCTCATCCCGAACCGATTCCCATTGCCCAAATCCAAGGACATCATAATATATGTATGCATTTATGCAATAGTTATAAAGTGATTTATGCCAAAATATAATAAGCAAAAAGATTCTATATTAAGTCACACGTGCCATCACTCACGTGATTGGCTTGTTGGGTACCTATGACTAGCAATCTCCCACTTGACCTAAAGCCAATCACCTATGTGTCTGATCCCCATCAGACCCCTGTGACGCTCAAAACAAATATGAGACAACGGCTTTGTTAGTGGATTTGCAATGTTATCTTCGGTTGGAACTCTTTCTACTTCTACATCTCCTCGGGTCACGATCTCTCTGATAAGGTGGAACCTCCTCAGAACAAGCTTAGATTTCTGATGAGACCTAGGTTCCTTTGCTTGAGCAATCGCCCCGTTGTTGTCGCAATATAGGGAGATCGACTCTTCGCTACCCGGCACGACTCCCAAATCTATGATGAACTTCTTCACCCAAACTCCCTCCTTTGCTGCATCTGATGCAGTAATGTACTCCACCTCTGTGGTCGAGTCAGTAGTGGTATCTTGCTTGGAACTCTTCCAGCACACTGCTCCTCCATTCAAGGTGTACACATACCCTGAATTCGACTTGCTATCATCGACATCAGACTGAAAACTTGAGTCAGTGTAGCCTTCAACCTTAAGGCTATTACCTCCATATACTAGTAAAAGATCCTTAGTCCTTCTCAAGTACTTAAGGATACACTTTATTGCTTTCCAGTGCTCCAAGCCTGGATCCGCTTGATACCTGCTCGTGACACTCACAACATGCGCTATATCAGGCCTAGTACATAGCATGGCATACATGATAGACCCTATTGCTGAGGCATAAGGTATCATATCCATGTTCGCCCTTTCTTCTAGAGTCTTTGGGGAAATACTCGTAGAAAACGATATCCCATGTCTCATCGGTATAAGACCTCTCTTGGAATTTTCCATGCCAAACCTTTTGACAATGGTTTCTATATACCTGGATTAGGACAAGCCAAGCATCCTCTTGGATCTATCTCTATAGATTCTAATCCCCAAAATATAGGATGCTTCCCCTAAGTCCTTCATGGAGAAGTGTCTAGATAACCAAGCCTTTACTGTGGATAGCATTCCTACGTCTTTCCCAATGATCAGGATGTCATCCATATATAACACCAAAAAGGTGATAGCGCTCCCACTTACCTTTCTGTACACACAAGGCTCATGTTCGTTCTTAACGAAGTCATAAGATCTGATTGCCTCATCAAATCTTATGTTCCAACTTCAGGAAGCTTGCTTTAATCCATAAATGGATCTAAGCAACCTACACACCTTATCTGGACAATTCTTGGACACGTATCCCTCAGGTTGCATCATACACACCTCCTCCTTGAGGTTCCCATTGAGGAATGCGGTTTTCACATCCATCTGCCAGATCTCATAATCATAGTGTGATGCAATAGCCAATAGAATTCTGATGGATTTTAGCATTGCTACGGGTGAGAAGGTTTCGTCATGGTCAACACCTTGCCTTTGACGATATCCCTTAGCCACTAGCCTTGCTTTATAGGTCTCTACCTTTCCATCTACTCCGATCTTTTTCTTAAAGATCCACTTGCAACCGATGGGTACAATACCTTCGGGCGCATCAACTAGGTTCCAAACCATATTGGAGTACATAGAATCCATCTCAGAATTCATAGCTTCTTGCCACTTCCCGGACTCTATACTCATAATAGCCTCCTCGTAGGTCTGAGGATCAATATCCTCTGCATCCTCTCCTCTAATATGTCCCACATATCTCTCAGGAGGATGGGATACTCAATCAGACCTGCGTAAAGTTGAAACTTGTGTATTAGGTACCTGAACAGACTCGGGTTGTAGAGTGGTGCTTGTGCTTGGTTATCCAACCTCGCTCAATTCTATCATTCTCCCACTATCTCCGCCAAGAATGTGTTCCTTCTCGAGGAACACTGCTCTCTTAGCTACAAAGACCTTTTGGTCCTCGAGATGATAGAAATAATACCCACAAGTTTCCTTGGGGTATCCCACAAATTTGCATTGCTCTGTCCTTGATTCTAACTTATCGGGGTTGTGTCTTTTAACATTTGCAGGGCAGCCCCAAATCTTAACAACCTTAAGATCAGGCTTCTTCCCTTTCCATATCTCATATGGTGTAGACACTACCGACTTAGTTGGAACTCTGTTCAGAAGGTAAGCTGCGGTTTCTAGGGCATATCCCCAGAATGAGATGGGTAGGTCAGCGAAACTCATCATGGACCGTACCATATCTAATAATGTATGATTTTTCCTTTCAGAGACACCATTGAGCTGAGGTGTATAAGGAGGTATCCATTGGGATAATATCCCATGGTCCTTGAGGAACTGAGTGAATTCTGTACTTAAGTACTCACCTCCTTGATCTGATCGAAGAGTTTTGATACTCTTTCCAATCTGGTTTTCCACCTCATTCTTATACTCTCTGAATTTCTCAAAGGCCTCGGCCTTGTACTTCATTAAGTACACATATCCATACCTTGAGAAATCATCAGTAAATGTAATGAAGTAGGAGTAACCTCCAATGGCATGAGTTGACATGGGTCCACATACATCACATGTATGAGTTCCAACAACTCAGTGGCTCTCTCTCCAGTTCCACTAAATGGAGAGTTGGTCAGTTTTCCACGAATTCAAGGCTCACAAGTTGCATATGACACATAGTCGAATGGATCTAGATATCCATCATTTAGCAACTTTTGAATCCTTCTTTCATGGATGTGACCTAGCCTACAATGCCACAGGTATGCACTGTTCAACTCATCTCGTTTCCTTTTGGACACATTTACATTCATGATATGTGGAGTGGTGTCTAATATAAATAAACCATTATGCAATGTTCCTTTCATGATGATCTTATCATCTAATAATATCGAACAACCATTGTTCTCAAAAACAAATTTATATCCACTAACTGTTAAACATGAAATGGAAATAATGTTTTTGATAATAGAAGGAACAAAATAACATGCATCTAATGCAATAAAAGCTCCACTAGGCAGATGTAGGGCGACCTCGCCAACAGCTACTACAACAACTTTTGCTCCATTACCCATCTTCAGGTCCATCTCGCCTCTCTCTTGTCTCCTAGGCCTTGCCAGAACCTACAACGAATTGCATATATGATAAGCACTACCGGTATCCAATACCCATATGTTATCATAAGAGTCTGACAAATGGAGACTGATCATGAATGTAGCTGAAGCTTCATCAAGCTTTTGTTTCGCCCTTTCTGCAAGGTACTCTTTGCAGTTTCTCTTCCAGTGCCCATCTTTACCACAGTGGAAGCACTGTCCTTTGTCCTTTGCTGGGTCTTTCTTAGCAACCTTTGCTTTACCTGGTTTGACCTTGCCCTTTCCCTTCTTAAGGGACCTTTTTGCTTTCCTTTTCCTTTTGGTCTCACCAGTGTAGAGAACTGACTTCTCTTTCTTGATAGTACTCTCTGCCTCCCTCAACATATTGAGAAGCTCTGGGAGAGTCACTTCAAGCTTGTTCATATTAAAATTCATTATGAACTGTGAAAAGAAATCTGGTAGGGACTAAGCACAATGTCCACACACAAGTTATCCTCTAGGACCATTCCTAGACCTGTGAGTTTCTCTATCCACTCAATCATCTTTAGGACATGGTTCTGAACCAGTGTCCCCTCAGTCATCGTAGCGCGGAATAGGCACTTAGGTATCTCATATCGCTGAGTCCTTCCCTGTTCCTCAAACAATTTGCAGACATGTAGGAGAATGGATCTGGCATCCATCTTTTCATGTTGTCTTTGTAACTTAGGAGTCATAGAGCCCAACATATAGCACTGAGCAAGAGTGGAGTCATCAATATACTTCACATAGCGAGCGATCTCATCCTCGTTTGCCCCTTCTTCGGGCACAGGCATCATTGTATCAAGGACGTACACGATTTTCTCCGCTGTGAGAACAATTCTCAAGTTACGGAGCCAATCCGTATAATTTGGACCAATAAGGCGGTTGACATCAAGTATGCCACGTAAGGGATTTGAAAGTGACATTTTCTGAAAATAAAGATGCAGCAGAAATGAATAACATGCAGATTTTGCAAGAAATAAACTATCAAGATATGGACTTCTATCTTAATATGCTCCCACTATTTTACTAACGAGTCACGCGACACCCTCAGCATGTGAAACGGAAGTCTCCGGCAGACTTCTAGTGGGGATTAGGATCCAATCAGCGTCCTAGTGTAACCTCGAGGGACTCGACCAATCACACTAAGCCTAAAAGGTAGGCAACTCTTGTCGATCACAACTCCTTGTGATTCCCGTCCTATTCGACCTCCGAATCACCATGGCCTTGAGGGACTCGACCAACCATGATGCTCGGTTAAGTCAATACCTTCGTTACAAGATGAGTCTGATTTGATGATATACCCTCGAGGGACTCGACCAAGTATACCATGCCCTCAGGTCACCGGTGACATCTCTATGTTGTAAGCAAGATAGCGAATCGCGATATAGGTGAGTCTCGAGGGACTCGACCAACTCAACCTACACCGGGAATCGGTTCCTACTTATAACGATGGAAGGTCACGTGGGTCAATCTAATTGCCTCACGTCTACCGACTTAATATTATCGAGAGATGTTTCTATAATTTGGTCTCCTAATATGACATGTCACACATATACATATTTAATATATATCTACATCGCATGCAAATATATATACATATCTAGTATGTGTATAAGCAATCACATCAGATGATCATGGACCACAACCTAATATGATTAGGCCCGAGCCAGTAGGCCTAATCACTCACATCAAGATCTATGTGTGCAACGGTGCATCTCCATGCCCTATGATCGTCCATTTCGTCCTTGTCGGTTCTGTCAACATCTTGATGCATCTTCATGCATCACGATCGTCCGTCTCGTGGGTTCCGCTATCGCATCCACGCTCCCGCTGTGCCTCCTCATGTGATTACAACTTAATCATAGGCACACAGGCCCGACAATAAACGAGAATTATAATGGAGGTTCGTAGAACTCAATAATAATAATCACAGGTACACACATCACACGGTCCATGATCATCCGTCCACACATCATACATCACATGTATAAATAATCATCATCATGTAGGACTACTAGATAATAATAATAAAATAATAATAATCAACTAAACCTTTTAATTAATTAATATTTTTTGAAATCAGCGACATTATAGGAAATTTCTGAATTCATAGGGGTATTTTCGTAATTTAGATAAAAGATAGAAATTGGAATTTCTCAAATTTCGAGGGGCAAAACTGTCTTTTGTTCAGAAAACCCTAATGCCCTCTTCCCTTTTCGCTGCTGCCGCCGTCGCCACCCTGCCGGCGGTGGCCTGTGCGGTAGGGCGAGGGCACTGCCCTCGCTTGCAGGTGGCACGCTAGTTGGCAGCGCTGCCGCTGCGGGTGGGCGCCGTCGCCTCTGCAGGCGATGCTGTCCTGCCAGGTGACCGCCCCTTAGGGGGGGTTTCGCCGCGGGAGCAGCGGCGGCGGGCACCGCTGCCCTACGGCGGCAAGCGCCGCTGCCCTATTGTCACGGACTTAGCTGGTTTTGCCTAAGTCGTGCGGCACCCTTGCGTGTCCGTCCGCAAGGGTCAGCCTCCCCGAAGCCTCCCATGGTCCCTTAGGTCCCACAAAAGAGAGAACAGGACAGAGAAAAGGCCTCACTCGGGATCCACAAGCAAACATCTCCGAAAAACACTTTATAGACAATGCAAATTACAAACAGACTTTACAAGCTCTTAACAATTACACAACAAAGGGTAAAATGGTCCATTACAAATCGAAAATCTCTCACACGTGTCCACATGACACAACCTTTATTTACAAGCCTAAAGCGGCCACCGACCCAACTAAAATGGGACTATTAAGCCTTTGGTCGCCCCTCTACATGCTGTACAAGGTATGAACATGCCGAAAGACATGGACATATATAAGCATTACATCAAACATCCTGTTTCGAAGTTTGTCCGTGACATTCTCCCCCACTTATCCCTTCGACGTCCTCGTTGAAGCCTTTGTCGACACTGCAACTCCTCGCCTTTGTTGAGTCTTCAATCTTCTGCTCCAACTATAATGTGCCTTTTGACTCCCAGCTGCTCTCCGCTGCTGTTTTTGAGTAGTCGAATCTTTTGATCGGCCATGCTGCTTCAACTCACCAATGACGCTGATTCCGGTGTGGGGTTGGCTGAGTTGTGTTGATCCTTGTTGATTCCTGCGGATCCTTCAAATGAAGGAAAAGACCATCCTTATCTTCAAGCCGATCTCTCAAATGCCTCATCTTTGCTTGAACGGGTGAATGCTTGTTGAAGCTTTTAACGAGCATCGTCTCGCAAACTTCAAAGATTTGGGTCCTTCCTCCACAAAATTTGCTCATTGACTCTTCTTTCACTTAGTCGTCACATCCAAGTAGGTTCGCATCACTTCCACTTTCGATTGACATTTCGTTGGGAAATGAAGCGAACAATCTACTCAAGAACAATCGATCACCATTAGTGAGGATTTGACAACTATTGTCTTCCATTATCTTGAAGGGTCTTTGAACTTTTGCAGAGCTCCTCTGCTGGATAGATAAGAGAATTGGGGTACTCGGTTTAAGCTCATTCTCTTAAGGGTTGAGAAGGCAAAGGTTACTTGACTTCGCCTCCTCGAGGTTGTACTCCATGCATCGAAATGGTTCTTGGCCTTCACCGCTCTTTGCTCACACTTCGAAGCACTTGAAGTGTTTGCACTCCTTATGTTGAGTTAGCTACTTTGATTCACCTTCTCAATGCCATTAAACTTCTGGAATGCAGGAAGTTTTCACCCCAACTTGAGTAATTCTCTAATAGATTTGGTCGCTTTGTGGGATTGTACCGTCTTCTCCATCAACCACGCGCTCTACTCCCAGTAGCGAAGGTACAAAGACCAGCGTCTTGACTACTTCGTTCCTTAGTCGTGCACTCTTGCATGACCCGAAGTCCTTCACTTTCGACTATCTTGATGAGAAACTCATTGACACCGGTCTTACGAAGTTCCTTGGCCTCTGCCCTTCAGCCTTGTCTCGGTACTTGGAGTTTGCCTCTGCATGCTCCACCTCCTCGGCCCCTTTTACGACCAAGCGCTCTCCCTCCATGAGAGCAAGGGATCAATGACTTTCACGGAAGTCCCGCCTCTGCGGTACCATGGCGCTGCCATGCCCATGGCACTACTATCCGTCGACTTCGCATCGCATCCCCTTTCTTCACGATCGGTAGAAATGTCTCGTGGCACTCCTCCGGAGTCCACCTCCATTCTAACGATGCTTGATTTTGGGTAGCTAAGTCCCTCTGGACTCGTCGTCGCTTCCTTGCCCCTTTCGACCCCCTGCTTCAACACCTCTGTGTTCTCCAAGCAGTCCGTCTGGTCGATGGAGAGACAGACTGCAACTCCCATGCACGGTCTCTGCCATCATGTTGTAGGGTTTGCACTGATTCTGTTCTCCTTAGCTTCCTTGGTAGCAACGTTCGCTTACTCGACCTTATCCTCTAACTTGTCGGGCTCCCTTAAGCGAATATGAGCTCTGGAGCAGTCCAACTCTCCAGCTGCTTCGATCATACCGCTGTATGATCAAGTCCCTCCCATGGGACTCACTGGTACTTGCATTCGAACTTTTCCCTTGGTGGAACACAGCCCCCATATGCTGATGACCAGGGCTTTCATCCGATGCAAAATTCGATGCACGCACGGAAGACCCACCTCTGCGGTACCATGGCTTTCACTCCTTGAATCCATAGCCCTTCTTGCCGTCGTGTTGTTCACCGAAGTGGAGCTTCCAGTAGCTCCCAATCATACCTCCGTATGATCTAGTCCCTCACGGGGCTAGGTTGTGTGAATCGCATTGCCACGAACTGTTCCACCACGATCCGCTGCACCATGTCGCCTCCTGATGACATCTCTATTGCATTCTGATCCTTGTGGAAAAACTCGAATTGTGAACCCTCCATGTGTGGCCTCTGCCAATACATCGCAGGGTCTCCTCTACCTTCGATTTTGTTCGCTCCTCTGGCAATCGACCTTCATCCACCCACTCTTGGGTCACACCACGATGAAGCACCGCTCTAGGACAGTCCGTCGCCTAGTAGCTCCCAAAGTCCCCCGACTTCGCTGCAATTAGTGCACCATTGTCTGGATCCTGGGCCTCTACCCCTACCAGCACAATCTTCGCTACGCACCGCCTCCTTTATAGTAACTTGAATAACAACACTGTGGCATATTCTTCAAGAGTACCTGCCTCTGCGTCCTCTTGCCCCGTGCTAAGGCCTTCTGATCCCAACTTCGCCTCCGCAAATTGAGTCGCCTTAGTTCCTCCATCAAATGCTTCTCCGAGATAAGGTGCATGTGCCCCAAAGCTCCCTTCGTCTTTGGCACCATGCAAGATGAGTCCGCTCCGTCAGAATGAAGGACCCATGGAACAACATGATCTTACACTTGCCTCTACAAGAGTTCATGTCCTTGACCTCTGTCTAAGGAAAGCACTGTGCCTCTGTTCCATGTTCCAACTTTTATGCTGGCTCCCTTCAAGCGGCTTGGGTACTTCACCAAGTTACACCCAAGTTGCTCCGCTCCTCGCTTTTGCATTGAGTTGATGGTGGCCCTCGCGCCCACCATTCCACGGGTCAGCCCTCCCTTGAGTCCGATCTCCGTATCGACTCCAAGTGTGCCTTCATTTGTGTTGCCTTGGTTCACTCCCCCACTTGATCTCGCAATGCATCCACCAATGCATTCTCTCAAGCGAGATCATGCAACGACTCCTCGTAAACTTGCTCAGCCCCATTGAGCTTCGTGGAGTTGTTGTTTGTTGAGGTACTCCTCCTCAACTTGTGAGGTCCGTCCCCACATGATTCTCCCTCTGAGAGCCGGGACTTATCCCTCCCGGATAACTGTCCCATTGGAGCAACATCTCTCTTCGCCGGAGACCACCATCCCCTTGGACTACTCCGACCTGCTGAACAAACCGTGCATTGTTCTGCCTCCTGCAAACACACTTGCTGGATTGCGACTCCACGTCAATACAACCCCCCCTGCACCCCTCGGGGCCTAGCAACATGCTGAACTAGTTGCACCATTCAGCCTCCTCCCACGGATGTATCATTTGCATGCCAAGAGAAAGTTTCAATGCTCCATGGCGCCGAAGTTTGGTTAAGCTTTGGGATGGCCACCGAACATTCCGTCGTCCGCATACAAGCCCATGTATGAGTACCAAATTCTTCGAGCTAGCAATTCCCCTCACCTCTGTGAGCTTTTGCATAACTCTTTTGGTCGTTGAGCAACTCATTCCACCTTGCATGGTCTCATCCTTTACCAAGCGCCTCGCTTGCCTTGAGCACCATCAAGTATAGTTGTCAACGTTGAGCCGTAGCTCAAACTCAACCATCCCAACCTTTGTGCGCTTCACATTCTTCCAAGCTTGTCTGTTCTCGTGGTGCCTCTTGCGCGAAGGGTTGGCAATTCCTCCCAATGCCAATCTCGGATGCCCTCCTCCTCGAGCAACTCCTCTTCCCAACATCTCCATGCCCGCTTTTCCCCAAACGTTCGGCGTGGTCTTGATCGCCCTCAACGCAGTCCTGCTTAGGTCCCCCCCACGTTTGCATGCTAAGTGTTTCTATGAGTGCTTGTCCCGCTCTGATACCATCTGTCACGGACTTAGCTGGTTTTGCCTAAGTCGTGCGGCACCCTTGCGTGTCCGTCCGCAAGGGTCAGCCTCCCCAAAGCCTCCCATGGTCCCTTAGGTCCCACAAAAGAGAGAACAGGACAGAGAAAAGGCCTCACTCGGGATCCACAAGCAAACATCTCCGAAAAACACTTTATAGACAATGCAAATTACAAACAGACTTTACAAGCTCTGAACAGTTGCACAACAAAGGGTAAAATGGTCCATTACAGACCGAAAATCTCTCACACGTGTCCACATGACACAACCTTTATTTACAAGCCTAAAGCGGCCACCGACCCAACTAAAATGGGACTATTAAGCCTTTGGTCGCCCCTCTACATGCTGTACAAGGCATGAACATGCCGAAAGACACGGACATACATAAGCATTACATCAAACATCCTGTTTCGATGTTTGTCCGTGACATTATGGCGCCTCTGCCCGTGGGCTGCCAGTCCCGCCGGCAGCAAGCCTGCTGCAAGCAGGCCCCCGGCCGGCTGCAGCAGACGTAGCCCCTATGCTGCCCGCCTTCGGATGCGCTACACGCACGCAGATCGAGGGCAGCAGCTGTTGCTACCCTTCCTTATTTTTGCGTCAACAATTTTGACGTCAAAATTCTTCCTAAATACAACACATGCAGTTCAAAACCAATCATTCGCACGAACAACCTGGCTCTGATACCACTGTTGGGAAATCCTTGGGGGCGACATCATATGAGCAGTGGAAGAACAAGAAAAACAAAATCCCCGATTCCCAAAGAGATGTTCGTCGTCGTGCGAAGATTTGTACGCAAAAATCCGTGAAACATGAAACTGCGTATAGAGTAGATTGTGTTACCTAGGGAGATCGTATATCCCTGTTTCCTTGCAGATCCTTAGGAGAGGGTGAAGGAGGTCAAGCGTCCTCCTCTCTAGCGGTGATCCACACAGTAGGGTTGCGACGACGCTCCTCAAAACTCCAGACCTACTCTGAGGTGGAGATGGAGAGGAGAATAGGAAAAGGCAAACAAAAGCTCTCTAGCCCATGGGGCTCTGAATCCCTCCTATTTATAGAGGTCCCCTGTCAAACCCTAATGGGTCCTCCCCTAGTGGGTATTGGATCTGCATCCAATAATACAAGGGCTCCGTCGGATATCTCATATCCGAACCTCTATTCATCGCAATGCCTACCATATGTGTGTGACCCTCTAGGCCCAATATCGAGCTGGCCGTGAGTCATACCTATCAGAACTCCTTCTAACTCAGTGAATTATTATCTCTGTAATAATTCACTCGACTCATCGACTACGGACGTACTAGGCTACTATGCCGTAGTCCCCAGACAATACAGGGGAATCCAATCCATTGGACCTATCTGTCCTTAGTTACCGTGTACCTATAGTCCCTCATCCATCTAATATACCAGAGACCGTATATCAATCATGGTGTTGTCAGACCCACACGGTTTTTTCTCGAGTCTCGCTCTAATCGGATTCTCCCAGAGAACTCTTTCTCTCTCAACCCGAATGACCTTGGCCAGGGATTTGTCTGAGCAAGAACACATGGGATATTCCTCTTATGACGCCGAAAGTGGATGATCCTCTATCGACACTCAATAGCCCTCGTAAGGTCGACTACCACTCCCAATGACCAGCTGTACTAGATCTGAGACAGCCAAACCTATAAGTCAGTATCAAAGAGTGGAGCACTCTTACAGGACATCCTTGGTGTCTCAAGTCTAAGGACCAGATACACTACTAGGACTACGGAATCGCTGTTTGACAGTAAGGCATCATCAACCATCCAGCATTCCGTAAGCGGATCAATCAATGAACTCATTCTCCAATGAGCACCTGTACTGTATCCCTAGTGTCCCTACACAAGCAGCTATGAGACCAGCTGCATCCATCATATGGACGGGTATACAGCACATTAGTCTGTCCGGTTATCACGATATCCCTCTCGAGTAACCTATGACCGAGATTATTTAGGATATGTGTTTAAAGGTGAATCGATCTCACTATCGTGATCTCATCACGATCCGATTCCCATTGCAAAAATCCATGGACATCACAATATATGTATGCATTTATGCAATAGTTATAAAGTGATATATGCCAAAATATAATGAGCAAAAAGATTCTATATTAAGTCACACGTGCCATCACTCATGTGATTGGCTTGCTGGGCACCTATGACTAGCAGATCTTAATGGGAACACTCGGAAGGTACATGTGTCATATTCCTGGAAGCCACAACGATGTCAGTACTGCTTATCTTTTGGTCATGCAAATGGAGCCTATCAACAAACTCTGAAACTGATCACTAAGGTCTATTGACCACGTCAAGTGCCTCAGCAACAAGGCGAGTCTCCTCCAATGACAGTAGCACCAATAGTGGTGAAGACTATCGAGCATTACGACTCGAAAGGACAGTATTGCGAATAGAAGGACAAATCCAAAATTTTATCTCTTCCTATTATGTCGAAGACTTCCATAACAGATGTTTCCCATGGTACTAGTGGACAAGAGAAGCATAAGTCAGGAACTTCATCTCTTCCAATATCATTGGATCCGTCCACAAAAGGAATTCCAATATCCACTTATTGTACCAACCAGGACTTTGTGTCTCAATAAACTCAGGCCCAAACAAATCTCGCCAGCAAGGATATTCTTCCTCAACAAACTCAGGCCGCAACAAACATCGCCAACAAGGATATTTTGCCTCAACAAACTCATGCCCCAACAGACCTCTCTAGCCAAGTTGCTCCAACAAGTACTAACCAAGATATTGTGCCGTAACAATCATATCGTGCTTCAATAAACCCTACCAACCAAGACCACATGATTCAAGGTATTTAAAGTTTAAACATCTACAAGCTGTAGATGAAGTGGATAAATATAGGAATAAAGTAATAAAAGGTAAGGATATTATGCGGGAGGAAAATGCAAAACCGAAGAATAAGAAAAAGGATGGTACACTCCATCCAAAGTCGTAGGATGAATACCTTACTACCTTTTCCATTTGTTTATTACTGATGAAGATTACATGCTGGAATGTTCATGGATTTAATAAGCCTGAGAAATTCCAAGATCTCAACAGAATAGTAAAGTCTACCGCATGTGATATTGTTATTCTAGTGGAAACAAAAATTAAACAATCACAAGTCTAAGCTCAAAAGAATTTAATATGACCGGACGCAGAATTGTTTACCAATGACTCTAATGAAACTTTTGATAGAATATGGGTCTTATGGCATCCTAACTCTATTAATGCCTGGTTTATTTCTACTACTGGAATAGCTCTCAATTCAATTTCACTAGTATATATGCTTCAAACAGTATATAAGAAAGAAATACTCTTTGGTCTGACCTGACTTATATTGCAAATGGCTATTTCAATATACCTTGGATTGTTCTTGGAGATTTTAATATTGTTCGGTACCCAAATGAAAAAGTGGGGGGTAGACAACTTTCAGAAAGCCAGCATCAAAGTTTTAATGATTCCATAGATACTGCTACATTGATTGATATTAAATCTATGGGTAATTGGCACTCCTGGAGTAATCAAGGTGCTGCTAACAGAAAAATAATGGTTCGACTTAATAGGTATTTGATTAATTAGGAATGGTTAATAGTTTACCAAGATTCACTTCTTGAGTATGATGCTCCATTATTTTCTACACGGGGACGTCAACATGGTGGAAGCCAAAGCCAGCGCTAGAGGCGACGTCAACGGGGAAGCCAGGGGAAGACGGGGTGAGGTGGTCAACGGTGGGATCGACATCTTCAGAGGGGGAGAAGGAGGAGAAGGCGTCGAAGTGCTGGGAGGGGAGGCGGGGGTCGTAGCCGAGGTAGCCGTCATCGAAGGGTTGTGATAGCATAATTCTCGTCGAAAAATTTCAATGGTTTATGATGAAAATTTGTAGCAACACAAAATCATTTTTAGAGATGAATTCCTCGATAGATTAATCTTAGATGGAAGCCATGATGATCTATGAAGTGTATAAGAAATTTTATTCAAAAAAGATTGCAAATAGATGGGTGAAGGCAACAATATGTGGTTGAAATTTTCTACAGCACAGATTTTCAAGTATAGCAGATTGGACGTAAAAGATTAGTGGTTTATAATGAGAATTTTTTTACGAAACCAAAGAGAAATCTACTGTTAGGAAGTATCAAAGCTGTCATAAAAAGTTTGTAGAGATTTGGATAGAAAAAATATAGTATCAAGATCAAACAAGCAGTTCTATGCAGTTGAAATTTTATAGTGCAGATTTTCAAGTATAGCAAATTAGACGTAAAAGATCAATGGTTTATATTAAGAAGTTTTTAACAAAACCAAAGGAAAATCTGCTGTTAGGAAGTGTCAAAGATGTCAGAAAAATTTTGTAGAGATTTGGATAGAAAAAACACGGTAGCAAGATCAAACAAATAGTGCTATACGGTTGGAATTATGCAATGTATCTTTCGTCGTAGAGATAAAAACTTTGTCACGAAAAGTTTATACAGAAATATAGGAATATTTTTTTTGGGATTTTCAAATAAGGATAACTAAATTGCAGCAGTAGTAAGGTAGGAAACCAGAACCTATTGCAATTCACGGGGAGATCAAAAGATGATCTGTGGTGGTGGAGATGACGGCGAAATTGGCGATGATCTTTTAAGCAATTGTGGGAATTGCTTTCGGCGGTTGTGGAGGGTTGATGGATGGCTGTGGAAGGGTAGCGAGATGCCAAGAACGCTGCTCTAATACCAGGTGATAGAACCCTTGTAGATTCTAAACTTGGAGTTGATCTCTTTAGGGGATCGGCCTCCTTGGAACTCTATAGGGGTTCCTCCCTCCAAGTTGCTACTCAAAGGCTGCAGAAAAGATTCATCTATTGCTTATCAAAAGAGGAGGAATACATGGCTATTTATAGGGTTTCTAAACCTTAACTCCTAATAGGACTCCTACTCAAGACTCCTACTTCTAACCAACTCCTAATAGGACTTCTACTCAAGACTCCTATTCCTTTACAACTCCTAATTCTTCTCTAAGAAACAACCTCCTAACCCTAGCCGACCTCTTCATCTCTTTAATAGAGCTCAACTTGGGTAGGTTTTACATGAATGTCCCTCTCAATTAGGACTCTCCTAGCCAGAGTCCTAACAATGTACACCCGTTTCACGGATGCCGTCAATAATCTAAGAGTTCTTGGTAAATCTTTTTCGAATTTTGATCTCATAAGAAAAATCTTAATATCTCTTCCAAAAGGGTGGGATCCTAAAATAACCACAATACATGAGATAAAAAATTCAAATGATTTTCCATTAGAAGAATTAATCGGGTCATTAATGACCTATGAAATGACACTTTTGGAACATTTTGAAACCGATGAGCACTTGAACCACCTTCCAAAGAATAGGAAGGATTTGGAACTCCTAACAAATGAATACCACTTGAGCGATGACTCAAGTGATGAGGACAATGATGAACTTGAACTTCGAACACTAAATCTTAATAAGTTTATTAAACAAAAATCTAAAATAAATAAAGAACTTGAACGGAGGAAGAGGCCAAAGAAGAGGAAGGCAACCAAAGATGAATTAAGAACTTCCAAAGGTGAAACGACGAATTGGGCTTTGATGGGCTTCGACTACAAGGTAAGTAACTCAACTCTCTTGAATTATTTTGAAATTTCTTGAAGTCCTTCATGAGTGCTTAATTTAGATAGTAGGAATAGGAAATAAAAAAATTATTTTTCAAAAATTATATCATGTATTTCTTTTTAGCATCTTTGAAAAATTAAAAATTTGATCATGAAAAGTATATTGCTAAGGTTTCATGCATGTTATGTTTTGAAATATTGAATGATGCATGCAACATTAGGGATGATAATTATATGATATGTGATAATACTTAGGATTAATCCATGCATGTGTATCTTGATGATTTTATGTCATGCATGAGTTTTTGAAGTAAATGTTGATTTGAAACTCTCATTTTATATTAAAATATTTTTGGTCTAATCGTTTTTATGACGAATTAAGATGACATTCTCATGACATATTAAGATGACATAGTGCATGTACATCTATATATGAATTTCTTGATAGTCTTTTGATGATAGATGTGATATCATGATGTGTTTGGTCTTGACGGTTTCATGATGAAACTTATGTTTTGATTTTAAATGATGATACATGTTTTCACAAAAGACTTGAATACCCTCACATGAAATCAATTGTATGAAATGGAAATGAATTTTCTATCCTATTGAGATTAATGAATTTATTTTACCAATCTTGTGAATCTCATGAAAATAAATATGATGAATATTTTAAAAATAAATGAGTGTATCATGCATTTGGTCTTAATGATTTCTCTTGAACATACTTTTTGAAATAATACTTGATGATGAATATCAAGATATTAAAAGGATGTTATCATGGAATCATGCTTGATGATTTGTTTTATGAAATTTACCTTTCCGTCTTAAATGTTGACACTTGTTTTATTAAAGGTAAAGGCATGCTTATAATTAGCAAATCACATGAATAGAAATTTATAAAATCGAAATGCGATCCTCTATCTTATCGACTTTTCAATAAATCTATGCTTGTCATGTATGAATTTATTGAATGTGACTTTGAGGATGATTTCAGATTTCACAAATACTTGATTCATACTTATGAAATGAGACACATTTTAAATATGAATTATTTTCAATGCTTCAATCATGTTATATCTCCCTTAATTCATTTTGTTCTCCTAGATTTATTTACCAAAGAGGAGAATCTTCCGAGTGAATGAAATGATACAAATGAATCACTTATCGATCTATCTTTTTGAAATATCTTTTTAATGTGATGTTGATATTTTGAGATGCCTATTGGAATTCATGACATAAGATAATTGAATCCTTGACTTACTCTTTATATGACTTGAAAATAGATGTTTAAAATCTTGCTTGATGAGTTGTTTTATAAGATTTTGCCTTTACATCTTGAACTTTCATGCTTATCTTGATTTGGCATATAAAGACTAAGGCATGCTTAGATGAAAAAAAATCACTTAAAAAATGCTTTTCCCATTTGATCGAGATTAATGATTTCATGATATTTTGTGAATCTCGAAATTGATTTTGATGAGTTGATTATGAGTTTCATGTTAACGATTTGATTTGAATGAGTTTTATCTAAATCATAATCTTGATCTTGCAAAATTGGAATCACAAATAATATCTTTTGGTATTCATGAATTGATGATACTCACAATATAAAAGTATTGGTATTCATGACTTGAATTTGATTGAAACATTGCATGCTTAAATTAATCATTCTCCTATGTTTCAAAAATTTTTTAAATGCCTTGTGTGATGACTAAAAATTAATTTGCTTTATGATGAATCATGAAACATGACTTGATCTACGATATTAATATATTTTAATCATGATCCTTGGTTGTATAATTCTTTTGCTCTATTAAAAAGATTTGTCGAATGAATCATGTCTTTCTTGAATTTTCTTGATATCTTGACATGATTTTGTAATATGGCTTGTATAATGATTAAATTTTTTAGCCATTGATTTCTCCCTTCTTTTTGATAATGAATAAGTGGGAGTTAGTTTACTAGCTTGCATATTTCAAAGGAAGGAAAATTTACTAGCTCAATCATTTCATTGAAAGAATTGCTGTCTTTACTATCATGAACACAACCAATGAATTACAAATCTTTCAATCTAAAGAGAAGCAAAGAATTGCTGTCTCGAAAGAAGCAAAAAATGTAAAACTTAGAAAACTTGCAATATAATTGCTCTTGTCATGCTTTGTATCAAAAATAGGTTGATATCCTTAAAAGCATCGCATTAAATTTTTTAGTGTCTCGCAATGTATCACATGTATCGCAAATTAAAATTTTTGAGACTATTATCATATCATGTTTAACAATTGATGTCTTTCATGACATGATTTCTTTGCATTGTTGTCTTGTATGTATCATGTGATGATTGAAATATTGATTGATGCAAATTCATAATTTATGTAAAAGTCTAAATCATTTGTTCCTCTCCTTTTTTTCGGCAATAACATAGGGGGAGAAAGATTGCTAGCTCAAGGCAAATGCTGGCTAGCTTGTACTCTTCCCTTCTTTTCGACAAAAACAAAGGAGAGAAAGCTTTTGCTAGTTAGAACATGTAAAAAAAAACAAAGTGCGATCTTGCACAAGAAGCAAGTGTTGAATTGCCATGATTGAACTTAAGAATCTTGCTATGCTTTTATGCTTATATGATGTTATGAAAATCTAGCTTCATGTTACAAAAACTTGCATATCTTTTAAAATAGCTAGAGCCACTTCTCCTTTTGTTGATGACAAAGGGGGAGAAATATATGAATTGATACTATGAGTGCCATATTTGAATGAGAAATATATGAATTGATGCTATAAGTGCCATATTTGAATTTGAATTATGTTAAGATATCAAAAGAAGCTTGCATCAAAATATATGGTAAATTGATGATCGAAATGCTATGATTGCCATATGCCATGTTTGCATCATGTTAAGATATCAAGAACTTGCATCGTAATTTTACTTACTGATATCTTGCCATGTGATGAAATACTATGATTTGTTGCTAAAATGATGCATGCAATACTTATGCTTTTTATTTTGATGTATGTGATGTATTGCATATGATATGAATCATGATTAAAATTGCCTTAATTTGACTTCATGGTTTATCTCAATTATGGAATTTTGAAATAAGAATGATTACTCACCTTTGTCATGATTTAGAAATTAACATAAAGGGTCTTCCCTTCTTTAGAAAGGGTCTTCCCTTCTTTTTGACAATGACTAAGGGAGAGATAGCTAGCTTGCACAATTCAAGAAGAAAACAAAAATTGCACTTCTCAAAAGAGAAGAAATTGCTATCTTGAACATCACCGAGAATTGCTAGCTTGAAATCTCAAGAAAATGCAAAAATGTGCTATCATGCCTATCTCAAGAAAAGCAAATATGCCAACTTGTATATCTTTGAAATTGCTAGCTTGCAAGTTCTAAAATGTTGTAACATTGCTAGCTTGCATGATGTAGAACTTGCTATCTTGAACATTACCAAAAGTGCTATCTTGTATGCTATAAAACTTGCATATCTAAAACTTGATAGCTTGAATGTTTTAAGCATGATGTAACACTTGCTAACTTTTCTAGCCTCAAAACTGCATGATGATAAAATGTGATATTATGTTTTTCATGCAATAAGTTGAATTAATACTACAAACACAAGAATAGTTGGACTTCTCCTTTTTGTTGATGACAAAGGGGGAGAAGTATGATGTTATGCATAAGTTCATGAAGACATGTTGCAAGTATTCATAATGAATATTGTAATGACTTGAATTCAGTTTGAATTCAAGGTTCTATGGCATATTGATAGGGGAAGTTTGTTTAAACTCCGGGAGTTAAGTTTAACTCCGTCATCAATTGGTTGTCATCATAAAAAAGGGGGAGATTATTGAATCTCGTATTTTGAAGATGAAACCACTTGATGTGTTTATGTTTTAATCTACATTTTGAGTGATGCAGGATGCTTCGATCAGGATGAGACAATTAAAGCAGGAAAAATCATGTTGTGCCGGAGGAATATGTTAAAAGATTGGACGTCGGGCTGGTGGATCGGTCGACATATCGATAGAAGGCTTTGGGCCATGGACTCGGGCATCAGGCCAAGAAGAGTGGGTATTGTGCCAAGGATATCGGAGTTGCGGAGTCAACTGGCTGATTGGGCAATAGGCCGCAGGAGAGGACGATGTGCCGAATAATCGGATGAAGCATTGAGGGACCAATGACATGTCGGACAACTTTGTTAATTGCTTAGGATTAATTGTCTCGATCAAAGTTTTGTTTTACATATGCAGGATTAACTATGATGGAAGTAAGACATGCAATAGGAGTTGCGCTGGAGTCAAGACTATGATCACGTTGGGAGTTCGAGAGTTCGACGGAAGTCCGGACAATCGTCGGAGGTTCTGCGGGAACAAATCCGAGAAGTCCAAGAGCTTGCCAAAGAAACTCGTCAGAACTCGCCAAGTGGATCGTCGCAAGTCCAGGAGTTTGCCGTAAGTCCACCGGAGCATCGCCGAAGGTTCGTCGGATGTTCGCCGGAAGCTCACCAGAAGAAGCGATTGGCGCACCATAGCAAGTTGCAGTAAATGTCTGAAGAAATATCGTAGTTAGCATGTAGATTAAGTTAGGAATGGGAGGTGATTCCATTAACTTAATCTAGGGGCAATTAGGCCCTTGATAGACCCAAATTAGGCCAAATGGATCAACCCATTCGGACCAGAATTCGTGCTAGGCGGTGGCACCGCCCAGAAGATGGTCTCCCAGGAAAGCTAGGTGATGCAATCGCCCCAGTCAAGCGGTGGAACCGCCTGGACTCAATCTCCGAGCAAGACTAGGCGGTGCAACTGCCCCAATTTGTAATATCCCATTAGTTCCACATCGGAAGTGGGCAATGTGTATGATTGGCTTATAAGGGCCTGATGAGTGTACTACGTAAACTCTCGCTTAAGCATTTTGGTTCGTGGTTGAAGGACCAAAATGGAGTTATTGGCTAGTTAGCTTATCAGACTCGGGTCTTGACATTTGGTATCAGAGCCGACCTAGCATTTGGGTAGGGTGAGAGGGCTCGAGTAGGAAAGGGCTACCCGTGGATGGAGTCACAGAACTCATCACGGCGTGGAGCCACTACTGAGTTAATCCTCACATGCACTATGTTGGGGATATAATATATTCAGATTTGAAAGAAAATGAAAGCAAGAGTATACAAGGATTCCAAGACCCGAGTCTGATGAGCTAACTGGCCAATAACTCCCATTTTGGTCCTTCAACCACGGACCAAAATGCTTAAGCGGGAGTTAATGTAGTACACTCATCAGGCCCTTATAAGCCAATCATACACATTGCCCACTTCCGATATGAGACTAATGGGATATTACAATTAGGCGGTGGCATCGCCTGGGCTCAGTCTCCGAGCGAGACTGGGCGGTGCAACCGCCCCTGTTAGGCGGTGGCACCGCCCGAGCATAGTCTCTAAGCTTTGTCAGGCAGTCGTACTGCCCAGTCTAGCGGTAGTATCGCTAGGACCCCAGAAATCTGGGAGGTTACCCCACCCTTTCCTACATGAAAGGGCACCAAAAATCCAATCTTGCTATATGATTTTTAGAGCTCAAAAGTGTTGTAAAGGCTAGAAGTTATCCTCCCTCTTTTCTTCCAAGTTTTGAGCTTTTAAGAGAGGGAGAAATTATGTAAGGGTTGTCTCCTAAGCCCATCAAAAGGAGTGAAAATGTAAAAGGGTGGTTGGCCTTCGCCTATTGAAGGAAGGCCTCTAGTAGACGCTAGTGGCCTCGTTGGAGGAGGAAGCCGAAAGTGGATGTTGGTCACGTTTAACCGAACCACTCTAAAATTTGGTTTGCATTTCCTTCATGCTATTTATCTTAACTGCAAACTGCATTCCTTACTTTACTTCAAATATGTTTCCATAAGCTTTCAAAGTTATTATCTGCATGAAACAACTTTTACTTTGGAATCGGATTTCAACGTACGAATGCAGTTTTAAACGTCTAAAGTTTTTCGTTGCACTAATTCACCCCCGCCCCCTCTTAGTGCTCTTGATCCTAACATAAAGTTCTTGATTTTTCTTATCTATGGTGCTGTCCCTGTGAGTCGGAATGCTCACTCATCTTCATCACCACCGGTTCGACTACCATTAAAGGAGGGTCACCTTGTTGCTGAGGCGCTTGACGTGGCCAATAGATCTTATTAATTGGTTTAAGAGTTTACTAAGAAGCTCCATTTGCATGACCAAAAGATAAGCAACTCTGATATCATTGTGGCTTCTAAGAATATGAGATGTGTACCTTATGAGTGTTCCATTCAAGATCACGATAAAAAACCTTATTAGGGAGATCTTTGTCGGAAGAAATCAGTACACATGCTCGTGCAAATGCTAATCTCGTCTATACAGCTATTGCTTTGTCAATGTAGAGTGGCTGTCCCAAAGTGCTGCATAACTTTGCAATAAAATATCGACTCCAAAGATGTAGAGGGAGACCTTGAAACGATACCCAAAAGGGAATAGACTATAGGCTGTCTAACTCCAAATGGACATCAGGGGACCAGCGTCATAGAATCATTGGATGGCCCCAAATAATCCAGAACCCTTCAAGGACCCGTTGCAAATCTTTTTCAGAGTATAGCTTGCAAATAAAGAAATCGTTCTCCAGTATATGAAGGTCAAATGTCGATGTTCCCCATCTATTTCTGATAAATGACGATAGTGGGAAATAGAATATTTTGAGACCTACCACAAAGCCAACAATCGCCATAGACCATGTCTCAATCAGCTTTGCGGAATCAGCTATCTCGTGCACAGTAATCTTCTTTTCAGCCTGAACTTCTAGAGCAAAGAAATCCAAACTGAGGTCCAGGCTTCCAATCGGAGCCTTGAAGAGGCTAGTCCTAGGCCAAGGTTCACTGGAAATAAGAGCAGGAGGTTGTGATCTAGAGTACGACCTACTTCAATGCTACTTCATCGAAGGAGCATCTCGTCGGAAAGAAGGTAGTGGAGGAGCAACTTGAGAGGTAAGTGCAGGGAGCCTCGCCGTCAAATCTACCCTCCTGCCACTCTCACCAGACCCAAGGACCATCGCTGCCATGTCCCTACAGCATTGGGAGCAGCCAATTTGTCACTGGAAGGGCTGCACACTTGTCGCCCCCAAAGAAATCCTCCTCTATTTCACCGAGAAGATAAGGAGCATGCAGAGCTAACTATGAAATTTAAGGCATACACTAAGTAAATCCAGTATAGTTAGTCTAGGTTTCTTCCTGCGAGTTTCCGACGAACTTCTAATGATTTATCGACAATGTTCCAGCGAATTCTCGACAAGCTTCTAGACTTCACGATAATCTTCTTGGCAAGTTCTGATGAGCTTCTACGGTAAGCTTCTTGACTTCTCGGTCAATTCTGGCAGAACTTCTGACGAACGTCCGAACTTTCGACGAACTCTCGAACTCCCAACGAAATCTCATTATTGACTCCAGGACTTCATTTTGCTTTATGCCTTGATCACTATCGTAGTTAATCCTGCATAAATAAAACTAACTTCGATCTATACAATTATTATAAAGCTAATCAAGTGTTGTCTGGCATGTCATTGGTTTCTCGACGCTTCATCGATTCTTCGGCACATCGTCCTCTCTTGCAGCCTATTGCCCAATCGGCTAGTTGACCTCCGCAACTCCGATTTCCTTAGCGTAATTTCCACTCTTATTGGCCCAATGCTTGAGGTCATGACCTGAAGGCTTTTGCCAATATGTCAACCGATCCTCCGACTCGATGTCCAATCTTCTAACATGTTCCATTCCGACGTAACATAATTCTTCCTCTCTTAATTGTCTTTCCCTGATCAATGCTTCCTGCGTTACTCAAAACATAGATTAAATAATAAACACTATCAATTGGTTTCGTTATCAAAATTTGAGATTCAACAATCTCCCCCTTTTTGATGATGACAACCAATTGATGACGGAGTTAACTTTAACTCCCCCTATCAATATGCCATATGCAAGATGAACCTTGAATTCAAAATGAATTCAAGTCAAGGCAGTTTTAATCATTAATCCAAGCAACATGTCATCTTAAAATCATACATAATCAAATTTTTAATATATCATTCCATGCATGATCATCATTATAACTTCTCCCCCTTTGTTATCAACAAAAAGAAGAAGTGCATCTAGTTAGTTTTTGAGATATGTAAGTTTTACAATATACAAGCTACCAAATTTTTTTATCACTTTACAACATGCATGCTAGCAATTTGGCAAGTTTTACTTCTATTTAAAGTATGAAGGCTAGCAAGTTTTTGAAAAAGAATGCAAGATAGCAAGCTAGCAAGATAACTAGTTTTACATCAAGCAAGCTAACAAATTTTACATCATGTAAGATAGTAAATTTTACATCATTTTAGAACATGCAAGCTAGTGAGTTCTTTCTCCCCCTTTGTCATTGTCAAAAAGAAGAGACGAATATAATTTTGTAATTCTTTTCCTTTTACATCAATTTTCACATCATGACAAAGTTAAATTTAAATCAAATGTGATGAGATATACAATTTATGAATACAAGGGAGTATCATAAATAAATCATGACATGAAATATATAATATCAAAGATTATTTGAATACCAAAAGACATGATTCATATACAAATGACATGATTCATATAGAAAATTTTCTCAAAATGTAAGAATCATATGAGAATAAAAGAAAATCTCAAGTTAAGAAATCAAGAGAAGGTTCATGATTTGATTGAAAAATCTCATTTAGATTCAAATTATCTAACCATCAAAATCATTATCAAGAAATTCAAAATAACATAAATATATTTATCAATCTCTTGAGATGCTAGCAATTTTCTTTCTCCCCATTTTCATTTTAAACAAGAAAGAAGAAAAGGAGAATTTTATAATGGTGCAATTCATTTCCTTTCTTGCATTAATGCTCTAAGCATCACATAAATACAAAGGTGTCATATGAAAATCATGAAATGAAAGATGGAAGATTAAGAAAGATCAATTGTGAATGATACATCTAAATAATTCACCTTTTTAGTAATTAGCAAAAATAAATCTTAGGAGATCAATTAGTATGAAAAATCTTAAGTCATTAATTAGGAAAAAGATATTCTCTTTAATAAATCACAAAAAGAAACAAGGAGAAAAAATTCTCAATTTATAGAAAGATCTCAAGTATCCAATATTAAGAAATCAAGATCGTGATTTGGATTAATAACTCATTCAAATCTAATTCATCAGAATCACTTTAGAGATTTATAAAATAACTTAAATAGATTTATTAATCTCCTTTTTTTTTAATCGATAAAGTAGAGAGAAAGAAAATTTTCAAGAAAATATGCTTTCTTCTTTGTAGTTGTTTCAATTTATGTGATTTACTTCATATAAGCATGCCTTTTTCATTTATGCCAAATAAAAATATGCATCAACATTTAAAATGGAAAAAGAACTTTCATTATGGCAAAGCTATAAATCACAAAAATCATCATGGATAATTTTGAAATATAAACTCATTAAGCATGATTTCAAATCATCATTACATTATTAACTCATTAAGACTATGACTCCTAACTGTAGTAAGCAAATAAAGTATAGTCTATAGCTACACATGCTGTAGACTATGACTTATAACTGTAGCAAAAAAATAATGTCCAGATATGCCATGAGTACCTGTGGGTACAACACATTATTAAAGTAGACAAATATTTATAAGCCTCAAGTTGATTTAAACTTGGAGCCTAAAAACATCTCATCCCAGGTTTCTTGGGTACGAGCGGTACCATCGCTGTGCTGGGTGGTACCACTACCAGTGTTAGTCTGACACTGGGTGGTACCACCGCCTGATAGGGGCGGTATCACCATTGGTAGCATTTACTACTGGCGGTACCACCGCCCAGAATTCATGGGGTGCTGTTCCCCGGGTAGTGCCACCGTCGGCCAAGCTTTCAACATCCTAGTTGGACCTTGAATCCGACCCAAACTAGCCAAAATTCGGGCCCAATTGGCCCCTAACAAAGTTGATGGGATTAACTCCCAATCCCATCTCCAATTATGTGCTAACTATGATTCCTAAGACATATTCTAAGCAAAATAAGTCTGGTTTCTTCCGGCGATCTTCGGGCGAACTTCCGACGATCTCTCGACAATGTTCTGGTAGACACCCGGCATGTTCCTGGACTTCACGACGATCTTCTTGGTGAGTTTTGATGAGCTTCTTTGGTAAGCTCTAGGACTTCTCATTCAATTCTGGCATAACTTCGGACGAACGTTCGGACATCCGACGAACTCTCGAACTCCCAACGAAATCACGTTCTTGACTCTAGGACTTCATTTTGTTTTATACCTTGCTATCATAGTTAATCCTGCATATATAAAACACACTTTGATCTAGACAATTATTATTAAGGATGAATTATATTGTCCGGCATGTCATTGGTCCATTGACGCTTCGTCCGATTCTTCAGCACATTGTCCTCTCTTACGGCTTCTTGCCTATTCGGCCAGTTGACCTCCGCAATTGATACTAGTGTCATGCAGAATGGGGGGGGGGGGGGGTGTAGTAGAATATAATTCGAAAGAAAATCGATAGTACAGTTTGTCGAATAGAAAAGGAGCGAACTAACGAAGCAACTTTGATAAAAACGAAAAGTAGCTCACCACTAAGTTTAAAATCACAAAGGGATATAGAAAGTTCACCACCCAATGGAAATTAAACAAGGATACAGAACCAAAAAATAAAAGACTTAATACTCAAGGATGCATCCAAGAGATATAGAGTTTATGGGAGCACTCCAAGAGAGCTTCTGCCAAAATATCATCAGTTTCTAATATACTTTCTAAGCCCTAAACACTAATATAAGTACTAGTGCATGAAACAACCCTTCATGCATAGAAAATTTTGAAACTAAGTGTTCACAGCTACTAGCCAACTCCTTTATGCATTCTTTGGTCATGAAGAAATGTTCACAGCTGCTAACCAACTCTTTTAATGCATTCCTTAGTCATGAAGAAAAACATATTGAAACAACCTTAACTTTATGTAGAGAATATGCTAACCAACTCTTTTAATGTATTCCTTAGTCATGAAGAAAAGCACATTGAAACAACTTTAACTTTGTGTAGGGAATATGCTGATGAGCTATAATATTTGAGTGGGTTGAGCTGAAGATTATGAGGCATCATTATTAGCTGAAAAAAATACCATGCTAGTATAGTCTAAAATGATACCCATAAGGGAATAGACTGTAGGCTGTCTAACTCCAAATAAACATCAGGAGACCAACGTCATAAAATTGTTGGATGGCTAGGAATAGTCTAGAATCCTTCAAGGACCCGTTATAAATCTTCTTTAGAGTATATCTTGCAAACAAAGAATTCGTTCTCCTGCATACGAAGCTCAAATGCTGATATTCCCCATCTAGTTTTGATAAATGAGGATGGTGGAAAATAGGATGTTTTGAGACCTACCACATAGCCAACAATTGTCATAGACCATGTCTCAATCAGCTCTACGGAATCAGCAGTCTCGTACACTGCAATCTTCTTATTAGCCTGAACTTCTAGAGCAAAGAAATCCAAGTTGAGATCTGGACTTCCAACCAAAGCCTTGAAGAGGCTAGTCCAAGGCCGAGGGTCACTCGAAATGAGAGCAAAAGGCCGCGATCTAGAGCGCGACCTGCTTCGTTGCTACTTTATCGAAGGAGCATCTCGCTGGAAAGAAGATAGCGGAAGAGCAACTTGAGAGGTAAGAGTAGAGAGCCTCACTGTCGAATTTACCATCCCGCCACTATCGAAAGCCCCAAGGACCATCGCTGCCATGTCCCTGTAGCATTGGGAGGGCTGTACACTCGTCACCCCCGAAGAAACCCTCCTCTATTCCACCAAGAAGACGAGGGGCGCACATAACTGTCAGCCCTCTTCTTCTCTCTTTCTCCAATGAGAAGGGAAAGACGGTGATGAGGATAATAACTGCGATAAGGCTCGCATGACGTCAGCCATCCTAAATAACACCTCACAGTACCGGGTCAACGTAGACCGGAACGTCGACCGAGGCACATTAACACCTTGCTCAAGCTCGATCGCTCACGCCACGCCAACGGTAATGTCATACGCTACCAGAAGTACGATCCTGCACCCTACGGACAAGCACATCATGCAACGGTAATTCTTACTATAAATACCCTTGCATTCTGAACGAATAAGAGGAGGAGAAAAAAGGACTTCTTCATTAAAACCCCCTTCACATCATCTGACTTGATTGTCGGAGGGGTCGGGCCGAGCACCCCGACCCGACCTTTGTGTAGGTGTGAAGACGAAGGTCCCCACCGGATATCCAGGCGAGGAGTTCTTGCCCGGAGGAAACGGCGACCCCGTCCCGATTGGATTACCCCGAGCGGTCACCTCAATAGTCTCAAGGAATGCCCTAGGGAGATCCCTATCATCCGGACCCGAACTGAGCCGCGTCGACCCCGAGGCCACGGCTCAAGGTTGTTTATCACAATATTTTGGCACTAGAAGGAGGGCTCCAGAATGTCGAGGGATCATCAGACCGGCTCAAACGAGCCCGTGGCTAGGGGATCACACCCGATCGGAGCTCCGGGGGTACACCCCCCATGGGGAGGACCTCGTGACGAATGGCCCGCCATAATCTCATAGCGTAATTGGCGGATATTCAACGATCCGGGCCTATCGCCGCCCGACGGCGCCCCTGTTGACCCATCGCCCGTGTCATCCGAGGCCTTCCATGACCTCACCCATCAAGTCCAAATTCTGATCGATATAGTGCAATCCGTTATTCCCCTTGTTTCCCGTCCACTGCGCCCCCCGGATGCCCAACCATTGCGGCAACAGGAGCCACCCATTTAGGCTCCCACACCGCCTCGGGAGCTCCTCGCTTCGCCTCGGGTCCCATCACCCCCACCTGGGGGTCGAGTGGCGGTCAACCTAGAAGGCCACCTAAAACCCGAGGCATTATCTTCGGATTCTATAGATTCCCTACGAGCCCAGTTGTGCTTCGTCAATCAGCGACTCGACGATGTGCAGGAAGAGGTCCGCAGGTCAAGGGGGGAGTTTGGGGAGGACACACGCCAGGGATCCCTATTTACACCCTAGATACAGGACTATACAGTCCCCTCAAACTTTTAACTCCCCTCCCTGGATGCTTACGACGGCTCCTCCGACCCAACGGACCATGTAGCCGCTTTTCGTGCCCAGATGGCGCTATATGGGACCTCTGACACTCTGATGTACAAAGCGTTTCCCACCACTCTGAAAGGTCTGGCCCGCGCGTGGTATAGCGGCTTGAAAACCGGAGCAATCGCTTCCTTCGACCAACTCGTCAAGGACTTCGAGCTCCACTTCGTGGCCTATGCACGGCCAAAGCATTCCGTGGCGCTCCTCCTCGGTCTCAACAGAGGGAGGATGAGCCCCTCTCCCATTATATGAATCATTTTGCAGCATAAATCCGGGAGCTACCGGATGCTCACCCTTCTCTGTTGATGCAGGCATTTATGATAGGCTTGCGCCCCTCCAGGTTTTTTTGGTCCCTCGTGGAGCGGCCCCCCACCACGGTGTCCGAGATGCTCCAATGCGCGAACCAGTTCATCGCGGCCGAAGCCTCGATGGCCGGGAAGCAGGAAGAGCACAAGAGGGAAAGGCCGGAGTCGGCTCAGGGACAACAGCCTCCCACACCGGGGCGTAAGCTGAACCGGCCTGACCTTCCCGCGCTAAGGCCTCCCATACCCTCTTCGGGTGCATCCCGAACAGAGATATTTCTCCAAATAAAGGAAAAAGGGCTGCTCAAGGCCCCCTTCCCAATGAAGAGCTCGCGACAGTTAGCCGACCAGTCCAAGTATTGTTGCTTCCATTGGCAAAACGGACACGATACTGAAGAATGCCACGAGCTAAAGCGGCAAAATCGAGGAGCTCGTCCGCAGAGGACACCTCAGTCGGTACGTCCAATAGGGTAGGGATCCATCGCCCCACCTGGTGGGTCCCGTTGAGTGCCACATGAACGTCATCACGGGCGGCCCGGCGTTCGGTGGGATCAGCATGTCCGGAAGGAAGGCATACGTCCGCTCAGCTAGGGACGACACTCCCTGACGTAGCCCCGACCCTCGGGTTGCGTTTCCCCCCGAGGGTGCTGAGCGACTGGAGCACGATGACGCGCCCGTGATTATGGGTCGAATCGCCAACGCCCAGGTGAGGAGAAACATGATTGACACGGGAAGCTCGGCTGACGTGCTATATCTTGATGCTTTCCAGAAATTGGGGCTAGCTAAGGAGGCTTTGGAACCTATCTGCTCGGCGCTCACTAGGTTCACTAGTGACTCTATCTCACCATTGGGAGCTGTCACTATGCCCCTGACCCTAGGAGCACCACCCAGAACAAAGACGGTGATGTCCACCTTCTTAGTGGTGGATCTCCCTACGGCATACAATGCCATCCTTGGTCGCCCCACCCTCAACAAAATCAGGGCCGTAGTCTCCACCTACCACCAGACCGTGAAGTTCCGGACCCACGCGGGAACGGGGGAGGTTTGGGGGAGCCCTCAGGAATCCAGACAATGCTACCTGATGGCGGTTTCGCTACACAAAAGGGCGAAGACCAACCGACCCCTAGAGGATCCAAGGGAGAAAAAGCGGTTGAACCCGCATCCTGAGCCAACGGCCCCTACCTGTGACGTGCCATTGATGAAGGATCACCCGGACCGGACAGTCAAGGTCGGGTCAGAAATACCCAAGGAGGAGCGGGAACAGCTCGTCAGCTTCCTGCAAGAGAACGTCGACGTCTTCGCTTGGTCGCCATCTGATATGATGGGCGTTGATCCGAAGGCCGCCCAACATCACCTTAACATATCACTTGATGCTCGGCCAGTGAAGCAGAAATCGTGACCCCAGGCCCGAGACAGACAACAAGCCGTCCGCGAAGAGGTGGAGTGGCTCTTGGCAGTTGGCTTCATAGAGGAAGTAAAGTACCCGCGATTGCTGTCTAATGTAGTTCTGGTGAAGAAACATAATGGGAGCTGGAGGATGTGTATTGACTACACCAGTCTCAATCGTGCATACCCAAAGGACTATTATCCGCTCCCGAGGATCGACTAGCTTGTGGACGCGACTGTCATGTATGCCCGCCTCTCGTTCATGGACGCCTTCTCCGGCTACAACCAGATCCGAATGGCGCCCAAGGACCAGGAATACACGGCTTTCCTCACCAACCTAGGAGTATATTTCTACAAAGTAATGCCGTTCGGATTAAAGAATGTGGGCGCAACCTATCAGAGAGCCGTAAACAAGATGTTTGTCCAACAGATAGGACGGAACGTCGAGGTCTACGTTGACGACATGATCGTGAAAAGCCACGCATCGACAGACCACCTGACCGACTTGACCGAGACATTTGCCACGCTATGAAGCTATGGTCTGCGACTAAACCTGGTGAAGTGTGTCTTCGGTGTCAACTCGAGAGGTTCCTTGGATTCATGGTGCACGAAAGAGGAATCGATGTCGATCCAGAAAAGGTCCAAGCGATCATCGATATGCAAGCCCCTCGGACAATCAAGGACCTACAACGACTGAACAGAAGACTTGCTGCCTTGTCTCGGTTTCTGTCTCGATCGAGCGATCGCTGCCTCCCCTTCTTCCGGTCGCTAAAGAACCCGAAGGACTTCTAATGGACGGCGCAGTGTGAGAAAGCTTTCGGACAAGTCAAACAACACTTGGCCAACCTCCCCCGCCTCACCTTAGTATCTGTGGGTGAAGAACTTAGCATCTACTTAGCTGCCTACCGGCACACGGTCAGCTCCGTCCTGATCAAAGAAACCTCCGGCTAACAATTACCGGTCTACTACGTCAGCCATGTCCTGAATGGGCCTAAGGAGCAATACCCACCAATTGAGAAGCTTGCTCTGGCGCTCGTTCTAGTGGCCCGAAAACTGCGTCCCTACTTCCAAGCCCATCCGGTCAAGGTAATCACCAACCAACCACTCAGGCAGGTTTTATCTAAATTCGACGTTGTAGGTCGGCTCCTCAAGTGGTCGGTGGAGCTTGGAGAGTTCGACATACATTACGCACCAAGGACCGCCATTAAAGCACAGTCAGTAGCCGACTTCATCTCGGAACTCACCCAAACTGATGACCAGGTTCCTAGCCAGCCCGGAGATGCATGGATCCTACATGTGGATGGCTCGTCCACCTCTATTGGGGCCGGTGCGGGAGTAGTGCTTTCGGCCCCTGACGGGCGTTCGTTCGAGCGCTCCCTCCGCTTCGGGTTCCACGCAACCAATAACGAAGCCGAGTACGAGACACTCCTAGCAGGGCTCAAACTGTCCCGTGAAATGCAGGTGGACGCCATCTGCATCCTCACCGACTCACAGTTGGTAGCCGAGCAACTCAACGGTGGGTACGAGGCCAGGGAACCCACCATGACAAAGTACTGAGCGGAGGTAAAAAGCCTAGCCTCCAACTTCTCTCACTTTACGGTATCCAGGGTGCCAAGGTGTCGGAACGAGCGAGCCAACGGGTTGGTTAAGTTGGCCTCAAAGTCAAACTCCAGAGCCCACCCCGAGATCGAAAGGCTCCCCTCTCGCGCCATCTTGGTCTCGTCTGTATCTCCGGCCGACACTCGAACCACATGGGTACAGGAGATGCTGTGCTTCAAGCGTAATGGGATCCTTCCCGCCGATGAGGCTTCGACTCAGCGCATCCGCCGAATGCAGGCATGGTACTCCGAGGTGAATGGATAGCTTTACAAGCGGTCCTTCTCACACCCGCTCCTGCGGGGCCTCGGGCCGAAAGAGGTTCTGACGTTTCTGGCTGAGGTTCATGAAGGGATTTGCGGAGAGCATATCGCTGGCCGGACCATGGCCTACAAAATCCTCTGCCAAGGGTACTACTGAACCACCATGATCCGAGACGCAAAATATTACGTGTAGAAGTGCGGCCCGTGCCAGAGGCACGCCCGAACGCCCCGACAGTCGACAGTCCCACTCGCCCCCATTGATTGCGCGTGGCCATTCGCGCAATGGGGACTCGACCTCCTCGGCCCTTTCCCTCCGGCCTTAGGGCAACGAAAATACATTATAGTGGTGGTAGACTACTTCACCAAATGGCCCGAAGCCGAGCCGCTAGCAACGATCACCGAACGACAAGTAGAGAAGTTTGTTTGGAGAAATATCGTGACTTGGTTCGGCTTGCCCAGAACCATCGTCACGGACAACGGATCCCAGTTCACCATCAAAAGGTTCCGAGAGTTATGCGCGAACTATGAGATTCGGTTAAGGTTCAGCTCGGTGGCCCACCCTCAAACGAACGGGTTGGCCAAGGTAACCAACCGATCTATTTTGGACGGACTCAAAAGGAGGGTGACAGCGGCCCGATCGGCTTGGGTGGAAGAGCTCCCCAGTATCCTATGGTCCTTGCGGACCCCCCTAAAACAGCGACCGGAGAATCACCCTACAGCCTCTTATACAGGACCGAGGCCGTCCTGCCACCCGAAGTGGTTTTCCCTACCCCTCGGGCGGAGAAATACGACGAAGGGACATCGGCCCAAGGACTACGAGCTGGCCTCGACCTGATCAAAGAGCAGCGCGCTGACGCACACCTGAAAGACCTCTTCTATAAGAGGGCTATCGCGAGGATCTATAACTGCAAGGTGCACCCTCGATTGATTAAAATGGGTGACCTGGTCCTACGTAGGACCGAAGTCAGCAACCCAACCCGAACACGCGGCAAACTTTCCTCTAACTGGGAAGGACGTTGTTGGGTTACTGACGTCGTCCGGCTCGGCATGTATCGGCTTGCAACCATGGAAGGCCACCCTTTGCCAAGGACGTGGAACGTATGAAATCTTAAGAAATTTTTTGTATAGCCAAACGTAGAGCGAAGGTCTGAATAAGATTTCTCTATTCAAAATCAAGTTACAAGACTAGACCAACATTGGGCCGACCAAAACCTTTATATTACAAGTATCTGCCCTAGCTGTTGAATCTCGGATTTTGGTGATAAAATCAATTGATGGGTTATTTGATCTAATCCATATTATTGAGTTAAGTGTACAGGACTAACTACGATAACCATAAAACACAAAGCAAGGATACCAGAGTCAAGTTCGATGGATGTTTAAGAGTCCGAAGAATCATCGGAGATGCTGCCGGAACCAACCGAGAAGAAATCCGGAACCTGTCGAAATTTTCGGAAGTTCGCCGAAGAGATCGTCGAAGGTTCACGGAGATCACCGAGAAGGCTCGGCTACTCATTAAAGTCATCACAAGTTCGGGAGCTTGCTAGGAGCCCATCGGAAAAAGCTCGCCGGAACAAGACTCGACGTTCGCCGGTGCCACCACCTGGCTCTCGGGTAATGGGCGGTGCCACCGCCCACCCCAGGCAGTGCCACCGCCAGACTTTTCGATTGACTGGTTGGGCTTCAACCGGCGAGCTTGTTCCGACGGGCTCCTAGCAAGCTCTCGAACTTGTGATGACTTTAATGAGTAGCCGAGCCTTCTCGGTGATCTCCGTGAACCTCCGATGATCTCTTCGGCAAACTTCCGAAAATTCCGACAAGTTCCCGATTTCTTCTCGGTTGGTTCCGGCAGCATCTCCGACGATTCTTCGGACTCTTAAACGTCCATCGAACTTGACTCCGGTATCCTTGCTTTGTGTTTTCTGGTTATCGTAGTTAGTCCTACACACTTAACTCAATAATATGGATTTGATCAAATAACCCATCAATTGATTTTATCATCAAAATCCGAGATTCAACAATCTCCCCCTTTTTGATGATGACAATCAATTGATGACGGAGTTAAACATAACTCCCCCTATCTATATGTCATATTATGAGAAGATAAAACACTTGAATTTCATCCCATTGAATTCAAGCATAAACCGATAAGTTCTAACCGTAGAACTTATCGTTGTTCTCATTAAGTATAATGTAAATGCGAAACTTCGATGAAAATATTTTTGAAGTCGAAAGATAAGAGACAAATTTTACTATGACAAAAGATTTTCAACATGATTATACATTTTAGACATGCATTCAATATGATCAATCGATTGTGCGATATACTCAAAGATTATGCAAGGCACATAAGACATTCATATCACATTAGCTTATATAAGTTATGCTATTAAAATAATATAAGTCATCACTTTTCTCCCCTTTTGTCATCAACAAAAAGGAAAAACTATTTTACAGAAAAATTTAGCATTCATTCTATCAAAAATTTAACTTTGTTAATTTGAAACTCGTCATTCAGTTATCCATTCATTCATGTTTAAAAAGAAAAATCAGCATTCATCCAGAAGCATATATCCAGAATTTAAATATACAACAAAAGTTCAGTTTTTGTTCAAAAGACGACCAGCTTGGAACATGAGATCAAGAGTAAAACAGAATAGAATAAAAAGATACATCAATCCGTAGGAGGTAATCCATAGTGCTGATATATAACATCTATTTTTTGGTTTAGTTGTCGTAGTTCCTTTAAAATTTCCATTTGCTGGAGTTGAATTTGTTCCTGCTGCAATTTGAGTTGGTCTTGTTGGAATTTGATCTAAGATAGTTCTGCCATAATGATTCCTTCAGAGGATGAAACAGGAGCTGAAGGCGCTGCATCAAAAGGACTAGGAGGAGGAGATTCATTTCCCATAAAAATTGGCGTTTCTGGTTGTTCTACCGGTGGAGGAATAGGATCTGTCCTTCTAGGTTGCCTTACCCATATTCCATTGTTAAATATGCACCTAAGTCTCTTTAGTAGATTTTTATTGATGACGTTATATCTATTACTTTGAATTGTTTCTTCATCGGATGGGATGCAAATATTATAGGCACAAAGAAATCTAGTGATTAACCCCCCATATGGCAACATAATATCTTTAGCTGTAATTTCCTACATGTCAACTAGGGAAACAAAATTCAATTGCACTATCTACGGCGGAAGCCGAATACATTGCTGCGAGTGCATGCTGTGCACATATTGTATGGATGAAAAATACATTAGAAGACTATGGAATTCATTTTAAAAATATCCCCATAAAATGTGATAATACTAGTGCCATATGTCTTACTAAAAATCCAATTCAGCACTCTAGAACTAAGCACATCGACGTTAGGCACCATTTCATACGCGATCATGTCCTTAACAATGATGTTGTTCTAGAATTCATTGACACGAAGCATCAATTAGCATATATATTTACAAAAGCCCTAAATGAAGACAAATTTGAATTTATTAGAAGGTAACTAGGCATGTTAAATTGTCCCTTAGAGTAAGACGTTTGAATGTAGTTTACGAAGATTGGCTCATCCTTGTTCCGCTCGTTTGTGGATTTGATTTCATCCTCTTCTTTCGATTCCAAATGATATATTAAAATACAACTCAATATCTCAACCTTTGCTTGCGTCAAAGACCTCTGGAAATCAAGGAGGAAGAAAAGTTTTCTTTCCTTCTTCCGCGGCCAGCCAGCGGTGGCACCGCCAGAATCGGCGGTAGCACCGCCTGAGCGCTCGGGCGCCAGGCGGTGGCACCGCTTGTTCAGGCGGTGGCACCACCCGAGAGCCCTTTTAAACCCGAGAGGGTTAGGGCCGGCGGTGACACCGCCCCCAACCCGTGGAACTCTTGCTCCAACTCTCCCAAAATCTCTCAATCCCTCATTCTAACTTCTATAGACCTTGGAGAAGGAATATTGTTGGTCCAAACTCTCCATCATCTCAGAAACACTCTATAAGGTAAAATCTTCCCTTCACTCTCTTCTTGTTTCACCTATTCATTACAATTCATATTTCTCTTATCATTTTAGTCTAGAAAATGGCTCCTAAGAGATCAAAAGGGAAAAGGATTGAAGGAGATTCATATGACTATAACCTTTACTTTGCTAAGTTCACTGCCCTCATCTTATTACATACGCTTTCAACGCAATTGAAACGGTTTCAAACGAAACATTATTCTTATCGTACGAAAGATTTATTAAAACCGAAGTTTTAATCCGCTGCACTAATTCACCCCCCCCTCTTAGTGCCGCTCTGATCCTAACACTAGCCACTAGAGCCCCCAACGCTGTCGTCAAAGGGACCTCGTCTGGCATGTCCACGTCTCGGTCCTCAAGGAGTGAGGCGAAGGGGTCCGCTTCAACCTCCAGTCCGGGGTGGCGTGTCTTGGATCAGCCTAGGGCGATCCGGTGCCCGTACTCGTAGGTGACCTGCCCCGACTGAACCAGCCCAAGCTGGAAGCCCGAGGACTGTTTGTAGTCCTCGATTAGCTTCCTGTCCTTCTCTGGCCGTAGACTCTGTTCGGCGGCCTGGGCCTCGGACGCCGCCTTCGCCTCGGCTAAGGCATCCTCCAGTCTCTTGGTAAGGGTGACCGCCTCGTTCCAGGCCAGACATGCCTCGATCTGAGTCGCCCTTAGCACCCCCTGGAGCCCTTCGTGCTGCTCTTTGGCCGCCTTAGCCTCAGACTTGAGGTGTAGGACCTCCGCCTCCAGTGCTGAGAAACGCTGATCAGCCATCGTCGCCTCAGTCTTAAGGCGCGTCACTTCCGCTTCCAGCTCCGAGGAGAGCTGCTCGGCTGCTGCGACTGCCTCCAGAGCCTCTCCGGCACGGACCTCCTCAATTTCCCGGCGTAGCTCGGCATTATGGTCGCACAGAATGCCGAGGGCCCGACCTACGTCGCGCACACAGTTCACTAACGCCATAGAATAATGTTGGCCCTACAAAGAATAAACAAACAAAACGTTAGTACAGATGCCGCCCGGGTATAAGAAGGGGTCCAAGGGTAAGACGCTTACCCACAGCAACGACTTGGCAGATTTACCAAGCAAAACATCCGAGGGCATGGTGTACAGCTCCCGAGCCATATCGAGGTGAAGCCCGCCTCGAACAAATGCGGTCGCAGTCTCCCCGTCAGCTCACACTCGGGTCCCGCGGGTCAGTCCCGCCCACCGGGCCTCCAACGGATCGAAGGGTCGGCCCTCTGAAAGCTCGCCCATCACACGAGCCTAGTAAGACTCGTCCTACGCCCCCACAGGGAGGCGACACAAATCTCGGATGGAAGGCTCTCAGGGTGCCTTCCCTGCCCCCGCGTTGCTCGGCCCGGCCTCCCCTCGACCGAGACCTCGTCGCCGATCACGATTACCCGGCTCAACTGCGACCTCCCTTGGCCGAGTTGCCAGCGGATTTGGTTTCTTCGAGGCGACAGTCTTGGCCTTTTTTCGAGGGCGGCCGCCCTCAAGCACCACCGACGCCTATTTTGTGCCGACACCAGGGTCGGTCGGACGACGCGGCGACAGTGTCGACGAAGAGCGCCCCCCGCGCATAGCAATCAGGTTCACCATTTCTGCATATAGACGTCGACAAAGGTTAGGATCCCAAAAACACAAAACCCTACCACTATCCGCTAAGGGCATGCCTCGAGGCATCGGGCTTAGACTCGCCTCGACTAGCCATGCCTCGGTCATCTCCCGGATGACTCGGGAGGCCGGAAGAATCTCCTTAAGTCTCTAGAGGGCCTTGCGCTCCCCGTTATTTAGGGCCGGGGCGGTATTGTCGATCGCACGCGCCGCCCACCGGAGCTCGAAGCTCCAACCCTCCGGATGGCATACGTAGAAGAAACGCTCCTTCCACCCTTTGTTGCTGGAAGGAGCCCCACTAACCCGGAAGCCCGGTCGAGTGGACATATTATAACCCCCCGACCCCTTGGAGAGATAGAAGCATGAAAGGAAAAGGGATCGGCTCGGGGTGATATTGGCGTAATGGCATTCCCCTAAGAATGCCACCAGATAGCGCCAGGAGTTCGGCGCCATCTGAGAGAGAGAAATGCGCCACCACGAGACGCAAGAACTTATGAATTGGTGAAGTGGGAGACGCAACCCAGCCTCAAAGGCATCTAAGGTCAAGGCAAAACCCCTTGGGATAGGGTCATACGCCCGTTGCCCCAGCTCAGGGGCAATGAGTGAAAATTCCTCCGGGATACCATAGCGACCCCGGAGGTAGCCAAGTGATGACTCGCTCACACTGGAGTCGAGGTCATGCGGCCACATTAACGACTCGAGGGCTCGAGCCACCTTCTCATCGAACGATGAGTGGGGGCTCGCTGGCAACGTTTTCTCTCCGACATTACTAGAGGTGGAAGGCGAGGAAGACAAAGGCAGAGAAGGAGGAGAAGCCATCCTTACCAAATCTTGGAAGGAGGAGCGGAATGGCCGATGGGTGCGAAACGAGATCGTCCGGAGAGAAAATCGAACGAATGCGAATAACGAGACATGCAGGAAGCCAACCGCATGCTATTTATAGGTCAGATCCTGCCAAAACGACGACCCTTCCACTCTTGGAGCATGTTGCGCTAGGAAGACCAAATGTCACTTCGCCATAAATATGGCCTGACGTGGCATCCCACTGGCACACAGTGCGAATCCTGAAGCACTTATCTTATCAGCCTCGAAAACTAGCGCTCCCCGAAAGTGGCGACCCCTTGGGCTTCCCTAGAAAAGCGACCTGGCTTCCCGCGCATGCGCGTCACGAAGTAGTGGATTATCGATCACTGACCAAGTGGCTCCTCGGCCGCATGACACCTGAGACCACACCTGCGCAGCCTGCCCGCCTACGTCGTGCTCCTCGGCCACATGATGCCCGAGACAACACCTGCGCGGCCAGCCTGCCTGCATCGTGCTCCTCGGCTCCATGCTCCCCAAGACATACCTGCGCGGCTAGCCTGCCTACGTCGTGCTTCTTGGCTCCATGCCCCCAAGACACACCTGCGCGGCCAGCCCGCCTGCGTCGTGCTTCTCGGCTCCATGCACCCCTAGACACACCTGCGTGGCCAGCCTGCCTACGTCGTGCTTCTCAGTTGCATTCCCCCCGAGACACACCTGCGCGACCAGCCCGCCTACGTCGTGCTCCTCGGCTCCATGCTCCCCGAGACATACCTACGTGGCCAGCCCGCCTGCGTCGTGCTCCTCGGCTCCATGCCCCCAGAGATACACCTGTGCAGCCAGCCCACCTGCATCGTGCTCCTCGGCTCCATGCTCCCCAAGACACACCTGCGCGGCCAGCTCGCCTGCGTCGTGCTCCTCGGCTCCATGCCCCCTGAGACACACCTGTGCGGCCAACCCGCTTGCATCTTGCTCCTCGGCTCCATGCTCCCTGAGACACACTTGCGCGGCCAGCCCGCCTACGTCGTGCCCTCGGTTCCATGCTCCCCGAGACCATACCTGCGCGGCCAAGCCCGCTTGCGTCGTGCTCCTCGGTCGCATGTTGTCCGAGACCACACTTGCGCGGCCAAGCCCACCTGCGCAGTGCTCCTCGGTCGCATGTTGTCTGAGACCACACTTGCGCGGCCAAGCCCGCCTGCGCAGTGCTCCTCAGCTACGTGTCACTCGGGACCCCGGCCTCTGCCCGGCCTGTTCAACTGAGCAGTGTCCATCGGCCGCACACTACTCGCAATCGCCGCTGCACACGCAACTCCCCTTGACTACGAACCTCCACGACTCCCGCACCCTTGGCAACGGACCAGTTAACGATCGACAGGGACAGTTTCTCAAAGCTGAAGCCATGCATTGGACTCCCGGTATAACAACCGACGCATAGCTTCTTTCCGAGGGGGAATATGATGAGGATAATAACTGCGATAAGACTCGTATGACGTCAGCCGTCCCAAATAACGCCTCACTGCCCCGGGTCAACGCAGACCGGAATGTCGACCGAGGCACATTAACACCCTGCTTAAGCTCGATCCCTCACGCCACGCCAACGGCAATATCATATGCTACCAGAAGTACGATCCTACTCCCTGCGGACAGACACATCATGCAACGGTAATTCTTACTATAAATACCTTCGCATTTTGAACGAATAGGAGGAGGAGAAAAAAAGACTTATTCAACTAAAACCCCCTTCACATCATCTGACTTGATCGTCGGAGGGGTCGGGCCGAGCACCCCGACCCGACCTTTGTGCAGGTGCGAAGCCGAAGGTCCCTACCGGATGTGCAGGCGAGGAGTTCTTGCCCGGAGGAAACGGCGACCCTGTCTCGATTGGATTACCGCGAGCGGCCACCTTAGCAGTCTCAAGGAACGCTCCAGGGAGATCCCCGTCATCCGGACCCGAACCGAGCCACGTTGGCCCCGAGGCCACGGCTCAAGGTTGTTTACCACGACAGACGCAAGCTGGGGGCTGCACGCAGAATTGATCCCTATTCCTTGAGAAGAGGGGCTCCCTTCACCGATTGCTAATAGCCCAGTTTCCCCCTCCTCTGTTCCCACTGGCAGAGAAGCGAGAAGAGGGAGGGTGATGAGAGACCTCTCCTCCTCCTTTGTTCCTGCTGGACGCCAATCTGCTCCAACCTCTTCCCCTCTGTTCCACAAAGAGGAGAAGAGCAGAGGGAAGGGAGCTACGTAAGGGGAATGGCAGAATATCACTGCCGCGCCTTCTTCCCTCACCTCGCAGAATAAGGAAGAGACAACCCCTCTTCTGTTCGCGTTAGAGGAAGGAGGAGAGTAACGGGTGCGATCTCCCTCCTTCTCCGATCGATCTCGCTAGCGTCCATACCCTAGGGAGAAGACCGCCGCCGCTGTCGTCCAGTGGTGAAGAGCGCCGACCACTGAGAGGAAAAGAGAGTGCCGCAACTCCCTTATGAGCCTTCACCCTCCTCTGTTCCTCGAGAGGAAAGAGAAATGTGGATTTGAAGAGTGTCCCACAATCTCCTTTGTTCCTCGAGGGGAAGAAGGAGACGCAGGTTAGCAACCGCCGGAAGAAGTCGGTCGCCCCTTCACGGATCACCAAGTCTAAGTCCGCGGTGAGGTTCGGTTCCTAATTCACAACTATTGGTTTTTTCACTAGATTCTATTCTTACAGAGAAATCCAATTCAATAAGCAATGGGAACGAACATGTGCACGAGTTCTCTTTACTTGTCCGCCGGCAGTAGTTTGAAAGCAACAAGCAATGAGGTCATCACAATACTATATAATCTGATAGATAGATTCCATTGTTGAAACATGTAGCGACAGAAAGCGAATTCTTTCTTTCGACGTTAGCACCCAAAAAGTGAATGTTAACACCATGACGATCGACGCACAATGGAACAAGAAACAAGCCACAAGAACAAGTGCACTAGAAGTAAGCATAGGTAGGGGTAAGCAATAACAATAAGTAAGCAATGCTATGAGTTTAGAGCTAGAGTAGCGAGTAGTGTTTAATCTATTACATAATGGGTGCGCACTATCTTCTATTGCTTTCCAGAGAAGTATTGGCCAGAAGAGTTTGCTTTATAGAGAAGTATTGGCCAGAAGAGTGCAAAGGAAAAGCCATGTTCGAGGGTGTTTAGTATGGAGAAAGGGCAATTAGAGGTTCAACTGCCGATATTGGTTCTTCTTGTAGTGTTGAGTCAACAGTAATAGATTAGGTTATAACAAGAATTTCAGGTAGGTTAGTCTAGCAGGTGGGATGGATGCCCTTTGTTGTTTTTTTGTTGTACGTAAAAGTAAATTGATTATGTGTAAAATTTCTACAAATAGTTTTATCTATACAAATCATAGACGAAACCAGGTAACTCATAGAGTACTCCTCCGGTAGTTATGACTACACATATTGTAGACTATAACTACTAATTGTAGCCAACAAATAAAATATAATATCCAGATATGCCAAGACTACCTGTGGGTATAGCATTTAACATTATGCCAAAGATCTTTAGCTAATAGCAAAATTGAATTTGATAAAAATATATTTTTCTTTTCGTGTAAAGTGCTCCATTTTAAGATCGTGCTCCATATATGATCTTGAGTCTCTAATAATCTTCGTCAAGAGCTGAGCATTGTTTGTGTGTTGACACTCAAAGATTCTCCTATATCTTTCCATCCACATCTACCAAATAGCACATCTGAAAGTAACTTTTATCAATTGTATAAGAGGCCCTTTTCTTGAGAAACATTGCATGATGTCGCCTAATTCTTGATGCAAGTTTGGTTGCGGCAGCCTACTGAGTTCGAATCACTAGAGAATCTCCTTCCATATCCATTTAGTATAGTCACAAGAAAAATAAATGTGGTCAATAGTTTCTTCTTATTGCATATCAAAGGAGCATCGGTTAACATTATAGATACCTCTTCTCTTCATATTGTCTATTTAGGTAGTTTATTAAGAAGAGCCTACCATGTACATAAAGAATGTCTATGTGATCTCAATCGATACTATGTCCATCTGCTTAGGATCCATATGTATATAAGGAATGACTCTGTGATCCCGGTCTATCCAATATCCATCTGCTTGGGATCAACTCATATCCATTGGCATTCACAAAACCCACTATCAGTCTATCCTGCAAAAAATAAAGAATAGAATTTCCTTTTGAAAAAATAAGCTTGTTTCAAAAGCAGGACGACTTGAACTCATCCGTTCGGTATTATACTCTCGTTGAATCGTTCAGTATTATACTCTTTATATATTGGTCTAATTCATTTCTTCTGCTTGTTGAACTTCTCCAAGATATTGAATAGTTATTAATGAACTTCTTCTGGAATGGCACAAATGATAAGACAATGTATATGGTAAATTGGGATAGCATCTGCAAACCAAAAGATGAAGGAGAGCTGAACTTAAGAAATACTAGAGATTGGAATAAAGCATGTTTGGTACAGCAATTGTGGATCTTTTGCAAAACAAATATTCCTTATGGTCATAATGGGTTTCTACTAGGTATCTTTCAAAGGAATCAATTTGAGAAATTTCAACAAGAACATACCACACTCTACAGCTTGGAAAAGAATTTTGAAGGCAAAGAATTGGCAAATCAAATACATTTCCAAGTCGTCTTGCTTTCGAAAGAAGCCTATTTTTCTAGGAGAAAATTATTTTCTTTATTTTTAATAGGATAGGCTAACTGTGGGATTTGTGAATGCCAGTAGATATGAGTGAGAGACCTAGATATGGAACTGGCAGACTTCCCTCACTAACCCCTAGAGTGTGTGCAATAAAATCTTTATCCTTAATGCAAGGACCCATATAGACTTTATATTTCGTATGATTTAACTGAAGGCCAGAAACTATACCAAAGTCATTCAGAATAGTAGTCAGGTTCCTCATTGAAGTTGAATCATTTTGAAGAAAGATAAGTAGATCATCTGTAAAAGTTATGTGCGATATATGAACAGAACTAGTATTAGGTACCTTAATGCTGCCATCAGAGACTACCTGTTCCAACAGACACTTGAGTCCTTCCATTGCAATAGTAAAGAGATATGGAGAGCCACCTTTGAGGCAGGGTGCACAATCCTCGACTACTCTATAAGATATCAGGCTTTAATCGATGGCTTGTATAGACAAAGCTATTTATACAAACTTCACACTTAATCTATTTACCTTTACTTACCAAAAATAAAAAGAGATATGGAGAGAGTGGATCGCCTTGTCAGATTCCATTCGTGTTCCCAAAAAAACCAATAGGTGAGCCATTGAAGAGTATCGAAAACTTTAAAGTTTCCAAGCAATATTGAATCCAATTAACCGATTGCTGAGGGAAGGTCATACTGAGGAGCATCTTATAGATAAAGTTCCTATTAACTAAATCGAAGGCTTTTTGTAAATCCACTTTAAAACATTTTTTCGTCCCTCGTGCCTTCAAGTGCATATCCTTTACCAAGTCATGAGTTAGAAGAATATTATGATGTATACTTCTCCCTTTGATGAAAGCAGCCTGATTAGGACTAATGATCTTGTGCATTACCTTTTGCATTCTATCTGCCAACACTTTGGAGATGATCTTATAAATAAACTTACATAATGATATGGGTCGATAGTTCTCTAGTGAATCAGCCCCTACATTCTTGGGAAATAAAAAAATAAAAGTGTAATTCATCTCTCTAAGCATATGACCTGAAGAGAAAAAATGTTGGCAAGCTTTAATCACATCATTACCAATAATAGACCATGTAATTTGATAAAATTCAGTTGGAAATCCGTCCGGACCATGGCTTTTGTGTTGCGATGGCTTAAAGACAACTCTTACAATTTTGTCATATGTAATTAGGTTGGCTCCACATGAATGTTATTAGGTTGCACCACTTGATTGAGTAAGGAATAAAAAAATTACTCAGTGTGTGTTTTAACTTCATCTAAATTCTCAATAAGATTATCAGATTTATCTCTGCATTTCCTAATGCGATTAACAGCTCTTCGAGTAGCAATGGAAGCATAGAAAAACATTATATTGGAATCTCCTAGAGTAAGCCAATGCTGTCGAGACTTCTACGTTGCAAAACTTTCCTCCTGCTTTAAGGCTTGCATGAAGTTATTTCTAGCTTCTGTCTCTTTGTAGATAAGAGTCTTATCATGGGGCTGAAGTTATAGCTTATGTTACATTGTCATTAGTTCCTTTCTACAAAATTGAACTCGGGTGATAATATTGCCAAAAGTATTTGTATTGCACTCCTTAAGTACTGCTTTACTGGCTTTGAGCTTTTGAAATAAGATGTAAAAGGGGGAACCTTGCACATTAACATTCCAAGCTGATCTAATAACATCAAGGAACTGAGGATGAGTACTCCACATATTAAAGAATCTAAAAGGTTTCTTGCCTCTAGGTGTTGCTTTGTCTGTATGAATATACATTAAAGAATGATCATAAAATAATGAAGCATCATACTCAAGAAGTGAATCAGGGTATACTGTTAACCATTCTTGACTAATCAGATACCTGTCGAGTCGAGCCATTACTTATCTATTAGCAAAACCTTGATTACTCTAGGAGAGCCAATTACCCATAGATTTCATATCGATCAATGTAACAACATCTATGTAATTATTAAAACTTTGAAGTTGGCTTTCTGAAAGCTGTCTACCCCCCACTTTTTCATTTGTGTATCGAACAATATTAAAGTCAACAAGACCATTCTAAGGTATATTAAGATAGTCATTTGTAATATTAGTCAGATCAATCCATAGAGTATTTCTTTCTTGCATACTGCTTGAAGCATATATACAAGTAAAATCGAATTGACAGTCATTCTTTTTGTCCTCCACCTTAGGATGGTTGAATTGATCAATAGTAGAAATAAACCAGGTATTAATAGAGTTAGGATTCCATAAGACCCATTTCTACCAAAAGTTTCATGAGAATCATTGGTAAACAGTTCTGCGTCCGGCCATATTAAGTTCTTTTGGGCTTGACCGCGCGATTGTTTAATTTTTTTTTTGTAAGTAAAAGTAAATTGATTATGTGTAAAGTTTCTACAAATAGCTTTGTCTATACAAGTCATAAACAAAGTCAAGTTACTCATTGAGTACACATGTGGTAGTTATGACTACACAAGCTGTAGAGTTTAACTCCTAACTATAGCCAACATGTTAAGATATGTCAAGACTACCAGTGGGATAACATTTAACATCATGCCCAAGATCTTTAGCTAATAGCAAAATTGAATTTGATAAAAATATCTTTTTCTCTTCCTGTAAAGTGCTCCATTTTGAGATCGTGCTCCATGCATGATCTTAAGTCTCTAATAATCTATGTCAAGAGCTGAGCATTGTTTGTGTATTGACACTCAAAGATTCTGCTACATCTCTCCTTCCACATCCACCAAATAGCACATCTGAAAGTAACCTTTGCTAGTTGTGTAAGAGGCCCTTTCTTGAGAAACATTGCATGAGGTCGCCTAATTCTTGATGCAAGTTTGGTTACGGCAGCCTATTGAGTTCAAATCGCTGGAGAATCTCCTTCCATATCCATTTAGTATATTCACAAGCAAAAAAGAGGTGGTCAACAGTTTCTTCTTGTTGAATCTCGTATTTTGATGATGAAACCAATTGATAATTGTGTTTATGTTTTAATCTGCGTTTTGAGTGACACAGGATGCTTCGATCAAGATGAGACAATTAAAGCAGGAAAAATCATGTTGTGCCGGAGAAACATGTCAGAAGATTGGACGTCGGGCCGATGGATCGGTCGACATATCGACAGAAGGCTTCGGGCCGTGGACTTGGGCATCAGGCCAAGAAGAGCAGGTATTGCGCCAAGGATATCGGAGTTGCGGAGTCAACTAGCTGATTGGGCAATAGGCCGCAAGAGAGGACGATGCGCCGAAGAATCGGATGAAGTGTCGAGGGACCAATGACATGTCAGACAACTTATTTAATTGCTTAGGATAAATTATCTCGATCAAAGTTTTGTTTTAATTGTGCAGGATTAACTATGATAATGATGAAGACATAAAGCGAAATAAAGTGTCGGAGTCAAGCGAGAAGGATTCATTGCGAGTTCGAGAGTTCGACGGAAGTCCGAAGGTTCATCGGGAACACTACCGGAACTAGCCGAGAATGAGTTGGGAGCTTGCCGAAGGATTTTTCGGAAGCTCGCCGGAAGGTTCATTAGAAGTTCACGGAGCTCGCCGAGACAGATCGGAGCTTGCCAAAGAAGCTCGTTGGAACTCGCTAAGATCAAATCGTGAAGTCTAGGAGCTTGCCGGGAGTCCTCTGAATGGTTTCCGAGAGTTCATCTGAAGACCGCCGGAAGTTTGTCGGAAGCTCGCCAGAAGAAGTCTTGACTTGCGGACTTTGTAATAGCTTAGGAAATGTCTTTAAATTCATAGTTAGCACATTAATTAGGGTTAGGATTATGTGTTAATTCTATAACCCAAGCAGGGGCCAATTGGGCCCAAGTTCGGACTGGTTTGGGCCAAGTTTGGAGCCCAACCAGTGAGCTGAAATAGTGTATGCGATGGCACCGCCCAGGAGAGGATCTCCCAGCAAAGCTGGGTGGTGCAACCTCCCCAGCAGGCGGTGGCACCGCCAGGGCTCAGTCTCCGAGCGAGACTGGGCGGTGCAACCGCCTCTGACAGCGGTGCAACCTCTTGAGTTCGGTCTCCAAGCTCTGGCTGGGTGGTGCAACCTCTTGAGCTCGATCTCCGAGCTCTGACAAGCGGTGCAACCGCCCTTGACAAGTGGTGGCACCGCCTAGAGGCTCAATCTCCGAGCTCTGCCAAGCGGTGCAACCGCCAGACCCCGGAATTCCGAGAGATGACAGATTTGAGCTCCAAATTCAAACTGGTTTAGAGCCTATAAATACCCCTCCAGTCCCTGGGTAAAAGATACAAGCATAGAGAGATTAAAAGAGAGAAAACACTACTGCAATCTCTAGAATTTCTCTCATATAGCTTAAGTGTTAGAATTCTGTTTAAGAGAGGAGAGTGAGTGCTTATAAGGGTTGTCTCCTAAACCCAGTAAAAGGAGAAGAGGGGTGTAAGAAGGAGGTTGATCTTCGCCTAGTAAAGGAAGATCGTTAGTGGATGTTGGTGGCCTCGACGGAAGAGGAATCGAAGGAGTGGATGTAGGTCACGTTTGACCGAACCACTGTAAACTCCTATCTTCTCTGGTTTGCATTTACTTTGAGCTGATTATCCTTACTGCAAACCTCCTTCATAGCTTACTACCTTTTGCGCTTTTACGATTGCGTTTCCAAGCTGAGTATTTTCCGAATCGTGTTTAGACGTAAATCACTTTTCTCGTACGAACATCATATTTAAGTTTGCGCTTACATTCTGATTTCCATCACAACTGCGAACTGCCTTAACAGATTTATTTTAACTTCTTCTTGCCTAATCTTAAGTTAAAGAAATTTACGAATCGACTTTTCTACTGAAATCGGTTTTGTCGTACGAACACAGTTTTAAATGTTGAAAGTTTTCCGCTGCACTTATTAACCCCCCCCCCTCTTAGTGCTCTTGATCCTAATAATTGGTATCAGAGCCTGGTATTTCTCATTTCGGATTTACACCCGAGAGAAATGACACTTCATGGCTTTAAAGAGGGTTTTTCGGTTGTTCGTCCACCGTTGTTTAACGGAATGGACTTCACTTATTGGAAAACTCGAATGAGAGTTTTCTTGATTTCTATGAATTTGGATTTATGGAATATTGTTGAAAACGGTTTTCAACTTCCCTCTAAACCGATGAACGAATGGTCAGATTTTGAGAAGAAGTATTTTTCTTTAAACGCATAGGCTGTGAATGTCTTGTTTTGTGCACTTGACAAAACTGAATTTAATCGCGTTTCAATGTGTGATTCGGCTTTCGATATTTGGAGAACTCTTGAGGTCACTCATGAAGCCACTAGCCGAGTGAAAGAGTCCAAAATCAACATTCTCATGCATTCTTACAAACTTTTTCGAATGAAGCCTTGCGAAACCATTGTTGACATGTACACCCGTTTCACGGATGTCGTCAATGGTTTAAGAGCTCTTGGCAAATGTTTTTTGGATTTTGAACTCATAAACAAGATTTTACGTTCTCTTTATAAGAAGTGGGATTCAAAAGTAACTGCAATACAAGAAGCTAAAAACCTAAACAACTTACCACTTGAAGAACTCATTGGTTCATTGATGACATATGAAATGGTGCACAATGCACATGATGAACATGATGAACAAAACAACCTTCCAAAGAACAGGAAGGATTTGGAACCCCGGACAAATGAATACCACTTGAGCGATGACTCAAGTGATGAGAACAATGATGAACTTGAACTTCGAACACTAAATCTTAATAAGTTTATTAAACAAAAATCTAAAATAAACAATGAACTTGAACAGAGGAAGAGACCAAAGAAGAAGAACACAAAGTGGGATGAATCGAGCTCCTCCGAAGACGAGGAGAAAATCAAGAAAGGCAAGGTGGCAAACTACGCCTTAACCGCCTTCAATGAAAAGGTAATCGAAATCCCCCTGATTTATTTTGAAATTACTTGATGCTTTCATAATGTATTTTCTTTTTTAGTTTAGAATTAATTTTCTTGAAAATTACATGATTAAAAATAAAAAAATAAAAATTATGATCATGCTAGTAATTTCGAAAATGATAACATTGCATATTTTATGATAAACAAACAAAATTATTTTGATTGAAAATATGAAATCATAATGTGTATCAATGTTTGATTAACATTGTTGAATGAAATCATGTTTGATTTGAAGTAATGCATAATGATGTAATGAAAATATTAAATGTTTTTGATACAATGATTGACAATTTTATGCATGAGATTTTAAGTTATACATGATGATAAGCATGTGTTATTCTGGATGGTTCGATGATGAAATTTTGGATTCATGACTTGCTTTTACATTTGTTTATGAGATGGTTGAAATTTTCGTACCTTTGAATTCTTCCCTTCTCCTTTTAATTTTTGAATTTATGCATGTTATATGTTGAAGATTTGTATCATGCATATCTAAGAAATATTGATGTGACAAATTGAATGAGTTGAAAATGAATGATGATTTTTCTCTTAAATATAACTTGTGATATTTTTTTTTATATAAATCATCATTTTGATTTCTCGACATTCGATACATAAGATTTTATTATAAATCAAAATTTCTCATTAATCAATCTTCTATGATTTTACTTGATATTCTCTTGAGAGGAGATTTTCTAAATGAATCATTATTTTTCCTTGTGAGTTCTTGGAGTTATTACTTGATTTTCTTTTAAAACAAATCTCTTCTTTGTACTCCTATGATTTTTCTTGATATTTTATTTAAAGAAGATATTTACTATATGAATCATGTCTTTTGGTATTCAAATGATTTTATCCTTCATGACATGATTTTTTTGTATTTATGGCTTACATGGCTTGAAATATTTTGGTATGATGCATGCAATGATGAAATATTCATGAAGTTAAAATGATGTATGCAATACTTATGATAATGATATATATGATGTATTGCATATGATGTGTATCATGAATGCTTTAAATGATGAATGTTTGGTATCATGATCAACATGTTGATAAATGCTTAAAAATTTTTATGTTTGAGTATCATGTATGATATGCCCATTAATGATGATTGATTTATTTTTCGATATCGTGCATGAAAAATAAGGTTTTTGAAATTATGTATGTTTTAATTTGAATATATAATAATGCACAAATAAGATTGATACTTACCTTTGTCATAATATGAAAATTGATATAAGGGTCTTCCCTTGTGTTTGACAATGACAAAGGGGGAGCAAGAATTTCTAGCATGAATATCATGAAAAGAGGCAAACTAGCTAGCTTGCACAATTCAAGATGAAAGCAAAAATTGTACTTCTCAAAAGAGAATATGCAAATATAACATTTGCCAAATTGTTCGCTTGCCTCAGGTAAAACATTATCTCTTGCTAGTTTGACATTTTGCTAGCTTGCATTTTGCAAAGAAAGCTTATTTCATTTTGCTAGCTTGCATTTTGCAAAGAAAGCAAAAATGACACTTCTCAAAAGAGAAGAAAGAGCTTGTCATCTTGAACATCACAAGCCTGCCAATCTTAAAAAACAAAAATTGCAAAAATGCTAACTTGCAACTTGCACATTGCAATAGGAAGCAAGAATCATGAGTCTACACAAGAAAGTTATCTTGCATTTGCTTTCGAAGTTTTTGCTAGCTTGTATATTGTGAAACTTGTATATCTTAAAAATTGCTATCTTATGGTCTAAAGAGAAGCAAAAAGTTGCTATCTCAAAAGAAGCAAATGTGCTATCTTGCCTATCTTAAGAGGTAACAATGCTAACTTGCATATCTAGCAAAACTTGACAAATTTGCATATCTCAAGAAGCAAGAGTTGTTTTCTTGAACATCTCAAAACTGATAGCTTGCAAGTTTTAAAATATTATAATATTGCTAGCTTGCATGATGTAGAACTTCCTATCTTGAACATTACCAAAAATGCTATATTGTATGTTGTAAAACTTGCATATCTGAAACTTGATAGCTTAAATGTTCTAAGCATGATGTAATACTTGCTAAATTTTCTGGCTTCAAAACTGCCTGATAATAAAACTGGATATTATGTTTTTTATGCAATAAGTTGAACTAATATTCCAAACACTTGATTCTGGTACTTCTCCTTTTTGTTGATGACAAAGGGGGAGAGGTATGTTGATGACATGAAATGTTATGCATAAGTTCATGATGATGTGTTGCAAGTATTCATGATGAATATTGCAATGACTTGAATTCAATTTAAATTCAAGGTTCTATCAATATGGCATATTGATATGGGGAGTTTGTTTAAACTTCGGGAGTTAAGTTTAACTCCGTCATCAATTGGTTATCATCATCAAAAAGGGGGAGATTGTTGAATCTCGTATTTTGATGATGAAACCAATTGATAATTGTGTTTATATTTTAATCTGTGTTTTGTGTGATGCAAGATGCTTCGATCAGGATGAGACAATTAAAGCAGGAAAAATCATGTTGTGCCGGAGAAACATGTCAGAAGATTGGACGTCGGGCCGATGGATCGGTCGACGTATCGATAGAGGCTTCGGGCCGTGGACTTGGGCATCAGGCCAAGAAGAGTGGGTATTGCGCCAAGGATATCGTAGTTGTGGAGTCAACTGGCCGATTGGGCAATAGGCCGTAGGAGAGGACGATGCGCCGAAGAATCGAATGAAGCGTCGAGGGACCGATGACATGCCGGACAACTTATTTAATTGCTTAGTATTAATTGCCTTGATCAAAGTTTTGTTTTAATTATGCAGGATTAACTATGATAACGATGAAGACATAAAGCGAAATAAAGTGTCGGAGTCAAGCGCGAAGGATTCATTGCGAGTTCGAGAGTTCGATGGAAGTCCGAAGGTTCGTCGGGAACGCTACCGGAACTAGCCGAGAATGAGTTGGGAGCTTGCCGAAGGATTTTTCGGAAGCTCGCCGGAAGGTTCACTAGAAGTTCGCGGAGCTTGCCGAGAAAGATCGGAGCTTGCCGAAGAAGCTCGTTGGAACTCGCTAAGATCAAATCGTGAAGTCTAGGAGCTTGCCGGGAGTCCGCAGAATGGTTTCCGAGAGTTCATCGGAAGACCGCCGGAAGTTTGCCGGAAGCTCGCCAGAAGAAGTCTTGACTTGCGGACTTTGTAATAAGTTAGAAAATGTCTTTAAATTCATAGTTAGCACATTAATTAGGGTTAGGATTAGGTGTTAATCTTATAACCCAAGTATGGGCCAATTGGGCCCAAGTTCGGACTGGTTTGGGCCAAGTTTGGAGCCCAACCAGTGAGCTGAAATAGTGTAGGCGGTGGCACCGCCAGGGCTCAGTCTCCGAGCGAGACTGGGCGGTGTAACCGCCTTTGACAACGGTGCAACCACCCTAGTCAGGCGGTGGCACCGCTTGAGCTCAGTCTCCGAGCTCTGCCAAGCGGTGCAACCGCCCCTGACAAGCGGTGGCACTACCTAGAGGCTCAGTCTCCGAGCCTATAAATACCCCTCCAATCCCTAGGTAAAAGATACAAGCACAGAGACATTAAAAGAGAGAAAACACTACTGCAATATCTAGAATTTCCCTCCTCTAGCTTAAGTGTTAGAATTATGTTTAATAGAGGAGAGTGAGTGCTTGTAAGGGTTATCTCCTAAACCCAGTAAAAGGAGAAGAGGGGTATAAGAAGGAGGTAGATCTTCGCCTAGTAAAGGAAGATCGTTAGTGGATGCCGGTGGCCTTGACGGAAGAGGAATCGGAGGAGTGGATGTAGGTCATGATTGACCGAACCACTGTAAACTCCCATCTTCTCTGGTTTGCATTTACTTTGAGCTAATTATCCTTACTGCAAACCTCCTTCATAGCTTACTGCCTTTTGTACTTTTACGATTGTGTTTCCAAGCTCAGTATTTTCCGAATCGTGTTTAGACGTAAATCTCTTTTCTCGTACGAACATCGTATTTCAGTTTGCGCTTACATTCTAATTTCTATCACAATTGCAAACTGCCTTAACAGATTTATTTTAACTGCTTCTTGCCTAATCTTAAGTTAAAGAAATTTACGAATCGACTTTTCTATTGAAATCGGCTTTGTCGTACGAATGCAGTTGTAAACGTTGAAAGTTTTCCGCTGCACTAATTCACCCCCTCTTTGTGCTCTTGATCCTAACACTTCTTACTACATACAAAGGGAGCATCAGTTAACATGATAGATCCCTCTTCTCTTCATATTATCTATTGTAGGTAGTTTATTAAGAATGGCCTACCATGTATATAGGGAATGTCTCTGTGATCCCGGTTGATCACATGTCCAACTGCTTGGTATCCACTTGTTATTTTTTTGTATGATTTGATTCCATACGGATGTGACACTAAATTTACCATTGTCATGAGGCCAAATAAGTGTATCTGAAGAGTTGTTCATGATTTGAATAGCTTTGATAGTCGGCCAAAGTGATATCATTTCAAGAGAAATAGGATTAGGGAGACATGCTTTATTCCAATCTTTATTGCAAAAGATCCCATAATTGTTGTACCAAACATGCTTTATTCCAATCTTCATTGCAAAAGATCCCACAATTGTTGTACCAAACATGCTTTATTCCAATCTCTAATATTTCTCAAGTTCAGCCCTCCTTCATCTTTCGGTTTGCAGATGTTGTCCAAATTTACCATATGCATTGGCTTATCATTTATGTCATTCTAAAAGAAGTTCATTAATAACCGTTCAATATATTGGATAAGTCCAACAAGCAGAAGAAAAGCATTAGACCAATATATAGAGTAAGAGTACAACATCGAATGGATGAGTTCAAGTCTTCCTGCTTTTGATAAAAGCTTTGTTTTTCAGGAAGAAATTCTATTCTTTATTTTTTATAGGATAGGCTGACAGTGGGTTTTATGAATGATAGTGGATATGAGTGGGAGACCCAAATAAGGAACTGGCAGACTTCCCTCACTAACCCTAGAGTGTGTGCAATAAAACCCTTGTCCTTAATGCAAGGACTCATATAGGCTTTACTTTTCATATGATTTAACTGAAGGCCAGAAACTATACCAAAGTCATTTAGAATAGTAGCTAGGTTCTCACTGAAGTTGGATCATTCTGGAGAATATGAGTAAATTATCTACAAATGTTATGTGTGATATGTGAATGAAACTAGCATTTGGTACCTTTATGCTGACATTCAAGACTGCCTGTTCTAATATATAGCTAAGTCCTTCCATTGCAATAGTAAAGAGATATGGAGAAAGTGGATCACCTTGTCGGATGTCATTCGTGCTCCCAAAGAAGTCAATAGGTGAGCCATTAAAGAGTATCATAAACTTTGGAGTTTCCCAGCAACTTTGAATCCAATTTACCCATTGCTGTGGGAAGTTCATATTGATGAGCATCTTATAGATAAAATTCATATTAACTGAATCAAATGCTTTCCGTAAATCAGCTTTAAAATAGATTTTCGTCCCTCTTACATTTGAGTGCAGGTTCTTGACTAAGTCATTAGCAAGCAGGATATTATGATGTATACTTCTCCCTTTGATAAAAGCTGCCTGATTTGGACTAATGATCTTGTGTATTACCTTTTGCATTCTATCTGCCAACACTTTGGAGATGATCTTGTAAATGAAGTTGCATAATAATATGGGTTGATAGTTTTCTACTGAATCAGCCCCTGCATTCTTGAGAATTAAAGAAATAAAAGTGCAGTTCATCTCTCTAAGAATACGACCTAAAGAGAAAAAATATTGGCAAGCCTTAATCACATTATTTCAATAATAGACCATACAGTTTGGTAAAATTCAGTTGGAAATCTATCTGGACTAGGGCTTTTGTCCTTCGGTGACTTGAAGACAACTCTTGCAATTTCATCATCTGTAACTGGGGCATTGAGGATTGAAATGTCATCCGAATCAAGCTTTATAATTGGCTCCACATGAATGCTACTAGGTTGCATCGCTTGATTGAGTAAGGAATAAAAAAATTGCTCAGTGTATGCTTTAACCTCATCTAAATTCTCAATAAAATTACCATATTTGTCTTTACATTTTCTGATACGATTAATGACCCTTCGAGTAGCAATGGAAGCATAGAAAAACTTAGTATTGGAATCTCCTAGAGTAAGCCAATGCTGTTGAGACTTCTGCTTTGCAAAACTTTCCTCCTACATTAAGGCTTGCATGAAGTTACTTCTAGCTTCTGTCTCTTTGTAGATAAGATTCTCATCTTGGGGCTGAAGTTGTAGCTTATATTATATTGCCTTTAGTTTCTTTCTGTAAATTTGAACCTGGGTGGTAATATTTCCAAAGGTGTTTGTATTCCACTCCTTAAGTGCTGCTTTGCAAGCTTTAAACTTTTAGCATAAGATGTAAAGTGGCCAACCATATATATTAACATTCCAAGTCGATCTGATAATATCAAGGAACTGAGTATGAGTACTCCACATGTAAAAGAATCTGAATGGTTTCTTTCCTTTGGGTGTTGCTTTGTTATATATACATCAAGGAACGATTAGAAAACAATGGTGCATTATACTCAAGAAGTGAATCAGGGCAAACTGTTAACCATTCTTAGTTAATCAAACATCTGTCTAGTCAAGCCATTATTTTTCTGTTAACACCACCTTAATTACTCTAGGAGAGCTAATTACCCACAGATTTCATATGAATCAATGCGGCAGTGTCTATATAATCATTAAATCTTTGAAGTTGACTTTCAGAAAGTTGTCTACCCCCCACTTTTTCATTTGTGTATCAAACTATATTAAAGTCACAAAGAACAATCCACGACCGATTAAGACAGTTATTTGCAATGTTAGTCAGATCGGTCCAAAGTATATTTCTTTCTTGTATACTATTTGAAGCATATATACTAGTAAAATTGAATTGACAGCCATTCTTTTTGAATTGATCAGTAGCAAATAAACAAAGCATTAATGGAGTTAGGATGCCATAAGACCCATATTCTACCAAATGTTTCACTAGAGTCATTTGTAAACAGTTCTGCGTCCGGCTATATTAAATTCTTTTGAGCAAGAACGAGTGATTTTTTAATTTTTGTTTCCACAAGAATAGTAATATCACATGTGGCAGACTTGATTACTCTACTGATCTCCCGACATTTTCTAGGCTTATTAATTCCACGAATATTCCAGTAGATTATCTTCATCATAAAAAGAAAACAAATGGAAAGGAAGTGAGGTATTCATCCTACGACTTTGAATGGATAGTACCATCCTTTTTCTTATCCTTAGGTTTTGTATTTTCCTCCTGCATAATATCTTTACCTTTTGAGGCTTTATTTCTATATTTATCCACTTCATCAATAGTTATCAAATTTTTAAACTTTATACCTTGAGTTTAGTAGTATGATTGTTGAGGCGCAATATCCTGGTTAGTATGATTTATTGGGGCATGAGATAGTTGAGGCAGAATATCCTTACTAACAAAGTTTGTTTGGGCCTGAGTTTGTTGTGGCAGAATATCTTTGCTAGCGATGTTTGTTAGTGCTTGAGTTTGTTGAAGCACAATTTCCTGGTTGGCATGTTGAGTGGTTATTAAAATTCCTATTGTGGATGGATCCGGTAATATAGTAAGACATGAAGCTTCCAACTTCTACTTCTCCTGGCCACGAGTACCATGGGCTATTGTGGAAGGCTCCGACATAATAGGGAGAGATAAAGTTCCTGATTTGTCTTGTCTATGGGGCTATCCCTGCGAGTCGGAATGCTCACTCATCTGCATCGATTGTTTAATTTTTATTTCCACAAGAATAATAATATCACATGCAGCAGACTTGATTATTCTATTGAGCTCCCAACATTTTTCATGCTTAAGTCCATGAGCATTCCAGCAAGTTATCTTCATCACAAATAAAACAAATGGAAAAGGTAGTAAGCTATTCATCCTATGACTTTGGATGGACAATACCATCCTTTTTCTTATCCTTGGATTTTGCGTTTTCCTCTCGCACAATATCCTTACCTTTTAAGGCTCTATTCCTATATTTATCCACTTCATCCACAACTTACTAATGTTTAAACTTGAAAGTACCTTGAGTCAAGTAGCCTTAGTTGGCAGAGTTTGTTGAAGCATGATACGATTGTTGAGGCACAGTATCCTAGTTAGTACTTGTTGGGGCAACCTGGCTAGAGAGGTTTGTCGAGGCATGAGTTTGTCGAGGCAGAATATCCATGTTTGCAAGTTTTGTTGTAGCCTGAGTTTGTTGAGGAAGAATATCCTTATTGGTGAGGTTTGTATGCACTTGAGTTTGTTGAGACACAATGTTGTGTTTGGTGCAATGCGTAGATATTGGAATTCCTATTATGGATGGATCTAATGATATAGGAAGAGATGAAGTTCCTGAGTTATGCTTCTCCTGTCCACGAGTACCATGGGAAACTATTGTTGTGGAAGGCTCCAACATAATAGGAAGAGATAAAGTTTTAGATTTGTCCTTCTATCTACGGTGTTGTCCTTGCAAATGCTTAGTAGTCTTCACCACCACCGATGCTACTGCCACTAGGGGAGACTCACCTTGTTTCTGAGGCACCTAACATGGCTGGTAGACCTTAGTGATCGGTTTCAGAGTTTCCTGACAAGCTCCATTTGCATGGCCAAAAGATAAGCAACTCTAACATCGTTGTGGCTTCCAGGAATATGAGACATATACCTTACAGATGTTTCCATTAAGATCACAATAAAAAACCTCATTAGGGAGATCTTCGTCGGAAGAATTCAGTACATATGTTCATGTAAATGCTAATCTCGTTTGAGCAGCTGTTATTTTGTCGATATAGAGTGGCTGTCCCAAAGTGCTGCATAACTTTGCAATAAAATATTGACTCCAAAGATGTAGAGGAAGACCTTGAAAAGATACCCATAATGGAATAGACTGTAGGCTGTCTAACTCCAAACGGACATCAAGAGACAAGCGTCATAGAATCATTGGATAGCCGTGAATAGTCCAGAACCCTTCAAGGACCCATTGCAAATCTTCTTCAAAGTATAAATTGTAAATAAAGAAACCATTCTCCAGTATATGAAGATCAAATGCCAATGTTCCCCATCGAGTTTTAATAAATGAGGATAGTGGAAAATATGGTGTTTTGAGACCTACCACATAGCCAACAATCGTCATAGACCATGTCTCAATCAGCTTTGTGGAATCAGCAGTCTCGTATACAACAATCTTCTTATTAGCCTGAACTTCTAGAGTAAAAAATTCCAAGCTAAAATCCGAACTTCCAACTGAAGCCTTGAATGGGCTAGTCCAAGGCCGAGGGTTACAGGAAATGAGAGTAGGAGGCTGCGATCTAGAGTACAACCTACTTCGATGTTGCTTCGTCGATGGAGCATCTCTCCAGAGAGAATATAGCGGAGGAGCAACTTGAGAGGTAAAGCTAGGGAGCCTCGCCATCGAATCTACCCTTCCACAACCGTCGCCAGCCATAGGGACCTTCGCTTCCATGTCTCTATAGTATTGGGTGCAGCCAATCTGTATCTGGAAGGGAGACGGTGGACTTGCCTATAGCCACCGCCTCTTCCCTCACCTCGCTACTACACTTAGGGGTTTCTGATCCCTCCTCCTCAGATTGCCGCTATAGTACCATCACCCTATGGCTACGGTACCATCGCCCTAGGGCGAAGCAGCCGCTATAGGAGTCTGATCCTTCCTTGATCACCGCTATAGTACCGTCGCCCTATGGAGGAGTTGCCGCTGTAGGAGTCTAATCACTGCTACAGTACCATCACCATAGGGAGCAGCCGCAGCAATAGGAGTCTGATCGCTGCTATAGTACCGTCGCCCTAAGGAGAAGCTACCGCTGCAGGAGTCTGATCGTTGCTATAGTACCATCACCATAGGGAGAACCATAGCAACAAGAGTCTGATCGCCACCACTATAGTACCATCTCCCTAGGGAGAAGCCACCATTGCAGGAGTCTGATCGTTGCTACAGTCTCGCCGCCCTTGGGCTACAGTATCATCGCAGCTATAGTCTCGTCGTAGTCGCCGCTAGCCCTCAGATCATTGCTATAGTACCGTCGCCCTAGGGAGAAGCCACCGTTGTAGGAGTTTGATCATTGCTATAGTCCTACCACCCTATGGCTATAGTACCATCGTCGCTACAGTACCGTCGTAATGCCACTAGCCCTCAGATCGCTACTATAGTACCATCGCCCTAGAGAGTGTTGAATCTCGTATTTTGATGATGAAACCACTTGATATGTGTTTATGTTTCAATCTGTATTTTGAGTAACGCAGGATGCTTTGATCAAGATGAGACAATTAAAGTAGGAAAAATCATGTTGTGCCGAAGAAACATGTCAAAAGATTGGACGTCGGGCCGGTGGATCGGTCGATGTATCGACAGAAGGCTTCGGGCCGTGGACTCGAGCATTGGGCCAAGAAGAGCGGGTATTGTGCCAAGGATATCGGAGTTGCGGAGTCAACTGGCCGATTGGGCAATAGGTCGTAGGAGAGGATGATGCGCCGAAGAATCAGACGAAGCATCGAGGAACCAATGACATGCCGGACAACTTGGTTAATTGCTTAGGATTAATTGTCTCGATCAAAGTTTTGTTTTACATGTGCAGGATTAACTACGATGAAAGTAAGACATGCAGCAGGAGTTGCGCCAGAGTCAAGACTATAATCACGTTAGGAGTTTGAGAGCTTGACGGAAGTCCAGACGGTCGTCGAAGGTTCTGCGGAAACAAATCCGAGAAGTCCAGGAACTTTCCAAAAGAAGCTCGTCGGAACTCGCCAAGTGGATCGTCGCAAGTCCAGGAGTTTGATGGAAGTCCGTAGGAGCATCACTAGAGGTCCATCGGAAGTTCACTGGAAGTTCGCCGGAAGCTCACCGGAAGAAGCGATTGACGCACCATAGCAAGCTGTAGTAAAAGTCTTAAGAATTGTCGTAGTTAGCACGACGATTAAGTTAGAAATGGGAGGTGATCCTATTAACTTAATCCAGGGCCAATTGGGCCCTTGAAAGAACCAAATTGGGCCGAATGGATCAACCCATTCGGACCCAGATCTCTCGCCCAGAGGTGGCACCACCTGGGTCGGCGATGGCATCGCCCAAGGTTCAGTCTCCGAGTTCTAGCTGGTTGGTGCAACCGCCTCTAACAGCGGTGCAATCGCCTGAGCTCGGTCTCCGAGCTTTAGCTGGGCGGTGCAACCGCCCCAATCAGGTGGTGGCATTGCCTGAGCTTGGTCTCCGAGCTCTGCCAGGCAGTGCAACTACCCCTGACAAGCGGTGGCACCGCCCAGAAGCTCAGTCTTCGAGCTCTGTTAGGCGGTGCAACCGCCCCAGTCAGGTGGTGCAATCGCCAGACCCCGGAATTCCGAGATATGATAGTTTTAAGCTCTAAATTCAAACTGGTTTGGAGCCTATAAATACCCCTCTGATCCCTGGGTAAAAGATACAAGCACAGGGAGATTAAAAGAGAGAAAACACTATTGCAATCTCTAGAATTTCCCTCCTCTAGCTTAAGTGTTAGAATTATGTTTAAGAGAGGAGAGTGAGTGCTTGTAAGGGTTGTCTCCTAAACCCAGTAAAAGGAGAAGAGGGGTGTAAGAAGGAGGTTGAACTTCGCCTAGTAAAGGAAGATCGTTAGTGGCTGCTGGTGGCTTCGACGGAAGAGGAATCGGAGGAGTGGATGTAGGTCACGATTGACCGAACCACTGTAAACTCCCGTCTTTTCTGGTTTGCATTTACTTTGAGCTGATTATCCTTACTGCAAACCTCCTTCATAGCTTACTGCCTTCTGTGCTTTTCCGATTGTGTTTCCAAGCTCAATATTTTCCGAATCGATGTTTAGACGTAAATCGCTTTTCTCGTACGAACATCGTATTTCAGTTTGCGCTTACATTCTGATTTGCATCATAACTGCAAACTACCTTTATAGATTTATTTTAACTGCTTCTTACATGATCTCAAGTTCAAGTAATTTACGAATCGGCTTTTCTACCGAAATTGCTCTTGTCGTATGAACGCAATTTTAAACGTCAAAAGTTTTCCGCTACACTAATTCACCCCCTCCCTCTTAGTGCTCTTGATCCTAACAATTGGTATCAGAGCCCGGTTTTTCTCATTTCGGATTTACACCCGAGAGAAATGGCTCTTCATGGCTTTAAAGAGGGTTTTTCGGTTGTTCGTCCACCGTTATTTAACGGATTGGACTACACTTATTGGAAAACTCGAATGAGAGTTTTTTTTATTTCTATGAATTTGGATTTATGGAATATTGTTGAAAACGGTTTTCTACTTCCCTCTAAATCGATGAACTAATGGTCGGATTTGGAGAAGAAGTATTTTTCTTTAAACACAAAGGCTATGAATGTCTTGTTTTGTGCACTTGACAAAAATGAATTTAATCGCGTTTCGATGTGTGATTTGGCTTTTGATATTTGGAGAACTCTTGAAGTCACTCATGAAGGCACTAGCCGAGGGAAAGAGTCCAAAATCAACATTCTCGTGCATTCTTACGAACTTTTTCGAATGAAGCCTTGCGATACCATTGTTGACATGTACACCCGTTTCACGAATGTCGTCAATGGTTTAAGAGCTCTTGGCAAATATTTTTCGAATTTTGAACTCGTAAACAAGATTTTGCATTCTCTTTCTAAGAAGTGGGATTCAAAAATAACTGCAATACAAGAAGCTAAAAACCTAAACAACTTACCACTTGAAGAACTAATTGGTTCATTGATGACATATGAAATGGTACACAATGCACATGATGAACATAATGAACAAAACAACCTTCCAAAGAACCGGAAGGATTTGGAACCCTGGACAAATGAATACCACTTGAGCGATGACTCAAGTGATGCGGACAATGATGAACTTGAACTTCGAACACTAAATCTTAATAAGTTTATTAAATAAAAATATAAAATAAATAATGAACTTGAACGGAGGAAGAAGCCAAAGAAGAAGAACATAAAGTGGGATGAATCAAGCTCCTCCGAAGACAAGGAGAAAATCAAGAAAGGCGACGTGACAAACTACGCCTTAACCGCTTTCAATGATAAGGTAATCGAAATCCCCCTGATTTATTTTGAAATTACTTGATGCTTTCATGATGTATTTTCTTTTTTAATATAGAATTAATTTTCTTGAAAATTACATATTTAAAAATAAAAATACAAAAATTATGATCATGCTAGCAATTTCGAAAATGATAATATTAGATAAACAAACAAAATGATTTTGATTGAAAATATGAAATCATGGTTAAGAAGTAATAATGTGTATCGTGTTTGATTAACATTGTTGAATGAAATCATGTTTGATTTGAAGGAATGCATTATGATATAATGAAAATATTAAATATTTTTGATACAATGGTTGACAATTTTATGCATGAGATTTTAAGTTATACATGATGATAAGCATGTGTTATTTTTATGAGTGTATATGGCAAAACCATGTCCGAATGCATGAAAGTGTTAAATTTTATTTTTGGATTTTCTTGACCATAACAATTCATTTTTGAAAATCTATTGATCTTGATGGTTCTATGACGAAATTCATTTTTCGATCCTAAATGTTGATGCATGTTTTTATTTAACATAAATGAAAAGGCATGCTAACATGAAATCAAATACTTAAAAAAGGGGAAAAATATATTATCAATGAAATAATGAATCTACCTATGTTATGAATATTGTGAACCATAAAAGTCATTTTGATGATTTAAATTTGAAATGAGTTTTATCAAAATCATGATATTGATTTCTTGGAATAACATAAGATTACCTTTGATGATCATTTTGTTTCATGAAATTTTGGATTCATGACTTGGTTTTACATTTGTTTATGAGATGGTTGAAATCTTCGTACCTTTGAATTCTTCCCTTTTCCTTTCAATTTTTGAATTTATGCATGTTATATGTTGAAAATTTGTATCATGCATATCTAAGAAATATTGATATGATAAATTGAATGAGTTGAAAATGAATGATGATTTTTCTCTTAAATATAACTTGTGATATTTTTTTTATATAAGTCATCATTTTGATTTCTCGACATTCGATACATAAGATTTTATTATAAATCAAAATTTCTCATTAATCGATCTGCTATGATTTTACTTGATATTCTCTTGAGAGGAGATTTTCTAAATGAATCATGATTTTTCCTTGTGAGTTCTTGGAGTTATTACTTGATTTTCTTTTAAAACAAGATCTCTTCTTTGTACTCCTATGATTTTTCTTGATATTTTATTTAAAGAAGATATTTACTATATGAATCATGTCTTTTGGCATTCAAATGATTTTATCCTTCATGACTTGATTTCTTTGTATTTATGGCTTGCATGACTTAAAATGTTTTGATATGATGCATGCAATGACGAAATATTCATGAAGTTAAAATGATGTATGCAATACTTATGATAATGATGTAGTATTTATTGCATATGATATGTATCATGAATGCTTTAATGATGAATGTTTGATATCATGATCAACATGTTGATAAATGCTTAAAAATTTTAATGTTTGAGTATCATGGATGATATGCCTATTAATGATGATTGATTTATTTTTCGGTATCGTGCATGAAAAATAAGGTTTTTAAAATTGTGTATGTTTTAATTTGAATATATAATGATACACAAATAAGATTGATACTTACCTTTATCATAATGTGAAAATTGATATAAGGGTCTTCTCTTGTTTTTGACAATGACAAAGGGGGAGCAAGAATTTCTAGCGTGGATATCATGAAAGAGGCAAACTAGCTAGCTTGCACAATTCAAGATGAAAGCAAAAATTGTACTTCTCAAAAGAGAAGATGCAAATGTAACATTTGCTAAATTGTTTGCTTGCCAAATTATTTACTTGGCTCATGTAAAACATTATCTCTTGCTAGTTTGGCATTTTGCTAGCTTGCACTTTGCAAAGAAAGCAAAAATGGCACTTCTCAAAAGAGAAGAAAGAGCTTGTTATCGTGAACATCACAAGCTTGCCTATCTTAAGAAACAAAAATTGCAAAAGTGCTATCTTGCTTATCTCAAGAAGCAAAACTTGCAACTTGCACATTGCAACAGGAAGCAAGAATCATGAGCTTACACAAGAAAGCTATCTTGTATTTGCTTTCGAAATTTTTGCTAGTTTGTATATTATGAAACTTGTATATCGTAAAAATTGCTAGCTTGTGGTCTAAAGAGAAGCAAAAAGTTGCTATCTCAAAAGAAGCAAATGTGCTATCTTGCCTATCTCAAGAGGCAAAAATGCTAACTTGTGCAAGAGTTGCTTTCTTGAACATCTCAAAACTGCTAGCTTACATGTTCGAAAATGTTATAATATTGCTAGCTTGCATGATGTAGAACTTGCTATCTTGAACATTACCAAAAGTGCTATCTTGTATGCTGTAAAACTTGCATATCTGAAACTTGATAGCTTAAATGTTCTAAGCATGATGTAATACTTGCTAAATTTTCTGGCTTCAAAACTACATGATGATAAAACTTGATATTATGTTTTTCATGCAATAAGTTGAACTAATATTCCAAACACTTGATTGTGGTACTTCTCCTTTTTGTTGATGACAAAGGGAGAGAAGTATGTTGATGACATGACATGTTATGCATAAGTTCATGATGATGTGTTGCAAGTATTCATGATGAATATTGCAATGACTTGAATTCAGTTTGAATTCAAGGTTCTATCAATATGGCATATTGATAGAGGGAGTTTGTTTAAACTCCGGGAGATAAGGTTAACTCCGTCATCAAGTGGTTGTCATCATCAAAAAGGGGGAGAGTGTTGAATCTCGTATTTTGATGATGAAACCACTTGATATGTGTTTATGTTTTAATCTGTGTTTTGAGTAACGCAGGATGCTTCGATCAGGATGAGACAATTAAAGCAGGAAAAATCATGTTGTGCTAGAGAAACATGTCAGAAGATTGGATGTCAAGCCGATGGATCGGTCGACGTATCGATAGAAGGCTTCGGGCCGTGGACTCAAGCAATGGGCCAAGAAGAGCGGGTATTGTGCCAAGGATATCGGAGTTGCGGAGTCAACTGACCGATTGGGCTATAGGCCGCAGGAGAGGACAATGCGCCGAAGAATCGGACGAAGCGTCGAGGACCAATGACCTGCTGGACAACTTGGTTAATTGCTTAGGATTAATTGTCTCGATCGAAGTTTTATTTTACATGTGCAGGATTAACTACGATGAAAGTAAGACATGCAGCAGGAGTTACGCCGGAGTCAAGACTATGATCACGTTAGAAGTTCGAGAGCTTGACGGAAGTCCGGACGTTCGTCGGAGGTTCTGCGGGAACAAATCCGAGAAGTCCAGGAGCTTGCCAAAAGAAACTCGTCGGAACTCATCAAGTGGATCGTCGCAAGTCCAGGAGTTTGCCGGAAGTCCGCAGGAGCATCGCCGGAGGTCCGTCGGATGTTCGCCGGAAGTTTACCGGAAGCTCGCCGGAAGAAGCGATTGACGAACCGGAGCAAGCTGTAGTAAAAGTCTTAAGAATTATCGTAGTTAGCATGACGATTAAGTTAAAAATGGGAGGTGATCCCATTAACTTAATCCAAGGGCAATTAGGCCCTTGAAAGAACCAAATTGGGTCGAATGGATCAACCCATTCGGACCCAGATCTCTCGCCCAGAGGTGGCACCGCCTGGGTCGGCGGTGGCACCGCCCAGGGCTCAGTCTCCAAGTTCTGGTTGGGCGGTGCAACCGCCTGAGCTCGGTCTCCGAGCTCTGGTTGGGCAATGCAACCGCCCCAGTCAGGCGGTGGCACCGCCTGAGCTCGGTATCCGAGCTCTGCCAGGCGGAGCAACCACCCTTAACAAGCAGTGGCACTGCCCAAAAGCTTAGTCTTCGAGCTCTGTCAGGTAGTGCTACCGCCCCAGTCAGGTGGTGCAACCGCTAGACCTCGGAATTTCGGGAGATGACAGTTTTGAGCTCCAAATTTAAACTGGTTTAGAGCCTATAAATACCCCTCCAATCCCTGGGTAAAAGACACAAGCACAGAGAGATTAAAAGAGAGAAAACACTACTGCAATCTCTAGAATTTCCCTCCTCTAGATTAAGTGTTAGAATTTTGTTTAATAGAGGAGAGTGAGTGCTTGTAAGGGTTGTCTCCTAAACCCAGTAAAAGGAGAAGAGGGGTGTAAGAAGGAGGTTGATCATCGCCTAGTAAAGGAAGATCGTTAGTGGATGTCGGTGGCCTCGACGAAAGAGGAATCAGAGGAATGGATGTAGGTCACGATTGACCGAACCACTGTAAACTCCCGTCTTCTCTGGTTTATATTTACTTTGAGCTGATTATCCTTACTGCAAACCTCCTTCATAGCTTATTGCCTTCTGCGCTTTTACGATTGCATTTCCAAGCTCCGTATTTTCCGAATCGGTGTTTAGACGTAAATCGCTTTTCTCGTACGAACATCGTATTTCAGTTTGCGCTTACATTCTGATTTCCATCATAACTGCAAACTGCCTTTATAGATTTGTTTTAACTACTTTTTACCTGATCTCAAGTTAAAGTAATTTACGAATCGGCTTTTCTACCAAAATTGCTCTTATCGTAAGAATGCAGTTTTAAACGTCAAAAGTTATCCGCTGCACTAATTCACCCCTCTTAGTGCTCTTGATCCTAATAGAGAGAAGCGACCGCTGTAGGAGTAGGGAGAAGCCGCCGCTGCACTACCATCTTTTGCACTAAATTCAACAAGCAACTAATATACAAAGTTGGTTGGTGTTGGTTATCAATAACCAAATCCGATTTGTTCCGTTAGTGAGTTAGTTTTCGAATTTAGAAGCAATGCTGCTCTCTTTGTCTTTAATAATTTACATAAGAGGTACACCGCACTCGATTCTTTTTTTGGTAAGTAAAAGTAAATTGATTATGTATAAAATTTCTACAAATAGCTTTGTCTATACAAGTCATAGACGAAGTGAAGTAACTCATAGAGTACTCATACGATAGTTATGACAACACATGCTGTGGACTATAACTCATAACTGTAGCCAACAAATAAAATGTAATGTCCAAATATGCCAAGACTACCTATGGGTACCACATTTAATATTATGCCCAAGATCTTTAGCTAATAACAAAATTGAATTTGATAAAAATATCTTTTTCTCTTTGTGTAAAGTGCTTTATTTTGAGATCGTGCTCCATACATGATCTTGAGTATCTAATAATCTCTATCAAGAGCTAAGCATTGTTTCTATGTTGACACTGAATGATTTTGCTACATCTATCCTTCCACATCTACCAAATAACACATCTGAAAATAATCTTTGCTAATTGTGTAAGAGGCCCTTTTCTTTAGAAATATTGCATGAGGTCACCTAATTCTTGATACAAGTTTGGTTGCGGTAGCCTATTGAGTTCGAATTGCTAGAGAATCTCCTTCCATATCCATTTAGTATAGTCACAAGCAAAATAGAGGTGGTCAACAATTTTTCTTATTCATACAAATAAAGCATCGGTTAACATGATACATACCTCTTCTCTTCATATTGTCTATTGTAGGTAGTTTATTAAGAAGGGCTTGCCATGTACATAAGGAATATCTCTGTGATCCCGGTCGATCTCATGTCCATCTGCTTGGGATCCACTTGTTATTTCTTTGCCTGATTTGATTCCATGCGGATGTGGCACTAAATTTGCCATTGTCATAAGGCCAAATAAGTATATCTGAAGAGTTGTTCCTGATTGGAATAGCTGTGATAGTCGACCAAATTGATAACATTTCTAGAGAAATAGCTTTGTCTATATAAGCCATAGACTAAAGCCTTATATCTCATAGAGTAGTTTAGGATTGTGCACCCCGCCTCAAAGGTGGAATGGTCTCTCCCCACAAACTTACCCGTGGGTACATCACATTATTAAAGTAGATAACACTGGGATACATACAATTCTGCAACATCATTCCCAAGATCTTTAACTAATAGCAAATTTAAATCTCATAAAAATATCTTTCTCTCTTCGTGTAAAGTGCTCCATTTTGATATCGTGCTCCATACACGATCTGCTAGTCATAGGTGCCCAACAAGCAAATCACGTGAGTGATGACACGTGTGACTTGATACAGAATCTTTTTGCTTATTATATTTTTGGCATATATCACTTTATAACTATTGCATATATATATATATATATATATATATATATATATATATATATATATATATATATATATATATATATATATATATATATATATATATATATATATATATATGTATATATATATATATATGTATATATATATATATATATATATATATATGTATATAAATATATATGTATATATATATATATATATATATATATATGTATATATATATATATATATATATATATATATATATATATATATATATATATATATATATATATATATATATATATATATATATATATATATATATATATTGTGATGTCCTTAAATTTGTACAAAAGGAAACAGATCATGATGAGATCACTAAAATGAGATCAATTCACCTTTAAACACATATCCTAAATAATCCCGGTCATAGGTTACTCGAGAGGGACATCGTGATAACCGGACAGACTGGTGTGCTGTATACCCGTCCATATGATGGATGCAGCTGGTCTCATAGCTGCTCGTGTAGGGACACTAGGGATACAGTACAGGTGCTTATTGGAGAATGAGTTCACTGATTGATCTGCTTATGGAATGCTGGATGGTTGATGATGCCTTATTTTTAGATAGCGATTTCGTAGTCCTAGTGGTATATCTGGTCCTTAGACTTGAGACACCAAGGATGTCATATATGAGCGCTCCACTCTTTGATACCAAACTTATAGGTTTGGCTATCCCAGATCTAGTATAGCTGGTCATTAGGAGTGGTAGTTGACCTTACGAGGGCTATTGAGTGTCGATAGAGGATCATCCACTCTCGGTGACATGAGAGGAATATCCCATGTGTTCTTGCTCAAACAAATCCCCAGCCAGGGTCATTCAGGTTGCGAGAAAAAGAGTTCTCTGGGAGAATCTGATTAGAGCGAGACTCGAGTAGAAACCGTATGGGTCTGATAGCACCATTCTCGATATACGGTCTCTGGGATATTAGATGGATGATGGACTATAGGTACACGGTAACCGAGGACAGACAGGTCCAATGGATTGGATTCCCCTATATCATTTGGGGACTACGGCGTAGTGGCCTAGTACATCCGTAGTCGACGAGTCGAATGAATTATTACAAAGAAAATAATTCACTGAGTTATAAGGAGTTCTGACAGTTTTGATTCACGGCTAGCTCAATATTGGGCCTAGAGGGTCACACACATATGGTAGGCATTGTGATAAATAGAGGTTCGAATATGAGATATCCGACGGAGCCCTTGTCTTATTGGATATCCAATAAGCCCCTGAATTATTGGATCCCATGGATGAGATCCAATAAGAGCCCATGAGAGATTAATGGATAGAGATCCACTAATCTAAAAGGCTTGGGTTATTGGATACAGATCCAATACCCACTAGGGGAGGATCCATTAGGGTTTGATAGGGGACCTCTATAAATAGGAGGGATTTAGAGCCTCATAGGCTAGAGCCTTTGCTTGCCTCTCCTGTTCTCCTTCCCCTCTGCACCTCAGAGTAGGTTTAGTGTTTTGAGGAGCGTCGTCGCAACCCTACTGTGTGAATCACCGTTAGAGGGGAGGACACTTGACCTCCTTCACCCTCTCCTAAAGATCTGCAAGGAAACAGGGATATACAATCTCCCTAGGTAACACAATCTACTCTATATGTAGTTTTTTTAAGTTTTGCGGATTTTGCACACTAATATTCGCACGACGACGAACATCTCTTTTGGAATCGGGGATTTTATTTTCTTGCTCTTCCACTGCACATCTGATGTCGCCCCCAAGATTTCCTAACAATGGTATCAAAGCCAGGTTGTTCGTGCGAATGATTGGTTTTGAACTGCGTGTGTTGTGTTTAGGCAGAATTTTGATATCAAAATCGTTAACGTAAAAACAAGGAAGGGTAGCAATAGTTGTTGCCCTCGATCTGTGTGCCTACAACCACCTGCAGCGGTAACCGTAGCTAGGCAACACAATGCTTGGCAAGATGCGTTATACTGCAGCGCTTTCTTGATTATGGGGCTGGCAAGCGGCAGCAGAGGTACCATGAGGCGGCGGCGCCCTGCCACCGCTTCACGCCGCGAGGGTGACGCCAGCAGGCGATGGCGCCTTTGGTTCCGCTCCTCGGGCAAAACCCAATGAGGAAGCACCACCCTGGGGGAGCTGTCTCATGGGCAAAACCGCCCGCGGAAGGTGCGGTGCCCATAGGGGCGCCCACCCGCGGGGGCAGCGCTATCCTCGGGGGCGCCCACCGGCAGGGGCGGGCCCCTAGCCCCATTGTACCTACCACCGCCGGTAGGGTGTCGGCGGTAGCAACAGCAGCGAAGAGGGAGAGGGGCTTAGAGTTTTTGGGCAAAAAAGATAGTTTTGCCCTTGTGAATTTGAGAAATTCCAATTTCTATCTTTTGTCCAAATTATGAAAATACCCCTATGAATTTAGAAATTTCCTATATATCCTTGTTTTCATAAAATACTAATTAATAAAAAGGTTTAGTTGATTATTATTTTTTTCATTATCTAGTAGTCCTACAAGATGATGATTATTTATACATGTGTGTATGATATGTGGACGGATGATCATGGACTGTGTGATTTGTGTACTTGTGATTATTATTATTGGGGTCTATGAGCCTCCATTATATTTCTCATTTATTGTCGGGACTGCGTGCCTATGATTAAGTTGTAATCACATGAAAAGGCGCAGCGGGAGCGTGGATGCAATAGCGGGACCCACGAGACGGACGATCGCGATGCATGAAGATGCATCGAGATGTCGACGGAACCGACGAGGACGAGATGGACGATCACAGGGCATAGAGATGCATTGTTACACACATATATCTTGATGTGAGTGATTAGGCCTACTAGCTCGGGCCTAATCACATTAGGTTGTGGTCTATGATCATCTAGTGTGATTGCTTATACACATACTCGATATGTATATATATTTGCATGCGATATAGATATATATTAAATATGTATATGTGTGATATATCATATTAAGAGACCAAATCATAGAAACATCTCCCTCGATAATATTAAGTCGGTAAATGTGAGGCAATTAGATTGACCCACATGGCCTTCCATCGTTATAAGTAGGAATCGATTCTCGGTGTAGGTTGAGTTGGTTGAGTCCCTCGAGACTCACCTATATCGCGATTTTCTATCTTGCTTATGATATAGAGATGTCACCGGTGACCTGAGGACATGGTATACTTGGTCGAGTCCCTCGAGGGTATATCATCAAATCAGACTCATCTTGTATCGAAGGTGTTGATTTAACCGAGCATCATGGTTGGTCGAGTCCCTCGAGACCATGGTGATTCGGAGGCCGAACAGGACGGGAATCACAAGGAGTTGTGATCGGTAAGAGTTGCCTACCTTTTAGGCTTAGTGTGATTGGTCGAGTCCCATGAGGTTATAATAAGATGCTGATTGGATCATGATCCCCACTAGAAGTCTACTGGAGACTTCCGTTTCACGTGCTAAGGGTGTCGTGTGACTCGTTAGTAAAATAGTAGAAGCATATTAAGATAGAAGTCCATATCTTGATAGTTTATTTCTTGTAAATTCTGCATGTTATGCATTTCTGCTGCATCTTTATTTTCAGAAAATGTCGCTTTCAAATCCCTTACGTGGCATACTTGATGTCAACCACCTCACTAGTCCAAATTATACGGATTGGCTCCGTAACTTGAGAATTGTTCTTACGATGGAGAAAATTGTGTACGTCTTTGATATAGTGATGCCTACGCCCGAAGAAGGGGCAAGCGAGGATGAGATCGCTCGCTACGTGAAGTACATTGATGACTCCACTCTTGCTCAGTGCTATATGTTAGACTCTATGACTCCTGAGTTATAGAGACAATATGAAAAGATGGATACTAGATCTATTTTCCTACATGTTCACAAATTGTTTGATGAACAGGGAAGGACTCAGCGATATGAGATATCCAAAAGCCTCTTCTACGCTAGGATGACTGAGGGGACACCGGTTCAGAACCATGTCCTAAAGATGATTGAGTGGATAGAGAAACTCACAGGTCTAGGAATGGTCCTAGAGGATAACTTGTGTGTGGACACTGTGCTTCAGACCCTACCAGATTCCTTTTCATAGTTTATAATGAATTTTAATATGAACAAGCTTGAGGTGACTCTCCTAGGGCTCTTCAATATGTTGAGGGATGTGGAGAGTACTATTAAGAAAGAGAAGCTAGTTCTCTACACTAGTGAGACCAGAAAGAAAAGGAAAGCAGAAAGATCCCTTAAGAAGGAATAGGGCAAGGGTAGATCAGGTAAAGCAAAGGTTACTAAGAAAGACCCAGCAAAGGGCAAAGGCCAGTGCTTCCATTATGGTAAAGATGGGCACTGGAAGAGGAACTACAAAGAGTACCTTGCAGAAAGGGCGAAACAAAAGCTTGATAAAGCTTCAGGTACATATCATGAATGTAAATGTGTCTAAGAGGAAACGAGATGAGATGAACAGTGCATACCTGTGGCATTGTAGGCTAGGTCACATCCATGAAAGAAGGATTCAAAAGTTGCTAAATGGTAGATATCTAGATCCATTCGACTATATGTCATATGTAACTTGCGAGACTTGCCTTCGTGGAGAACTGACCAACTCTCCATTTAATGGAACTGGAGAGAGAGCCACTAAGCTGTTGAAACTCATACATAGTAATGTATATGGACCCATGTAAACTTATGCCATTGGTGGATAGTCCTTCTTCATTACCTTTACTGATGATTTCTCAAGATATGGATATGTGTACTTAATGAAATACAAGTCCGAGGCCTTTGAGAAATTCAGAGAGTATAAAAATGAGGTGGAGAAAAGAGTATCAAAACTCTTCGATCAAATCGAGGAGGTGAGTACTTAAGTACAAAGTTTACCCAATTCCTCAAGGACCATGTAATTATATCCCAATGGACACCTCCTTATACACCTCAGCTCAATGGTGCATTTGAAAGAATGAATCGTATGCTATTAGACATGGTACAGTCCATGATGAGTTTCGCTGACCTATCTATCTCATTCTGGGGATATGCCCTAGAAACCGTAGCTTACCTTCTGAACAGAGTTCCAACTAAGTCGGTAGTGTCTAAACCATATGAGATATGGAAAGGGAAGAAGCCTAATCTTAAGGATGTTGAGATTTGGGGCAGCCCTGCCCACGTTAAAAGACACAACCCTGATAAGTTAGAATCAAGGACAGAGCGATACAAATTTGTGGGATACCTAAAGGAAACTTGTGGGTATTATTTCTTTCATCTCGAGGACCAAAAGGTCTTTGTAGCTAAGAGACCAGTGTTCTTTGAGACGGAACATATTCTTTACGTATGTTGGAGAACCAAGCACAAGCACCACTCTACAGCCCGAGTATGTTCAGGTACCTAATACACAAGTTTCAACTTTACGTAGGTCGGATATAGTATCACATCCTCCTGAGAGATATGTGTTGGGAAATCCTTGGGGGCGACATCATATGTGCAGCGGAAGAACAAGAAAAAACAAAATCCCCGATTCCCAAAGAGATGTTCGTCGTCGTGCGATTCGCACGCAAAAATCCGCGAAACATGAAACTGCGTATAGAGTAGATTGTGTTACCTAGGGAGAACGTATATCCCTGTTTCCTTGTAGATCCTTAGGAGAGGGTGAAGGAGGTCAAGCATCCTCCTCTCTAGCGGTGATCCACACAGCAGGGTTGCGACGACACTCCTCAAAACTCCAGACCTACTCTGAGGTGGAGATGGAGAGGAGAATAGGAAAAGGCCAACAAAAGCTCTCTAGCCCATGGGGCTCTGAATCCCTCCTATTTATAGAGGTCCCCTGTCAAACCCTAATGGGTCCTACACTAGTGGGTATTGGATCTGCATCCAATAAGACAAGGGCTCCGTCGGATATCTCATATCCGAACCTCTATTCATTGCAATGTCTACCATATGTGTGTGACCCTCTAGGCCCAATATCGAGCTGGCCGTGAGTCATACCTGTCAGAACTCTTTCTAACTCAGTGAATTATTATCTCTGTAATAATTCACTCGACTCATCGACTACGGACGTACTAGGCCACTACGCCGTAGGCCCCAGACGATACAGGGGAATCCAATCCATTGGACCTGTCTGTCCTCAGTTACCATGTACCTATAGTCCCTCATCCATCTAATATACCAGAGACCGTATATCGAGCATGGTGTTGTCAGACTCACGCGGTTTCTTCTCGAGTCTCGCTCTAATTGGATTCTCCCGAAGAACTCTTTCTCTCTCAACACGAATGACCCTGGCCAGGGATTTGTCTGAGCAAGAGCACATGGGATATTCCTCTCATGACGCCAAGAGTGGATGATCCTCTATCGACACTCAATAGCCCTCGTAAGGTCGACTACCACTCCCAATGACCAGCTGTACTAGATCTGGGATAGCCAAACCTATAAGTCTGGTATCAAAGAGTAGAGCACTCATACAGGACATCCTTGGTGTCTCAAGTCTAAGGACCAGATACACCACTAGGACTACGGAATCGCTGTTTGACAATAAGGCATCATCAACCATCCAACATTCCGTAAGCGGATCAATTAGTGAACTCATTCTCCAATGAGCACCTGTACTGTATCCCTAGTGTCCCTACACAAGCAGCTATGAGACCAGCTGCATCCATCATATGGACGGGTATACAACACACCAGTCTGTCCGGTTATCATGATATCCCTCTCGAGTAACCTATGACTGGGATTATTTAGGATATGTGTTTAAAGGTGAATCGATCTCACTATCGTGATCTCATCACGATCCGATTCCCATTGCACAAATCCAAGGATATCACAATATATGTATGCATTTATATAAAGTGATATATGCCAAAATATAATAAGCAAAAAGATTCTATATTAAGTCACACGTGCCATCACTCACGTGATTGGCTTGCTGGGCACCTATGACTAGCAATATGTAGGACATATTAGAGGAGCGGATGTTGAGGATATTGATCCTCAGACATACGAGGAGGCTTTTATTAGTATAGACTCTGTGAAGTGGCAAGAAGCCATGAATTCTGAGATGGATTCTATGTACTCCAATAAGGTTTGGAACCTAGTTGATGCGCCCGAAGGTATTGTACCCATCGGTTGCAAGTGGATCTTTAAGAAAAAAATCGGAGTAGATAGAAAGGTAGAGACCTATATAGCAAGGCTAGTGGCTAAGGAGTATCGTCAAAGGCAAGGTGTTGACTACGACGAAACCTTCTCACCCGTAGCAATGCTGAAATCCATCAGAATTCTATTGGCTATTGCAACACACTATGATTATGAGATTTGGCAGATGGATGTGAAAACCGCTTTCCTCAATAGGAACCTCAAGGAAGAGGTGTATATGATACAACCTGAGGGATTCGTGTCCAAGAACTGCCCAGATAAGGTGTGTAGGTTGCTTAGATCCATTTATGGACTAAAGCAAGCTTCCCGAAGTTGAAACATAAGATTTGATGAGGCAATCAGATCTTATGACTTCGTTAAGAACAAAGATGAGCCTTGTGTGTACAGGAAGGTAAGTGGACGCACTATCACCTTTTTGTTGTTATATGTGGATGACATCTTGATCATTGGGAATGACGTAGGAATGCTATCCACGATAAAGGCTTGCTTATCTAGACACTTCTCCATGAAGGACTTACGGGAAGCATCCTATATCTTGGGGATTAGAATCTATAGAGATAGATCTAAGAGGATGCTTAGCTTGTCCCAGTCTAGGTATATAGAAACCATTGTCAAAAAGGTTTGACATGGAAAATTCCAAGAGAGGTCTCATATTGATGAGACATGGGATATCACTTTCTACGAGTATGTCCCCAAAGACTCTAGAAGAAAGGGCGAACATGGATATGATACCTTATGCCTCAGCAATAGGGTCTATCATATATGTCATGCTATGTACTAGGCCTAATATAGCGCATGTTCTGAGTGTCACGAGTAGGTATCAGGCATATCCAAGCTTGGAGCGCTGGAAAGCAGTAAAGTGTATCCTTAAGAACTTGAGAAGGACTAAGGATCTTTTACTAGTATATGGAGGTAATAACTTTAAGGTTGAAGGCTACATGGACTCAAGTTTTTAGTCTAATGTTGATGATAGCAAGTCGAATTCAGGGTATGTGTACACCTTGAATGGCGGAGCAGTGTGCTGGAAGAGTTCTAAGCAAGATACTACTGTTGACTCGTCCATAGAGGTGGAGTACATTGTTGCATCAGATGCAGCAAAGGAGGGAGTTTGGGTGAAGAAGTTCATCACATATTTGGAAGTCGTGTCGAGTAGCGAGGAGCCGATCTCCTTATATTGCGACAACAATGGGGTGATTGCTCAAGTGAAAGAACCTAGGTCTCATCAGAAATCTAAGTATGTTCTGAGGAGGTTCCACCTTATCAGAGATATCGTAACCCGAAGATATATAGCAGTGGAAAGAGTTCCATCAGAAGATAGCATTGCAAATCCACTGACAAATCCGTTGTCTCAGATTGATTTTGAGAATCACAGGGGTCTGATTGGGATCAAACACATAGGTGATTGGCCTTATGTCAAATGGGAGATTGCTAGTCATAGGTGCCCAGCAAGCCAATCACGTGAGTGATGGCACGTGTGACTTGATATAGAATCTTTTTGCTTATTATAATTTTGACATATATCACTTTATAACTATTGTATATATGCATATATATATTGTGATATCCTTAGATTTATGCAAAGGGAATCGGATCGTGATGAGATCACGAAAATGAGATCGATTCACCTTTAAACACATATCCTAAATAATCCCGGTCATAGGTTACTCGATAGGGACATCGTGATAACCGGACAGACTGGTGTGTTATATACCCGTCCATATGATGGATGCAGCTGGTCTCAAAGCTACTCATGTAGGGACACTAGGGATACAGTACAGGTGCTCATTGGAGAATGAGTTCACTGATTGATCCACTTGTGGAATGCTGGATGGTTGATGATGCCTTATTGTTAGACAGCAATTCCATAGTCCTAGTGGTATATCTGGTCCTTAGACTTGAGAAACCAAGGATGCCCTGTATGAGTGCTCTACTCTTTGATACCAGACTTATAGGTTTGGTTGTCCCAGATCTAGTACAGTTGGTCATTGGGAGTGGTAGTCGACCTTACAAGGGCTATTGAGTGTCGATAGAGGATCATCCACTCTCGGCGTCATGAGAGGAATATCCCATGTGTTCTTGCTCAGCCAAATCCCTAGCCAAGGTCATTCGGGTTGAGAGAAAAAGAGTTCTCCATGAGAATCTGATTAGAGCGAGACTCGAGTAGAAACCGTATGGGTCTGACAACACCATGCTCGATATACGGCCTTTGGGATATTAGATGGATGAGGGACTATAGGTACACGGTAACTAAGGACAAACATGTTCAATGGATTGGATTCCCCTATATCGTTTGGGGACTACGACATAGTGGCCTAGTACGTCCGTAGTCGATGAGTCAAGTGAATTATTACAAAGATAATAATTCACTAAGTTATAAGGAGTTCTGACAGTTTTGACTTACGGCTAGCTCAATATTGGGCCTAGAGAGTCACACACATATGGCAAGCATTGCGATGAATAGAGGTTCGGATATGAGATATCCGACAGAGCCCTTGTCTTATTGGATATCCAATAAGCCCTTGAATTATTGGATCCCATGGACGAGATCCAATAAGAGCCCATGAGAGATTATTGGATAGAGATCCACTAATCTAAAATGCTTGGGCTATTGGATGTAGATCCAATCCCCACTAGGGGAGGATCCATTAGGGTTTGACAGGGGACCTCTATAAATAAGAGGGATTCAGAGCCTCATAGGCTAGAGTCTTTGCTTGCCTCTCATATTCTCCTTTCCCTCTCCACCTCAGAGCAGGCTTGGAGTTTTGAGTAGCGTCGTTGTAGCCCTGCTGTGTGGATCACCGCTAGAGAGGAGGACGCTTGACCTCCTTCATCCTCTCCTAAAGATCTGCAAGGAAACAAGGATATATGATCTCCTTAGGTAACACAATCTACTCTATACGCAGTTTTTTTCAGTTTCGCGCATTTTGCGCACCAATATTCGCATGACGATGAACATCTCTTTGGGAATCGGGGATTTTGTTTTCTTGCTCTTCCGCTGTGCATCTGATGTCGCCCCCAAGATTTCCCCACATGATCTTGAGTCTCTAATAATCTCTATAAAAAGCTAAGCATTGTTTGTGTGCCGACATTAAAAGATTCTACTACATCTCTCCTTCTACACCCACCAAATAGCGCATCTAAAAGTTACCTTTGCCAATTGTGTAAGAGGCCCTTTTCTTGAGAAACATTACATGAGTTTGCCTAATTCTTGATGTAAGTTTGGCTGCGGTAGTCTATTGATTTCAAATTGCCGAAGAATCTCCTTCCATATCCATTTAGTATAGTCACAAGCAAAATAGAGGTGGTCAACAGTTTCTTCCTGTTGTATACAAAGAGAGCATCGGTTAACATGATAAATACCTCTTCTCTTCATATTGTCTATTGTAGGTAGTTTATCAAGAAGGGCCTGCCCTGTGCATAGGAAATGTCTCTGTGATCCTGGTCGATCCCATGTCCAACTGTTTGGGATCCACTTGTTCTTTTGCTTGATTTGATTCCATACTGATGTAGCACTAAATTTATCATTGTCATGAGGCTAAATAAGCATATCTAAATAGTTGTTCCTGATTGGAATAGGGAGACACCAGGCACCATTAGTAATGAACTCGAAAACCTTCCGACCTTTGGGAGCCCCAAGGTATTTTCGTATTCTGTCACTATATAATTTAAATATACTATTCCCATTAACCCAAGGATCGTACCACATATTAGTACTAGATCTGGAAGAGATTACAAAGGAAATTTGTTTGATTAGCCAATTCCTTACCTTGAAAATTTCTTTCCAAGCTGTAGAGTGATATATTCCTGTTGAAATTATTCAAATTGATTCCTTAGAAAGATACCTAGCATAAACCCATTGTGACCATAAGGAATAATTTTTTTGTAAAAGATCCTACAATTGCTTTATCAAACATACTTTATTCCATTCTATAGTATTTCTCAAGTTTAACCTCCCTTCATCTTTCGGTTTACAAATGCTATCCCAATTTACTATATGCATTGTTTTACCATTTGTGCCATTCCAAAAGAAGTTCATAAGTAACCGTTCAATATCCTGGAGAAGTCCAACAGATAGAAGAAATGCATTAGACCAATAACTAGAGTAAGAGTATAATACTTAATGTATGAGTTTAAGTCGTCCTACTTTTGAAATAAGCCTATTTTTCTAGAAGGAAATTCTTTTCTTTATTTTTTGTATGATAAGCTGGCAGTGGGTTTTATGAATGCTAGTAGATATGAGTAGGAGACCCAGATAACGAAATAGCAGACTTCCCTCACTAACCCCTAGAATGTGTGTAATAAAATCTTTATCCTCAAGCTTTTCATGAGCATTGCAAGTCATTTCATAGGTCATTAGTAACCCAATAAGTTCTTCGAGAGGGAAGTTATTTAAATCCTTTGGCCTCTTGAATGACTATTACTTTAGGGTTCCAACTCTTTGGAAGGAATCTCAAGATTTTTTTAATAAGTTCAAAGTTCGAAAAACATTTGCCAAGTGCTTTTAAACTATTGACGACATCTGTAAAACGAGTGTACATGTCAATAATAGTTTTGCTTGGCTTCATTCGAAACAATTCATAAGTATAAACTAAAAGATTTATCTTCGACTCTTTTACTCTACTAGTGCCTTCATGAGTGATTTCAAGTATATGCCAAATATGAAAAGTTGTTTCACAAATAGACACTCGATTAAACTCATTTTTATCTAAAGTGCAAAATAAGGCATTCATAGCCTTAGCTTTTAAAGCGAAAGTCTTCTTCTCTAACTCATTCCAATTATTCTTTTTTTTTTTTGTAAGTAAAAGTGATTTGATTATTTGTAATGTTTCTACAAATAGCTTTGTCTATCTTATAGACGAAGTCAAGTAACTCATTGAGTACACATGCAATAGTTATGACTACACATGCTATAGACTTTATCTCCTAACTGTAGCCAACATGTCTAGATATGCCAAGTCTACTTATGGGTACAACATTTAACATCATGCCTAAAATCTTTAGCTAATAGCAAAATTAAATTTGATAAAAATCGTTCACTGGAAGAGAAGACTTTGAAAGTCATTTTCCACAATGTTCCATAACTCAAAATCCATAGAAATTAGAAAAATCCTCATTCTAGTCTTCAAATAGGTGTAATCCATCCTATTGAACATGGGTGGATGTGTAATTGAATGACTCTCTTAATTTCTAGCAAATGTCATCTCTCTTGGGTTTTAAACCAAATGAGAGTGACCTTACTATGATAATAATTGTTAGGATCAAGAGAGTCACTAAGAGGTGGGGGGGTTGAATTAGTGCAGTTGAAAAAAAGTCATCAGTTTTGTAAAATATTTGTTTGTTGAAAACCAATCTTGGAAAGTGCTTGACTTTAGAGTTAAATAATCTAGTGATTAACTTAGAAAGTTAGAAAGTAATGGCAGTAATGAAAAGCAGAATAGAAATTAGCACACTAGAATTTATAATTGTTCGGACGTTGTGACCTGCATCCACTTCTGATTCCTCCTCCATCGAGGTCACCGACGTCCACTAATAGTCTTCTTTCAATAGGTAAAGACCAACCGCCTCTTTATAGTGCTTTCTCCTTTTTACTGGTTTAGGAGATAACTCTTACAAGCCTCATACCTCTCTTAAAAGATCACAACACTAGAAAAGGAGGAGGAGGACTCTTTGTACTTTTACAAAACTTTCACACCCCAAGACTTCAATATTTTGTTCACACTTTCGTGTCCTTTTATGCAGAACAAGGTGGGGTATTTATAAGCCCTAATGACTTCAGAATTGGAGTAAAAAAGTGTCATATCCCTAGATTTCGGGGTACTAGCGGTACCACTGCCTGATACTATGACACTGGGTGATACCACCACCCAGTCCGAGTGGTATGACCGCCTGATAGAGCTCGGAGACTGAGCTCTGGCGGTACCACCGCCTAGCAGCATTAACTGCTAGTGATACCACCACCCAGTCTAGGTGGTACCACCACCCAGTCTAGGTGGTACCACCACCAAGGCCACTTAGGAGATTGAGTTTGCAAGCATGCTATACCCAGTCTAGGTGCTACTTCCTAGAGTCTATACTCGTAATAGCCTCCTCATAGGTTTGAAGATCAATATCTTCAACATCCTCTCCTCTAATATGACTCACATATCTCTCAGGAGGATGGGATATTCTACCAGACCTACGTAAAATTGAAACTTATGGGCTAGGTACCTGAACAAACTCGATTTGTGGAGTGGTGCTTGAGCTAGGTTCTCCAAACTTGCTTAACTCTATCACGCTCCCACTATCTCCGCCAAGAATGTATTACTTCTCAAGGAACATTGCTCTCTTGGCTACAAAGATATTTTAGTCCTCAGCATGATAGAATAATACCTATAACTTTTCTTGCGGTATCCCATGAACTTGCACTACTCCATCCTCGATTCCAACTTATCGGGCTGTGTCTTTTAACATTGACAGGGTAACCCCAAATCTTAAAATTCTTAAGATCAGACTTCTTCCCTTTCCATATCTCATATGGTGTAGACATTACCGACTTAGTTGGAACTCTGTTCAGAAGATAAGCTGCGGTCTCTAGGGCATATCCCTAGAATGAGATGGGTAGGTCAGTGAAGCTCATCATGGACTGCACCATATCTAATAGTGTATGATTCTTTCTTTTAGATACACCATTGAGTTGAGGTGTATAAGAAGGTATCCATTAAGATAGAATCTCATGGTTTTTGAGGAACTAGGTGAACTCTATACTTAAGTACTCAGCTTCTTAATCTAATCGAAGAGTTTTGATACTCTTTCTAGTCTGGTTCTCCACTTCATTCTTATACTCTTTGAATTTTTCAAAAGCCTCGGACTTGTACTTCATCAAATACATATATCCATACCTTGAGAAATTATCAGTTAAAGTAATAAAGTATGAGTAACCATCTATGATATAAGTTGATATAGGTCCGTATACATCACTATGTATGAGTTCTAACAGCTCAGTGGCTCTCTCTCTAGTTCCACTAAAAGGAGAGTTGATCAGTTTTTCACGAAGGCAATGCTCGCAAGTTGCATAAGGCACAGTCAAATAAATATATATATCCATTTTTTAGAAACTTTTGAATCATTCCCTATTGGATATGACATAGATTATAATGTTACAGGTAAACAATGTTCACCGCATCTCATTTCCTCTTGGATACACTTACATTCATGATATGTGGAGCAGTGTCTAGCATAAATAAACCATTATACAATATTCCTCTTATGATGATCTCATCATCTAATAATATTGAACAACCATTGTTTACAAAAACTAATTTTATCCACTAATTTTTAAATATTAAATGGAAATAATATTTTTGATAATAGAAGGAACAAAATAGTATGCATCCAATGCAATAATAGCTCCACTAATCAAATATAAGGTGTGTTAGGATCGGAGTGGCACTAAGAGAGGGGGGTGAATTAGTGCAGCCGATTAAAACTTGTAAGTTCGAAAATGATTCCGTAAAATGCAAGGAGATTTCATTTTAATAGTAGCTTGAGTAAAGTGAAAACGAAAACTTGCTACTGTGTAGATAACGATTACAGAAAGGTAAGTACTCACACATTCAATGAACACGCCAATTTAAAGTGGTTTGGTCAAATGACCTATATCCACTTGTGAAGCCTTCTCCAATGAGGCTCCTGTTAGGATTGGAGCGGCACTAAGAGGGGGGGGTGAATTAGTGCAGCGGTAAAGTGTGATAACTTTTCACGATTTAAACACTTTTCGAAAACTTCGTACGATAAAAGCAACGTTTTTGTTTAAAATTATTTCGATTACGTTTTAACTTGAAGGGATAAGTAAGACTGAGACAAAGTAGTATAGCATTAAAGTGCAAATGGTTTCAGTAATGTAAATGACAATAAGTAAATGCAAACCAGAGATCACGCCGATTTTACAGTGGTTCGGTCAAGTGACCTATATCCACTTGCAAGGCCCCTCTTCGGTGAGGCTCCCACCTTCCACTAGCAAATCTTTTGAAAGGGAAGGGTGAATACCCCTCTTACAACTTTTTACAAGCAGTTCACTCTCTTACAGATTTTCAACAAGAAAGTAGGAGGTGAACACTAACAAATAGAAAACAAGGCTAGCTAAGACTTTTCTAAGGCCTTTCTCTCAAACACTTACAGCTCAAAAAGTTGTTCTCTCAGTTGAGATTTGAGGGGTATTTATAGGCCTCAAGAGGATTCAAATTTGGGCTCCAAAATTTGAATTCACTTTGAGTTCCCGATGCTGGCGGTGCCACCGCCTGTCAGTGGCGGTGCCACCGCCTGTCAGTGTGAGACACTGACAGTGCTGGGCGGTGCCACCTGCTAGTCATACGTGCCCAGCAAGCCAATCACGTGAGTGATGGCACGTGTGACTTAATATAGAATCTTTTTGCTTATTATATTTTGGCATATATCACTTTATAACTATTGCATAAATGCATACATATATTGTGATGTCCTTGGAATTGTGCAATGGGAATCGGATCGTGATGAGATCACGATAGTGAGATCGATTCACCTTTAAACACATATCCTAAATAATCCCGGTCATAGGTTACTCGAGAGGGATATCGGATAACTGGATAGACTGGTGTGTTGTATACCCGTCCATATGATGGATGTAGCTGGTCTCATAGCTGCTTGTGTAAGGACACTAGGGATACAGTACAGGTGCTCATTGGAGAATGAGTTCACTGATTGATCCGCTTACGGAATGCTGGATGGTTGATGATGCCTTATTGTCAGACAGCGATTCCGTAGTCCTAGTGGTGTATCTGGTCCTTAGACTTGAGACACCAAGGATGTCTTGTATGAGTGCTCCACTCTTTGATACCAGACTTATAGGTTTGGTTGTCCCAGATCTAGTACAACTGGTCATTGGGAGTGGTAGTCGACCTTACGAGGGCTATTGAGTGTCGATAGAGGATCATCCACTCTCGGCGTCATGAGAGGAATATCCCATGTGTTCTTGCTCAGACAAATCCCTGGCCAGGGTCATTCGGGTTGAGAGAGAAAGAGTTCTCCAGGAGAATCCGATTAGAGCGAGACTCGAGAAGAAACCATGCGGGTCTGACAACACCATGCTCGATATACGATCTCTGGTATATTAGATGGATGAGGGACTATAGGTACACGGTAACTGAGGACAGAGAGGTCCAATGGATTGGATTCCCCTGTATCGTTTGGGGACTACGGCGTAGTGGCCTAGTACGTCCGTAGTCAATGAGTCGAGTGAATTATTATAGAGATAATAATTCACTGAGTTAGAAGGAGTTCTGACAAGTATGACTCACGGCCAGGTTGATATTGGGCCTAGAGGGTCACACATATATGGTAGGCATTGCGATGAATAGAGGTTCGGATATGAGATATCCGATAGAGCCCTTATCTTATTGGATCCAGATCCAATACCCACTAGGAAAGGACCCATTAGGGTTTGACAGAGGACCTCTATAAATAGGAGGGATTCAGAGCCCCATGGGCTAGAGAGCTTTTGTTTGCCTTTTCCTATTCTCCTCTCCATCTCCACCTCAGAGTAGGTCTCGAGCTTTGAGGAGCGTCATCGCAACCCTGCTAAGTGAATCACCGCTAGAGAGGAGGACGCTTGACCTACTTCACCCTCTCCTAAGGATATGCAAGAAAACAGGGATATACGATCTCCCTAGGTAACACAATCTACTCTATACGCAGTTTCATGTTTCGCGGATTTTTGCGTACCAATCTTCGCACGACGACGAACATCTCTTTGGGAATCGGGGATTTTGTTTTTCTTATTCTTCTGCTGCACATATGATGTCGCCCCCAAGGATTTCCCAACAGTGGTATCAGAGCAAGGTTGCTTGTGCGAATGATTGGTTTTGAACTACGTGTGTTGTGTTTAGGAAGAATTTTGACGTCAAAATTATTGACGCAAAAACAAGGAAGGGCAGCAACAGTTGCTGCCCTCAATCTGCGTGCGTGCAGTGCAGTCGTAGGCAGGCATCCCACGGGCAGAGGCACCGCAGGACAGCGGCGCCTGCCGCCGCAGAGCAGCGGCACCCGCCGTCACTGCTCCCGCGGGCGAAACCCCCCACAGGGGCAGTCGCCCGGTGGGACAGCACCGCCTGCGGAGGCGGCGGCGCCCGAAGGGGGCGCCCACCCACAGCGACAGCGCTGCCAGCGGGCGTGCCGCCTACAGGCGAGGGCAGTGCCCTCGCCCCGCCACACAGGCCACCGCCGGCAGGGTGGCGGCGGTGGCAGCAGCGAAAAGGGGAAAGGGCATTAGGGTTTTCTGGGCAAAAGATAGTTTTGCCCCTCGGAATTTGAGAAATTCCAGTTTCTGTCTTTTGTCCAAATTATGTAAATACCCCTATGAATTCAAAAATTCCCTATAATGTCCCTGATTTCAGAAAATATTAATTAATTAGAAGGTTTAGTTGATTATTATTTTTTTTTATTATTATCTAGTAGTCTTACATGATGATGATTATTTATACATGTGATGTATGATGTGTGGACGGATGATAATGGACCGTGTGATGTGTGTACCTCTGATTATTATTATTGAGGTCTGCGAACCTCCATTATATTTCTCGTTTATTGTCGGGCCTGCGTGCCTATGGTTAAGTTGTAATCACATGAGGAGGCACAGCGGGAGCGTGGATGCGATAGCGGGACCCACGAGACGGACGATCGTGATGCATGAAGATGCATCAAGATGTCGACGGAACCGATAAGGACGAAATGGACGATCACAGGACATGGAGATGCACCGTTGCACACATAGATCTTGATGTGAGTGATTAGGCCTACTGGCTCGGGCCTAATCATATTAGATTGTGGTTCATGATCATCTGGTGTAATTGCTTATACACATACTAGATATGTATATATATTTGCATGCGATGTAGATATATATTAAATATGTATATGTGTGACATTTCATATTAGGAGACTAAATCATAGAAACATCTCTCGATAATATTAAGCCGGTAAACGTGAGGCAATTAGATTGACCCACGTGGGCTTCCATCGTTATAAGTAGGAACCGATTCCCGTTATAGGTTGAGTTGGTCGAGTCCCTCGAGACTCACCTATATCACGATTCACTATCTTGCTTACGACATAGAGATGTCACCGGTGACCTGAGGGCATGGTATACTTGGTCGAGTCCCTCGAGGGTATATCATCAAATCAGACTCATCTTGTAACGAAGGTGTTGACTTAACCGAGCATAATGGTTGGTCGAGTCCCTCGAGGCCTTGGTGATTCGGAGGTCGAATAGGACGGGAATCACAAGAAGTTGTGATCGACAAGAGTTGCCTACCCTTTAGGCTTAGTGTGATTGGTCGAGTCACTCGAGATTACACTAAGACGCTGATTGGATCCTGATCCCCACTAGAAGTCTACCGGTGACTTCTGTTTCACGTGCTGAGGGTGTCGCGTGACTCGTTAGTAAAATAGTGAGAGCATATTAAGATAGAAGTCCATATCTTGATAGTTTATTTCTTGCAAAATCTACATGTTATTCATTTCTACTGCATCTTTATTTTCAGAAAATGTCGTTTTCAAATCCCTTACGTGGCATACTTGATGTCAACCGCCTCACTGGTACAAATTATACGGATTGTCTCCGTAACTTGAGAATTGTTCTCACAGCGGAGAAAATCGTGTACGTCCTTGATACAATGATGCCTGCGCCCGAAGAAGGGGCAAACGAGGATGAGATCGCTCGCTACGTGAAGTACATTGATGACTCCACTCTTGCTCAGTGCTATATGTTGGGCTCTATGACTCCTGAGTTACAGAGACAACATGAAAAGATGGATGCCAGATCCATTCTCCTACATGTCCGCAAGTTGTTTGAGGAACAGGGAAGGACTCAGCGATATGAGATAACTAAGAGCCTTTTCCACGCTAGGATAACTGAGGGGACACCGGTTCAGAACCATGTCCTAAAGATGATTGAGTGGATAGAGAAACTCACAGGTCTAGGAATGGTCCTAGAGGATAACTTATGTGTGGACATTGTGCTTCAGTCCCTACCAGATTCCTTTTCACAGTTCATAATGAATTTTTAATATGACCAAGCTTGAAGTGACTTTCCCAGAGCTTCTCAATATGTTGAGGGAGGCAGAGACTATCAAGAAAGAGAAGCCAGTTCTCTACACTGGAGAGACCAAAAGGAAAAGGAAAGCAGAAAGGTCCCTTAAGAAGGGAAAGGGCAAGGTCAAACCAGGTAAAGCAAAGGTTGCTAAGAAAGACCCAGCAAAGGACGAAGTCCAGTGCTTCCACTATGGTAAAGATGGGCACTGGAAGAGAAACCGCAAAGAGTACCTTGCAGAAAGGGCGAAACAAAAGCTTGATGAAGCTTAAGGTACATTCATGATCAGTCTCCATTTGTCAGACTCTTATGATAACATATGGGTATTGGATACCGGCAATGCTTATCATATATGTAATTCGTTGCAGGTTCTGTCAAAGCCTAGGAGACTAGAGAGAGGCGAGATGGACCTCAAGATGGGTAATGGAGCAAAAGTTGCTGTAGTAGCTGTTGGCGATGTCGCCCTACTTCTACCTAGTGGAGCTTTTATTGCATTAGATGCATGTTATTTTGTTCCTTCTATTATCAAAACATTATCTCCATTTCATGTTTAACAGTTAGTAGATATAAATTTGTTTTTGAGAACAATGGTTGTTCGATATTATTAGATGATAAGATCATCATGAAAGGAACATTGCATAATGGTTTATTTATATTAGACACCACTCCACATATCATGAATGTAAATATGTCCAAAAGGAAACGAGATGAGTTGAACAGTGTATACCCGTGCCATTGTAGGCTAGGTCACATCCATTAAAGAAGGATTCAAAAATTGCTAAATGATGGATATCTAGATCCATTCGACTATGTGTCATATGCAACTTATGAGCCTTGCATTCGTGGAAAACTGACCAACTCTCCATTTAGTGGAACTGGAGAGAGAGCCACTGAGTTGTTGGAACTCATACATAATGATGTATGTGGACCCATGTCAACTCATGCCATTGGAGGTTACTCCTACTTCATTACATTTACTAATGATTTCTCAAGGTATGGAAATGTGTACTTAATGAAGTACAAGTCCGAGGCCTTTGAGAAATTCAGAGAGTATAAGAATGAAGTGGAAAACTAGACTGGAAAGAGTATCAAAACTCTTCGATCAGATCGAGGAGGTGAGTACTTAAGTACAGAGTTCACTCAGTTCCTCAACGACCATGGGATATTATCCCAATGGACACCTCCTTATACACCTCAGCTCAATGGTGTCTCTGAAAGGAGAAATCGTACATTATTAGATATCGTACGGTCCATGATGAGTTTCGCTGACCTACCCATCTCATTCTGGGGATATGCCCTAGAAACCGCATATTACCTTCTAAACAGAGTTCCAACTAAGTCGGTAGTGTCTACACCATATGAGATATGGAAAGGGAAGAAGCCTGATCTTAAGGTTGTTAAGATTTGGGCTGCCCTACACATGTTAAAAGATACAACCCTGATAAGTTAGAATCAAGGACAGAGTGATGCAAATTTGTGGGATACCCCAAGGAAACTTATGGGTATTATTTCTATCATCTCGAGGACCAAATGGTCTTTATAGATAAGAGAGCAGTGTTCCTTGAGAAGGAACACATTCTTGGCAGAGATAGTGGGAGAATGATAGAATTGAGCGAGGTTGGAGAACCAAGCTCAAGCACCACTCTACAGCTCGAGTCTGTTCAGGTACCTAATACACAAGTTTCAACTTTACGCAGGTCTGATAGAGTATCCCAACCTCCTGAGAGATATGTGGGACATATTAGAGGAGAAGATGCAGAGGATATTGTTGATCCTCAAACCTACGAGGAGGCTATTATGAGTATAGACTCCGGGAAGTGGCAAGAAGCAATGAATTCTGAGATGAATTCTATGTACTCCAATAAGGTTTGGAACCTAGTTGATGCGCCCGAAGGTATTGTACCCATCGGTTGCAAGTAGATCTTTAAGAAAAAGATCGGAGTAGATGGAAAGGTAGAGACCTATAAAGCAAGGCTAGTGGCTACGGGGTATCGTCAAAGGCAAGGTGTTGACTATGACGAAACCTTCTCACCCGTAGCAATGCTAAAATCCATCATAATTCTATTGGCTATTGCAGCACACTATGATTATGAGATCTGGTAGATGGATGTGAAAACCACATTCCTCAATGGGAACCTTGAGGAGGAGGTGTATATGATGCAACCTGAGGGACACGTGTCCAAGAACTGTCCAGATAAGGTGTGTAGGTTGCTTAGATCCATTTATGGATTAAAGCAAGCTTCCCGAAGTTGGAACATAAGATTTGATGAGGCAATCAGATCTTATGACTTCGTTAAGAACCAAAATGAGCCTTGTGTATATAGTAAGGTAAGTGGGAGCGCTATCACCTTTTTGGTGTTATATGTGGATGATATCCTGATCATTGGGAATGATGTCGGAATGCTATCCACAGTAAAGGCTTGGTTATCTAGACACTTCTCCATGAAGGACTTAGGGGAAGGATCCTATATTTTGGAGATTATAATCTATAGAGATAGATCCAAGAGGATGCTTGGCTTGTCCCAGTTTAGGTCATAGAAACCATTGTCAAAAGGTTTGGCATGGAAAATTCCAAGAGAGGTCTCATACCGATGAGACATGGGATATCGCTTTCTATGAGTATGTCCCCAAAGACTCCAGAAGAAAGGGCGAACATGGATATGATACCTTATGCCTCAGCAATAGGGTCTATCATGTATGCTATGCTATGTATAAGGCCTGATATAGCGCATGCTCTGAGTGTCACGAGCAGGTATCAGGCGGATCCAGGCTTGGAGCACTGGAAAGTAGTAAAGTGTATCCTTAAGTACTTGAGAAGGACTAAGGATCTTTTACTAGTATATGGAGGTAATAGCCTTAAGGTTGAAGGCTACACTGACTCAAATTTTTCAGTCTGATGTCGATGATAGCAAGTCGAATTCAGGGTATGTGTACACCTTGAATGGAGGAGCAGTGTGCTGGAAGAGTTTCAAACAAGATACCACTATTGACTCGACCACAGAGGCGGAGTACATTGCTGCATCAGATGCAGCAAAGGAGGGAGTTTGGGTGAAGAAGTTCATCACAGATTTGGGAGTCGTGCCGAGTAGCGAAGAGCCGATCTCCCTATATTGCGATAACAATGGGGCAATTGCTCAAGCAAAGGAACCTAGGTCTCATCAGAAATCTAAGCATGTTCTGAGGAGGTTCCACCTTATCAGAGAGATCATGACCCGAGGAGATGTAATAGTGGAAAGAGTTCCATCCGAAGATAACATTGCAGATCCACTAACAAAGCCGTTGTCTCAGATTTGTTTTGAGCGTCATAGGGGTCTGATGGGGATCAGACACATAGGTGATTGGCTTTAGGTCAAGTGGGAGATTGCTAGTCATAGGTGCCCAGCAAGCTAATCACGTGAGTGATGACACGTGTGACTTAATATAGAATTTTTTTACTTATTATATTTTGGCATATATCACTTTATATAAATGCATACATATATTGTGATGTCATTGGATTTTTGCAATGGGAATCAGATCGTGATGAGATCACGATAGTTAGATCGATTCACCTTTAAACACATATCCTAAATAATTCCGGTCATAGGTTACTCGAGAGGGATATCGTGATAACCGGACAGACTAGTATGCTGTATACCCGTCCATATAATGGATGCAGCTGGTCTCATAGCTGCTTGTGTAGGGACACTAGGGATACAGTACAAGTGCTCATTGGAGAATGAGTTCACTAATTGATCCGCTTACGGAATGCTGGATGGTTGATGATGCCTTATTGTCAGACAGCGATTTCGTAGTCCTAGTGGTGTATCTGGTCTGTAGACTTGAGACACCAAGGATGTCCTGCTAGTCATAGGTGCCCAGCAAGCCAATCACGTGAGTGATGGCACGTGTGACTTGATACAGAATCTTTTTGCTTATTATATTTTGGCGTATATTACTTTAAAACTATTGCATAAATGCATATATATTGTGATGTCCTTGGATTTGTGCAATGGGAATCAGATCGTGATGAGATCACGATAATGAGATCGATTCACCTTTAAACACATATCCTAAATAATCCCGGTCATAGGTTTACCGAGAGGACATCGTGATAACCGGATAGACTGGTGTGTCTTTGTATATTCCGTCCATATGATGGATGCAGCTGGTCTCATAGTCGCCGTGTAGGGACACTAGGGATACAATACAGTGCTCATTGGAGAATGAGTTCACTGATTGATCCGCTTTTACGGAATGTTGGATGGTTGATGATGCCTTATTGTCAAACAACGATTCCGTAGTCCTAGTGGTGTATCTGGTCCGAGACTTGAGACACCAAGGATGTCCTGTATGAGTGCTCAACTCTTTGATACCGTGCTTTATAGGTTTTGCTGTCCCCGGATCTAGTACATGCGGTAATTGGGAGAGGTAGTCGATCTTACTTACGAGGGCTATTGAGTGTCGATAGAGGATCATCCACTCTCTGGCGTCATGAGAGGAATATCCCATGTGTTCTTGCTCGCACAAATCCCTGGTCAAGGTCAATCGGGTTGAGAGAAAAAGAGTTCTCCGGAGAATCCGATTAGAGCGAGACTTCGTGTAGAAACCGTATGGGTCTGACAACACCATGCTCGATATACGGTCTCTGGGATATTAGATGGATGAGGGACTATAGGTACATGGTAACTAAGGACAGACATGTCCAATGGATTGGATTCCCCTCAGATCGTCCTGGGACTACTGCAGAATGGTCTAGTATGTCCAGTAGTCAATGAGTCGAAAGAATTAATCTGAGATAATAATTCACCGAGTTAGAAGGAGTTCTCGACAGGTATGACTCACGGCCAGCTTCGATATTGGGCCTAGAGGGTCACACATATATGGTAGGCATTGCGATGAGTAGAGGTTCTGGATATGAGATATCCGGCCGAGCCCTTGTCTTATTGGATGCATCTAATACCCACTAGGGAAGGACCCATTAGGGTTTGACACGGATCTCTATAAATAGGAGGGATTCACAGACCTCATAGGCTAGAGTCTTTGCTTGCCTTTCCTATTCTCCTCTCCCTCTCCGCTTGTGAGGCCCGGAGTTTTGAGGAGGGTCGTCGCAACCCCGCCGTGTGGATCACCGCTAGAGAGGAGGACGCTTGACCTCCTTCACCCTCTCCTAAGGATCTGCAAGGAAACAGGGATATATCGATCTCGCTAGGTAACACAATCCCTATAACGCAGTTTTGTGTTTTTATGAATTTTATGCACCAATCTTCGCATGACGACGAACATCTTTTTTTCGAATCGGGGATTTTGTTTTCTTGTTCTTCCAAGATATGACGTCGTCGCCCCTTGATTTCCCAACAATGGTATCGAGCCAGTTGTTCGTGCAAATGATTGGTTTTGAACTGCATGTGTTGTGTTTAGGAAGAATATTGACGTCAAAATCGTTGACGCTTAAAAGCGAGGAAGGGCAAAGAATAGTTGTTGCCCTCGACCGCATGCCCTGCCACCCACGGCAGGCGAAGAAAGACGCAGACGCACCCAGCCAGCACCACCGGGCGATGCTAAGCCGCCAGCCTGCAGCAGCCGCCGCCATCTCGTTTGCAGCAGGCTTACGGCGGCATTCGGCGGCCAGCATGAAGAGGCGCTACATGGAGGCGACCCGGGCGGAGGCGCATGGCGCCAGCGGCGGGTCGAGGCACCATTGAACAGCCGGCGTGGGGCCGCTGCCCCATCGGCAAAACCCCAGAGGGCGGCCGCCAGTGGGTGGTGGCGGGCCTTGACCGGGCGCCCAACCCAATGCAGAAGACCCAACGTGCGCAAATCTGCGCGAGGGGCAATCCCGCGCCCTCGCCGAAACAGCCGCCGCCACAAGAGGTGGCGGCGGCGGGCAAACAGAGAGGGAATTAGGGTTTTGGGCAAAAAGACAGTTTTGCCCCTATGAATTTGAGAAATTCCAGTTTCTGTCTTTTGTCCAAATTACGAAAATACCCTTAGGAATTGAGAAATTCCCTACATGTCCCTGATTTCAGAAAAATATTAATTAATTAAAAGGTTTAGTTGATTATTATTTTTTATTATTATCTAGTAGTCTTACATGATGATGATTATTTATACATGTGATGTATGATGTGTGGACGGATGATCATGGACCTTGTGATGTGTGTACTTGTGATTATTATTATTGAGGTCTGCGAACCTCCATTATATTTCTCGTTTATTGTCGGGCCTGCGTGCCTATGATTAAGTTGTAATCACATGAGGAGGTGCAACGGGAGCGTGGATGCGATAGCGGGACCCACGAGACGGACGATCGTGATGCATGGAGATGCATCAAGATGTCGACGGAACAGACGAGGACGAGATGGACGATCACAAGGGCATGGAGATGCACCGTTGCACACATAGATCTTGATGTGAGTGATTATGCCTACTGGCTCGGGCCTAATCATATTAGGTTGTTGTCCATGATCATCTGATGTGATTGCTTATACACATACTAGATATGTATATATATTTGCATGCGATGTAGATATATATTAAATATGTATATGTGTGACATGTCATATTAGGAGACCAAATTATAGAAACATCTCTCGATAATATTAAGTCGGTAGAAGTGAGGCAATTAGATTGACCCACGTGGCCTTCCATCGTTATGAGTAGGAACCGATTCCCGGTGTAGGTTGAGTTGGTCGAGTCCCTCGAGACTCACCTATATCGCGATTCGCTATCTTGCTTACGACATAGAGATGTCACCGGTGACTTGAGGACATGGTATGCTTGGTCGAGTCCATCGAGGGTATATCATCAAATCAGACTCATCTTGTAACGAAGGTGTTGACTTAACCGAGCATCATGGTTGGTCGAGTCTCTCGAGGCCATGGTGATTTGTAGGCCGAACAGGACGGGAATCACAAGGAGTTGTGATCGGCAAGAGTTGCCTACCTTTTAGGCTTAGTGTGATTGGTCGAGTCCCTCGAGGTTACACTAAGATGCTGATTGGATCCTGATCCCCACTAGAAGTCTACTGGAGACTTCCGTTTCACGTGCTGAGGGTGTCGCGTGACTCGTTAGTAAAATAGTGGGAGCATATTAAGATAGAAGTCCATATCTTGATAGTTTATTTCTTACAAAATCTGCATGTTATTCATTTCTGCTACATCTTTATTTTCAGAAAATGTCGCTTTCAAATCCCTTACGTGGCATACTTGATGTCACCATATTCATCGGTCAAAATTATACGGATTTGCTCCGTAACTTGAGAATTGTTCTCACAGCGGAGAAAATCGTACGCCCTTGATAAAGTGATGCCTACGAAGAAGGGGCAAGCGAGGATGAGATCGCCATTGCGTGAAGTACATTGATGACTCCACTCTTGCTCGATTGCTATATGTTGGGCTCTATGACTCCAGAGTTACAGAGACAACATGAAAAGATAGATGCCGATCCATTCTCCTACATGTCCGAAAATTGTTTGAGGAACAGGGGAAGGACTCAACGATATGAGATATCCAAGAGCCTTTTCCGCACTAGGATGACCGAGGGGACACCAGTTGAAATCATGTCCTAAAGATGATTGAGTGGATAGAGAAACTCACAGTGTCTATGAATGGTCCTAGAGGATAACTTGTGTGTGGACATTGTGCTTCAGTCCCTACCGATTCCTTTTCACAGTTCATAATGAATTTTTATATGAACAAGCTTGAGGTGACTCTCCCGAGCTCCCTCAATATGTTGAGGGAGGCGAGAGTACTATTAAGAAAGAGAAGCCAGTTCTCTACACGGGTGAGACCGAAAAGAAAAGAAAAGTAGAAAAGGTCCCTTAAGAAGGGAAAGGGCAAGGGCAAACAAGGTAAAAGCAAAGGTTGCTAAGAAAGACCAAGCAAAGGACAAAGGCCCGGGGCTTCCAATTGTGGTAAAGATGGGCATTGGAAGAGAAAACTGCAAAGAGTACCTTGCAGAAAGGACGAAACAAAAGCTTGATGAAGCTTCGTGTACATTCATGATCGGTCTCTATTTGTGGGACTCTTATGATAACACATGGGTATTGGATACCTTAGTGCTTATCATATATGCAATTCGTTGCGTGTTACGCAAGGCCTAGAGACTACTGAGAGGCTTAGATGGACCTCAAGATGGGTAATGGAGCAAAAGTTGTTGTATTAGTTTGTTGGTTGGGTCGCCCTACATCCGCCTAGTGGAGCTTTTATTGCATTAGATGCATGTTATTTTGTTCCTTCTATTATCAAAAACATTATCTCCATTTCATGTTTAACAGTTAGTGGATATAAATTTGTTTTTTAAAACAATAGTTGTTCGATATTATTATATGATAAGATCATCACGAAAAGGAATATTGCATAATGGTTTATTTATGTTAGACACCACTCCACATATCATGAATGTAAATGTGTCCAAAAGGAAACGAGATGAGTTGAGCGGTGCATACCAAGTGGCATTGTAGGCTAGGTCACATCCATGAAAGAAGGATTCAAAAGTTGCTAAATGATGGATATCTAGATCCATTCGACTATGTGTCATATGCGACTTGTGAGCCTTGCATTCGTGGAAAAAAAGCCAAATCTCCATTTAGTAGAACTGAGAGAGAGCCAATGAGTTGTTAGAACTCATACATAGTGATGTATGTGGACCCATGTCAACTCATGCCATTGGAGGTTACTCCTACTTCATTACATTTACTGATGATTTCTCAAGGTATGGATATGTGTACTTAATGAAGTACAAGTCTGATGCCTTTGAGAAATTCAGAGAGTATAAGAATGAGGTGGAGAACCAGACTAGAAAGAGTATCAAAACTCTTCGATCAGATCGAGGAGGTGAATACTTAAGTACAGAGTTTACTCAGTTCCTCAAGGACCATGGGATATTATCCCAATGGACACCTCCTTATACACCTCAGCTCAATGGTGTCTTTGAAAGGAGAAATCGTACATTATTAGATATGGTACGGTCCATGATGAGTTTCGCTAACCTACCCTTCTCATTCTGGGGATATGCCCTAGAAACCGCAGCTTACCTTCTGAACAGAGTTCCAACTAAGTCGGTAGTGTCTACACCATATGAGATATGGAAAGGGAAGAAGCCTGATCTTAAGGTTGTTAAGATCTGGGGCTGCCCTGCCCATGTTAGAAGACACAACCCCGATAAGTTAGAATCAAGGACAGAGCAATGCAAATTTGTGGGATACCCCAAGGAAACTTGTGGGTATTATTTCTATCATCTCGAGGACCAAAAGGTCTTTGTAGCTAAGAGAGCAGTGTTCCTTGAGAAGGAACACATTCTTGACGGAGAAAGTGCGAGAATGATAGAATTGAGCGAGGTTGGAGAACCAAGCTCAAGCACCACTCTACAGCCCGAGTCTGTTTAGGTACCTAATACACAAGTATCAACTTTACGCAGGTCTGATAGAGTATCCCATTCTCCTGAGAGATATGTGGGACATATTAGAGCAGAGGATGTAGAGGATATTGATCCTCAGACCTACAAGGAGGCTATTATGAGTATAGACTCCGGGAAGTGGAAAGAAGTCATGAATTCTGAGATGGATTCTATGTACTCTAATAAGGTTTAGAACCTAGTTGATGTGCCCGAAGGTATTGTACCCATCGGTTGCAAGTGGATCTTTAAGAAAAAGATCGAAGTAGATGGAACGGTAGAGACCTATAAAGCAAGGCTAGTGGCTAAGGGGTATCGTCAAAGGCAAGGTGTTGACTACGACGAAACTTTCTCACCCGTAGCAATGCTAAAATCCATCAGAATTCTATTGGCTATTGCCGCACACTATGATTATGAGATCTGGCAGATGGATGTGAAAACTGCATTTCTCAATGGGAACCTCGAGGAGGAGGTGTATATGATGCTACCTGAGGGATTCGTGTCCAAGAACTGCCCAGATAAGGTGTGTAGGTTGCTTAGATCCATTTATGGACTAAAGCAAGCTTCCCGAAGTTGGAACATAAGATTTGATGAGACAATCAGATCTTATGACTTCGTTAAGAACGAAGATGAGCCCTTGTGTATACAGAAAGGTAAGTGGGAGTGCTATCACCTTTTTGGTGTTATATGTGGATGACATCTTCATCATTGGGAATGACATAGGAATGCTATCCATAGTAAAGGCTTGGTTATCTAGACACTTCTCCATGAAGGACTTAGGGGAAGCATCTTATATCTTGGGGATTAGAATCTATAGAGATAGATCTAAGAGGATGCTTGGCTTGTCCCAGTCCAGGTACATAGAAACTATTGTCAAAAGGTTTGGCATTGAAAATTCCAAGAGAGGTCTCATACCGATGAGACATGGGATATCGCTTTCTACGAATATGTCCCCAAAGACTCCAGAAGAAAGGGCGAACATGGATATGATACCTTATGCCTCAACAATAGGGTCTATCATGTATGCCATGCTATGTACTAGGCCCGATATAGCGCATGCCTCGAAAGTGTCACGAAAGGTGTATCAGGCGGATCCGTGCTTGAGCACTTTGAAAGCAAGAAAAGTGTATCCTTAAGTACTTGAGAAGGACTAAGGATCTTTTACTAGTATATGGAGGTAATAGCCTTAAGGTTGAAGGCTACACCGACTCAAGTTTTCACCGATGTCGATGATAGCAAGTCAATTCAGGGTATGTGTACACCTTGAATGGAGGAGCAAGCAGGCCGGAAGAGTTCCAAGCAAGATACCATTCACGACTTCGACCACGAGAGGCGAGTACATTGCTACATCGATGCAGAAAAGAGGGAGTCCGGGTGAAGAAGTTCATCACAGATTTGGGAGTCGATACGAGATATGACAAGTCGACTTCCTTATATTATGACAACTATGGGGTGATTACTCAAATAAAGGAACCCGGGTCTCATCGAAGTGTTCGAGGAGGTTCCAACTTATAAGAGAGATCAGAACCCGAGGAGATGTAGTAGTGGAAAGAGTTCCAACCGAAGATAACATTGCAGATCCACTAACAAAGCCGTTATCTCATTTTGTCTTTGAAGCGTCCACAGGGTCCGATGGGGATCGACACATAGGTGATTGGCTTTAGGGTCAAGTGGGAGATTGCTAGTCATAGGTGCCCAAGACAAAGCCAATCACGTGAGTGATGGCACGTGTGACTTGATACGAGAATCGTTTTGCTTATTAAATTTTGGCGTATATCACTTTATAACTTTTGCATAAATGCATATATATATTGTGATGTCCTTGGATTTGTGCAATGGAATCGGATCGTGATGAGATCACGATAATGAGATCAATTCACCTTTAAACACATATCCTAAATAATCCCGGTCATAGGTTACTTTCGAGAGGGACATCGTGATAACCGAGATAGACTGGTGTCTTTGTATACCGTCCATATGATGGATGCAAATGGTGGTCATCATAGCTGCTTCGTGTAGGTACACTAGGGATACAATACAGTGCTCATTGGAGAATAAGTTCACTAATTGATCCGGCTACTAATCTTTGGATGGTTGATGATGCCTTATTATCGACAAGTGATTCCAGTAGTCCTAGTGGTGTATCTCGGTCCTTAGACTTGAGACACCAAGGATGTCCCAGATGAGTGCTCCACTCTTTGATACCGAACTTATAGGTTTGGCTATCCCGGATCTAGTACAACTGGTCATTGGGAGTGGTAGTCGACCTTTACGAGGGCTATTGAGTGTCGATAGAGGATCATCCACTCTCGGGTCATGAGAGGAATATCCCATATGTTCTTGCTCGGACAAATCCACGGCCGGGTCATTCGGGTTGAGAGAAAAAGAGTTCTCCCGAGAATCCGATTAGAGTGAGACTCAGTAGAAACCGTATGGGTCCGACAACACCATGCTTCGATATATACGGTCCTCCGGGATATTAGATGGATGAGGGACTATAGGTACATGGTAACTAAGGACGAACGTCCAATGGATTGGATTCCCCTATATCGTTTGGGGACTACTACCAGTGGCCTGAAATACGTCCGTAGAATCGATGAGTCGAGTGAATTATTACAGAGATAATAATTCACTAAGTTAGAAGGAGTTCTGACAGGTATGACTCATGGCCAGCTCGATATTGGACCTAGAGGGTCACACACATATGGTAGGCATTGCGATGAATAGAGGTTCGGATATGAGATATCCGACGGAGCCCTTATCTTATTAGATGCAGATCCAATACCCACTAGAGAAAGACCCATTAGGGTTTGACACGAGATCTCTATAAATAGGAGGGATTCACAGCCTCATAGGCTAGAGTCTTTGCTTGCCCTTCCTATTCCTCTCTCCCTCTCCACCTAAGAGTAGGTTTGGAGTTTTGAGGAGGGTCATCGCAACCCTGCTGTGTGGATCACCGCTAGAGAGGAGGACGCTTGACCTCCTTCACCCTCTCCTAAAGATCTGCAAGGAAACAGGGATATACGATCTCCCTAGGTAACACAATCTATATATGCTAGCTTTGTGTTTTGTGTTTTGCATCAATTTTCTTCAATCTAATCTAATTTAACATCTTTTTTTTTTTAATCGGGATTTTTGTTTTCTTGTTCTTCTATTGCGCATATGATGTTGCCCCCTTGATTTCCCAACATGTCCTGTATGAGTGCTCCACTCTTTGATACCAGACTTAGAGGTTTGGCTGTCCCAGATCTAGTACAGCTGGTCATTGGGAGTGGTAGTCGACCTTACGAGGGCTATTGATTGTCGATAGAGGATCAGCCACTCTCGGCGTCATTAGAGGAATATCCCATGTGTTCTTGCTCGGACAAATCTCGCGGCGGTCATTCGGGTTGAGAGAAAAGAGTTCTTCGAGAATCCGATTAGAGCGAGACTTCGAGAAGAAACCGTGTGGGTCCGACAACACCGTGCTCGATATACGGTCTCTGGTATATTAGATGGATGAGGGACTATAGGTACATGGTAACCGAGGACGAGACAGTCCAATGGATTGGATTCCCCATCGTTTGGGGACTATGGGCGTAGCGGCCTAGTACGTCCGTAGTCGATGAGTCGAGTGAATTATTACAGAGATAATAATTCACTGAGTTAGAAGGAGTTCTGACAGGTTTGACTCACGGCCAGCTCGATATTGGACCTAGAGGGTCACACACATATGGTAGGCATTGCGATGAATATAGGTTCGGATATGAGATATCCGACGGAGCCCTTATCTTATTGGATGCAGATCCAATACCCACTAGGGGAGGACCTATTAGGGTTTGACAATGGACCTCTATAAATAGGAAGGATTCAGAGCCCCATGGGCAAGAGAGTTTTTGTTTGCCTTTTCTTATTCTCCTCTCCATCTCCACCTCAGAGTAGGTTTGGAGTTTTGAGGAGCATCGTCGCAACCCTGCTGTGTGGATCACCGCTAGAGAGGAGGACGCTTGACCTCCTTCACCCTCTCCTAAGGATATGCAAGGAAACAGGTATATGCGATCTCCCTAGGTAACACAATCTACTCTATACGCAGTTTCATGTTTCGCGGATTTTTACGTACCAATCTTCGCACGACGACGAACATCTCTTTGGGAATCGGGGATTTTGTTTTTCTTGTTCTTCCGCTGCGCATATGATGTCGCCCCCAAGGATTTCCCAACACTTAAGACTAATGGATCCTACCCTATTGGATATTGGATCTCCATCCAACTACCCAAGCTTCTTAGATTAGTGGTTCTCTATCCAATAATCTCTCATTGGCTCTTATTGGATCTCATCCATAGGATCCAATAATTTAGGGGTTTATTGGATATCCAACAAGATAGGGGCTCCTATTGATACTTCATATCCGAACCTCTACTCATCGCAATGTCTATCATATATGTGTGACCCTTTAGGCCCAATATTGAGCTGGTCGTAAGTCATACTTGTCAAAACTCCTTCTAGCTTAGTGAATTATTATCTTAATAATTCACTCAACTCATTGACAATGGACATACTAGGCCACTATGTTGTAATCTCCAGATGATACAAGGGAATCCAATCCATTAGACATATATGTCCTTAGATACTGAGTACCGATAGTCTCTCATCCATCTAATATCCCAAAAATCGTATACCGGGCAAGGTGCTATCAGACCCATATGGATTATGCTCGAGTCTCACTCTAATTGGATTCTCTCGGAGAACTCTTTCTCTCTCAATCCAAATGACCCTGACCAAGGATTTGTCTGAACAAGAAAAAATGAGATATTCCCCTCATGACATTGAGAGTGGATGATCCTCTATCGATACTCAATAGCCCTCGTAAGGTTGACTGCCACTCCCGATGACCGGCTGTGCTAGTTCTGGAACATCCAAACCTATAAGTTTGATATCAAAGATTGGAGCACTCATAAAAGACATCATTGGTGTCTCAAGTCTAAGGACTAGGTATACCATTGGGATAACGAAATCGTTGTCAGACAATGAGGTATCATTAACCTTCCAATATTCTATGCCCAGATTAATTAGTGAACTCATTCTCCAATGAGCACTTGTACTGTATCCCTAGTGTCCCCACACGAGCAGCTCTGAGACCAACTACATCCATCTTATAGATGGGTATCCCTAGTGTCCCCACACTAGTTTGTCCGGTTATCTTGATGTCCCTCTAGAGTAACCTATGATTAGGATTATTTAGGATCTATGTTTAAAGGTGAATCGGTCTTATTATCATGATATCATCACGATCTAATTCTCATTGCACAAATCCATGGACATCACAATATATTTAAACAATAAGTAATGTAAAGTGATAAAATGCCAAATAATAATATTAAGCAAAAAGATTGCATGTCAAGTCACACGTAGTTGAGAAATCTCAGAGGCGACATCACATGCACAGGGAAAGAACATAAAAACAAAATCCCGAAATTACCAAATATATGTTCACCGTTATGCAAATATTGGTGTGCAAATATTCACGAAACTTAAAACTGCGTATAAGATAGATTGTGTTACCTACGGAGATCGTATATCCCTGAATCCCTACAGATCTCTAGGAGAGGGTGAAGTAGGCCAAGTGCCCTCCTCTCTAGCGGTGATCTATACAGTAGAGCTATGATGACGCTCCTCAAAACTCCAGACCTACTTTGAGAAGGAGAAAGGGAGGAGAATAGGAGAGGCAAACCAAAAAGGGCTCTAGCCTATGAACCACTGATTCTCTCATATTTATAATGGTCCTCTGTCAACTTAACCCTAATGGATCCTGCCCTAGTAGATATTGGATCTCCATCCAACTATCCAAGCCTCTTAGATTTATGGATCTCTATACAATAATCTCTCATTGGCTCGTATTGGATCTTATCCATAGGATCCAATAATTCAAGGGCTTTTTGGACATCCAATAAGATAGGGGCTCCTACGAATATCTCATATCCGAACTTCTACTAATCGCAATGCCTACCATATTTGTATGACCCTCTAAGCCCAATATCGAGCTAGCCATGAGTCATACCTATCAGAACACCTAATAACTTAGTGAATTATTATCTCCATAATAATTCACTCGACTCATCGACTACGGACGTACTAGGCCACTACGCTGTAATCCCCATATGATACAGGGGAATCTAATCCATTAGACTTGTTTGTCCTTAGTTACTATGTTCCTATAGTTCCTCATCCATCTAATATCCCAGAGACCATATACCGGGAATGGTGTTGTCAGACCCATACGGTTTCTGCTCGAGTCTCGCTCTAATCGGATTCTTTTCGAGAACTCTTTCTCTCTCAATCCAAATGATCTTGGTTAGGGATTTGTCTGAGCAAGAACACATGAGATATTCCTCTCATGACACCTAGAGTGGATGATCATCTATCAGCACTCAATAGTCCTCATAAGGTTGGCTACCACTCATGATGATCGGTTGTGCTAGATGTGGAACCTCCAGACCTATAAGTCTGGTATCAAAGAATGGAGTACTCATACAGGACATCCTTGGTGTCTCAAGTCTAAGGACTAGATACACCCTTAGGACTACAGAATCACTGTCTAAAAATAAGGCATCATCAACTATCCAACATTTCGTAAGCGGATCAATAAGTGAACTTATTCTCCAATGAGCACCTGTACTATTTCCCTAGTGTCCCCACACGAGCAGCTATAAGACTAGCTGCATCCAGCTTTTCCGATTATTTCGATGTCCCTCTTGAGTAACCTATGATCAGAATTATTTAGGATCCGTGTTTAAAGATGAATCGGTCTTATTATCGTGATCTCATTATGATCCAATCATATTGCACAGATCCAAGGACATAACAATATATACATGTGTATATGCAATAATTAATATAAAATGATAAAGTACTAAAATATAATAAGTAAAAAGATTCTGTGTCAAGTCACACGTGTCATCATTCACGTGATTGGCTTACAAGCCACCAATGACTAGCACACATGCCATCACTTACGTGATTGACTTATAGGGCATCTACGACTAGTATCTTGTAGAGATGGTGAAATAGAAGCTTGGAGATATTAAAATCGAGTCAGCACTAAGAGGTGGAGTGAATTAGTGCAGCGGCAAAAATTATGTCTGTTTAAAAAACCTTCATATGATAAAATCTGATTTTGACGAAAATCGTTTCGGAAAGATCTTTAAACTGAAAGCATACAAAAGTGTAGTTGATATAAAGCAAGGAAGGCAGTTTGTAGTTAAGATAAATAGCAAAACAGAAATGCAAACTGATTTATAGTTGTTCGGTCATCGTGACCTACATCCACTCCTCCATTTCCTCTTCCGTCATGGCCATTGGCTTCCACTATCGATCTTTCTTTAATAGGCGAAGATCAATATCCTTCGTACACCTCTCTTCTCCTTTTATCGGGTTTAGAAGACAACCCTTACAAGCACTCACTCCTCTCTCAAACTATTCTAACACTGGACTAAAAGAGGAGGATTCTCACAAGAGATTACAATAGCGTTTTTCCCTCTTTAAATTCTCTGTGCTTGTGCGTGTTAACCAAGGATGAGAGGGGTATTTATAGGCTTCAAGTTGATTCAAACTTGGAGCCTAAAAAGGTCTTATCCTAGGTTTCCTAGGTACTAGCGGTACCACCGCCGTTCCTGGGTGGTATTACCGTTGCAAGATCTGTAGCTGGGTGGTACCATCGTCGAACAAGGGCGGTACCACTGCTGGCAGCATTACGACCGGTGGTACCACCGCCTAGATTTTTTAGGGTGTTGTTCCCCAGGTGGTGCCACCGCTAGCCAAGGTTTCAGCACCCTGGTTGGGCCTTGAATCTAGCCTAAACCAACCCAACTTCGGGCCCAGTTGGCAACTAACAGAGTTGATGGGATTACCTCCCAATCTCAACTCCAATTATATGCTAACTACTATTCCTAAGACATAATCTAAGCAAGATAAGTCTGGTTTCTTCTGGGGAGCTTCCGACGATCTTCTGACGATCTCTCGGTAATGTTCCCACGAACTCCCGACAAGCTCTTAGACTTCACGACGATCTTCTTAGCAAGTTCCGACAAGCTTCTTTGGCAAGCTCCTAGACTTCTCGATTGGTTCCGGCAGAACTTTCGACGAACATCCAGACTTCCGACGAACTCTCGAACTCCCAACGAAATCACGTTCTTGACTCCGGGACTTCAGTTTGCTTTATGCCTTGCTATCGTAGTAATCCTGCATACACAAAAACACACTTCGATCTAGACAATTTATTAATAAGCATGAATCATGTTGTCTGGCATGTCATTGGTTTATCGACGCTTTGTCTGATTCTTCGATGCATCGTCCTCTCTTGCGGCCTATTACCCAATCGGCCAGTTGACCTTCGTAACTCTGATATCCTTAGCGCAATATTCGCTCTTCTTGGCCCGATGCCAGAATTGATGGCCCGAAGCCTTCTATCGATACGTCGATCGATCTTCCGGCCCGACGTCCAATCTTCTAACATGTTTTCCTTCGATGCAACATGATTCTTCTTGTTTTAATTGTCTCTCCCCGATCGAAGCATCCTGCATCACTCAAAATGTAGATTAAATCATAAATACTTATCAATTGGTTTTATCATCAAAATTCGAGATTCAATAATCTCTTTCTTTTTTATTATGATAATTAATTGATAACGAAGTTAACCTAAACTCTCGGAGTTTAAACAAACTCACCATATCAATATGTCAATAGAATCTTAAATTTAAACTGAATTCAAGTTATTACAAATTTCAATATTTATAATATGTCATCATGCATAAATCAAACTCCTCCTCCTTTATCATTAACAAAATGAAGTTCAATTATAAGTGTTTAAGATCGAAAATCTTTCAATTATAAGTGTTTAAGATCGAAAATCTTCTGCAATCTTGAAACTGCCACCCACCGGCGAAGGGAGGAAAGCGGAGGGGAAAGTGGAGGGGAAACTGCCTTTCTCCGATCTCTCTCCTCTGTTCGCGCAAGAGGAAGAAAGTGAGGCTGCGACAAGGGAGATCGGGGATGCTCTGCTCTCTCAAGATCGGAAATCTTCTGCAATCTTGAAACTGCCACCCATCGGCGAAGGGAGGAAAGCGGAGGGGAAAATGCCTTTCCTCTTCTTCCTCTTCTCGCCTCTCTGCCGGCGGGAACAGAGGAGAGCGTGATTGGCCAACAAGATCGGAGAAGGAGGGAATCAAGATACTTGAAGAGTCTTGCCTTCTTGAAGAAGCCAGAGAAAACAGCTAGAGGAGGAGGCAGGCGACCGAAGAGAGGATCGCTCCTCTCTGCACCGCCCCTGTTCCCCCTGCTTCTTCCTCTTCTCATCGGGGAAAAGGGGCCTGGCGAATAGAGGAGGAAGAGGCTCCGCGGCGGCTCCTCTTCATTCGCTCGAGGAACAGAGGAGGGGGATCGGAGAAGAGAGGCACCGCAGGGGGCCTTCTCCACCTTCCTCTCCTTCTCCTCTACCGGCATCTTGGCGGCGGGCTTCTTCTCTGCAGACTTCTCCTCGGCTTTGGGCGCCATCAGGGAGACAGCTTTCGGACAGCAGGGAGGAGTTGCGTGCGCAGTAGAGAAGCAGCAACTTGAGCGAAATCGCCTTGCGGAGGCGAGGCTGCGAACAGGGAGATCGGGGACACTCTGCTCTTTTAAGATTAGAAACCTGTTTCTGCTCGGTGCAGCCGTCTACTTTTCCCTCTTCTCATCGGTGAAACGTGGAGGAGAGATCGGAGGAAGACTGCTGAAATCAACCTTTCTCTCCTGATCTGCTCGGTGGAACAGAGTTCCTTAGAGGGGGCGGCAATTGCGTGAAGGAGAGCTCCTTCTTATGAAAAAAAAAACAGGGCCGGGACATGGCAGCGATGGCCCCCGGTCTAGTGACGGTGGCGAGAGGGTAGATTCGATGGTGAGGCTCCCTGCCCTTACCTCTTAAGTAGCTCGACCAATACCTTCTTTCCGGTGAAATGTTCCTTCGACGAAGTAGCATCAAAGTAGGTCGTGCTCTAGATCGCGGCCTCCTGCTCTTATTTCCAATGAACCTCGACTATGAACTAGCCTCTTCAAGGCTCTAATTGGAAGCCTGAACCTCAGTTTGAAATTCTTTACTCCAGAAGTTCAGGCTGAAAAAAAGATTGCTGTGTATGAGATAGATGATTCCGCAGAGCTAATTGAGATATGGTCTATGGCGATTGTTGGCTATGTGGTAGGTCTCAAAACATCATTTTCCCACTATCGTTATTTATCAAAAATAGATGGGGAACATCGACATTTGACCTTCATATGCTAGAGAACGATTTCTTTGTTTGCAAGTTATACTCTAAAAAAGATTTGCAACGGGTCCTTGAAGGGTTCTGGAGTATTCGCGACCATCCAATGATTATACAACGCTGGTCCCCTGATGTTCGTTTGGAGTTAGACAGTCTACAGTCTATTCCCATATGGGTATCGTTTCAAGGTCTCCCTCTATATCTTTGGAGTCGACGTTTTATTGCAAAGTTTGTTAGCATCAAGAACACTAAGAGGGGGGAGGGGTGGGGGGGGTGAATTAGTGCAGCGGAAAACTTTTAACGTTTAAAACTGCATTCGTATGACAAGTGCAATTTCGGTAGAAAAGCCGATTTGTAAATTACTTTAACTTGAGATCAGGTAAGAAGCAGTTAAAACAAATCTATAAAGGCAGTTTACAATTATGATGGAAATCGGAATATAAGCGCAAACTGAAATACGATGTTCGTACGAGAAAAGTGATTTACGTCTAAACACCGATTCGGAAAATACTAAGCTTGGAAACGCAATCGTAAAAGCGTAGAAGGCAGTAAGCTATGAAGGAGGATTGTAGTAAGGATAATCAGCTCGAAGTAAATGCAAACCAAAGAAGACGGGAGTTTACAGTGGTTCGGTCAATCGTGACCTACATCCACTCCTCCCATTCCTCTTCCATCGAGGCCACTAGCATCCACTAACGATCTTCCTTTACTAGGCGAAGATCAACCTCCTTCTTACACCCCTCTTCTCCTTTTACTGGGTTTAGGAGACAACCCTTACAAGCACTCACTCTCCTCTCTTAAACAGAATTTTAACACTTAAGCTAGAGGAGGGAAATTCTAGAGATTGTAGCAGTGTTTTCTCTCTTTTAATCTCTCTATGCTTATATATTTTACCTAGGGATTGGAGGGGTATTTATAGGCTCCAAACCAGTTTGAATTTGGAGCTCAAATCTGTCATCTCCTGGAATTCCGGGGTCTGGCGATTGCACCGCCTGACAGGGCTCGAAGACTGAGCCTCTGGGCAGTGCCACCGCTTGTCAAGGGCGGTTGCACCGCCTGGCAGAGCTCGGAGACCAAGCTCAGGCGGTGCCACCACTTGACTGGGGCGGTTGCACCACCCAGCTAGAGCTCGGAGACCGAGCTCAAGCGGTTGCACCGCCCAGCCAGAACTCGGAGATTGAGCCCTGGGCGGTGCCACCGTCGACCCAGGCGGTGCCACCTCTGGGTGAGAGATTTAGGTCTGAATGGGTTGATCCATTCGACCCAATTTGGTTCTTTCAAGGGCCTAATTGCCCCTAGATTAAGTTAATGGGATCACCTCCCAATTCTAACTTAATCATCGTGCTAACTACGATAATTCTTAAGACTTTTACTATAGCTTGCTCTAGTGCGTCAATCGCTTCTTCTGGCGAGCTTCCGGCGAACTTCCGGCGAACATCCGACGGTCCTTCGACGATGCTCCTACGGACTTCTGGCAAACTCCTGGACTTGCAACAATCCACTTGGCGAGTTTTGACGAGCATCTTTTGGCAAGCTCCTGGACTTCTCGGATTTGTTCTCGCAGAACCTTCGATGACCGTCCGGACTTCCGTCAAGCTTTCGAACACCCAACGTGATCATAGTCCTGACTTCGGCGCAACTCCTGCTGCATGTCTTACTTTCATCGTAGTTAATCTTGCACACTTAAAATAAAACTTCGATCGAGACAATTAATCTTAAGCAATTAACCAAGTTGTCTGGCATGTCATTGGTCCCTCGACGCTTCGTCCGATTCTTCGGCGCATCGTCCTCTCCTGCGGCCTATTGCCCAATCGGTCAGTTGACTCCGCAACTCCGATATCCTTGGCACAATACCCACTCTTCTTGGCCCAATGCTCGAGTCCATGGCCCGAAGCCTTCTGTCGATACGTCCACCGACCCGACGTCCAATCTTCTGACATGTTTCTCCGGCACAACATGATTTTTCCTGCTTTAATTGTCTCATGATGATCGAAGCATCCTGCGTTACTTAAAACACAGATTAAAACATAAACACATATCAAGTGGTTTCATCATCAAAATACGAGATTCAACAAAGTTATGCAGCACTTTGGGACAACCACTATATATTGACAAAGCTATAGCTGCGCAGACAAAGATCTCCCTAATGAGGTTTTTTATTGGGATCTTGAAGGGAACACTCGTAAGGTACATGTCTCATATTCTTGGAAGTCATAACGATGCAAGAGTTGTTTATCTTTTGGTCATGAAAATGAAACCTGTTAGCAAACCCCGAAACTGATTAATAAGATCTACAGGCCATGTCAGATGCCTCAGCAACAAGGCGAACCTCCCCCAGTGCTAGTAGAACCGGTGGTGACATAGACGAGTGAGCATTCCGACTCACATGGACAGCGCTATAGATAAGACAAATCAGGAACTTTATCTCTCCCTATTATGTCAGAGCCTTCCACAACAGCCCATGGTACTCATGGCCAGGAGAAGCAGAAGTTGGAAGCTTCATCTCTTACTATATTACCGGATCCATCCACAATAGGAATTCTAATATCCACTCAACATGCCAACCAGGATATTGTGCTTCAACAAACTCAAGCACCAACAAACATCACCAGCAAGGATATTCTGCCACAACAAACTCAGGCCTAAACAAAACCTTGTTAGTAAGGATATTCTGCCTCAACTATCCCATGCCCCAATAAATCATACTAACCAGGATATTATGCCTCAACAATCAAACTACTTGACTCAAGGTATAAAGTTTAAAAAATTGATAGTTGTGGATGAAGTGGATAAATATAGAAATAAAGCCTCAAAAGGTAAAGATATTATACGGGAGGAAAATGCAAAACCTAAGGATAAGAAAAAGGATGGTCCTATCCATTCAAAGTCGTAGGATGAATACCTTACTTCATTTTCCATTTGTTTTCTTTTTCCGATGAAGATAATCTGCTGGAATGTTCGTAGAATTAATAAGCATGAAAAATATCGAGAGCTCAATAGAATAATCAAGTTTGCCACATGTGATATTGCTGTTCTCGTGGAAACAAAAATTAAAAAATAATTTGTTCTTGCTCAAAAGAATTTAATATGCCCGGACGTAAAACTGTTTACCAATGAAACATTTGGTAGAATATGGGTCTTATGGCATCCTAACTCCATTAATGCTTGGTTTATTTCTGCTACTGATCAATTCATTCATCTTAAAGTGGAGGACAAAAAGAATGATTGTCAATTCAATTTTACTAGTATATATGCTTCAAACAGTATACAAGAAAAAAATATACTTTGGACCGATTTGACTAACATTGCAAATAACTGTCTTAATCTACCGTGGATTATTCTTGGTGACTTTAATACAGTTCGATACACAAATGAAAAAGTGGGGGGTAGACAGCTTTTTGAAAGTCAGCTTCAAAGATTTAATGATTATATAGACACTACCGCATTGATTGATATGAAATCTGTGGGAAATTAGCTCTCCTGGAGTAATCATGGTGGTGTTCACAAAAAAATACTGGTTCGACTAGACATATGTTTGATTAACCAAGAATGGTTAACAGTTTACCCTGATTCACTTCTTGAGTATGATGCACCATTGTTTTCTAATCATTCCTTGATGTATATACACATATACAAAGCAACACCTAGAGAAAAGAAACCATTTAGATTCTTTAACATGTGGAGTACTCATCCTCCGTTCCTTGATATTATCAGATTGGCTTGGAATGTTAATATACATGGTTCACCACTTTACATCTTATGCCAAAAACTTGAAGCCTGTAAAGCAGAACTTGAGGAGTGGAATACAAACACCTTTGAAAATATTATCACCCAGGTTCAAATTTACAGAAAGGAACTAATGACAATACAATATGAGCTACAACTTCTGCCCCAAGATGAGAATCTTATCTACAAAGAGACAGAAGCCAGAAGTAACCCTTAAAGCAGGAGGAAAGTTTTGCAAAGCAGAAGTCTCGACAGCATTGGCTTACTTTAGGAGATTCCAATACTAAGGCATTTTATGCTTCCATTGCTACTCGAAGGGCCGTTAATCGCATCAGAAAATGTAAAGACAAATATGGTAATCTTATTGAGAATTTAGATGAGGTTAAAGCATACACTGAGCGATTTTTTTATTCCTTACTCAATCAAGCGGTGCAACTTAATAACAATCATGTGGAGCCAACTAGAAAGCTTGATTCGGATGACATTTCAATCCTCAGTGCCCCAGTTATAGATGATAAAATTGCAAGAGTTGTCTTTAAGTCATCGAATGACAAAAGCCCCGGTCCAGATGGATTTCTAGCTGAATTTTACTAAACTACATGGTCTATTATTGGAAATTTGATCTCATGGTGTTCTACTAGTGGGGAAATTTGATCAATCCTTCTAGGTTGCCTTATCCATATACCATTGCCCGAAGTGCACCTAAGTCTCTTAAGTAAATTTCTGTTAATAGTGTTAAATCGATCGACTGGGATTATTTCTTCATCGGGTAAGACACAAATATTATAGGAAAGCATTAATCGAGTGACTAACCCCCTATATGGTAACATTTAGTCTTTAGCTATTATGTCCTATATATGTTGTCAGATTAAGTATCTAAAATAATTATTTTGGCTGGTCATAATCCAATACATAGTACTTAACTCTATTTGACTAATCTCATCATGATGAAATTATTTAGGAAGTAGGATACTTATCATGATGTGATGAAGAAATTTAGAGTTAAGGGTAATAAGTGCTCGCAACTTTTGAGAATTATGCCTAGGTTCAGATTTGCAAAAACAGTTTCTAAGGCTTCGGAGTAAGTTGTTTTGATTGCATTGATATCCTATTTACTTCTAAAATAACAACCCATATCCTTTTCGGTAATTCCAAGTAACTTATATATAGTGCTATCAAAGTTTCGAATTTATGTTCCTAAGAGGTAGGTAGTTAAGCTATCATTGTTCACACTTAAGTTTACGTAAAATAACCTAACCAACCTAGGGTAAATCGATTCATCAATTTGTAGGATAGATAAGACATCTAAATTTGTAAACTATCTAATGAGTTCTAGGTTTCCAAGTTCATCTAGATCAATATATTTGCCCTTATGTATTGTTCTTGTTTCGAAATTTGGATACCTAAGAGTTACTTCATTAGATCTAAAGAGGATTTGGTCATAGGAATCTCCTTTCACCCTTTTGCCTTTGATTCTTGATGATCCCTTAGGAGCCATATCTAATTATGATGATAGATTAAGAGAGAACTTTAAAGAATAGGCTAAATAATGAGAGGAAGAAAAAAAAAATTTGGATCTTACCTAATATAAGTTTCCTTGGGAGGTAGAGAGCTTGATCTAAGAAGAACCCCTCTTTTAGGCTTCTAGAGGCTTAGAATGAGGTTAAGAGAGGTTTAGAGGGCTTTGTGAGAGTGCTAGGGAGGGTGCTCTCGGGTTGGGGGCGGTTCCACCGCTGACCCTAACCCCCCCTTCTTTATAAGGGGGTTCCCGAGCGATGCCATCGCCTGGGGATCGAGCGCCCAAGCGGTGCTACCGTCGGTTCTGGTGGTGCCATCGCTGGCACGTTTAAAAAATAATTTTTTTTAAATTTTTGTTTTCAGAAGTTTTAATGTGTTTGATTTAAGATAGGATAGTGTCTTCGATCACTCTTTAAGATGTCATTCAAAATTGAAAAGAAAGAAGTCAAATCCATGAAAATCGAAAAGAGGATGAAATTTTTTTAAAAAAATATATACAATCAAGCTCATTCACAAGGACAATTCAATATGCCTAATTCCCTTCTAATAAAGTCAAATTGATCTTCATTTAAGGCTTTTATGAAAATGTCCGCTAATTGATGCTTTGTATCAATAAATTCTAGAATGACATTTTTATTATTGACATGATCTTGTATAAAGTGATGCCTAATGTCAATATCCTTAGTTTTAGAGTGTTGAATTAGATTTTTGGTTAGACAAATAGCACTTATATTATCACATTTTATAGGAATATTCTTTAAGTAAATTTCATAGTCTTCCAATGTATTTTTCATCCAAACAACTTGTGCACAGCATGCGCTTGCAGCTATGTATTCGACTTCTACCGTAGATAGTGCAACCAAATTTTGATTCTTGGAAGTCCAAGAAACAAATGCATGTCCTAAAAATTGATATGTTTCGGATGTGCTTTTCTATCTATCCTACATTCGCCAAAATCAGCATCTGCATAAGCTATTAAATCAAAATTATCAGATTTTGGATATCATAATCATAAATTAGGAGTTCCTTTAGGATATCTAAGGATTCTTTTAACACTTTTAAGATGAGAAAATTTAGGATTAGCTTGAAACCTAGTACAAAATCCTACATTAAACATGATATCCGGTCTAGTTGCGGTGAGATAAAGTAAAATACCAATCATTCTCCTATATGTTTTTTGATCAAAGCTTCCACCACTTTCATCCATGTCTAACTTAGTATAAGTACTCATAGGAGTGTTTATAGCTTTTGAACCATCCATGTTAAATCAATTTAATAATTCTAATGTATATTTAGATTGATTAAGAAATATACCATTACTAAGTTATTTAATTTGTAATCCTAAATAGAAGGTTAATTCTCCCATTAGGCTCTTTTCAAATTCATAACTCATACACTTGGCAAATGATTTACATAGTGATTCATCCGAAGAACCAAAAATAATATCGTCAACATAAATTTGAACAATAAGAAAATTATTTTCAAAATATTTGATAAATAATGTAGTATCAACCTTGCTTTTTGTAAAATTATTTAAAATAAGAAAGGAACTAAGTCTTTCATACCAAGCTCTAGGAGCTTGTTTTATGCTATAGAGAGCCTTAGTCAATTTAAATACATGATTAGGAAGAAATGAATTTTCAAATATGGGAGGTTGTTCAACATACACTTCTTCGGAAATAAAATCATTCAAGAAAGCACTTTTGACATCTATTTAAAATAGTTTAAAATCATTACTACTAGCATAGGCAAGGAGCATCCTAATGACTTCTAATCTTGCCATAGGAGCGAAGATTTCTCCGTAGTCAATACATTCTTCTTAGTTGAAACCTTTGGCCACTAGTTTAAACTTGTTTCTAACTACGCTACTGCATTCATCTTGCTTGTTTCTAAAGATCCATTTAGTACAAATAACTAAACGGTCACTAGGTCTAGGAATAAGCTTCCATACCTCATTCCTCTCAAATTGGTTCAATTCCTCTTGCATTGCAATAACCCATGAATCATCTTTTAAGGCTTCATCAATGCATTTAGGTTCAATTTGAGAAAGGAAGGCAACGTTAGCACAAAAATTCTTGAAGGAAGAACGAGTTTGAACCCCTTTTGATGTATCTTCTATAATTAGCTCCTTTGGATGAGCATCTACATACTTCCATTCTTTAGGTAACGAAATTTCGGAAGAAGATGCATCCAAGTTGCTATTTTGAGGAGGGGGTTCATTTAAATTCAAATTATCAAAACCAAGTTCATCATCAAAATCATTTTTCTTTAACTCATAAATTTCATTAAAAACTACATGAATAGACTCTTCTATAATTAAGGTTCTTTTGTTAAAAATATAAAAAGCCTTAGAAACAGAAGAGTAACCAAGAAAGATGCCTTCATCGGATTTAGCATCAAATTTTCCTATGGCATCCTTTTCATTCAAAATAAAGCATTTGCAATCGAAAACTTTAAAATAAGAAACATTTGGTTTTTTGTTATTCTATAATTCATAAGGAGTTTTTGATAGAGATGGTCTTTTTAGAACCCTATTCATGATATAGCAAGCCGTATTAACGGATTCAGCCCAAAAATACTTAGGTAGACTGTGTTCATTTAACATAGTTCTTACCATTTCTTGTAAATTTTTATTTTTTCTTTCAACTACCCCATTTTGTTGAGGATTTCTCGAAGTGGAGAAGTTGTGGTTATATCCATTAGATTCACAAAAACTTTGGAAGTCACGGTTTTGAAATTCGCCACCATGATCACTCCGAATTGATGAAATCATGAAGTCTTTTTCGTTTTGAGTAAGTTTACAAAATTTAGAGAAACATTTGAAATAATCACTTTTGTGAGCCAAGAAATAGGTCTAAGTGTACCTACTATAGTCATCTACAATTACGAAGGCATATTTGCTTCTTCCTAGACTCATTGTGTCAATTGGTCCAAATAAGTCTAAATGGATCAATTGCAATGGTCTAGTAGTACTAATTTGATTTTTTGGTTTGAAACTAGTTTTTATTTGTTTTTGACAAGCATCACACACTTTGTCCTTAACAAACTTCATATTGGAAATCCCTCGTACTAACTCTCTATATGAAATCTTAGATATTAGTTTCAAACTTGCATGGCCTAATCTCCTATGCCAAAGCCAAGCATCATCATTTAAAGTGGAAAAGCACATTTCATTACTAAGTTCATCAAGGTTGATGGTGTATATATTATTTTATTTTAAGGCAATCATTGATATGTTATTGTTTGGTTTTTCAATAATGTCACATTAGATTCAAATCTAACGATGTAAACTTTATCGCATAATTGACTAATGCTTAAAAGATTATGTTTTAATCCATCAACTAGCAACACATCATCAATTGAAAAACTTGATTTGTTACCTATGGTTTCCTTGCCAATGATTTTACCTTTGTTGTTGTCTCCAAAGGTGACATATCCTTCTTCTTTGCTAGTGAGCATAGAGAAATGAGATGGATCTCCAGTCATGTCACTTGAGCATCCACTATTAAGATACCATCTCTTGCTCCTAGCTTGTGAGATTGTCTACAAAAGAGGATGGTTTTTAGGTACCCATTTGATTTTGGGTGCCTCAAAAATTGATCTACTAATTTTGTCATTCATCATTGAATTATTTATAGTTCCTTTAGGAACCCATATCAACTTATGTGGACTAATTTTCTTAAATAGATATTTGTAAACATTATGTTTGGATTTACAATAAAAGTTGCATTTCAAATGAGGTGAAACATGTAATATGGGTCCTTTAATGAAGGTGGTAGGATTTTGGTAAGATCCTCTCACAAAACCAATTCCACTTCTATTTGCGACGTGACCCTTATTTGCAAGGATCCTGTCCAAGCCTTTGCTACCGACCTTAAACTTGTAAGCAAATTCTCATTAAGGTCTCCTTAAGTAGCAAATTCTCATTTTTTATTACTTCTAATCATTCACACTTAGAGCATGGAGGAGTTTGAAGACTATCAAGCTTATTTTGTAATAAGGCATGCTCTTTCTTTAATAGATTGAACTTCTTACTAATAGTTCTACACTCATCAAATAATTCATGAAAAGTGATAGAAAGTTCATCGAAAAATAAATTTTCATTAATTAAATAACATACCTCTCCTCCTAAAGCTATTAGCACGAAGTTTGCCTCCTCTTTGTTGCTAGCTTCTTCATTCTCAGAATCACTTGAGTCGTCCCAAGTTGCTTTTAAAGCTTTCTCCGTCTTCGGTTGCTGCTTCTTGGCTTGGGTGCATTCATTTTTTAAGTGCCTCAGCTTCTTGCATTCGTAGCATATTACTTGGTCCTTTTTATGTTCAAGTTTGTTTTTGGTGTCATTTTTAAATTTGTTCTTTCTTATAAATTTTTAAAATTTTTTAGTTAAAATTATAATGTCATCGTCACTGTCCTCATCACTTGATGTTCCTTTTAAGTAGTTTTCTTATATTCTAAGTGTCATATCCTTCCTGTTCTTTGGAAGGGGGTTCTTGAGCCCTTAATGAGTATGGCACGTTATTTCGTAAGTCATTAGAGATCCAATAAGTTCTTCGAGAGGAAATGTTTTAAGGTCCTTGGCCTCTTGATTGGTTGTAACTTTTGGATCCCAACTCTTTGGAAGGGATCTTAAAATTTTAGTTACTAGTTCAAAGTTAGAAAAACATTTACCAAGAGCTTTGAGTCCATTGATGTGAAATGGGTGTACATGTCTCCGATGGACTCACTTGGTTTCATCCGAAAAAGTTCGTAAGAATGCATAAGAATGTTGATTTTGGACTCTTTCACTCGGCAAATGCCTTTATAAGTGACCTCAAGAGTTCTCCAAATATCAAAAGCCGAATCACAAATCGAAACGTGATTAAATTTATTTTTGTCAAGTGCATAAAACAAGACATTCATAGCCTTTGCGTTTAAAGCAAAAACCTTCTTCTCCAATTCATCCCATTCGCTCATCGGAAGAGAAGATTTTTGAAATCCATTTTTGACAATATTCCAAAGCAAAAATAAGAAAGATCCTCATACGAGTCTTCCAATACATGTAATCCGACACATTAAACATAGGCGGACGTGTAATAGAGTGACCCTCTTGCATGCCGGAGTAAGCCATCTCTCTTAGGTATTAAACCAAATATGAGAGTGAGCTTTGCTCTAATACCAATTGTTAGAATCAGATCGGCACTAAGAGGGGGGTGAATTAGTGCAGCGGATTAAAACTCGTAAGTTTGAAATCGATTTCATAAATGTATAGAGATTTCGATTCAACGAAGGATGACTTAGCTAAAATAGCTCGAGTAAAGGTAGTCAAGAGTAGGGAGATGAAAACCGAATGATTTGCAGTTAAGTAGAGAAATAGTACAGAAAATTAATCACTCACACATTCAAGGAACACCACGATGTATAGTGGTTCGGTCAAATGACCTACATCCACTTTCGAAGCCTTCTTCGATGAGGCTTCCAACTTTCACTAGCAAGTCACTTTGAAGGAGAAGGACTAAATACCCCTCTTACAACCTTTTTATAAGTGGTTCATACTCTTACAGATTTTTTTTCAAAGAGAAAGAGGGAGGTGAATACTTAAGCTATTGAAAACAAGACTTTTCTATAGCCTTTTCTCACTTTCTAACTTCTCAAAAAGGTGTTGTCTTTGCTGAGACTTGAGGGGTATTTATAGCTCCAAGAGGATTCAAATTTGGGCTCCAAATTTGAATTACTTTTGGATTTTCCGGTGCTGGTAGTGCCATCGCCTATCAGTGTCTGACACTAACAGTGGATTGGCAGTGCCACTACCGAACCTCTCGGGTTCTAGGCCGTGCCACCGCTTGGACTATTCTAGCTCACTGGTTGGGCTCCAAGCTTGGCCCAAACCGGTCCAAACTCGGGCCCAATTGGCCCCTAACCTGGTTATAGGATTAACCTTTAATCCTAACCCAAATTATATGCAAACTACGAAATTAAGATATAGCCCTAAGCAAATTTTTTACGGGCAACGTCAAGTTTCCTTCCGGCGAACTTCCGATGGACTTCCGATACACCCTTGGATTTCTTCTAGCGGACTCCCAGCAGGCTCCCGGTCTTGTGGTGAGTTCAACGAGTCTTTGGCAAGTATCCGAACCTTCTCGAAGATCTCCGTGAACCTCCAATGATCTTTTCGGCGGACTTCCGAAAACTTCGGCAAGTCCCTTATTCTTTCTCAGTTGGTTCCGGCAACACTTCCGACAATTCTTTGGACTCTCGAACACCCACTGAACTTGACTTCGGTAAACTTACTTTATGTCTTCAAGCTATCATAGTTAATCCTGCACACTTAACTCAATAATATTAATTAGATCAATTAACCCATCAATTGACTTCATCATCAAAATCTGAGATTCAATAGCCTGCGGGTGAGCCACCTTTAAGTGCGGCACTCACCCGCGGGTGAGCCACTTACAAGGGCGGCACCTACGAGGGGCGGCGGTTGCCCTCAAGGTTCTGTGTTGCCCGTGGGCACAGCACCCTTGGGTGAGCCGCCCACAACGGTGCCTATAGGGGTGCCCACCCACATGGGGCGGTGCCGCCTACAAGCGAACCGCTATGGCGGAGGCGATGCCCCTGCCCCATCTCCTGTAGTGTGGCGATGGCTATAGCACAACAAAGGAGATGGGGAGGTTGTTGTTTTAGCAAAAGATAATTTTGTCCCTTGGAATTTCAGAAATTTTGAATTCTATTCTTTTGTCCAAATTACCAAAATACCTCTCATAATTCAAAAAATTCTCTACATATCTCTTATTTCATAAAATATTAATTAATATTATTATTATTATCTAGTAGTCCTATATGATGATGATGTGTATATGTGATATATGATGTGGATGGATGATCTTGGACCGTGTGATGTATGTGTACTTGTGATTATTATTATTGGGGCCTGCGAGCCTTAATTTTATTTCTCATTTATTATTGGGCCAGTATGCCTATGATTAAGTTTAATCACACGAAGAGGCGTAGCGGGAAAGTGGTAGCGATAGCGGGACCCACGAGGTCAAGACGAACGATCGCAACGCATAGAGATGCGTCGAGATCCTGATGGAACTGACGATGATGAGATGGATGATCACAAGGCATAGAGATGCACCGCTGCACACATAGATCTTGATGTGAGTGGTTAGGCCCACTAGATCGGGCCTGATCATATTAGGCTGCGGTCCATGTTCATCCGATGTGAGTGATTCTTGTTAAAACTCGGATTTTGATGATGAAATCAATTAATATTCCTTATGATTTGATCTACGTTTTAAGTGACGCGGGAACCTTCGATCAAGGAAAGATAATTAAAAGCAGGAAGAATCATGTTGGGCCGTAGTAGAACATGTCAAAAGATTGGACATCGAGCTGGAGGATCGATCGACGTATCGCCAAAAGACTTCGGGCCATGAGTTCAGGCATCAGGCCAAGAAAAGTGGAAATTACGTTGAGGATATCGAAGTTGTGGAGGTCAACTAGCCGATTGGGCAATAGGCCGCAAGAGAGGACGACGTGCCGAAGATTTGGACGAAGCGCCGATGAACCAATGACATGCCGGACAACATTTGATTTGCTTTATAATAATTATCTAGATCAAAGTAGGTTTTAAGTGTGCAGGATTAACTACGATAATGATCAAGGCATAAAGCAAAATGAAGTCCCAGATCAAGAATGAGACTTCGTTGGGAGTTCCAGAGTTCGTCAGAATTCTGGATGTTCATCTAAAGTTTTACCAAAATTAACCGAGAAGTCTAGGAGCTTGCCAAAGAAGCTCATCGGAACTTGTCAAGAAGTTCGTCATGCAGTCCAGGACTTTGTCGGGAGTCCGCTAGAACATTGCCGAGAGATCGTTAGAAGTTCACCGGAAGATCGCTGAAAGAAACCTATACTTACTGGACTTATTTAGCTTAGTGTATGCCTTAAATTCGTAGTTAGCATATAATTGGGTTGGAATTGGCCAACTCAATTAGTAGACAATTGGGCCCAAGTTTGCGCTAAGTTAGGCTAAGTGAAAAGGTCCAAACAGGGACCCAACCAGTGAAACCGTCGTGGCATAGTCTCCGAGACTATGTCAAGCAGTGGTACCGCCGGTCTGGGCGGTGGTACCACCGGTCTGGAAAATGGTACCACCCAAACACAATCTTTGACAAATTGTCAGGCGGTGGTACCGTCCAATGTCAGTGCTGTAGGCGGTGGTACCGTCCAACACAAGCGGTGGTATCGCCAACATCCCGAAAATCGGGGATGAGACATTTTTTAGCTCTAAGTTTGAATCCACTTGAGGCCTATAAATACCCCTCTCATCCCTAGTTAAAAAACATAAGATTAGAGAGCAAAAAAGAATATAAATGTTGTTATAATATTGTGAGAACTCTTCTAAAAGTTCTAAGTATTAGTCTTGTTTAAGAGCGGAGTGAAGGGGGTTGTAAAGGTTCTCTTCTGAACTTGTCTAAAGGAGAATCGAGTTGTAAGGATAGTTGATCTTCACCTATTGAAGGAAGATCATTAGTAGATGCCAGTGGCCTTGACAGAAGGGGAATCGACAGAGTGGATGTAGGTCATGACGATGAACCACTATAACTCGATTTGCATTTCCATTCTTGCAATTTATCTTTACTGCAAACTGCCTTACATTCTTATTACTTTCACTACACTTACGAACGAGATTTGAAGTTATCTTTCCAAGATCGGTTTTATCGTACAATGAATTTTTCAAACCGACATGTTTTATCTATTGCACTAATTCACCCCCACCCCCCTCTTGATGTCGACTTGTTCCTAACAATTGGTATAAGAGCCACATTATTTCTCGCTTGGTTTAACACCCAAGAAAATGGCTCTTTTTAGCTTTCAAGAGTGTTTTTCTATTGGTCATCCTCCCATGTTCAATGGAATATACTACACTTATTCGAAATCTCGAATGAGAGTTTTCTTACTTTCTTTATATTTAAATTTATAGAATATTATCGAAAGTGGTTTTCAAAAGTCTTCTACTCTAATGAACGAATGGAATAATTTAGATAAGAAAACTTTTTCTTTAAATGCTAGAGCTATGAATACTTTATTTTGCACCTTAGATAAAAATGAATTCAATCGGGTTTCGACTTGCAAAATGACTTTCGATATTTGACACACTCTTGAAATCACACATGAAGGCACAAGTAGGGTTAAAGATTCTAAAGTTAATATTTTTATACATGATTTTGAGTTATTTCGAATGGAACCAAGCAAGACAATTGGAGACATGTTCACCCATTTTATGGATGTCGTCAATAGTCTAAAAGAACTTGGCAAATGTTTTTCGAATTTTGAACTCGTTAATAAAATATTGAGACCCCTTCCAAAAAGTTGGGACCCTCAAGTAATGGTCATTCAAGAGGCCATAGATTTGAACTATTTTTCGATTAAAGAACTTATTGGGTCGTTGATGACCTATGAAATAAGATGTGTGGCACATAATGAACATGAGAACTACCTTCCAAAGAACAGGGAGTATTTGACATTTAAAACTCAAGAAGACTACTCGAGCGAAAGCTCAAGTGATGATGACTTTGAACTCTTAATAATAAAGCTTAAAAAAATCTTAAAATAAGAATCTAAGAACAAAAATAAAGGGAATGCAACTACTTGCTATGAATGCAAGAAGAAGGAAGCACTTTGGGACCAAACAAGTACCTCCAAAGATGAAGAACATTCCAACAAAGGTGAGGTGGCAAACTATGCCTTAACGGCTTTCAACGACGAGGTAACCAAAATCCCTTCTTTATTTCAAAATTACATGATGCATTTCATGAGTTATTTTTAAATTTAAAATAAATAAATAAATAAAATATCATGCTTCTTTACATTTAAATTTTTTTTTTAAGCATGACAATTACATGATGAGTTAAATTCACTTAATTGAAAATGATCAATTTGTATGATTTGAATTTATAAATCATTTTACTTTATGTCAAAAATAATTTTTAAAATAATTTTGATTAAAAATGCTTTATGATTAATGAAATCATGCTTGATGATTTAATGATTTAATTATGCATGATGATTTAAAGTAATAATGATTTGAAGTTATGCTTAATGAGTTTATGTTTCGAAAGTATGCATGATGACCTTTATGATTTATGGCTTATTGAGCTTGTCGTGATGAACTTTTCTTGTAAATGATGATACATATTTTTGTTTGGAATAAAAGACAAAGGTATGCTTATATGAAATCAAATCACTTAAATTGAAATAAAAAAGGGAGAATGCATGTTTCTTAGAAAAAATGGGGGAGAGATTAATGAATCTATCTAAGTCTTTTTGTACGAATCTCTTGAAAATGATGATTTGATGATTTGAATTTGAATGAACTTTATCTTGATTTTTTGAGATTTAGAACTTGAGATTTCTTATGAATGAATCAAGATATTATATCATTTGATCTCCTATATTTCTCTGTGCTATTTATAAAAGATGATATTTGTTGAAATAAATCATGTCTTATGGCATTCATGATTTGATATTAATATCTTTCATGTCATGATTTATTAATGATATTCCTTTGTATTCATAAATTTTACATCTCATCACCAAATTAATATTTTTTTGTGATGATTTGAACATTTACACCAATATGTTCTTCCCTTCTTCTTTCTCGTTTACAATGATAGAAAGGGGAAAGAAAATAGCTAGCATCTCAAGAGAACCAAATTTGCTAGCTTGAATGATAAACTTAGATATGTTAGATCCCCCAAATGCATGAATTCTTCTTATACATTTTTCGGATCATGATCTTGATTTCTTGATTTTTAGACTTGAATCTTCATTTTGAATCAAGATCTTTTCCCTATCATTCCTTCTATATACAAAAAAAGAGATATGTTAATCAAGGTGCTGTTAACAAAAAAATAATGGCTTGACTCGACAGGTGTTTGATTAACCAAGAATGGTTAATAGTTTACCTTGATTCACTTCTTGATATGATATACCATTGTTTTCTGACCATTCCTTAATTATATACACACAGACAAAGCAACACCCAAAGGCAAAAAACCATTTAGATTCTTTAACATGTGGAGTACTCATCCTCAGTTCCTTGATATTATCAGATCGACTTGGAATGTTAATAAACATGGTTTGCCACTTTACATCTTATGTCAAAAACTCAAAGCCTATAAAGCAGCACTTAAGGAGTGGAATACAAACACCTTTGGAAATATTACCACTCGGGTTCAAATTTGTAGAAAGGAATTAATGGCAATACAAAATGAGCTACAACTTCAGCCCTAAGATGAGAATCTTATCTACAAAGAGACAGAAGCCAGAAATAACGTCATATAGGCCTTAAAACAGGAGGAAAGTTTTGTAAAGCAGAAGTCTCGACAGCATTGGCTTAATCTAGGGGATTCCAATACTAAGTTTTTCTATGCTTCCATTGCTACTTGAAGGGCCATTAACTGCATTAGAAAATACAAAGACAAAAATGGTAATCTTATTGAGAATTTAGAAGAGGTTAAAGCATACACTAAGCAATTTTTCTATTCCTTAATCAAGCAGTGCAACCTAGTAACATTCATGTGAAGCCAACTAGAAAGCTTGATTTGAATGCCATTTCAATCCTCAATGCTCCAGTTACATATGACGAAATTGTAAGAATTATCTTTAAGTCACCGAAGAACAAAAGCCCTGTTCTAGATAGATTTCCAACTGAATTTTACCAAACTACATGGTCTATTATTGGAAATGATGTGATTAAGGCTTGCCAACATTTTTTTTCTTCAGGTCATATTCTTAGGGAGATAAATTGCACTTTTATTTCTTTAATTCCCAAGAATGCAAGGGCTGATTCACTAGAGAACTATCGACCCATATCATTATGCAACTTTATTTACAAGATCATATCCAAAGTATTGGCAGATATAATGAAAAAAGTAATACACAAGATCATTAGTCCAAATCAGACAGCTTTCATTAAAGGAAGAAGTATACATCATAATATTCTACTTGCTAATGACTTGGTCAAGGATCTGCACTCAAAAGCAAGAGGGACAAAAATATGTTTTAAAGCTGCTTTACGGAAAGCCTTTGATTCAGTTAATAGGAAATTTATCTATAAGATGCTCATCGATATGAACTTCCCACAGCAATGGGTTAATTGGATTCAAAGTTGCTTGGAAACTCCAAAGTTTTTGATACTCTTTAATGACTCACATATTGGTTTTTTTGGGAGCACGAATGGCACCCGACAAGGTGATCCACTCTCTCCATATCTCTTTACTTTTGTAATGGAAGGACTTAGCTGTATGTTGGAACAAGCAGTCTCGAATGACAGCATTAAGGTACCCAATGCTAGTTCTATTCACATATCACACAACTTTTGCAGATGATTTACTTATCTTTCTCCAGAATGATCCAACTTCAGTGAGGAACCTGGCTACTATTCTGAACAACTTTGGTATGGTTTCTGGCTTTCAATTAAATCAAGCAAAAAAGTAAAGTCTATATGGGTCCTTGCATTGAGGACAAGGACTTTATTGCACACTCTGGGGGTTAGCGAGGGAAGTCTGCCAGTTCCTTATCTGGGTCTCCTACTCATATCCATTGAACTTCATAAAACCCACTGTCAACCTATCCTGCAAAAAATAAAGAATATAATTTATTCCTGGAAAAATAGGCTTCTATCAAAAGCAGGATGACTTGAACTCATCCGTTCGGCATTGTACTCTTACTTTATATATTGGTTTAATGCTTTTCTTCTGCTTGTTGGACTTCTCCAAGATATTAAACAGTTATTAATGAACTTCTTCTGGAATAGCATAAATGATAAGATAATGCATATAGTAAATTGGGATAACATCTCCAAACCGAAAGATGAAGGGGGGCTGCATCTAAGAAATATTAGAGAATGGAATAAAGCATGTTTGGTACAATAATTATGGGATCTTTTACAAAACAAATGCTCCTTATGGTCACATTGGGTTTCTGCTAGGTATCTTTCAAAAGAATCAATTTGGGAAATTTCAACAAGAACATAACACTCTAAAGCTTGGAAAGGAATTTTAAAGGCAAGGAATTGGCTAATTAAATACATTTCTTATGCAATCTCTTTTGGAACTAGTACTAATATGTAGTATGATCCTTGGGTTGAAGGTAAGAGTTATTTCAATTATATGGTGACAGAATACAAAAAGACCTGGGGGCTCCTAAAGATTGGAAGGTTTCCGAGTTCATTGCTAATGGTACCTAGTGTCTCCCTAATCCTATTTCTCCTGAAATGTTATTACTTTAGCCAACTATCATAGCTATTCCAATCTGGAACAACCCTTCAGATATGCTTATTTAGCCCCATGATAATGGTAAATTTAGTGTCACATCTGCATGGAATCAAATCTGGCAAAGAAATAATAAGTGGATCCCAAGCAGTTGGACATGGGATCGACCGGGATTATAGACATTCCTTATGTACATGGTAGGCCCTTCTTAATAAACTACCTACATGAGACAATATGAAGAGAAGAGGTATCTATCAAGTTAACCGATGCTCCCTTTGTATGCAACAAGAAGAAACTGTTGACCACCTCTATTTTGCTTGTGACTATACTAAATGGATATGGAAGGAGATTCTCTAGCAATTTGAACTCAATAGGCTGCCGCAACCAAACTTACATTAGGAATTAGGAGATCTCATGAAATGTTTCTCAGGAAAAAGGGCTCTTACACAATTGGCAAAGGTTACTTTTAGATGTGCTATTTGGTGGATGTGGAAAGAGAGATATAGTAGAATCTTTGAGTGCCAAGACACAAATAATGCTCAGCTCATAATTGAGATTATTAGATACTCAAGATCATTCATGGAGCACAATATCAAAATGAAGCACTTTACATGAAAAGAAATTTTTTTTTTGTGAAATTTAATTTTGCTATTAGCTAAATATCTTGGGCATGATGTTAAATGTGTTGGGAAATCCTTGGGGGCGACATCATATGCGCAGCGGAAGAATAAAAAAATAAAATCCCCGATTCCCAAAGAGATGTTCATCGTCGTGCGAAGATTGGTACGCAAAAATCCGCGAAACATGAAACTGCGTATAAAGTAGATTGTGTTACCTAGGGAGATCGTATATCCCTTTTTCCTCGCAGATCCTTAGGAGAGGGTGAAGGAGGTCAAGCGTCCTCCTCTCTAGCGGTGATCCACACAGCAGGGTTGCGACGACGCTCCTCAAAACTCCAGACCTACTCTGAGGTGGAGATGGAGAGGAGAATGGGAAAAGGCAAACAAAAGCTCTCTAGCCCATGGGACTCTAAATCCCTCCTATTTATAGTGGTCCCCTGTCAAACCCTAATGGGTCCTCCCCTAGTAGGTATTGGATCTGCATCCAATAAGACAAGGGCTCCGTCGGATATCTCATATCCGAACCTCTATTCATCGCAATGCCTACCATATGTGTGTGACCCTCTAGGCCCAATATCGAGCTGGCCGTGAGTCATACCTGTTAGAACTCCTTCTAACTCAGTGAATTATTATCTCTGTAATAATTCACTCGACTCATTGACTACGGACGTACTAGGCCACTACGCCGTAGTCCCCAGATGATACGGGGGAATCCAATCCATTGGACCTGTCTGTCCTCAGTTACTGTGTACCTATAGTCTCTCATCCATCTAATATACCAGAGACCGTATATCGAGCATGGTGTTGTTAGACCCACACGGTTTCTTCTCGAGTCTCGCTCTATTCGGATTCTCCCGGAGAACTCTTTGTCTCTCAACCCGAATGACCCTGGCCAGGGATTTGTCTGAGCAAGAACACATAGGATATTCCTCTCAAGACGCCGAGAGTGGATGATCCTCTATCGACACTCAATAGACCTTGTAAGGTCGACTACCACTCCCAATGACCAGCTGTACTAGATCTGGGACAACCAAACCCATAAGTCTGGTATCAAAGAGTGGAGCACTCATACAGGACATCCTTGGTGTCTCAAGTCTAAGGATCAGATACACCACTAGGACTACGGAATCGCTGTCTAACAATAAGGCATCATCAACCATCCAGCATTCCGTAAGCGGATCAAACAGTGAACTCATTCTCCAATGAGCACCTGTACTGTATCTCTAGTGTCCCTACACAAGCAGCTATGAGACCAGCTGCATCCATCATATGGACGGGTATTCAACACACTAGTCTGTCCGGTTATCACGATATCCCTCTCGAGTAACCTATGACCGGGATTATTTAGGATATGTGTTTAAAGGTGAATCGATCTCACTATCATGATCTCATCACGATCCGATTCCCATTGCACAAATCCAAGGATTTCACAATATATGTATGCATTTATATAAAGTGATATATGCCAAAATACAATAAGCAAAAAGATTCTATATTAAGTCACACGTGCCATCACTCACGTGATTGGCTTGCTGGGCACCTATGACTAGCAATCTCCCACTTGACCTAAAGTTAATCACCTATGTGTCTGATCCCCATCAGACCCCTGTGATGCTCAAAACAAATCTGAGACAATGGCTTTGTTAGTGGATCTGTAATGTTATCTTCGGATGGAACTCTTTCCACTATTACATCACCGCGGGTCACGATCTCTCTGATAAGGTGGAACCTCCTCAGAACATGCTTAGATTTCTAATGAGACCTAGGTTCCTTTGCTTGAGCAATCGCCCCGTTGTTCTCACAATATAGGGAGATCGGCTCTTCGCTACCCGGCATGACTCCCAAATCTGTGATGAACTTCTTCACTCAAACTCCCTCCTTTGCTGCATCTGATGCAACAATGTACTCCGCCTCTATGGTCGAGTCAGCAGTGGTATCTTGCTTGGAACTCTTCCAGCACACTGCTCCTCCATTCAAGGTGTACACATACCTTGAATTCGACTTGCTATCATCGACATCAGACTGAAAACTTGAGTCAGTTGTAGCCTTCAACCTTAAGGCTATTACCTCCATATACTAGTAAAATATCCTTAGTCCTTCTCAAGTACTTAAGGATACACTTTACTACTTTCCAGTGCTCCAAGCCTGGATCCGCCTGATACCTGCTCGTGACACTCAGAGCATGCGCTATATCAGGCCTAGTACATAGCATGGCATACATGATAGACCCTATTGCTGAGGCATAAGGTATCATATCCATGTTCGCCCTTTCTTCTGGAGTCTTTGGGGACATACTCGTAGAAAGCGATATCCCATGTCTCATCGGTATGAGACCTCTCTTGGAATTTTCCATGCCAAACCTTTTGACAATAGTTTCTATGTACCTGGACTGGGACAAGCCAAGCATCCTCTTGGATCTATCTCTATAGATTCTAATCCCCAAGATGTAAGATTCTTCCCCTAAGTCCTTCATGGAGAAGTGTCTAGATAACCAAGCCTTTACTGTGGATAGCATTCCTATGTCATTCCCAATGATAAGGATGTCATCCACATATAACACCAAAAAGGTGATAGCGCTCCCACTTACCTTTCTGTATACACAAGGCTCATCTTCGTTCTTAACGAAGTCATAAGATCTGATTGCCTCATCAAATCTTATGTTCCAACTTCAGGAAGCTTGCTTTAGTCCATAAATGGATCTAAGCAACCTACACACATTATCTGGACAGTTCTTGGACATGTATCCCTCAGGTTGTATCATATACACCTCCATCTCGAGGTTCTTATTGAGGAATGCAGTTTTCACATCCATCTGCCAGATCTCATAATCATAGTGTGCTGCAATAGCCAATAGAATTCTGATGGATTTTAGCATTGCTACGGGTGAGAAGGTTTCGTCATAGTCAACACCTTGCCTATGACGATACCCCTTAGCCACTAGCCTTGCTTTATAGGTCTCTACCTTTCCATCTACTCCGATCTTTTTCTTAAAGATCCACTTGCAACCGATGGGTACAATACCTTCGGGCGCATCAACTAGGTTCCAAACCTTATTGGAGTACATAGAATCCATCTCAGAATTAATGGCTTCTTACAACTTCCCGGAGTCTATACTCATAATAGCCTCCTTGTAGGTCTGAGGATCAATATCCTCTGCATCCTCTCCTCTAATATGTCCCACTTATCTCTCAGGAGGATGGGATACTCTACCAGACCTATGTAAAGTTGAAACTTGTGTATTAGGTACCTGAACAGACTCGGGCTGTAGAGTGGTGCTTGAGCTTGGTTCTCCAACCTCGCTCAATTCTATCATTCTCCCACTATCTCTGCCAAGAATGTGTTCCTTCTCAAGGAACACAGCTCTCTTAGCTACAAAGACCTTTTGGTCCTCGAGATGATAGAAATAATACCTACAAGTTTCCTTGGGGTATCCCACAAATTTACATCGCTCTATCCTTGATTCTAACTTATCGGGGTTGTGTCTTTTAACATGTGCAGGGCAGCCCCAAATCTTAACAACCTTAAGATCAGGCTTCTTCCCTTTCCATATCTGATATGGTGTAGACACTACCGACTTAGTTGGAACTCTGTTCAGAAGGTAAGCTGCGGTTTCTAGGGCATATCCCCATAATGAGATGGGTAGGTCAACGAAACTCATCATGGACCGTACCATATCTAATAATGTACGATTTCTCCTTTCAGAGACACCATTGAGCTGAGGTGTATAAGAAGGTGTCCATTGGGATAATATCCCATGGTCCTTGAGGAACTTAGTGAACTCTATACTTAAGTACTCATCTCCTCGATCTGATCGAAGAGTTTTGATACTCTTTCCAGTCTAGTTCTCCACCTTATTCTTATACTCTCTGAATTTCTCAAAGGCCTCGGACTTGTACTTCATTAATTCACATATCCATACCTTGAGAAATCATCCGTAAATGTAATGAAGTAGGAGTAACCTCCAATGGCATGAGTTGACATGGGTCCACATACATCACTATGTATGAGTTCCAACAACTCAGTGGCTCTCTCTCCAGTTCCACTAAATGGAGAGTTGGTTAGTTTTCCACGAATGCAAGGCTCACAAGTTGCATATGACACATAGTCGAATGGATCTAGATATCCATCATTTAGCAACTTTTGAATCCTTCTTTCATGGATGTGACCTAGCCTACAATGCCACAGGTATGTACTGTTCAACTCATCTCGTTTCCTTTTGGACACATTTACATTCATGATATGTGGAGTGGTGTCTAATATAAATAAACCATTATGCAATGTTCCTTTCATGATGATCTTATCATCTAATAATATCGAACAACCATTGTTCTCAAAAACAAATTTATATCCACTAACTATTAAACATAAAATGGAGATAATGTTTTTGATAATAGAAGGAACAAAATAACATGCATCTAATGCAATAAAAGCTCCACTAGGCAGATGTAGGGCGACCTCGCCAACAGCTACTACAGCAACTTTTGCTCCATTACCCATCTTGAGGTCCATCTCGCCTCTCTCTAGTCTCCTAGGCCTTGCCAGAACCTGCAACGAATTGCATATATGATAAGCACTATCGGTATCCAATACCCAAATGTTATCATAAGAGTCTGACAAATGGAGACTGATCATGAATGTACCTGAAGCTTCATCATGCTTTTGTTTCGCCCTTTCTGCAAGGTACTCTTTGCAGTTTCTCTTTCAGTGCCCATCTTTACCATAGTGAAAGCACTGGCCATTGTCCTTTGCTGGGTCTTTCTTAGCAACCTTTGCTTTACCTAGTTTGACCTTGTCCTTTCCCTTCTAAAGGGACCTTTCTGCCTTCCTTTTCCTTTTGGTCTCACCAGTGTAGAGAACTGGCTTCTCTTTCTTGATAGTACTCTCTGCCTCCCTCAACATATTGAGAAGCTCTGGGAGAGTCACTTCAAGCTTGTTCATATTAAAATTCATTATGAACTGTGAAAAGGAATCTGGTAGGGATTGAAGCACAATGTCCACACACAAGTTATCCTCTAGGACCATTCCTAGACCTGTGAGTTTCTCTATCCACTCAATCATCTTTAGGACATGGTTCTGAACCGGTGTCCCCTCAGTCATCCTAGCTTTAAGAGGCTCTTAGATATCTCATATCGCTGAAGTCCTTCCCTGTTCCTCAAACAATTTATGGACATGTAGGAGAATGAATCGACATCCATCTTTTCATGTTGTCTCTCAGTAACTCGAGAGTCATAGAGCCCAACATATAGCACTCGAAAGCAAGAGTGGAGTCATCAATGTACTTCACATAGCGAAATTATCTCATCCTCGTTTGCCCTTCTTCTTCTAAGCGCAGTAACATCAGATCAAGGACGATAATCGATTTTCTCCATTTGTGAGAACAATTCTCAAGTTACGAGCCAATCCAGATAATTTGGACCAAAGAGGCGGTTGACATCAAGTATGCCACGTAAGGGATTTGAAAGCGACATTTTCTGAAAATAAAGATGCAGCAGAAAATGAATAACATGCAGATTTTGCAAGAAATAAACTATCAAGATATGGACTTCTATCTTAATATGCTCCCACTATTTTACTAACGGGTCACGCGACACCCTCAAAGATGAAACGGAAGTCTCCGGCAGACTTCTAGTGGGGATCGGGATCCAATCAAGCGTCGTGAGTGTAACCTCGAGGGACTCGACCAATCACACTAAGCCTAAAAGGTAGGCAACTCTTGTCGATCACAACTCCTTGTGATTCCCGTCCTGTTCGGCCTCCTAATCACCATGGCCTCGAGGGACTCGACCAACCATGATGCTCGGTTAAGTCAACACCTTCGTTACAAGATGAGTCTGATTTGATTATATACCCTCGAGGGACTCGACCAAGTATACCATGCCCTCAGGTCACTGGTGACATCTCTTTGTCGTAAGCAAGATAGCGAATCGCGATATAGGTGAGTCTCGAGGGACTCGACCAACTCAACCTACACCGGGAATCGGTACCTACTTATAACGATGGAAGGCCACGTGGGTCAATCTAATTGCCTCACATTTACCAACTTAATATTATCGAGAGATGTTTCTATGATTTGGTCTCCTAATATGACATATCACACATATACATATTTAATATATATCTACATCGCATGCAAATATATATACATATCTAGTATATGTATAAGCAATTACACCAGATGATCATGGACCACAACCTAATATGATTAGGCCCGAGCCAGTAGGCCTAATCACTCACATCAAGATCTATGTGTGCAACGGTGCATCTCCATACCACAGTGATCGTCCCATTTCGCCCTTGTTTGCCTGCCGACATCTTGATGCATCTTCATGCATCACGATCGTCCGTCTCGTGGGTCCCGCTGTCGCATCCACGCTCCCGCTGTGCCTCCTCATGTGATTACAACTTAATCATAGGCATGCAGGCCCGACAATAAACGAGAAATATAATGGAGGTTCGCAGACCTCAATAATAATAATCACAGGTATACACATCACACGGTCCATGATCATCCGTCCACACATCATACACCACATGTATAAATAATCATCATCATGTAGGACTAATAGATAATAATAATAAACTAAACCTTTTAATTAATTAATATTTTCTGAAATCAAGGGCATTATAGGAAATTTTTGAATTCATAGGGGTATTTTCGTAATTTTGGCAAAAGACAGAAACTGAAATTTCTCAAATTTCGAGGGGCAAAATTGTCTTTTGCTCAGAAAACCCTAATGCCCTTTCCCCTTTTCGCTGCTGCCGCCGCCGCCACCCTGCCGGCGGCGGCCTGTACGACGGGACGAGGGCACCCTTTCGGGCGCCGCCGCCTCCACAGGCGGTGCTGTCCCGCTGGGCGACCGCCCCTTAGGGGGGGTTTCGCCCGCGGGAGCAGCAGCGGCGAGCTCCGCTGCTCTGCGGCGGCAGGCGCCGCTGCCCTGTGGCGCCTTTGCCCGTGCGGGTTTCGCCCGCGGGAGCAGCGGCGGCGGGCGCCATTGCCCTGCGACTGTAGGCGCCGCTGCCCTACGGCGCCTCTGCCCCTGGGCTGCCAGCCCCGCCGGCAGCAAGCCTACTGCAAGCAGGCCCCCGGCCGGCTATAGTAGACGCAGCCCCTGTGCTACCCGCCTTCGGCTGCGTTGCACGCACGCAGATCGAGGGCAACAACTGTTGCTGCCCTTCCTTGTTTTTGCGTCAACAATTTTGACGTCAAAATTCTTCCTAAACACAACACACGCAGTTCAAAACCAATCATTCACACGAACAACCTAGCTCTGATACCAATGTTGGGAAATCTTTGGGGGCGACATCATATGCGCAGCGGAAGAACAAGAAAAACAAAATCCCCGATTCCCAAAGAGATGTTCGTCGTCGTGCGAAGATTGGTACGCAAAAATCTGTGAAACATGAAACTGCGTATAGAGTAGTTTGTGTTACCTATGGAAATCGTATATCCTTGTTTCCTTGCAGATCCTTAGGAGAGGGTGAAGGAGGTCAAGCGTCCTCCTCTCTAGCGGTGATCCACACAGCAGGATTGCGACGACGCTCCTCAAAACTCCAGACCTACTCTGAGGTGGAGATGGAGAGGAGAATAGGAAAAGGCAAAACAAAAGCTCTCTAGCCCATGAGGTCTGAATCCCTCCTATTTATAGAGATCCCCTGTCAAACCCTATTGGGTCCTCCCCTAGTGGGTATTTGATCTGCATCCAATAAGACAAGGGCTCCGTCGGATATCTCATATCCAAACCTCTATTCATCGCAATGCCTACCATATGTGTGTGACCCTCTAGGCCCAAAATCAAGCTGGCCGTGAGTCATACCTGTCAGAACTCCTTCTAACTCAGTGAATTATTATCTCTGTAATAATTCACTCGACTCATCGACTACGAACGTACTAGGCCGCTACACCGTAGTCCCCAGACGATACTGGGGAATCCAATCCATTGGACCTGTCTATCCTCAGTTACCGTGTACCTATTGTCCCTCATCCATCTAACATACCAGAGACCGTATATCGAGCATGGTGTTGTCAGACCCACACGGTTTCTTCTCGAGTCTCGCTCTAATCGGATTCTCCCGGAAAACTCTTTCTCTCTCAACCCGAATGACCCTGGCCAGGGATTTGTCTGAGCAAGAACACATGGGATATTCCTCTCATGATGCCGAGAGTGGATGATCCTCTATCGACACTCAATAGCCCTCGTAAGGTCGACTACCACTCCCAATGACCAGTTGTACTAGATCTAGGACAGCCAAACCTATAAGTCTGGTATCAAAGAGTGAAGCACTCATACAGGACATCCTTAGTGTCTCAAGTCTAAGGATCAGATACACCACTAGAACTACGGAATCGCTGTTTGACAATAAGGCATCATCAACCATCCAGCATTCCGTAAGCGGATCAATCAGTGAACTCATTCTCCAATGAGCACCTGTACTGTATCCCTAGTGTCCCTACACAAGCAGCTATGAGACCAGCTGCATCCATCATATGGACGGGTATACAGCACACCAGTCTGTCCGGTTATCACAATATCCCTCTCGAGTAACCTATGACCGGGATTATTTAGGATATGTGTTTAAAGGTGAATCGATCTCACTATCGTGATCTCATCACGATCCGATTCCCATTGCACAAATCCAAGGACATCACAATATATGTATGCATTTATATAAAGTGATATATGCCAAAATATAATAAGCAAAATGATTCTATATTAAGTCACACGTGCCATCACTCACGTGATTGGCTTGCTGGGCACCTATGACTAGCAAAATGATGTATCCACAAGTAGTCTTGGCCTACCTAGACATGTTGGCTAGAGTTAGGAGATAAAGTCTATAGCCTGTGTACTAATAATTATCGCATGTGTACTCAATGAGTTACCTGACTTCGTCTATGAGATATAAAAAATCATGTTAAAAATCAATTCACTTTTACTTATAAAAAAAAAAAAAGAATAGATAAGTTAAAAATCATGACTTGATCTTTCATTTTTAATGATTGGAATATTGATGTAAATTTGTTATTTATCTTTGTCTTACTTTGAAAATTATTGTAAAGGGAAAAAGAATTATAAAATTATATTCTTCCATTCTTTTTGATGGTAACAAAGGGGAGATAAAATTTGCTAGCTTACATGTTCTAAAATGATGTAAAAGTTACTAAATTTGCTAGCTTATAAATCGAAAGGAGACAAACTTGCTAGGAAGCAAAATTACTAGCTTACACTTCTCAAAAGAGAAGAAAGAACTTGCTATCTTGAACATCACCAAGAATTGCTAGCTTGTAATCTCAAGAAAAACAAAAGTGCTATCTTGCCTATCTCAAGAAGCAAAACTTGCAAACTTGCATATCTCAAAAAAAAAAAAAACTAAAATTGCCAGGATTCCTAGGTGGTGGTACCACCGTTGGCAGCAATGCTGCCAACGGTGGTACCACCCCTGTTAGACGGTGCTACCACCCCTATTAGACAGTGGTACAGCCCAGTACCCTGTTAGACATTGGTACAACCCAGTACCCTGTTAGACAAACTTGTGTGTGTTAGATGGTGCAGCGATAGAACTGCCTAGGAACGGTGGTGGTACCATTAATACCCAGGAAACCTAGGATGAGACCTTTTTAAGCTCCAAGTTTGAATCAACTTGAAGCCTATAAATACCCCTCTCATCCCTGGTTAACACACAAGCACAGAGAGTTTTAAAGTGAGAAAATATTATAGAAATCACTTGACAAATCCCTCCTCTAGATCCAACTTTAGAATTTTGTTTAGAGAGGAGTATGTGTGCTTGTAAGGGTTATCTTCTAAACTAGGTAAAACGAGAAGAGAGGTGTAAGAAGGAGGTTAATTTTCACCTATTAAAGAAAGATCGATAGTGGATGCCAGTGGCCTCGACGGAAGAGGAATCGACAAAGTGGATGTAGGTCACGATGACCGAACCACTCTAAAATCTGGTTTGTATTTTACTTTGAGCACTTTACTTTAACTGCAAGCCTCCTTCTTATTGATTTCAAAGTTAAGCAATTTTGAAATCAATTTTATTGTACGAAATGAAATTTCTTAAGACAATATTTTTACTGCTACATTAATTCACCCCCGCCCCCCCTCTTAATGCCGACTCATTCCTAACAGTTGGTATCATAGCCTTGTTTTCTTATTTGGTTTAATACCCAAAGATAAATAGTTCTTTTCGGCTTTCAAGAGAGTCACTCTCTCATTCATCCTCTCTTTTTCAATGGAATGGATTACACATATTAGAAAACTCGAATGAGAGTTTTCTTGCTTTCTTTGGATTTGAACATATAGAATATTGTCGAATCCGATTTTAAAAGGTCTTCTCTTCCAATGAAAGATTGGAATGATTTGGAGAAAAATATTTTTTCTTTAAATGCTAGAGCTATGAATGCTCTATTTTGCGCCTTAGATAAAACTTAATTTAATCGGGTTTCTTTGTGCGAAATGACTTTGGCACATTCTTGAAATCACACACGAAGGCACAAGTAGTATTAAGGATTCTAAAGTTAATTTTTTTATGCGTGATTTTGAATTGTTTCATATGAAACTAAGCAAAACCATTGGAGATATATACACCCATTTTACGGATGTCATCAATGGTTTATAAGCTCTTGGTAAAAGCTTTTTGAATTTTGAACTCGTTAACAAGATTTTAAGATCTCTATCTAATAATTGAAATTCGAAAGTAACGACAATACAAGAATCAAAAGATTTGAACTATTTTTCATTTGAAGAACTAATTGGGTCTTTAATGACCTATGAAATAATTAATGTAGCACTTGACGAACATGAGAACTACCTTCGAAAGAACAGGAAGGATTTTGAACTTAGAACGATTGAATACCACTCAAGCATAAGCTCAAGTGATGGTAAACTTGAACTACTTATGAAATTTAAAAAGTTCATAAAATAAAAATTAAAAACAAACAAAATACAATTATTTGCTATGAACACAAGAAGAAGAACACAAATTGGGATGAATCGAGCTCATTCGAAGATGAGAAGAAAATCAACAAAGGCAAGGTGGCAAACTACGCCTTAACGACTTTCGACGATGAGGTAATCAAAATGCCTTTAATTTATTTTGAAATTATATAATACTTTTTATGAGTTATTTTAAATTTAGTTTAGAATTAATTTTCTTGAAAATTACATGTTTAATAATGAAAATGCAAAAATTAAGAATCATGCTTATCAATCTAGTAATTTTAAAAATATTCACGAAAATTGTATGTTTATAATAAACAAAATGATTTGATTAAAAATACCTTATGAAATCATGTTTGATGATATCGTGCCCTAATAAATTTACTTTTCGAAATTATGCATGATGATTCTTGCGATTTATGGATTATCGATTTTTACCATAATGAAAGTAACTTTTTCAATTTTAAAAAGGATACATGTCTTGATTTGGCTTAAATGACAAAGGCATGCTTCTATGAAATAATCTAAGTATCATGCATGATGATTTTATATTTAATTAAGCATGATGATTTGAAGAAATAATGTTTATCTTGATGATTTTCGATTTTGATTGAAACCATGCTTGATGTCTTAATGAAAATGTAATGATTTGAAAACATGCTTAACGAGTTTATATTTCGAACTTATGTATGATAGTCTTTGTGATCTTTTGAAAGTTTTTTTTTATGTTAATGAATGATGCATGGATTTGAAAGAAAAGAACATATATGTATGAAATTAATCAATAAGTTGAAACAAAAGGAGGAAAACATTTTTCTTAACAAGTTGAATGATTTGAAGATAAATGATGAATTTTCTCTTGATTATAATTTGTGATATTTTTATATGAATCATTATCTCGATTTCTCGATACATGAGATTTCTCTATGAATCAAGATCTTATTTTTAAACACCTATGTTTCTTCTCACCAGTTTTCTAAAAAGGAGATATTAATGAATCTATCTATGTCATTTTTATGAATCTCTTGAAAATGATTTTGATTTGACTATTTGAATATGAATGAGCTTTATCTTGATTTTTCGAGATTTATAACTTGAGATTTCTTATGCTTAAATCAAGATTTTATATGCATGAATTGAAATCTATTTCTCCAATGTTTCTTTTTGCTATCTACTATCCAAATGAATCATGATTTTTCATAATTATAATTTTTATGATTCATAATGAATTGAGAGATATTATACATGAATCAAGATCCTTTATGTGTTCTCTTATGACACCTTTTGCTATAGGAATGTCTTTATCATGATCTTGAATTCTTGATACTTGAAATTTTGCTATGAATCAAGATCTTGTTTTTGAACTCCCATATTTCTTTTTGTTATTTACTAAAAGAGAGATGTGCCAAGTTAAATCATGTCATTTAGTATTCATGAGTTAATCCTTCATGATCTTTGATACTTTATCTTTTATGTTATGATTTTTATGTAATTCCTTGTATTCATGAAATGTATATCTCATCACCCAATTAATTGTTCTTGATATTCTTCATGTGATGATATGAATGCATGAAATACTCATGATGAAATCTTGATGAGAAGTTATGATCATGCATGGTAGAATGTAATTTGATGTTTCAATAACATCATGATTTGGAATTTTTATGGTTTGGAATAATGCATACAATACTATGATTTATTTTATGAAATAATGTGAAAGTCAACAATTATCATTTTCTAAAATGATACTCTAGAATGATCATTTATCTTTGTCATGCTTTGAAAAATGTTGTAAAGGGAAAAAGAGATACAAAATTGTATTCTTCCTTTCTTTTTGACAATGATATAGGGGGAGCAAATTTTGCTAGCTTGCTAGCTAGCTTGCATACTTCAAGAAGAAGCAAAAGGCTTGCTCATCTCAAAAGATGTAAAATTTTTTCCAATTTTTATATGTATAAAATTTGCTAGCTTGCATGTTCCAAAATTATGTAAAACTTACTAAGTTTGCTAGCTTGCAAATTGCATGGTGAAAGAATTGCTAGCTTGCACTTCTCAAAAGAGAAGAAAGAATGATGCTATCTTGTGAACTTTGCTAAGTTACTCATTTCAAGTAAATGCAAAAATGATGCTATCTTGTACATTTCATAAACTTGCTAGTTTGAACATCATAAAGAAAAGGAAATATGCCAACTTGCATATCTTTAAATTTGCTAGCTTATAAAACCTGCATATCTAAAACTTGATAGCTTGCACGTTCTAATATGATATAGCACTTCACTTGCTAAATTTTCTAGATTCAAATTGCATGATGATAAAACTTAATATTATGTTTTTGATGCAATGATTTAAACTTGTTTATCTCAAATACTTGATAGTTAGAACTTCTCCTTTTTGTTGATGACAAAGGGGGAGAAGTATGATCATGTTATGCATGATGACGTGTTGCAAATATTCATGATGAAATTTGCAACGACTTGAATTCAGCTTGAATTCAAGGTTCTATCAATATAGCATATTGATAGGGGGAGTTTGTTTAAACTCCGGGAGTTAAGGTTAACTCCGTCATCAATTGGTTGTTATCATAAAAAAGGGGGAGATTGTTGAATCCCATATTTTGATGATGAAACCAATTGATAAGTGTTTATGATTTAATCTGCATTTTGCATGATGCAGAATGCTTCGATCAGGGAGAGACAATTAAAACAGGAAGAATCATGTTGGGCCGGAGGAAAATGTGTAAAAAGATTGGACGTTAGGCCGGAGGATCAGTCAACGTATCAACAGAAGGCTTCGGGCCATGGATTCGGGCATCGAGCTAAGAAGAGCAGATATTGTGCCAAGGATATCAGAATTGCGGAGGTCAACTGGCCGATTAAGCAATAGGCTGCAAGAGAGGACGATGCGCCGAAGAATCAGACAAAGCATCGATGGACCAATGACATGCCGGACAACATGATTCATGCTTAGTAATAATTGTCAAGATCGAAGTGTATTTTTGTGTGTGCAGGATTAACTACGATAGCAAGGCATAAAGTAAAATGAAGTCCCGGAGTCAAGAACGTGATTTCATTGAGAGTTTGAGAGTTTGTCGGAAGTCCGGACATTCGTTGGAAGTTCTGCCGGAACCAACCGAGATGTCCAAGAGCTTCTTAAAGAAGCTCATCGGAACTCACCAAGAAGATCATCGTGAAGTCTAGGAGCTTGCCAGAAGTCTGCCGAAACACTACCGAGAGATCGACGGAAGTTCGTTGGAATGATTGCTAGAAGCTCGCCGGAAGAAATCAGACTTATCTTGCTTAGAATTTGTCTTAGGAATCATAGTTAGCACATAATTAGACTTGAGATTGGGAAGTAATCCCATCAACTCTATTAGGGGCTAACTAGGCTCGAAGATGGACTGGTTTGGGTCGGATTCAAGGCCCAACTAGGGTGTTGAAACCCTGGCTTGCGGTGGCACCGCCTGGGGAGCAGCACCCTAGGATTCCTGGGTGGTGGTACCGCCGGTAGCAATGCTGCCAGTGGTGGTACCGCCCCTATTCGACGGTGGTACCGCCTAGTACCAGATCTATTGAATCTCATATTTTGATAATGAAATCAATCGATAAGTGTTTATGTTTTAATCTGTATTTTGAGTGACACAGGATGCTTTGATCAAGGTGAGATAATTAAAGTAGGAAGAATCATGTAGTGTCAGAAGAAAACATGTTAGAAGATTGGACATCAGATCGGTGGATCAGTCGACATATCGATAAAAGGCTTCAACCCATGGATTCGAGCCTCGGGCCAAGAAGAGCGGATATTGTGGCAAGGATATTGGAGTTGTGGAGTCAACTAGCCGATTGGGCAATAGGCCGCAAGAGAGGATGATGCACCAAAGAATCATACAAAGCATCGAGGGACCAATGACATGCCGGATAACTTGATTAATGCTTACTATTAATTGTCTATATCAAAGTATGTTTTACATGTGTAGGATTAACTACGATAGCAAGGCATGTAGCAAAATGAAGTTCCAGAGTCAAGATTGAGATCACGTTGGGAGTTCGAGAGTTCGTCAGAAGTCTGGACATTCATCGGAAGTTCTGTTGGAACCAGTTGAGAAGTCTCGGAACTTGCCAGAGAAGCTCGTCGGAACTTGCCAAGAAGATAATCGTGAAGTTCAAGAGCTTGCCGGGAGTCCGCCGGAATATTGCCGAGATATCGTCGGAAGTTCGCCGGAAGATCGCCAGAAGAATAGACATAGGGACTTGTTTAGCTTAGCAAATGTTTTAGCATTTCGTAGTTAGCACATAATTGGGCTTGGATTTGGGCCAACCTAATTAGGAGCCAACTAGGCTCATGAAAGAACTATATTGGGCCTAATAAGAGGCCCAATTAGTGCCCCAAGAAGTCTCACCGTCATGACACAGTCTTTGAGACTGTGTTAGGCGGTGGTATCGCCTAGCTCTACCCCCCAGGCAGTGGTACCGCCAGACCTGGGTGGTGGTACCGCCCAGGACAGTGTTAGTGTCAAACAAACACTAGGCTGTGGTACCGCCCGTGCCCGGGAAACCCGGGATGGGAAAGTTTTAGGCTCAAAGTTTGAATCAACTTGAAGCCTATAAATACCTCTCATCCCTGGTTAAAGCACATAAGCACAGAGAGTCTAAAAGCAAAGAAATGCTATTACAATCTCTTTAGAAATTTCCTCCTTCAAGTCTAAGTGTTAGAATTCTGTTTAAGAGAGGAGAGTGAGTGCTTGTAAGGGTTATCTCCTAAACTCAGTAAAAGGAGAAGAGGGGTGTAAAAGGTGGTTGGTCTTCACCTATTAAGGAAGACCATTAGTGGATGCCGGTGGCCTCGATGGAAGAGGAATCGAAGGAGTGGATGTAGGTCACGACGATCGAACCACTATAAATTACCATGTTCTCTGGATTGCATTTCATTTTTGCTATTACCTTACTACAAACTTCCTTAAGTGCTTACTGCCTTCAATTCATTATATACACTTTAAAGTTAAGTTTCCAAAATCAATTTTTTGTTGGAAATGATTTTATCTTAATGATGTTTTTGAAGATGTGATTTTTACCACTGCACTAATTCCCCCCCCCCTTAGTGCCGACCCCCACTCTTGATCCTAACAATTGGTATCAAAGCCTCGTGATTTCTCATTTGGTTTAACACCAAGGAGAAATGGCTCTTTTCGGCTTTCAAGAGAGTCACTCTCTCATTCATCCTATCTTTTTCAATGGGACGGACTACACTTATTAGAAAACTCGAATAGAGTTTTCTTGCTTTCATTAAATCTCGATTTGTGGCATATAGTTGAATCCGGTTTTCAAATATTTTCTCTTCCAATAAACAATTGGAATGATTTGGAGAAGAAGATATTTTCTCTAAATGCAAATGCTATAAATGCTTTGTTTTGGGCCTTAGAGAGAAATGAGTTTAATCGTGTTTCTACTTGCGAAATGGCTTTCGATATTTGGCACACTCTTGAAATCACATATGAAGGAACTACTAAAGTTAAAGATTTAAAAATTAATTTTTTAATGCATGATTTCGAGCTTTTTTGAATAAAGCCGAGCGAAACCATTATTGACATGTACACCTATTTTACGGATGTTATCAATGGCTTAAATGCTCTTGGCAAATATTTTTCGGATTTTGAACTTGTAAACAAGATTTTGCGTTATCTTAATAAGAGTTGGGATTCAAAAATAATGGTTATTCAAGAATCGAAAAACTTGAACTAATTTCCAATCGAAGAACTAATAGGGTCTTTGATAACCTATGAAATGAAGTGCAATGCATATAAAGAACTTGAGAATCACCTTCCAAAGAACAGGAAGGATTTCGAACTTAGAACATTTGAAGACCACTCGAGCATAAGCTTAAGTGATGGTGAACATGAACTACTCACTAAGAAATTTAAAAAGTTCATGAAACAAGAATTAAAGAACAAGAACAAAAAGAATACAACTACTTGCTTTGAACGCAAGAAGAAGAACACAAAGTGGGATGAATCAAGCTCCTCCGAAGATGAGCAGAAAATCAACAAAGGCGAGGTGGCAAACTACACCTTAATGGCTTTCGACGTTGAGGTAATCAAAATGCCTTTAGTTTATTTTAAACTTACAAGATATATTTCATGAGTTATTTTTAATTTAGTTTAGAATTAATTTTCTTGAAAAGTGCATGTTTAATAATGAAAATAAAAAATAGGAATCATGCTTCTTATTCTAGTAATTTTGAAAATAATCATGAAAATTACATGTTTATGATAAACAAAATGATTTCGATTAAAAATACCTAATGAAATCATGTTTGATGATATCATGCCTAATAAATTTATTTTTTGAAATTATGCATGAATATTTTTTAGATTTATGGATTATCGACTTTTTAATGAACGTGGCCTTTTTAGTTTTAAACTATGATGTATGTTTTCATACAAAAAACTTGAGCATATTGATTTGAAATCATGTTTAATGTTTTTATAATTCGAAATTATGCAGGATGAATCTTGCGATTTATGGATTATCGATTTTTATAATAATGAAAGTGCCTTATTGATCTTTGTCATAATAAATCTTGCACTTTCGGTTTTAAAAATGATACATGTTTTGATTTGGCATAAATGAAAAAGGTATGCTTGTATGAAACAAATAAAAAGAGGATAGGTTTCTCTTTAAAAGATTTCTTTATCGAGTTTTCAAAAAGGGAGAGATTAACGAATCTATCTATACTTTTTTATGAATCTCTTGAAAACGATCTTGATTTGATGATGTAAATTTAAATGAGCTTTATCTTGATTTTTTGAAATTTATAACTTTAGATTTCTTATGCATGAATCAAGATCTCCAATGTTTCTTTTCTCCACTTACAAAAAGAGATTTATTGAAATAAATCATGTCTTATGACATTCATAAAAAATTGAGATATTATACATGAATCGAGTTCTCATGAGAATCTATCTACGTTGTCTTCGTTAAGTTTTCTTGAAAATATGTTGATGATTTTGATGATTTAAATTTGAATGAGTTTTATCAAAATCATGATCTTAATTTCTTGGAATTACTTGAGATTTTTTTCAAGATCTCTTCTTTGTACTCCTATAATTTTTTCTTAAAAGAAGATATTTACTATATGAATCATATCTTTTGGTATTTAATTGGTCTTATCCTTCATGACATGGTTTCTTTGTATTTATGGCTAGTATAGCTTGAAATGTTTTGGAATGATGCATGCAACACTATTATTTTTCCCTTAGATAAAGATGCATGCAACACTATGATTTTTCCCTTAGATAAAAATCCATGCAACACTATGATTTTTGAAATAATATGAAAATCAATAATTACCATTTTCTAAAATAATACTCTAGAATGATGATTTGGAATCGTGCATGTAATGATGATTTTATATTTTATATGCATGATGATTTGGTATTATGCATGCAATACTTTAACTTGTGATTTGATGCATGCAATGATGAAATATTTATGATAAAATAATTATTTTAACATTCATGACTTGAATTTTGATATTCATAATTTGAAAATTGATGTAAAGGGTCTTCCCTTGTTTTTGCCAATGACAAAAGGGGAGCAAAACATGCTAGAAAGCAAATAAGCTAGCTTGCACAAGTCAAGAAGATGCAAAACATGCTAACTTGCACTTTGCAACGGAAGCAAAATTGCTGGCTCAAACATTGCAAAGGAAGCAAAAATTTGCTAGATTGCAACTTGCATATTTCAAGAAGCAAGAGATGCTTTCTTGAACATCTCAAAACTGCTAGCTTGTATGTTCTAAAATGTTGTAAAATTTGCTAGCATGTATGTTGTAGAACTTGCTATCTTACTACCTTGCATAACTATGATGATAACAAAATTTCATGATGATAAAACTTGATATTTATTATACAACGAGTTAAACTTATATTCCAAACATATGAATAGTTTGACTTCTCCTTTTTGTTGATGACAAAGGGGGAGAAGTATGTTGATGTCATGCATGATTTGATCATGATATGTTGCTTGGATTTTTGAATCCAAGAGTTTCTATCAATATGGCATATTGATAGGGGGAGTTTGTTTAAACTCTGGGAGTTAAGGTTAACTCCGTCGTTGATTGGTTGTCATCATAAAAAAGGGGGTGATTGTTGAATCTCGGATTTTGATGATGAAACTAATCGATAAGTGTTTATTTTTTAATCTGCATTTTAAGTGACGTAGGATGCTTTGATCAAGATGAGACAATTAAAGCAAGAAGAATCATGTTGTACTGGAGGAAAACATGTCAGAGAATTGGACGTCGGATTGGTGGATCGATCGACGTATTGACAGAAGGCTTCGGGCCATGGATTTGGGCATTGGGCCAAGAAGAGAGAATATTGTGCCAAGGATATCGGAGTTGCAGAGTCAACTGGCCGATTAGGCAATAGGCCGTAAGAGAGGACGATGCGCCAAAGAATCAGGCGAAGCGTTGAGGGACCAATGACATGCCAGACAACTTGATTAACTACGATATCAAAGTATGTTTTACATGTGTAGGATTAACTACAATAGCAAGGCATGTAGCAAAATGATGTCCTAGAGTCAATATCGAGATCACGTTGGGAGTTCGAGAGTTCGTCGGAAGTTCTGTTGGAACCAGCCGAGAAGTCTCGGAGCTTGCCAGAGAAGCTCGTCGGAACTCACCAAGAAGATCATCGTGAAGTCTAGGAGCTTGCCGGGAGTCCGCGGGAACATTGTCGAGAGATCGTCGAAAATTCGTCAGAAGATCGCTAGAAGCTCGCCGGAAGAATAGACATAGGGACTTGTTTAGCATAGCAAAAGACTATGCCATGATGGTGGTACCGCTAGTCTGGGTGGTTGTACTATCCCTGGCACGGTGCCATGCGTTGGTACCGCTAGTCTGGCCGGTGGTACCACCCAGCACTGCCCCCCGAGCAGTGGTACCGCCAGACTTGGGTGGTGGTACCGCCCAGGACAATGTTAGTGTCAAACTGACACTGGGTGGTGGTACCGCCCAATGCAGGTGGTAGTACCGCCCATGCCCCGGGAACCCGAGATAGGAAAGTTTTAAGCTCCAAGTTTGAATCAACTTGAAGCCTATAAATACCCCTCTCATCCCTGGTTAAAGCACACAAGCATAGAGAGTCTAAAAGCAAAGAAATGCTACTGCAACCTCTTTTGAAATTCTCTCCTCCAAGTCTAAGTGTTAGAATTTTGTTTAAGAGAGGAGAGTGAGTGTTTGTAAGGGTTATCTCCTAAACCCGGTAAAAGGAGAAGAGGGGTGTAAAAGGTTGTTGTTCCCCTATTGAAGGAAGACCGTTAGTGGATGCTAGTGGCCTCGACGGAAGAGGAATTGGAGGAGTGGATGTAGGTCATAACGACCGAACCACTATAAACTATCATATTCTTTTGTTTGCATTTCATTCTTGCTATTACCTTACTGCAAACATCCTTAAGTGCTTACTGCCTTCAATTCATTATGTACGCTTTCAAGTTAAGTTTCCGAAATCAGTTTTTTATCAGAAATGGTTTTATCGCAATGATGTTTTTAAAGATGTGATTTTTACCGCTACACTAATTCACCCCCCTCTCTTAGTGCCGACCCTGACTCTTGATCCTAACAAGATCCTACGGTGATAGTACCGCCCAAGAATGGCGATGGTACCACCAATACCTAGGAAACCTGGGATGAGACCTTTTTAGGCTACAAATTTGAATCAACTTGAAGCCTATATATACCCCTCTCATCCCTAGTTAACACACAAGCACAGAGAGTTTTAAAGTGAGAAAACACTATAGAAATTACTTGACAAATCCCTCCTTTAGATCTAACTTTAGAATTCTATTTAGAGAGGAGTGTGTGTGCTTGTAAGGGTTGTCTCCTAAACCCGGTAAAAGGAGAAGAGGGGTATAAAAAGGAGGTCGATCTTTGCCTTTTAAAGAAAGATTGATAGTGGATGCCGATGGCCTCGATGGAAGAGAAATTGGCAAAGTGGATGTAGGTCACGACGACCAAACCACTCTAAAATCTGGTTTGTATTTTACTTTGAGCACTTTACTTTAATTACAAGCCTCCTTCCTATTGCTTTCAAAGTTAAGAATTTCCAAAATCAGTTTTATCATATGAAACAAATTTTTTTAAATCGACATTTTTACTACTGCACTAATTCACTAAGAGGGTGGGGGGTAGGGGTGAATTAGTCCAACAATAAAAACATCGATTCTGAAAAATTCTTTGCAAGTTAAAAATCGATTTCAGAAGATGTTAACTTGAAAGCGTATTCATAAATGTATTAAAAGCAGTAAGCAAGTAAGGAGGTTTGTAGTAAGATAAATTGCATAAAAGAAAAGGCAAACTGGATTTTTATAGTGGTTTGGTCATCGTGATCTACATTCACTCCGCCGATTCCTCTTCCGTTGAGGCCACCGACATCCACTATCGATCTTCCTTTAATAGGAGAAGATCAACCATCTTCTTACACCCCTTTTCTCCTTTTTACAGGTTTAGGAGATAACCTTTACAAGTACTTATTGAATCTCGTATTTTGATGATGAAACCACTTGATATGTGTTTATAATTTAAACTGCATTTTGAGTGATGCAGGTCTACTCGATCAGGATTAGGCAGTTATCGCACGTGGAATTGACGTTGCGCCGGAGGAGATCACATCAGGATATTGGACGACAGAAGGCTTCGGATGTCGGGCATCGGGCCAAGGAGAGCGAAATTGCACTAAAGATATCGGGGTTGTGGAGGTCAACCGTCGATTGGGCAACAAGCTGCAAGAGAGGACGATGCGCTGAAGAATCGGACGAAGCGCTAACCAATAACGTGCCGGGCAACAGAATGTCAATTCGCGTTGTAATAATTGTCTAGATTAGAGTAGAGTTTTGGCTTATGTGTGCAGGATTAACTACGATAATGATGAAGACATAAAGCGAAACAAAGTGTCGGAGTCAAGCGCAAAGGATTTGTTGCGAGTTCGAGAGTTTGACGGAAGTCCGAAGGTTCGTCGGGAATGCTGTCGGAACTAGCCGAGAATGAGTAGGGAGCTTGCCGAAGGGTTTTTCGGAAGCTCGCCAGAAGGTTCGTTGGAAGTTCGCGGAGCTCGCCGAGAAAGATCGGAGCTTGCCGAAGAAGCTCGTTGGAACTCGCCAAGATCAAATCATGAAGTTTAGGAGCTTGCCGGGAGTCCGCAGAATGGTTTCCGAGAGTTTATCGGAAGACCGTCGGAAGTTCATCGGAAGCTCACCAGAAGAAGTCTTGACTTACGAACTTTGTAATAGCTTAGAAAATATCTTTAAATTCGTAGTTAGCACGTTAATTAGGGTTAGGATTAGGTGTTAATCCTATAACCCAAGTAGGGACCAATTGGGCCCGAGTTCGGACTGGTTTGGGCCAAGTTTGGAGCCCAACCAGTGAACTGAATTGGCCTAGGCGGTGGCACCGCCCAGCGCCCGAGAGCTAGGCGGTGGCACTGCCAGCCACTATCAGTGTTAGAAACTGACAGGCGGTGGCATCGCCAGCATCGGGAACCCAAAGAGAATTCAAATTTTGGAGCCCAAATTTGAATCCTCTTGAGGCCTATAAATACCCCTCAAATCTCAGCTGAGATAACAACTTTTTGAGAAGCAATTGATTGAGAGAAAAGTCTTAGAAGAGTCTTTGCTAGTCTTGTTTTCAATTTGCTAGTGTTCACCTCCTTCTTTCTTGCTGAAAATCTGTAAGAGAGTGAACCGCTTGTAAAAGTTGTAAGAGGGATATTTACCCTTCCCTTTCAATAGATTTGCTAGTGGAAGGTGGGAGCCTCATCGAAGATGGGCCTCGCAAGTGGATTTAGGTCATTTGACCTAACCACTGTAAAATCGGCGTGATCTCTGGTTTGCATTTACTTATTGTCATTTATATTACTGCAAACCATTTGCACTTTAATGCTATACTGCTTTGTCTCCGTCTTACTTATCTCTTCAAGTTAAGACGCAATCGAAACGGTTTTAAACGAAAACGTTGCTTTTATTGTACGAAGTTTCCGAAATGTGTTTAAATCGTGAAAAGTTTATCGCACTTCACCGCTGCACTAATTCACCCCCCCCCCTCTTAGTGCCGCTCCGATCCTAACAATTAGTATTAGAGCCACGTTTTTCTACTTTGGTTTAACACCCAAATAGAAATGGCTCTTTATGGCTTTCAAGAGGGTCACTCTCTCATTCGTCCTCCCTTTTTCAATGGGACGGACTACACTTGTTGGAAAACTCAAATGAGAGTTTTCTTACTCTCTTTGGATTTGAATTTATGGCACATAGTCGAAAATGGATTTGAAATGTCTTCTGTCCCAATGAACCATTGGAATGATTTGGAGAAGAAGATGTTTTCTCTAAATGCAAAGGCTATGAATGCCTTATATTGTGCACTTGACAAAAATGAATTTAATTGCGTTTCGATGTGTGACTCGACTTTCGATATTTGGAGAACTCTAGAGGTCACTCATGAAGGCACTAGCCGAGTGAAAGAGTCCAAAATCAATATTCTTGTGCATTCTTACGAACTTTTCCGGATGAAACCAAGTGAGTCCATCGGAGACATGTACACCCGTTTCACGGATGTCATCAATGGACTCAAAGCTCTTGGTAAAAGTTTTTCTAATTTTGAACTAGTCACTAAAATCTTAAGATCCCTTCCAAAAAGTTGGGATCCAAAAGTTACGGCCATTCAAGAGGCTAAGGACCTTAAAACATTCCCTCTCGAAGAATTTATTGGGGCTCTAATGACCTACGAAATAAACAATGTGACAAAAAGGAAACTCGAGAATAACCTTCCAAAGGACAGGAAGGATTTTGGACATAGAACACATGAAGACCACTCGAGCATAAGCTCAAGTGATGATGAACTTAAACTACAAATGAAACAAAAATTAAAAAGAAAAACGAATGGAACTACTTACTTTGAACGCAAGAAGAATAAAAATTGGGATGAATTGAGCTCTTCCGAAGACGAGGAGAAAATCAAGAAAGGCGAGGTGGCAAACTATGCCTCAACAACTTTCAACAATGAGGTAATCGAAATCCCCCTAATTTATTTCGAAATTACATAATACTTTTCATGAGTTATTTTTAATTTAGTTTAGGATTAATTTTCTTAAAAATTACATGAAAATAAAAAATTAGAAATCATGCTTATCATTCTAGTAATTTTGAAAATAATCATGAAAATTGTATGTTTATGATAAACAAAATGATTTTGATTAAAAATACCTTATGAAATATGATATCATGCCTAATAAATTTATTTTTTGAGGCTATGCATGATGATGAGTTTTGGGTAATTTATAGTTTATTAATTATTAATGATTTCCATAATGATCTTTTACGATTTATGAATTATCGATTTATACCATGATGAAAGTTGCTTTCGAAAATGAGGCATGACTTTTGTATGCAAACTAAGCATGAAAAAATAGATTCACCTAAAAAGAAAATTATATGACTACAACAAATAACAAATGATTTTGATTAAAAATACTTTATACTCAATGAAACCATCATTGATGAATATGCTTTATGTTTAATAGTTTCTTTGGCTTATATGCTCTATCATTATAAATATTTTAAAAATAAATGAAATCATGTTTGATTTGAAGTAATGCTTAATGATGATGCTTAATAATGTATTTTTTGATTTGACATAAAAGTGGCTTTAAAAAATGATGTATGTTTTGATTTGACATAAATGAAATAGGCATGCTTATAGGAAATAGTGAAGTGTCATGCTTGACAATTGTATACTTAACGATGCATAAAGTTGTAATGAAAATATTAATATTTTAATACTATGATTTGATGATTTTACGCATGACATTGTAAAGTTATATATAATGATGCATAATGATGAAATTGTGTAATAAAAATATTAAACATTTTGAAACCATGTTTTAGTGTCATATATATTGATCATGCTTAATAAATTTTGAAATTATGCATGATGAATCTTACGATTTATGGATTATTGATTTTTATCATAATGAAAGTACCTTATTGATCTTTGTTGTAATAAATCTTACTCTTTTGGTTTTAAACATGATACATGTTTTTATTAGGCATAAATGAAACAAAATCATATGTTTTGAAACAATCGAAAAGAGGAAAACATTCTTGAAAATTATTTTGCTCAATCTTATTGATTTTGATGAATCCATTTGTATCATCTTTGTGAATCTCTTGGATTTTGTTAATGATTTTGATGATTTAAATTTGAATAAATTTTTATCGAAATCACGATCTTGATCTCTTGAAATTTATAATATGAAATTCTTTATGAATCAACATTGTTTTCTATTTAAAAGGAGATTTGTCGAAATGTTTCATAGTCTTTTAGTATTCATGATCTTGATAATTATGTTTTGAAACTTTATGTAAACCAAGAATGTTCATCATGATTTGAATATTTAAAGATGAGAATTTTCTAGATGAATCATGATTTTGATGATTGAATATTTGATGTGCATGAATTGAGATCTTGCTCTCCTACTATTCTTTTTGCTATTCACCAAAAGGAAGACTAATTCTAATAAACCATGATATGTTATATGAATTTTATTGTATTCATGAAGTAATATCTCATCATTAATTTTTGTTTATATTTCTTCATGTGATGATATGAATGTATGAAACACTTATGATATGATTTATTTTATATACAATTCCATGTTTTCGTGAAATATTTATCTCATCACCCAATTAATTCCTCTTGATACTCCTAATGTGACGAAGTAAAATTATGCATGAAATACAAATGGGGAGAAGTTTTGATCATGCATGGTTGGATATAATTTGACAAATTGATACCATCATGATATGAAACATTTATGATTCGCAATGATGTATGCAATACTTGTGCTTTCTAATTATGATGTGATGTATTATATATGTTGTAAATCAAGATTTAAAATACTATGAGTTATTGCTAAAATGATGTATTATAAATATTGATTTAATGTTTTGTATCATGAATACTCTAAATGATGAATGTTTGGTATCATGATCAAAATGTTGACAAATAGTTAAAAATTTTAGTATCATGTATGATATCCTCATAATGTTGATTGATTTATTCAATATCGTGTATGAATGAAATATAAGGTTTTTCAAATAGTACATATTTTAAATTGAAAATATAATGATGCACAAATAATATTGATACTTACCTTTGTCATAATTGATGTAAAGAGTCTTCCCTTCTTTTTGACAATGACTAAGGGGGAGATAGCCAGTTTGCATAATTAAAAAAGAAAGCAAAAATTGCACTTCTCAAAAGAAAAGAAATTGCTATCTTGAATATCACCGAGAATTGCTAGCTTGAAACATCAAGAAAATATAAAAATGTGCTATCGTGCTTATCTCAAGAAAAGCAAATAAGCCAACTTGCATATATTTGAATTTGCTAGCTTATAAAACTTGCATATTTCAAAAAGCAAGAGTTGCTTTCTTGAACATCTCTAAATTGCTAGCTTGCAAGTTCTAAAATGTTGTAAAATTACCAGATTGCATGATGATAGAAATTTAACATTATGTTTTTCATGCAATGAGTTGAACCCATATAACAAACACTTGATTGTGGTACTTCTCCTTTTTGTTGATGACAAAGGGGGAGAAGTATGTTGATGACATGACATGTGATGCATAAGTTTTATGCATATGTTTATGATGATGTGTTGCAAGTATTCATGATGAATATTGCAATGACTTGAATTCTGTTTGAATTCAAGGTTCTATCAATATGGCATATTGATAGGGGGAGTTTTTTAAACTTCGGGAGTTAAGGTTAACTCCGTCATCAAGTGGTTGTCATCATCAAAAAGGGGGAGATTGTTGAATCTCATATTTTGATGATGAAACCACTTGATATGTGTTTATAATTTAAACTGCATTTTGAGTGATGCAGGTCTACTCGATCAGGATTAGACAGTTAACGCAAGAGGAATTGACGTTACGCCGGAGGAGATCACGTCAGGATATTGGATGGCAGAAGGCTTCGGACATCGGGCATCGGGCCAAGGAGAGCGAAATTGCACCAAGGATATCGGGGTTGCGGAGGTCAACCGTCGATTGGGCAATAAGCCGCAAGAGAGAACAATGCGCTGAAGAATCGGACGAAGCGCTAACCAATAACGTGCCGGGCAACAGAATGTTAATTCGCGTTGTAATAATTGTTTAGATCGGAGTAGAGTTTTGGCTTATATGTGCAGGATTAACTACGATAATGATGAAGAAATAAAGCGAAACAAAGTGTCGGAGTCAAGAACAAAGGATTTGTTGCGAGTTCGAGAGTTCGACAGAAGTCCGAAAGTTCGTCGGGAATGCTGTCGGAACTAGCCGAGAATGAGTAGGGAGCTTGCCGAAGGGTTTTTCGGAAGCTCGCCAGAAGGTTTGTTGGAAGTTCGCGGAGCTCGTCGAGAAAGATCGGAGCTTGCCGAAGAAGCTCGTTGGAACTCGCCAAGATCAAATCATAAAGTCTAGGAGCTTGCCGGGAGTCCACGGAAGTTCATCGGAAGCTCGTCAGAAGAAGTCTTGACTTACAAACTTTGTAATAGCTTAGAAAATATCTTTAAATTCGTAGTTAGCACGTTAATTAGGGTTAGGATTAGGTGTTAATCCGATAACCCAAGTAGGGACCAATTGGGCCCGAGTTCGGACTGGTTTGGGCCAAGTTTGGAGCCCAACCAGTGAGCTGAATTGGCCTAGGCGGTGGCACCGCCTAGACTGGGCGGTGGCACCGCCAGCCACTGTCAGTGTCAGAAACTGACAGGCGTTGGCACAGCCAGCATCGGGAACCCAAAGAGAATTCAAATTTTGGAGCCCAAATTTGAATCCTCTTGAGGCCTATAAATACCCCTCAAATCTCAGCTGAGATGACAACTTTTTGAGAATTAATTGATTGAGAGAAAAGTCTTAGAAGAGTCTTTGCTAGTCTTGTTTTCAATTTGCTAGTGTTCACCTCCTTCTTTCTTGCTGAAAATCTGTAAGAGAGTGAACCGCTTGTAAAAGTTGTAAGAGGGGTATTTACCCTTCCCTTTCAAGAGATTTGCTAGTGGAAGGTGGGAGCCGTATCGAAGAGGGGACTCGCAAGTGGATGTAGGTCATTTGACCGAACCACTGTAAAATCAGCGTGATCTCTGGTTTGCATTTACTTATTGTCATTTATATTACTGCAAACCATTTGCACTTTAATGCTATACTGCTTTGTCTCCGTCTTACTTATCTCTTCAAGTTAAAACGCAATCGAAACGGTTTTAAACGAAAACGTTGCTTTTATCGTACGAAGTTTCCGAAAAGTGTTTAAATCGTGAAAATTTTATCGCACTTCACCGCTGTACTAATTCACCCCCCCCCTCTTAGTGCCGCTCCGATCCTAACAGTACTCACTCCTCTCTCAAACTATTCTAATACTTAGACTAGAAGAGGAGGATTCTCACAAGAGATTACAACAACGTTTTTCCCTTTTTAAATTCTTTGTGCTTGTGTAGTTTAACCAAGGATGAGAGGGGTATTTATAGGCCTCAAGATGATTCAAACTTGGAGCATAAAAATATCTCATCCTGAGTTTCCTAGGTACGGGAGGTACCACCGCTTGTGTTGGGTGGTACGATCGCTAGTGTCAATATGACAGTAGGTGGTACCATCGCCTGACAGGGGCGGTACCATCACTGGCAATATTTATTGTCAATGGTAACACCACCTAGAATTCCTAGGGTGCTATTTCCCAGGCGGTGCCACCGCCGGCCAGGCTTTTAACATCCCAGTTGGCTCTTGAATCTATCCCAAACCAGCCCAACTTCGGGCCCAATTGGCCCCTAACAAAGTTGATGGGATTATCTCCCAATCCCAACTCCAATTATGTGCTAACTACGATTCCTAAGATATATTCTAAGCAAAGTAAGTCTGATTTCTTCCGGAGAGCTTCTGGCGATCTTCCGGCGAACTTCCGACGATCTCTCGGCAATGTTTCGGTGAACTCCCAGTAAGCTCCTAGACTTCATGACGATCTTCTTGGCAAGTTCCGATGAGCTTCTTTAGCAAGCTCCTGGACTTCTTGGTCAATTCAGGCAGAACTTCCAATGAACATCCGGACTTCCGACGAACTCTCGAACTCTCAACAAAATCGCATTATTGACTCCGGGACTTTATTTTGCTTTATGCCTTACTATCGTAGTTAATCCTGCACATATAAAACACACTTCGATTTAGACAATTATTACTAAGGCATTTTTAATCAAAATCCTCTTAGTTTATTTCGAAATTACATGATGCTTTTCATGAGTTATTTTTAATTTAGTTTAGAAAAATTATTTTCTTGAAAATTACATGTTTAATAATATAATAAAAATGCAAAAAAAAAATTGGGGATCATGCTTTTCTTTTACTAGCTAATTTTGAAAATGATAATCAAAATTACATGTTCTATGATAAAGGAACAAAATGTTCAAATTAAATGCTTTATGTTTAATGAAATCATATTTGATAAATTAATGATTTAATGATGATTTAAATTAACAAGTTTATATTTTGAAATTATGCATGATGATTCTTGTAATTTATGGCTTTTCGATCTTTGTATCGTAATGAAAATTGTTTTTTCAGTTTTAAAAATGATGCATGTTTTGATTTGGCATAAATGAAAAGGCATGCTTATATGAAATAATGTAAGTATTATGCTTGATGATTTTATATTTAAATTATGCATGATGATTTGAAGCAATGATGATTTTTGGATAATTTATGGTTTATTGATCTTGATGATTTCAATGATGAGATTTACTCTTTTGATTTTAAACTATGATGTATGATTTTCATACGAAAACTTGAGCATACTTATATGAAATCAGTCACTTAAATTGAAACAACTAAAATGAGAAAAATATTTTTTTTTAATTTTATTTTCTATCTTATTGATTTTGATGAATCTATTTGTATCATTTTTATGAATCTCTTAAAAGTGACTTTATTGATTTAACAAGTTGACTGATTTGAAGATAAATGATGATTTTTCTCTTAATTATAACTTTTGATATTTTTTTTTGAATCATCATCTTGATTTCTCGATAATTGATATTTGAATTTTTTTCTATGAATCAAGATCTTGTTTTTGAAACTCCCATGTTTCTTTTTGTTATTTACTAAAAGGGATATTTGTCAAGATAAATCATGTCATTTAGTATTCATGACTTAATCCTTTATGATATGATTTTTATAATTCCTTGTATTCATGAAGTATATCTCATCACCAAAATTCTCTTGATATTCTTCATGTGATAATGTGAAATTATGCAAGAAATACTCATGATATTATGTTAATGCATACAAATGAGAATTTATGATAATGCATAGTAGGATTTTTGATATTTTGATACCATCATGATTTGAATTATTTATGATTTGGAATGATGCATGCCATACTATAATTTGTTGCCAAAATGATGTATCATGAATGCTTAAGTATCATGTATGATATGCCCATAGCGATGATTTATTTTTAGTATCACGCATGAAGTAAGGATGAAATGTAAGGTTTTGAAATTGTGTATGTTTTAATTTGAAACTATAATGATGCATAAATATATTGAAATAAGATTGATACTTTACCTTTGTGATGATTTGAAAATTATTGTAAAGGGAAAAAGAATTACAAAATTATTATTTTTCCTTCTTTTTGACAATGACAAAGGGGGAGAAAGTGTTAGGATCAAGAGCAGCACTAAGAGGGGGGGGTGAATTAGTGCAGTGGTAAAAATTTTGTCGGTTTGAAAAACCTTCGTACGATAAAATCTGATTTCAACGGAAACCATTTTGGAAAGATCTTTAAATTGAAAGCATACGAAAGTGTAGTTGATGTAAAGCAAGGAAGGTAGTTTGCAGTTAAGATAAATAGCCAAACAGAAATGCAAACCGATTTATAGTGGTTCAGTCGTTGTGACATACATCCACTCCTCCGATTCCGCTTCCGTCGAGGCCACCGGCATCCACTATCGATCTTCCTTTAATAGGTAAAGATCAACCTCCTTCTTACACCCCTCTTCTCCTTTTACCGTGTTTAGGAGATAACCCTTACAAGCACTCACTCATCTCTCAAACTATTCTAACACTTAGACTAGAAGAGGAGGATTCTCACAAGAGATTACAACAATGTTTTACCCTCTTTAAATTCTTTGTGCTTGTGTATGGTAACTAGCGATGAGAGAGATATTTATAGGCTTCAAGTTGATTCAAACGTGGAGCCTAAAAACATCTCATCTGGGTTTCCTGCATCCGGGCGATATCATCGCTAGTGTCAATCTGATACTGATATTGCATTGGGCGATACCACCGCCCGGGAGGCTGTGCTGGGCGGTATCACCACCCAGACTAGCGGTACCACTGCTTGTAGCCTCTTGGAGGCTGTGTTTGGGCGGTACCACCACCTGACACAGTCTCAGAGATTGTGCCACGACGATGTCATCTCTTGAGGCACTGTTTGGGCCTTTTCATTGGGCCCAACACAGTTTTTACATGGGCCCAACTGGCCCCTATTTGGGTTAGCCCAAATCCAATCCTAATTATGTGCTAACTATGAAATCTAAGGTATACTTAATCTAAACAAGTCCGTAAGTCTAGTTTCTTCCAGTGAGCTTCTGGCGATTTTCCAGCGAACTTCCGACGATCTCTCGGCAATGTTCTAGCGGACTCCTGGCAAGCTCTTGGACTTCACGATGATCTTCTTGGCGAGTTTCGACAAGCTTCTCTGGCAAGCTCGGAGACTTCTTGGCTAGTTCCTGTAGAACTTTTGACAAACATCTGGACTTCCGATGAACTCTCGAACTCCCAACGAAATCACGTTCTTGACTCCGAGATTTCATTTTACTTTATGCCTAGCTATCATAGTTAATCCTGCACATGTAAAAACACACTTCGATCTTGAAAATTAATACTAAGCATGAATCATGTTGTTCGGCATGTCATTAGTCCATCGACGCTTCGTTCGATTCTTCGGTGCATCGTCTTCTCTTTCGGCCTATTGGCCAATCGGCCAGTTGACTCCGCAACTCTAATATCCTTGGCGCAATATCCACTCTTCTTTGCCTAATGCCCGAATCCATGCCTCAAAGCCTTCTGTCGATATGTCGACCGATCCTCTGACCCGACATCCAATCTTCTGACATGTTCCACCGGCCCAACATGATTCTTCCTGTTTAATTGTCTCATCCTGATCGAAGCATCTTGCGTCACTCAAAATGTAGATTAAATCATAAACACTTATCAATTGGTTTTATCATTAAGATATGAGATTCAACAATCTCCCCCTTTTTTATGATGACAATCAATTAATGATGAAGTTAACCTTAACTCCCGAAGTTTAAACAAATCCCGCAATCAATATGTCATATTGGTAGAACCTTAAATTCAAGCTAAATTCAGGTCATTGCAAATTTCATCATGAATATTTGCAACACATCATCATGCATAACATGATCATATTCTTCCCCTTTGTCATCAACAAAAAGGAGAAGTGCAACTTTCAAGTATTTAAAATATAAGTTCATATCATTGCATAATAAACATAATCTTCAGTTTTATCATCATGCAAGCTTGCAATAATTTTACAACATTTTAAAACATGCAAGCTAGCAATTTTGAGATGTTCAAGAAAGCAACTCTTGCTTCTTGAAATATACAAGTTTGTAAATTTTGCTAGATGTGTAAGTTAGCATGCTTTGCTTCTTGAGATAAGCAAAATAGCACATCTTTCTGTTAGGATCATGAACGACACTAAGAGGGTGGGGGGGTGAATTAGTGCAGCGAAAAATTCTTTGATTTTCATATAAAATATTTCGTACATTCGATGAAAATTGAATCGGAAGGATAACAACTTGAAACGTATAAGAGCGTAAGCAAGATGTGGAGGAGAAGTAGTTTGCTATGAAATGATTTGCAGTTAAAGTAAATTGTACTAATGAAATGCAAACCAGAATTTTAGAGTGGTTCGGTCAACGTGACCTATATCTACTTTCGGATTCCCCCTTTGACGAGGTCTCCGGCGTCCACTAAAGGCCTTCCTTCAATAGGTAAAGAACGAATACCTCTTTACAACACTTTCTCCTTTTCCAAGGTATATGACTCGTACAAGTCTCACTCCTCTTTCTTGGATGGTTACAAGACTAAGAAATGAAGGAGGAGAACTCTAACTTTTACAACACTTTAAGACTCAAGAATTCAAGATTAAGCCAATAATTTTCATGTCCTTTCATGGAGGAAAGGGTGGGGTTTTTATAGGCCCCAATAGCTTAAAAAATGGAGCCAAAAAGCGTCTAATCCTGGATTCCAAGGTCCTGGCAGTACCACTGCCATTATTGAGCGGTACTACCACTTGACACCTAACATTGAGTGATACTACCACTCAGTCTGGGTGGTACCACCACCTAACAGAGCTCGGATACCGAGCTCTGGTAGTACCACCACCTAATAGGGGCAGTACCACCACCCAGAATTCCTGGGAGATTGAATCTCCCAAGCGGTGCCATTGTCGGCCAAGAATTTAGGGTCCTGGTTAGGCCTTGAATCCGGCCCAAACCAGCCTAACTTAGGGCCCAATTGGCCCCAAATTAAGTTAGTGGGATTATCTCCCAATCCTAACTTAATTTATGCTCTAACTATGATAATTAAGACATGATTATTGCACTTCATGTTCCGGTGCATCAATTGCTCTTCCGGCGAGCTTCCGACGAACTCTCAGCAATGCTCCAGCGGACTCCCGACAAGCCCCTAGACTTTGCGACGATCTTCTTGGCGAGTTTTGATGAGCTTTTATGGCAAGCTCCTGGACTTCTCGGTTGGTTCCCGCAGAACTTCTGACGAATGTTAGGACTTTCGTCGAACTCTCGAACTCCCAATGAGATCTGATCTTGACTCCGGCATAACACCTGCTTTATGTCTTATTACCATCGTAGTTAATTCGGTACACTATTCTCAATATATAGATTAGATCAAATAAATTACAATTGACTTCATCATCAAAATCCGAGATTCAACAATCTCCCCTTTTTTTATGATGATAATCAATTGATGACATAGTTAACCTTAACTCCCCCTATCTATATGTCATACTTAAGAAAAGACATTCCTGAATTCAAGGCATTTAAATTCAAGAGACATATTGATAAGTTAAGTTCATTTAAACTTATCAATACTCACATCATGATTCATATCATGATCTAACATTCTTAAAATGATGTCAAGGCATGACATCCATTTTCATGTTTTGATATTTCAAATATGAAAGGTGACAAATATAGTAATGCATCATTCTATGGCAAGATATCAATTGTAAAATTACAAATTAAGCTCTAGATATCTTATCATAATGAAGAAAATTTATCAAGCAAACATTTCAAGTATATATGATGAAATATATTGCATATATTTGTCATCAATTTATCACATTTTGGTATTATTTCTCCCCCTTTGTCATCAACAAAAAAGAGAACAATTTCAACAATACAAGTGTGGTAAAATTCATGCCATATTTCAATTTGTAAAAATTTGTACCAATTTTATTTCAAGCATTCATGACATGGTATCATTCAAAAGTTCTCATATTAAAAGTTATAAATATTTAAAGAGATGGCTTCCATCAACTTCTCCCCTTTTTATTTTTAACAAAACTTTGTATGATGAAGGAAAGAAACAAAATCGATTAAGGACCAACTTTGTGAAATGATTTGAATCAAGTAAAAAACATGCTTCAATTTTCACAAGGATTAAGATATTCATGTGAAATCAAATTCTCACTTTTGCAAGTGTTCATCTCATACAAAAAAAATCATAAAAATTCTTCCTTCATTAAGAACGAATTCATGTGAAAGAATCATCATATGAAGGATAAAAAAATTCCATGAATGATCACATCAAATCCATTTCTCATTAAAAATTTATAAGAGTGAAATTCATGAGAGATGCATTTGTCAATTGATTCCCATGTATCAAAAATCATTAAGTGATGGAGCAAGGATATGGAATAAACTTGATATGACATAAACTCATGAAATCTCTATTAATAAAGATAGTCCGAAAAAGAAATATAACAACTCATGCATTTGGATAAATTAACATTCCTAACTCCGTAAATGATCATCAAATAATACATCAAGTCATAGATACCAACAAGTAATTTGTGTTAAATGTATCAAGGAAAGTATGTGTTAAATGTGTCAAGGAATTTATCCATTCAAAAGATATATCAAATCTAATTCTTAGAGTGATATATTCATTAAAGTAAGCTCAGAATTTACCCATCAAGGTAGTTAGCGCAGAATTTTACTATCAAAGTAAGTAGCATTTTAGGCATCAAAGCACAGTATTACGATCATCAAAGTAAGTAGCATTTTAAGTTTACAACATTAAGGTAAACAACATATGATTACAACATAATAAAGAGGAATTGTGTCCACTTCTCTCCAAATACATACACAACTTATTCAAGTGGTGGAAAGTTAAAATGTCTAAACAAAGTATTAAACTATTGATGAATATGCTATAACTCAGTTAAGATTTGATCTTGGCGTTGTTCAAGAGCAAGGGAGGTGCTTGCTCTACTAGAGGCGATTCCTCAAATGGACCAGTTGGAGAAGATTGATTACCCCCAAATATTGATGTTTCGGGTCCTAGTTCCGATTGGAGGGGATCAATCCTTCTAGGCCTTTTAATTCATATACCATTTCTGAATGTACATCTCATCCGTCGAAGTAGATTTTTATTTATTATACTAAATCTGTCTAGTTTTATAATTTCTTCGTCGGGTGGAATGACAATATCATAAGCATAGACTAGTCTTATTATTAAGCCACTATATGGAAGCATCATATCCTTTTTTGATAGTTCAAACATGTTTTATTGGATTAGGTAACCAAAATAATTGTTATGTCCCTTCATAATCCAATACATAGTACCTAGTTCCATTTGGCTTACTTCATCATGATGATATTGCTTTGGGAGAATGATACTTATTAAGATGTGATGAAGTGTTTTGGTGCTTAAAGGTAGTAAATGTTCACAGCTTTTTGGAAGTATCGTTAAGTTAGGATTGCCAAAAATTGTTCCTAAGGCATCAACATAAGTGGTCCCAACTGTTTCATCATCCCATTATCCTCTAAAATAACACCCTCTTTCTTTTATCGGGATTCCTATGATGTCACAAATTAATCTATCCGTAATGGATATATGATGTCCTAATAGATAGGCAGATACATTTTCTTCTCCATCTACATGTAAATTGTTGTAAAATAGCCTAACAAGTCTAGGGTAGATAGGTTCACTTATTTGAAGAATTGGGAGAATGTCTAGATTTGTAAACCATTGAATAGGTTCCAAATCACTTAATTCGTCTAAATCAACATATTTTCGCTTATGAACATATCTAGATCTTAGAGCATGTTGATTAGAATCGAAAAGTAGGGAGTCATAATTTTCTTCTAATCTCCTCTTCCTTCTGTCCCTAGAGGATCTTCTAAAACCCATAAAGATTGCTATTATGAAGATAGATAATGAGTAAGAGTTGAAAATATAAAAGAGAAATCAATACCATTTAGAGAATACCTTAGTTGTGATCTTCAAGAGGATGTAGGAGATTGATCCTTGATCTAGTAGGAAATAGGGATTTTTTTTTTTTTTGGGCAGTTAGAGGGAGAGAATGGTGTTCAAAGGGGGTTTGGAGCTATTTGGGGGAGTGGAGAATGAGTTGGGGTCGGTTCTACCGTCGGCCCTAGCTTGGATTTATAAAGGGGCAGGTTGCGGGCGGTGGCACCACTGGCTGGGCGGTGCTACCGCCTACAACACTTGTTTGCTAGCGGTGCTACCGTCAGCTGGGTGATTCTACTACCTACAACAAGTTCCAACTAGATGGTGTTACTATCAGTTGAGGCGGTGCCACCGCCTACAAGCAGTGAGCACTGCTCACAAAATTTACTCATTCACGTTTATATCAAAATGTAACATAAGGGGAGTGGATTCATGTCAACATACAAATGCATACCGCATGTGCACAATTCATATTAACGTAATGATTCATCACAACTATTCATATCTAAACCTCTTAAAGGTTTAGTACTAAACTAAAATCTTTCGAATTATAAGAATTAAAATGAAAACAGAGATTATGATTTCTGTTGCTTTATGCAGCCAAAGTTGACCGCCTTATGTTATATGATATGCTTGATAGCCTTATGTTATATGATATGCTTGATATGATGGTGTGAAATCATATCTGAGTATATTTATATAAATTGCAACGTGTGATCAGCATCATAAAACATAATCACACCATCATAGATTTGACAGAAACGTTGACTGCCTAGATTTAAATAATCAAATGAATTTATTGCAATATTCATTTCTGTGTGCATTATTTGAGTTATGTATGGACCATAATCTACTCAGATATGATTATATAATCTTATAAATGGGGGATGTTATTTGATTATATAATCGTTTGAGATTATATAATGCACTATAGTCAATTGACTAGCTATTTGATTATAGGCAATTGACTAGCTATTTATTTCTGTGTTCATTTCTGATATATGATGGAACCACAATAGTCTATTTAAGGCATCCCCATCCCATAGGCTAGTCATCCCATCCCATGAATCAATAGGCTATTGTCATTGCAAAACGACTATGGGTCCATATGCAAACGACTATGGGACCATCCATTTCTGATATAAAATGGAACCACTATTGTCTATTTAAGGCAATAGTCTATTGTTGTACACAGAAATGACCATCCATAGTCATTTAAGGCAATTTAGTCTATTGTTGCACTATAGTCATCCAACTTTAGATTCATTTCTGTATTCATTTCTGATATATAATCTCAATTGCCTATAGTCTATTTTTTAAAATGAGTTGCAATCAGACAAACGATTATATAATCAAATGAATATTCATTTCTGATATATAATCGTATAAATGGAGGATGGATCAAATAACATCCCCCATTTCTGTGTGCATTATATTTGTTCTATAAATCCATAAGGCAGTCCCTTTTACACAGAAAGATATATTGCAATCAAATGAAATTATACACAATCTCAAATGTGTATGCTATTGGCACTAGATTTGTTCTATATAAATCTAGATGGATTTATAGGACCATTGCTCTAGATAATCTAGGCTTTGATTTCGAATGTGTCCTTCAGATAAGGGTTGCAATCTAGATTACAAACTAAGGTTAGATAAAGATCTCAGCTTAGAACAAAACATTTCTTTATACAAAGTCATAAATTTTAGTACTAAACTCTGATTTAGGTAAAGCCTAATCTATTTGAAAGTAGACTCAAAGACCTTTATTTTAATACCTAGATTGAATGATTTGGATTTTAAATACCTATTAAACTTCTATTTCAATTAACCCTATAGATTCGGTAAAACATGTATAGTAATTTCTGACCTCTTGTTGCTTAACTACTTATAACATTCTGTTGGAAACTCAGATTCATGTAACGTATAATTTATTAGAAACTAGACTCATAAAGCTTTATGTACATATCTGATTTGAATGATTTAGAGTACAATTACCTATTGAATCATCTATTCAAATTAACTCTGTGAATTATATAAAATAGAGATAATGTTCTCTAACCTTTGGTTACTAAATTGTTTATAACGCCTTGCTGAAAACTCAAATTCATATGAAACTTAAGTTATCAGAAACTAAATTGATGCAGCTATCAAATGATACCTATTTTGTGTAAATTAGAGCATAATTGATTATCCAAAAATTTATGCAATGTGTCTCTCAAATTCTGTCATAATTAAGCTTTGATCGATTTCACCTATTTTTTGTTTTGTATCTTTGGAAATTAATTTCAGCTAAAATCTTTACTGTTAGGATCAAGAGCGGCACTAAGAGGGGGGATGAATTAGTGCAGCATAAAACTTTACTAATTCAAAAAAAAACTTATTTCGATTAACACCCATTCGATGAGAATGGTTTCATTCAATCCATTTCAGAAAGAATTTGAACTTGAAAGCTTTCGTGAATAGTGCAAGAGAAGATTAAGGTGATTTATAGTAATGTAAATTGCACAAATAAAAAGCGCCAGTTTCGTAAAGTCTTCGTATGATTTAAGTTGATCTCGGAAGGTGTTTATTTGAAAGCGTATATAAACGTAGTTAAAGCATAGTAAGGATGAGAGGCAGTTTGCTATAAAAGAAAGGTTCTCAAAATAAATGCAAACCGAGTTTTAAAGTGGTTCGGTCAATTTAACCTACATCCACTATCGGATTGCTCCTCTGACGAGATCATCGGCGTCCACCAAAGGCCTTCCTTCAATAGGTGAAGACCAACTACCTCTTTATAGTGCTTATCCTTTTCACAGGTTTAGGAGAGAACCCTTACAAGTCTCACTCCTCTCTTGAATGATCTCAAAACGTAGAAAGGGAGGAGGACTCTAGCACTTGTTTACAACACTTTTACATCCCAACAACTCAAGATTATCTCAATGTTTTTTGTATCCTTTCATACTAAAAAGGGCGGGGTTTTTATAGGCTCTAATGGATTCAAAATTGGAGCTTAAAAGTGTCCCATCCCTGGATTTCGGGGTACTGGCGGTACCAACGCCCATACTAGATGGTACTACTGCCCATACTGGCACTGGGTGGTACCACCACCTAGACCACCTGGGAGACCGAGTCTCCCAGGCGGTGCCACCACCGGCTAGGCTTTCAAGTGCTGAATGGGCTGCTCAATCCGGCCCATTTCAGCCCTGATAAGGGCCCACTTGGCCCCTAATTAAGTTAGTGGGATTACCCCTAAATCCTAACTTAATTTATGCTTTAACTATGATAATTAAGATAATTTATAGTGTATCTTATTCCAGTGCGTCAATTGCTCTTCCAGCGAGCTTTCGATGTACTTCTGGCGAACATCCGACGAACACTCGGCAATGTTCCGGCGGACTCCCGGTAAGCTCCTATAATTTCCGATGATTTTCTTGGGGAGTTCCAACAAGCTTCTATGGCAAGGTCTTGGACTTCTCGGTTGGTTCCTGCAGAACTTCCGACAAACATCCAGACTTCCGTCGAACATCCGGACTTCCATCAAACTCTCGAACTCCCAATGAGATATCGATCTTGACTCTGGCACAACACTTGCTTTATGTCTTACTACCATCGTAATTAATCTTACACATTTTTCTCAACATATAGAGTAGATCAAACAAATTATAATTGACTTTATCATCAAAATCCGAGATTCAGTAATCTCCCTCTTTTTGATGATGATAATAAATTGATGACGGTGTTAACTTTAAGCCTTATCTATATGCTATATTTGAGAAAAGACATTCCTAAATTCAAGGCCTTTGAATTCAATAGACATATTGATAAGGTAAGTTCATTTAAACTTATCAATACTCACATCATGATTCATATCATGATCTAACATTCTCAAAATGATGTCAGGGCATGACATCCATTTTCAAGTTTTTATATTTCAAATATGAAAGATGACAAATATAGTAATTTATCATTCCATGACAAGATATCAATTATAAAATTATAAGTTAAGCTCTAGATATGTTATCATAATGAAAAAAATTTATGAAGCAAATATTTAAAGTATATATGATGAAATACATTGCATTTGTCATTAATTTACCACAATTTGGTATGATTTCTCTCCCTTTGTCATCAACAAAAAGGAGTATGATTCAATAATGCAAGTGTAGTAAAAATTTATGCCATATTTCAATTTGTATACTAATCATATTTCAAGCATTCATGGTATCATTCAAAAGTTCTCACATTAAAAGTTATAAGTATTTAAAGAGATGGCTTCCATCAACTTCTCCCTTTTTATTTTTCATCAAAACTTTGCATGAAGAAGGAGATTAAGGAGGAAAATCCATTGAGATCCAACTTTGAATGAAGTTACATATGATAAAAGAGTTTCATTAAATTATGCTTCGATTTTCACGTGGATCAAGATATCCATGTGAAATCAAATCCTCATTCTTACAAGTGTTCATCTCATTAAAAAAGAATCATAAAAATTCTTCCTTCATTAAGAAAGAATTCATATGAAAGAATCATTATATGAAGGATAAAAGAAATTTCGTGAATAAGCCTTGAGAGGAACATCACATCAAATCCATTTCTCATTAAAAATTCACAAGAGATAAACCCGTGAGAGATGCATTTGTCAATATGTTCAATGGGTGAATGGACTAAGTGTATCAAACATCATTACATAATGGAGCAAGGGTATCGAATAAACATCATAAATCCATGAAAGCTCTATACATGAAGTACACAAAGATAGTCCGAAAAAAAAAATATAACAACTAATGCATTTTGACATTTTAACATGCCTATTGTTGAATCTCGGATTTTGATGATGAAGTCAATTATACTTTGTTTTATCTAATCTATATGTTGAGAAAAGTGTGCAGGATTAACTATGATAGCAATAAGATATTAACCAGGTGTTGTGTCGGAGTCAAGATCGAGATCACGTTGGGAGTTCGAGAGTTCGTTGGAAGTTCGGACGTTCGTCGGAGGTTCTGCGGGAATCAACCGAGAAGTCTAGGAGCTTGCTATAGAAGCTCGTCGGAACTTGCCAAGAAGATTGTCGCAAAGTTCAGGAGCTTTCAGGGAGTCCGTCGGAGCATTGCCAAGATTTCGTTGGATGTTTTTCGGAAGCTGGAGTAAACATGTCTTAGTTATCGTAGTTAGAGCATAAATTAAGTTAGGTTTGGGAGGTAATCCCAATAACTTAATTAGGGGCCAACTGGGCCCTATGTTAGGCTAGTTTGGGCCGGATTCAATGCTCAACCAAGACCCTGAATTCTTGCCCACTTCCGATGTGGGACTAATGGGATGTTACAACATCCCCAACTCAATTAGCTTGACGTCCTCGTCAAGCCTAACATAACCCAGATCGAACCTTAGCATAGTGCATGTGAGGTTTAACTCAATGGTGACTCCACACCATGATAAGTTCTTTGACTCCATCCACGGGTAGCCCTTTCCTACTCGAGCCCTCTCACCCTACCCAAATGCTAGGTCGGCTCTGATACCAAATATCAAGACCTGAGTCTAATGAGCCAACTAGCTAATAACTCCATTTTGGTCCTTCAACCACGGACTAAAATGCTTAAGCAGGAGTTAACATAGTATACTTATCAGACCCATATAAGCCAATTATACATATTGCCCACTTCCGATATGGACTAATGGGATGTTACAGGTATCGCTCAGACTGAGCGGTAGTACTGTCCAGTGTCAGATGTCAAGCAGTAGTACCGCCCAGTAATGGCAGTGGTATCGCTAGGACCCCAGAAATCCGAGATTAGACACTTTTTGACTCCATTTCTGAAATCATTGGGGCTTATAAAAACCCCACCATTTCCTACATGAAAGAGCAACGAAACCTATTAGCATAATCTTAAGTTCTTGAGCCTTAAAATGTTATAAAAGTTAGAGTTCTCCTCCATATCTTAGCCTTATAACCATCCTCAAGAAAGAGGAGTGAAACTTGTAAGGGTTGTCTCCTAATCCTAGTAAAAGGAGAAAAGTTGTAAAAGGTGGTTGGCCTTCTCCTATTGAAGGAAGGCCTCTAGTGGACGCCAATGACTTCATCGGAGGAGGAAGCCGAAAGTAGATGTAGGTCATGTTGTCCGAATCACTCTAAAACTCGGTTTGCATTTACTTTGAGCAACTTTCTTTCATAGCAAACTGTCTCTCCTTATGTGCTTTAATTATGTTTACATATGCTTTCACGTAAACATCTTCCAAGATCGGCTTTAATCGTACGAAGACTTTATGAAACTGACACTTTCCATTTGTGCAATTTACATTGCTGCAAATCACCTTAGTCTTTTCTTGCACTTTCATCAAAGGTTTCAAGTTCAAATTCCTTCCGAAACGGATTGAATTGAAATTATTCTCATTGGAATTGGTATAATCAAAATAAGTTTTTTGAAATAGAGAAAGTTTTCTGCTACACTAATTCACCCCCCCCCCCCCTTCTTAGTGCCATTCTTGATCCTAACAATTGGTATCAGAGTAAGGTTCACTCTCATTTGGTTTAAAACCCAAGAGAGACAACATTTATCGGCAACCAAGAGGGTCATTCAATTACATGTCCATCCATGTTCAATGGGACGGATTACACATATTGGAAGACTAGAATGAGGATCTTCTTAATTTCAATGGATTTTGAGCTTTGGAACGTTGTCGAAAATGATTTTCAAAAGTCTTCTCTTCCAATGAATGATTGGAATGAGTTGGAGAAGAAAACTTTTACTTTAAATGCCAAGGCTATGAATGCCTTATTTTGTGCATTAGATAAAAACAAGTTTAGTCGAGTGTTAATTTATGAAACGACTTTTGATATTTTGCACATGCTCAAAGTGACTCATGAAGGCACTAGTAGAGTGAAAGAGTTAAAAATTAATCTTTTAGTTTATTCTTATGATTTATTTCGAATGAAACCGAGTGAGACAATTGGAGACTTGTACACTTGATTTACGGATGTCATCAATGGTCTTAAAGAACTTGGCAAAGGTTTCTCAGATTTTGAACTCGTTAATAAAGTTTTAAGATCCCTTCCAAAGAGTTGGGACCCTAAAGTCACGGCCATTTAAGAGGCTAAAGATTTAAATATTTTTCCTCTTGAAGAACTAATTGGGTCACTAATGACTTATGAAATGACATGTAAAACTCATGAAGAGCTTGAGGACACCCTTCCAAAGAACAAGAAGGACATATCATTGAGAACACAAGAAGACCACTTGAAAGAAAACAAGTGATGAGGACTTTGATGATGATTTGGCACTATTAACAAGAAAATTCAAAAAATTTATAAAAAGAAATAAATTAAAAAATGATACTAAAAATAAATTTGAATCAAAGAAAGAACAAGTGATATGCTATGAATGTAAGAAGCCAGGACACTTCAAGAGTGAATGTCCCTATGTAAAGAGGAGGCAATCAAAGAAGAAGGCGCTTAAAACTACATGGGACGACTCAAGTGCTTCCGAAGAAGAGGAGCCAACCAACACCGATCAAGTTGCTCAATATGCGCTAATGGCCATTAGAGATGAGGTAACAAGTTCATTAGACGTAAATTTATCAATTGATGAACTATTAAATGCTTTTCACAATTTATTTGATGAATGCAAAATAATTAGTAAAAAATATAAATTATTAAAAAAGAAGTATGATTCTCTTATTAGTGATTTCGATAAATTAAAAATTAAGCATAATGATAGTTTAGCTCCATGTACGAAATGCCATGAAGTAGAAACACTTAGAAAGGAAAACTTGCTACTCAAAGATACCTTAGAACATGATCCTTGCCAATAAGGGTCACGTTCATAAAAGAAGTGGAATCGGATTTGTGAATAGCTCTCATCAAAATCCAACCACCTTTGTTAAAGGCCCTATCTTCCATATTTCACCCCAAAATAAATGCAACTTTTGTTACAAACATATAGCTTATCATTGTCCATTTAAAAAGTGTAGTTCATACAAATTGATTTGGGTTCCTAAAAGAACCGTAAAGAACTCCATGTAAAATGATAAGTTAAGCCGATCGATTTTTGAGGCACCCAAGGTCAAATGGGTACCTAAAAGTCATCCTCTTTTGTAAAAATATATACCATTACAAGCTAGAAGCAAGAGATGGTATCTTATTTTTGGGTGCTCAAAGTTTATGACCAAAGATCCAAAATAACTCATAAAGCTCTCTAGCCAAAATAACAAAAAAGGGGATAATTAGAATTTAAACTATCAATTACAAAATGATACTTATAAGTTCATGATGCAATATTGTGTGATAAACACTTAACATTGATCTCTCAAATTTTGAAACTTGTGAACTATTATACATGAATTCCCCTTCTCACATCTTCTGTATTTCTAAACTTATCGGATGTTAAAAATGTTTTTCTTAATAGTGTTATTTCCGAAGAAGTTTATGTTGAACAACCTCCCGGATTTGAGAATGATAGTCTCCCTAATAATGTGTTTAAATTAACTAAAGCTCTTTATGGTTTTAAACAAGCCCTAAGGGCTTGGTATGAGAGACTTAGTTCATTTCTTATTGAAAATAATTTCTCTAAAGGCAAGGTTGATACTACATTATTTATCAAAAATTTTAAATATAATTTTCTTATTGTTCAAATTTATGTTGATGATATCATTTTTGGTTCTACGAATGAATCTCTTTATGAATTATTTGCTAAAAGTATGAGTCTTGAATTTGAAATGAGTTTGATGGGGGAATTAACTTTCTTTTTGGGCTTACAAATCAAACAACTAAGTAATGGTATATTTCTTACTCAAATAAAATATGCCTTAGTTTTGCTACAAAGGTAATATGGATAGCTCAAAGGCTATCAACACTCCTATGAGCACCTCCACTAAGTTACAAATTGATGAAAGTGGAGAAAGCTTTGATAAAAAAGCTTATAGGGGTGTGATAGGAAGTTTACTTTACCTCACTGCAAATAAACCGGATATCATGTTTAGTGTAGGACTTTGTGTTAGGTTTTAATATAATCTTAAGATATCTCATATTAAAGCACTTAAGAGAATACTTAGATATCTTAAAGGTACCACAAATCTAGGATTATGGTATCCAAAATCTGAAAACTTTGAGCTAATTACTTATACTGATGCGGATTTTGCTGGATATAGATTAGATAGAAAAAGCACTTTAGGAACATCTCAATTTTTACGACACACACTTGTTTCTTGGACTTCCAAGAAACAAAATTTGGTTGCACTATATATAACCGAAGCCAAGTACATTGCAGCTAGTGCATACTGTGCATAAGTTGTGTGGATGTAAAACACTTTAGAGGATTATAAGATTCATCTTAAAAATATCCCCATAATTTGTGATAACACAAGTGCAATATGTTTAACAAAGAATTTCATTCAACACTCTAGAACAAAATATATTAACATTAGGCATCACTTTGTACGAGATCATATCACTAATCATGATGTAATTCTATAGTTTATTGAAATAAAACATCTATTAGTGGATATTTTTACAAAGCCTTTAAGTGAAGAACAATTTGATTTTATTAGAAGAGAGTTAGGAATGTTAATATGTCCGAATGTAGAAATATGTTAAATTTCGTTTTCATATATTCTTGATCACTCACTTAAATTATGTGCTAATAATTTTTTATGATGTGAATCTTACATGATGATAAGGTTGTGTGCTTCAATAACATGTTTACTTTGTTGTTAGAAATTTTGTGCTTTGATGCTAAAAGTTTCTATGATGATGAGCATGTTATCATACAATGATGCAATTTCATGTTTACTTTGATGATTATAATTTCTATTGAAGTTTTAATCATACATCGGATTCTTAATCTGAGTACTACAAAGCAGTAATGATATTATCTCATCCAAGTAGTGATGAAAAGCTACGACAAAAAATATTTTATAAATGCATGAAGTATTTATACATATCTTGATGTTTGATTCATGGAAGTCGTTGACTAATGCATCTCTCACAGTTTCACTCTTATGAATTTTTGATGAGAAATGAATTTGATGTAATGCTCTTCTCATTATGAAGGTTTATTTGTGGAATTTCTTTTGTCCTTCATATGATAATTCTTTCACATGAATTCTTTCTTAATGAAGGAAGAATTTTTTATGATCCTTTTTTTTTTGCGATGAACACTTGCAAGAATGAGGATTTGATTTCACAAGAATATTTTGATCGTTGTGAAAATTGAAGCATGATTTAATGAAACTCTTTTATCGTCTTTAACTTCCTTCAAAGTTAGTTCTTAATGGATTTTACTCCTTACTCTCATTCTTCATACAAAGTTTTGATGAAAAATAAAAAGGGAGAAGTTGATAGAACTTGAAGTTGATGAAAAATGTAATTTTTAATGTGAGAAGTTTTGAATGATACCATGTCATGAATGATTGAAATATGATAGGTATATAAATTGAAATGTGGCATGAATTTTTTACAAACTTGCATTGTTGAATTGTTCTCCTTTTGTTGATGACAAATGGGGAGAAATCATACCAAATTGTGGTAAATTGATGATAAATGTATGCAATGTATTTCATCATATATACTTGAAATGTTTGATTGATAAATTTTCTTCATTATGATAAGATATTTAGAGCTTAACATGTAATTTTACAATTGATATCTTTCCATAAAATAATGAATTTCTACGTTTGTTATCCTTCATATTTGAAGTATCAAAACTTGAAAATGGATGTCATGCCTTGACATCATCTTGATAATGTTAGATCATGATATGAATCATGATGTGAGTATTGATAAGTTTAAATGAACTTAACTTATCAATATGTCTCTTGAATTCAAAGACCTTGAATTCAAGAATGTCTTTTTCTCAAGTATGGCATATAGATAGGGGAGGGGGAGTTAAGGTTAACTCCGTCATCAATTGATTGTCATCGTAAAAAAGGAGATTGTTGAATCTCGGATTTTGATGATGAAGTCAATTATAATTTGTTTAATCTAATCTATATGTCGAGAAAAGTGTGCAAGATTAACTATAATGGTAGTGAGACATAAAATAGGTGTTGAGCTCGAGTCAAGATCGAGATCTCATTGGGAGTTCGAGATTTTGACGGAAATCCGGACGTTCGTCGAAAGTTTTGTGGGAACCAACCGAGAAGTCCAGATACTTGCCATAGAAGCTTATCGAAACTTACCAAGAAGATCGTCATAAAGTCGAAGAGCTTGCAGAGTCTGTCGGAACATTGCTTAGAGTTTGTCCGGATGTTAAAACCTAAGTACTGGAAGCTTCGTTGGAAGAGCAATTAACACACGAAATAAGAAGCATTGTAAATTATGTTTTAATTATCATAGTTAGAGTGTAAATTAAGTTAGGATTAGGAGGTAATCTCACTAACTTAATTATGAACCATTGGGCCCCTAAATTGGGTTTGGTTTAGGTTGGATTCAAGGCCTAAACAAGACCCTGAAAACATGGCTAGTGGTGGCACCGCTTGGAAAGCAGTGCCCCTGGATTCTTGGGCGATGGTACCACCTAGAATGGGCAGTGGTAACATCGGTAGTAGTGCTGCCAATGGTGGTACTGCCCTTGTTCGGCGGTGGTACCACCTAGGGTCATATCAATGACGGTAGTATTGCCCAGTAACTACGGTGGTACTGCCAGTACCCCAGATTTTAGGGATGTGACACATTTTGGCTCTAATTTTGAAGCCATTAAGGCCTATAAAAACCCTAACCTTTTCTGTATGAAAGGGCACGAAACCTATTGGCATAATCTTGAGTTCTTGAGCCTTAAAGTGTTGTAAAAGTTAGAGTTCTCCTCCTTTATCTCTTAACCTTGTAACCATCCAAAAAAGAGGAGTGAGACTTGTAAGGATTCATCTCCTAAACCCGGGAAAACGAGAAAGTGCTGTAAAGAGGTGTTCGATATTCACCTATTTAAGGAAGGCCTTTAGTGGACACTGGAGACCTCGTCGGAGGAGGAATTCGAAAGTGGATGTAGGTCACGTTGACTGAACTACTCTAAATCTGGCTTGCATTTCGTTTTAAGCAATCTTTTTTAACTGCAAATTATTTCATAGCAAAGTACTTCTCATCTTGCTTTCACTACACTTACACTCTCTTACATTTTAAAGTTACTATCTTTCTGAATCGATTTCCTTCAAATGTACGAAATATTTTCTGAAATCATAAAAGTTTTCCACTGCACTATCTTAGTGTCGCTCTTGATCCTAACACAGATAATCCCTTTACCGTTTCTGGCAAAGGTCCATATAATCCCTTTACTATTTCTAACAAAGGTCCAAATGATCCCATAAATACCAAAGTACAAAAGGTATTGTGAATAATAAATTGGGACATATCGAAAACACATGCGGAACAATGGAATACATGTGCCTATATGAAACATTACGATACAAATATGAAGTTTACATAACAGATCAAGGTATGCAAATACTCATAGGATAAGAGTATATATGAATTTGAAGCAATAATGTAAAGCTCAACTAATGAAAGGATTTTAGTTGAAATCAATTTCCAAAGAGACGAAATAAGAATAGGTGAAATTGATCAAAGCTCGATTTTGACAGAATTTGAGAGACACATTGCATGAATTGTTTGGATGATCAATTATACTCCAATTTGTATAAAAAAAAAAGATCATTCGAAAGATATATCAATCTAATTTTTGATAACTCATTTTGTACGAATCGTAGTTTCCAGCAAGGAGTTATAAACAATTTAGTAACCAAAGGTCAGAGAACATTATCTCTGTTTTATAGAATTCATAGAGTTGATTTGAATAGATGATTCAATAGGTAATTATACTCCAAAAATTTCAAATCAGTTATTAACAAAAATATTTATGAGTCTAGTTTTCAATAAAACATTCTTTGCATAAATCTAAGTTCCCAGCAAAAATTTATAAGTAGTTAAGCAACAAGAGGTCAGAAATTATAGTCTCTATTTTGTAGAATCTATAGGGTTAATTGAAAATAGAAGTTATAGTAGGCATTTAAACTCCAAATCATTCAATCTGATATTAAAATGAAGATCTTTGAGTCTACTTTCTAATGATTTAGCCTTTTTTCTAAATCAGAGTTTACTACTAAAAGTTAGGTCTGAAACATTGCATAGAGGTCAGATTATCGAAAAATTACATATTCATGGCTTTGTATGAAAACAAAAAGAAATGTTTGGTTCTCAGTTGAAATCATTCAAATTATGTAAAATTAAGATGAAAATAGAGATTAGGATTTATGTGGGATGGGGTTAGAACACTTGTCTTATACAAATTTGACTCCCAAAAGTGTACAATTGATACAAAACCTCAAGCCAAAGCAAAGCTTTCTTCTTCTTCTTCTTCTTCAATTCCCTTCTTCTCAAACCAACGTTGGTCGTAACTTCTTTAGTTTCCATCCTTTTATTTCTCCTCTAATGCATTAGATTTAGCTAATATAAGGATTGCAATGTCGCAAGCATACATGAAAGGGGCTTAGGTATCATCCATAGATTAAACTTATGTGGCACCATTAGGTTAGCTAGTGACACATATCCATCATTTTTTTTCTTTAACTTAAATCTGAATGTTTCATAAATCATATCAAATTTTTAATATTTACTCTTAGGTCCTTACATTACAAATAAGCCCTTATAAATTTTTCAAAAATGAGGGATGTTACACTCTCCCCTCCTTGAAAAAAAAATTTACTTCTCTAAATTTGTCATATCTCCTTCGATGAAAAGATAAGATCAAAATTGCACCTAGATAGAGGCCATCAGCATCATTGAGTCTTCTTTATTCACATCACTCATTATTCTATGACTATTCTATCACCAATGAATTAGGTTCATCACCCTTCCGCTATGCCACTCTAATTTAATATCCCCGAACAACCCTTTCATCCTCCTTAATTAATAAGAAGCATATGAAGTAGGTGGACCAAATGCCCTTGTCATCCTAGATTCCTAAATCTAATGTATTAGAGGAGAAATAAAAGGATGAAAACTTAAGAAGCTGCAGCCACGTTGGTTTGAGATGAAAAAGAAGAAAGAAGAAGAATGTTTATGATAAACAAAATGATTTTGATTAAAAAATGCCTTATGAAATATGATATCATGCCTAATAAATTTATTTTTTTGGGCTATGCATGATGATGATGAGTTTTGGGTAATTTATAGTTTATTGATAATTTCCATAATGATCTTTTTACGATTTATGGATTATCGATTTATACCATGATGAAAGTTGCTTTCGAAAATGATGCACGATTTATACCATAAAAGATAGATTCACCTAAAATGAAAAATGTATGACTACAATAAATAACAAATGATTTTGGTTGAAAATACTTTATACTCAATGAAACCATCGTTGATGAATATGCTTTATGTTTAATAGTTTCTTTGGCTTATATGCTCTATCATGATAAATATTTTGAAAATAAATGAAATCATGTTTGATTTCACCTCCTTCTTGTCAAAATCTGTAAGAGAGTGAAACCGCTTGTAAAAGTTGTAAGAGGATATTTACTCTTCCCCTTTCAATAGATTTGCTAGTGTGAAGGTGGGAGCCTCATCGGCGATGGGCCTCGAAGTGGATTTTAGGTCATTTGACCTAACCAATCGTAAAATCGCATGCTGATTCTCCGGTTTACTACTTATTGGCTTCATTTATATTACCGCAAACCATTTGCACTTTTAATGTTATAATACTTTGTCTCCGCTTCCTACTTATCTCTTCGCTAAGACGCAATCGGAAACGGTTTTAACGAAAAACGCTGTTTCTATTAAAATGGGCTTCCTAAATGTGTTTAAATCGCGGAAAAGTTTATCGCACTTCACCGCTGCACTACTCACTCTTATGCCGCCTCCGATCCTAACACTAGTATTAGGAGCCACGCTTTTCTACTTTGGTTTAACACCCAAATAGAAATGGCTCTTTTATGGTTTCTTCTCAAGAGGGTCACTTTTCACTGGCCCTCCCTTTTCAATGGGACGGACTACAATTTTGTTGAAAACTCAAATGAGAGTTTTCTTTACTCTCTCTTTGGATTTGAATTCTATGGCACATAGCTCCAGAAATGGATTTGAATGTCTTTCTCCCAATGAACCATTGAATGATTTGGAGAAGAAGATGTTTTCTCTAAATGCAAAGGCTACTTAATGCCTTATATTGTGCAATTTGACAAAAATGAATTTAATTATGCCGATGTGTGTGACTCTATCTCCTCGGAGCATTTGGAGAACTTCCCTAGAGGTCACTCTATGAAGGCACTAGCCGAAAGTGAAAGAGTCCAAAAATCATTCTTGCATTCCCACGAACTTTTCCCGATGAAACCAAGTGAGTCCATCTGAAACATGTAAAGTCCTGCTTTCACCTGATGTCAATAATGGATTCAAAGCTTCTGTAAAAGTTTTCTAATTTTGAACTAGTCACTAAAATCTTAAGATCCCTCCCAAAAAGTTGGGATCCAAAAGTTATTCCATTCAGGCTACATGACCTTAAAACATTCCCTCAAGAATTTGGGCTCTAATGACTCACAATAAAAACAATGTGACAAAAAGGAAACTCTCGAGAATAACTTCCAAAGGACAGGAAGGATTTTGGACAAAAACATGAAGACCACTCATATAAGCCAGTTTGGATGATGAACTTAAACTAAAAATGGAAAAAAAATTAAAAAAGAAAAGAATGGAACTACTACTTTGAACCAAAGAAGAATAAAAATTGGGATGAATTGAGCTCTTCCCGAAGACGAAAGGAGAAAATCAAGAAAGGCTTAGGGTGGCAAACTATGCCTCAACAACTTTCAACAATGAGGTAATCGAAATCCTCCTAATGAGTTTCGAAATTACATAATACTTTCATGAGTTATTTTAATTTAGTTTAGGATTAATCTAAAAATTACATGAAAATAAAAATTAGAAATCATGCTTATCATTCTAGTAATTTTGAAAATAATCAGAAAATTGTATGTTTAGATAAAACAAAATGATTTTGATTAAAAATACCTTTTAAGAAATATGATATCATGCCTAATAAATTTATTTTTGAGGCTATGCATGATGATGAGACTTAAGAGCTTTATAGTTTATTAATTATTGATGATTTCCATAATGACTTTTACGATTAGTGAATTATCGATTTATACCACATGATGAAAGTTGCTTTCAAAAATGAGGCATGACTTTGTATGTAAAACCTGGCATGAAAAAATAGATTCACCTAAAAGAAAAATTATATGACTACAACAAATAACAAATGATTTTGATTTGAAAATACTTTAGGCTCAAATGAAACCATCATTGATGAATATGCTTTATGTTTAATAGTTTCTTTGGTTTATATGCTCTATCATTATAAATATTTTAAAAATAAATGAAATCATGTTTGATTTGAAGTAATGCCACCGATGATGCTTAATAATGTATTTTTGATTTGACATAAAAGTGGCTTTAAAAATGATGTATGTTTTGATTTGACATAAAACGAAATAGGTAGCGCTTTATAGGAAATAGTGAAGGTCATGCTTGACAATTGTATACTTATCGATGCATAAAGTTGTAATGAAAATATTAATATTTTAATACTAATGATTTGGATGATTTTTATGCGACGACATTGTAAAGTTATATAATGATGGAAAATGATGAAATTGTGTGGTCAAAAAAATATTAACATTTGAAACCATGTTTTAGTGTCATATATATGATTCATGCTTAATAACCTTTGAAATTATACGATGAATCTACGATTTATGGATTATTGATTTTATCATAATGAAAGTACCTTATTGATCTTTGTTGTAATAACCTACTTCTTTTTTAATTTTAAACATGATACGTTTTTATTAGGGTAAATGAAACAAAATCATATATGTTTTAAAACAAAATCGGCAGTGAGGAAAAAAAGACTTGAAAATTTTTGTCAATCTTATTGATTTTGATGAATCCATTTGTATCATCTTTGTGAACTTTGGATTTTGTTAATGATTTTGATGATTTAAATTTGAATAAATTTATCGAATCACGATCTTGATCTCTTTGAAATTTATATTAAGGAAATTTTGCTATGAATCAACATTGTTTTCATTTTAAAAGGAGATTTTATATGAAATGTTTCATAGTCTTTTAGTATTCATAGATCTGATAATTATGTTTTGAAACTTTATGTAAACCAAGAATGTTCATCATGATTTGAATATTTGAAAGCGATGAGAATTTCTAGATGAATCATGATTTTGATGATTGAATATTTGATGTATGAATTGAGATCTTTCGTTTCTCCTACTATTCTTTTTGCTATTCACCAAAGGAAGACTAATTCTAATAAACCATGATATATTATATGAATTTTATTGTATTCATGAAGCAAGATTCATCATTAATTTTTGTTTATATTTCTTCATGTGATGATATGAATGTATGAAACACCATGATATGATTTATTTTATATACAATTCCATGTTTTCGAAATATTATCCATCACCCAATTAATTCTCTTGATACTCCTAATGTGGACGGCAAAATTATGCATGAAATACAAATGGGAGAAGTTTTGATCATGCATGGTTGATATAATCGACAAATTGGATACCATCATGATATGAACATTTATGATTCTGCAATGATGCATATGCACACTTGTGTTTCTGTTCATGATGTGATGTATTATATATGTTGTAAATCAAGATTTAAAATACTATGAGTTATTGCTAAAAATGATGTATTGTAAATATTGATTTAATGTTTAGAACATGAATACTCTAAATGATGAATGTTTGGTATCATGACTGTAAAATGTTGACAAATAGTTAAAAATTTTAGTATCATGTATGATATATCCTCATAATGTTGATTTGGATTTATTCAATATCGGTATGAATGAAATATAAGGTTTTTCTAAATAGTACATTTAAAATTGAAAATATAATGATGCACAAATATCGATACTTACCTTTGTCATAATTGATGCAAAGAGTCTTCCTCTTTTGACAATGACTAAGGGGGAGATAGTCAGCTTGCATAATTAAAAAGAAAGCAAAATTCGTAATTTCAAAAGAAAAGAAATTACATTCCTGAATATCACCAGAATTGCTATCAAACATCAAGAAAATATAAAATGTTATCGTATTTATCTCAAGAAAAGCAACAATAACTTGCATATATTTGAATTTGCTTAGCTTATAAAACTTGCATATTTCAAAAGCAAGATTGCTTTCTCTGAACATCTCTAAATTGTTAGCTTGTAAGTTCTAAATGTTGTAAAATACCGATCAAGAGCGATGATAAAAATTTAACATTATAGTTTTTTCATGCAATGAGTTGAACCCATTATAACAAACACTTGATTTTGGTAAAAGCTTCCTTTTGTTGATGACAAAGGGGAGAAGTATGTTGATTATTACGATATGGATGCAAGTTTTATGCATATGTTCATGATGATGCTGCAAGTATTCATGATGAATAGATTGCAATGACTCTGAATTCTCGCTGAATTAAGGTTCTATCAATATGGCATATTGATAGGGGAGTTTTTAAAACCTGAGTTAAGGTTAATTAAAGTCATCATGGTTGTCATCAAAAAAAGGGGAGATTGTTGAATCATATTTTGATGATGAAACCACTTGATATGTGTTTATAATTTTAAACTGATTTTGAGATGCAGGTCTATCGATCGTGATTAGACAAGAACGAAGAGGAAATTGACGTTAATGAGGAGATCACGTCAGATATTGATGGCGGTTTCGACATCGGCACGCAAAGCCATAGAGAGCCGAAATTGCACTGCGATATCTGGTTAGTCAACCGATTGGGCAATGTCGCTAAGAGCAGAACAACGCTACCAAGAATCTGGACGTAAGCGCTAACCAATAACGCGTCGGCAAATCGTAATGTTAATTCGCTGTAATAATTGTTTAGATCGGAGTAGAGTTTTGGCTTATAATACGCGTATAGGATTAATCACGTATAATGATGAAGAAATAAAGTTTAAACAAAGTGCTCCGGAGTCAAGAAACAAAGGATTTGTTGCGAAGTTCGGAGAGTTCGAATAAGTCCCAAAGTTCGGGTTTGTGAATGCCGCCTAATCCAGTCGAGAAACGGTAGGAGCTTGGCCGGCTGGTTTTCTAGCTCGCCAGAAGGTTTGTTGGTTCTCGTCGGGAGAAAGACCTGAAAGCTGTCAATAGCTCATTGAACTCGCCAAGATCAAATCATAAAGTCTAGAGCTGCCGGAGTCCACGGAAGTTCACTCCAGTTCACGAAGAAGTCCTTGACTTTACAAACTCTTTGTGTAATAGCTTAGAAAATATCTTCTAAATCTCGTGAGCATCGCTAATTCAGGGTTAGATTAGGTGTTAACCGATAACCTGCGAAATCCAATTGGGCCCGAAGTTCTGACCGGTTTGGGCCAAGTTTGGAGCCCAACCGCTGAGTTGAATTGGCCTAAAGGCGGCACCGCCAGATCGGCGTGGCACTCGCCACCACTGTCATTGTCGTAAACCGATGCTGGCACAACAAAGATCGGGATCCCAAAGAGAATTCAAATTTGGAGCCCAAATTAATCCTCTGAGGTGCCTATAAATATTCTCAAATCTCACCGAGATGACAACTTTCTTGAGAATTAATTGATTGAGAGAAAGTCTTAGAAGAGTCTTTGCTAGTCTTGTTTTCATCTCTGCTAGTGTTCACCTCTTCTTCTCAATAAAAATCAGAAGAGAGCCAACCGCTGTAAAGTTGTAAGATGGGTATTTAATTCTTCCCTTCAAGAGATTTGCTAGTGGAAGGTGGGGAGCCAGATCGAAGAGGGGGACTCAAGTAAGTGGATGTAGGTCATTTGACCGAATCCATCAGAAAAATCGGGATCTCTGAGCCGAGTGATGAACGATGTGGATGGACAGATGAATGATGAATGGACTGAATGGAATGGAATGGATAGATGGAAAGGACCGGATGGACATGGACGGAAGGAAATGGATCTGGATGGAATGGAGCCGGAGATTCGAATGGACAGGAAGGATGGATGAGGACGGACGGAAGGACAGCAGTGGACGGAAGGAGCGGACCGGAATGGACGGAATGGACAGAGCCCGACCGGAGGAATGGATGGATGGATGGAGGACGGATGGATGGACTGACGGATGGAGGAATGGAATGGATGGAGTGGAGGAATGGAAATGGAAGGAATGGACAGTGGATGGAGGACGGATGGAATGAAATGGAATGGATGGATGGATGGAGGAGGAAGGATGGAATGGAATGGATGGATGATGGATGGATGGAATGGATGGAGGACATGGAATGGACGGATGGAGGAATGGATGGATGGATGGACGGATGGAAAGAATGGACGGATGGATGGAGGGATGGAGGGTGGAAGGAATGGATGGAATGGATGGAATGGATGGATGGAATGGAGGATGGAATGGAGGAGGAATGGAATGGACAACGGATGGATGGATGGAGGAGGATGGATGGAATGGATGGACGGAGGAAGGAAAGAGCCGGCCCGACCGAGCCCGGAGGTGGAGATGGACATGGACATGGAGGAAAGGAGGAATGGCCGACCGGAATGGACGGATGGAATGGACGGAAGAAGGAAAGGAAAGAGGAAGGAATGGAAAGCGGAGGAAGGAAATGGATATCTTGATGAATGGATGGATGGAGGAGGACGGATGGACAGCTGAAGGAGGACGGAGGAAAGGAAATGGAGGAAAAGGAATGGATTCGACGGAGGAATGGACTGAATGAAGGAATGGATTGGATGGAGGATGGACGGACTTGAAATGGAATGGAATGGAGGAGGAAGGAATGGAATGGAATGGAAGGAATGGAATGGATGGATGGAAATGAAATGGAATGGAATGGACGGAGAGCCCGGACGGATGTACCACTGGGGGCCTGGGTGGTACCATCATTCAACAGAGCTCGGATGGAAGCCTGGGTAGTACCACCACCTAATAGGGCAGTACTACCACCTGTAATCCCTGAGATTGAATTCCCAAGGTGCCATTGTCACCAAGAATTTAGGGTCCCGTTAGGCCTTGAATCCCCCAAACTAGCCTTTAACTTAGGGGCCTATTGGTCTCAAATTAAGTTAGTGGGATTATCTCCCAATCCTAACTTAATTTATGCTCTAACCATGATAATTAAGACATGATTATTGCACTTCATGTTCCGCATCAATTGCCTTTCCCATTGAAGCTTCCTACTTAACTCTCAAAGAATGCTCCAAAGGACTCCCCAAGTCTCTAGACTTTTGCTACGATCTTCTTGGCGAAGTTTTGATGAGCTTTTATGGCAAGCCCCTCGACTTCTGTTGGTTCCCCAGAACTCACATCAATGTTAGACTTTCGTCAACTCTCTAACTCCCAATGAGATCCGATCTTGACTCCCATAACACCTGCTTTATGTCTTTATTACCATCGAAGTTAATTCTTCGTACACTATTCTCAATATATAGATTAGATCAATAAATTATAATTGACTTCATCATCAAAAATCCGAGATTCAACAATTCCCCTTTTTTATGATGATAATCAATTGATGACATAGTTAACCTTAACTCCCCTATCTATATGTCATACTTAAGAAAAGACATTCCCCGAATTCAAGGCATTTAAATTAAGAGACATATTGATAAGTTAAGTTCATTTAAACTTATCAATACTCACATCATGATTCATATCATGATCTAACATTTCTTAAAATGATGTCAAGGCATGACATCCATTTTCATGTTTTGATATTTCAAATATGAAAGGTGACAAATATAGTAATGCATCATTCTATGGCAAGATATCAATTGTAAAATTACAAATTAAGCTCTAGATATCTTATCATAATGAAGAAAATTTATCAAGCAAACATTTCAAGTATATATGATGAAATATATTGCATATATTTGTCATCAATTTATCACATTTTGGTATTATTTCTCCCCCTTTGTCATCAACAAAAAAGAGAACAATTTCAACAATACAAGTGTGGTAAAATTCATGCCATATTTCAATTTGTAAAAATTTGTACCAATTTTATTTCAAGCATTCATGACATGGTATCATTCAAAAGTTCTCATATTAAAAGTTATAAATATTTAAAGAGATGGCTTCCATCAACTTCTCCCCTTTTTATTTTTAACAAAACTTTGTATGATGAAGGAAAGAAACAAAATCGATTAAGGACCAACTTTGTGAAATGATTTGAATCAAGTAAAAAACATGCTTCAATTTTCACAAGGATTAAGATATTCATGTGAAATCAAATTCTCACTTTTGCAAGTGTTCATCTCATACAAAAAAAAAAATAAAAAAATTCTTCCTTCATTAAGAACGAATTCATGTGAAAGAATCATCATATGAAGGATAAAAAAATTCCATGAATGATCACATCAAATCCATTTCTCATTAAAAATTTATAAGAGTGAAATTCATGAGAGATGCATTTGTCAATTGATTCCCATGTATCAAAAATCATTAAGTGATGGAGCAAGGATATGGAATAAACTTGATATGACATAAACTCATGAAATCTCTATTAATAAAGATAGTCCAAAAAAGAAATATAACAACTCATGCATTTGGATAAATTAACATTCCTAACTCAGAAATGATCATCAAATAATACATCAAGTCATAGATACCAACAAGTAATTTGTGTTAAATGTATCAAGGAAAGTATGTGTTAAATGTGTCAAGGAATTTATCCATTCAAAAGATATATCAAATCTAATTCTTAGAGTGATATATTCATTAAAGTAAGCTCAGAATTTACCCATCAAGGTAGTTAAGCAGAATTTTACTATCAAAGTAAGTAGCATTTTAGGCATCAAAGCACAGTATTACGATCATCAAAGTAAGTAGCATTTTAAGTTTACAACATTAAGGTAAACAACATATGATTACAACATAATAAAGAGGAATTGTGTCCACTTCTCTCCAAATACATACACAACTTATTCAAGTGGTGGAAAGTTAAAATGTCTAAACAAAGTATTAAACTATTGATGAATATGCTATAACTCAGTTAAGATTTGATCTTGGCGTTGTTCAAGAGCAAGGGAGGTGCTTGCTCTACTAGAGGCGATTCCTCAAATGGACCAGTTGGAGAAGATTGATTACCCCCAAATATTGATGTTTCGGGTCCTAGTTCCGATTGGAGGGGATCAATCCTTCTAGGCCTTTTAATTCATATACCATTTCTGAATGTACATCTCATCCGTCGAAGTAGATTTTTATTTATTATACTAAATCTGTCTAGTTTTATAATTTCTTCGTCGGGTGGAATGACAATATCATAAGCATAGACTAGTCTTATTATTAAGCCACTATATGGAAGCATCATATCCTTTTTTGATAGTTCAAACATGTTTTATTGGATTAGGTAACCAAAATAATTGTTATGTCCCTTCATAATCCAATACATAGTACCTAGTTCCATTTGGCTTACTTCATCATGATGATATTGCTTTGGGAGAATGATACTTATTAAGATGTGATGAAGTGTTTTGGTGCTTAAAGGTAGTAAATGTTCACAGCTTTTTGGAAGTATCGTTAAGTTAGGATTGCCAAAAATTGTTCCTAAGGCATCAACATAAGTGGTCCCAACTGTTTCATCATCCCATTATCCTCTAAAATAACACCCTCTTTCTTTTATCGGGATTCCTATGATGTCACAAATTAATCTATCCGTAATGGATATATGATGTCCTAATAGATAGGCAGATACATTTTCTTCTCCATCTACATGTAAATTGTTGTAAAATAGCCTAACAAGTCTAGGGTAGATAGGTTCACTTATTTGAAGAATTGGGAGAATGTCTAGATTTGTAAACCATTGAATAGGTTCCAAATCACTTAATTTTTGCCTAAATCAACATATTTTAAACTTATGAACATATCTAGATCTTAGAGCATGTTGATTAGAATCGAAAAGTAGGGAGTCATAATTTTCTTCTAATCTCCTCTTCCTTCTGTCCCTAGAGGATCTTCTAAAACCCATAAAGATTGCTATTATGAAGATAGATAATGAGTAAGAGTTGAAAATATAAAAGAGAAATCAATACCATTTAGAGAATACCTTTAGTTGTGATCTTCAAGAGGATGTAGGAGATTGATCCTTGATCTAGTAGGAAATAGGGATTTTTTTTTTTTTTTTGCAGTTAGAGGGAGAGAATGGTGTTCAAAGGGGTTTGGAGCTATTTGGGGGAGGAGAATGAGTTGGGGTCAGTTCTACCGTCGGCCCTAGCTTGGATTTATAAAGGGCAGGTTGGGCTGTGGCACCATCACTGGCTGGTGGTGCTACACTACAACACTTGTTTGCTAGCGGTGCTACCGTCAATGGGTGATTCTACTACCTACAACAAGTTCCAACTAGATGGTGTTACTATCAGTTGAGGCCACCACACTACAAAGCAGTGAGCACTGCTCACAAAATTTACTCATTCACGTTTATATCAAAATGTAACATAAGGGGAGGGATTCATGTCAACATACAAATGCATACCCCATGTGCACAATTCATATTAACGTAATGATTCATCACAACTATTCATATCTAAACCTCTTAAAGGTTTAGTACTAAACTAAAATCTTTCAATTATAAGAATTAAAATGAAAACAGAGATTATGATTTCTGTTGCTTTATGCAGTCAAAGTTGACCGCCTTATGTTATATGATATGCTTGATAGCCTTATGTTATATGATATGCTTGATATGATGGTGTGAAATCATATCTGAGTATATTTATATAAATTGCAACGTGTGATCAGCATCATAAAACATAATCACACCATCATAGATTTGACAGAAACGTTGACTGCCTAGATTTAAATAATCAAATGAATTTATTGCAATATTCATTTCTGTGTGCATTATTTGAGTTATGTATGGACCATAATCTACTCAGATATGATTATATAATCTTATAAATGGGGGATGTTATTTGATTATATAATCGTTTGAGATTATATAATGCACTATAGTCAATTGACTAGCTATTTGATTATAGGCAATTGACTAGCTATTTATTTCTGTGTTCATTTCTGATATATGATGGAACCACAATAGTCTATTTAAGGCATCCCCATCCCATAGGCTAGTCATCCCATCCCATGAATCAATAGGCTATTGTCATTGCAAACGACTATGGGTCCATATGCAAACGACTATGGGACCATCCATTTCTGATATAAAATGGAACCACTATTGTCTATTTAAGGCAATAGTCTATTGTTGTACACAGAAATGACCATCCATAGTCATTTAAGGCAATTTAGTCTATTGTTGCACTATAGTCATCCAACTTTAGATTCATTTCTGTATTCATTTCTGATATATAATCTCAATTGCCTATAGTCTATTTTTTAAAATGAGTTGCAATCAGACAAACGATTATATAATCAAATGAATATTCATTTCTGATATATAATCGTATAAATGGAGGATGGATCAAATAACATCCCCCATTTCTGTGTGCATTATATTTGTTCTATAAATCCATAAGGCAGTCCCTTTTACACAGAAAGATATATTGCAATCAAATGAAATTATACACAATCTCAAATGTGTATGCTATTGGCACTAGATTTGTTCTATATAAATCTAGATGGATTTATAGGACCATTGCTCTAGATAATCTAGGCTTTGATTTCGAATGTGTCCTTCAGATAAGGGTTGCAATCTAGATTACAAACTAAGGTTAGATAAAGATCTCAGCTTAGAACAAAACATTTCTTTATACAAAGTCATAAATTTTAGTACTAAAACTCTGATTTAGGTAAAGCCCTAATCTATTTGAAAGTAGACTCAAAGACCTTTATTTTAATACCTAGATTGAATGATTTGGATTTTAAATACCTATTAAACTTCTATTTCAATTAACCCTATAGATTGGTAAAACATGTATAGTAATTTCTGACCTCTTGTTGCTTAACTACTTATAACATTCTGTTGGAAACTCAGATTCATGTAACGTATAATTTATTAGAAACTAGACTCATAAAGCTTTATGTACATATCTGATTTGAATGATTTAGAGTACAATTACCTATTGAATCATCTATTCAAATTAACTCTGTGAATTATATAAAATAGAGATAATGTTCTCTAACCTTTGGTTACTAAATTGTTTATAACGCCTTGCTGAAAACTCAAATTCATATGAAACTTAAGTTATCAGAAACTAAATTGATGCAGCTATCAAATGATACCTATTTTGTGTAAATTAGAGCATAATTGATTATCCAAAAATTTATGCAATGTGTCTCTCAAATTCTGTCATAATTAAGCTTTGATCGATTTCACCTATTTTTTGTTTTGTATCTTTGGAAATTAATTTCAGCTAAAATCTTTACTGTTAGGATCAAGAGCGGCACTAAGAGGGGGGATGAATTAGTGCAGCATAAAACTTTACGAATTCAAAAAACTTATTTCGATTAACACCGATTCCGATGAGAATGGTTTCGATTCAATCCATTTCAGAAAGAATTTGAACTTGAAAGCTTTCGTGAATAGTGCAAGAGAAGATTAAGGTGATTTATAGTAATGTAAATTGCACAAATAAAAAGCGCCAGTTTCGTAAAGTCTTCGTATGATTTAAGTTGATCTCGGAAGGTGTTTATTTGAAAGCGTATATAAACGTAGTTAAAGCATAGTAAGGATGAGAGGCAGTTTGCTATAAAAGAAAGGTTCTCAAAATAAATGCAAACCGAGTTTTAAAGTGGTTCTAGTCAATTTAACCTACATCCACTATCGGATTGCTCCTCCGGACGAGATCATTCATGCTCCACCAAAGGCCTTCCTTCAATAGGTGAAGACCAACTACCTCTTTATAGTGCTTATCCTTTTCACAGTTTAGGAGAGAACCCTTACAAGTCTCACTCCTCTCTTGAATGATCTCAAAAACGAGAAAGGAGGAGGACTCTAGCACTTGTTTACAACACTTTTACATCCCAACAACTCAAGATTATCTCAATGTTTTTGTATCCTTTCATACTAAAAAGGGCGGGGTTTTATAGGCTCTAATGGATTCAAAATTGGAGCTTAAAAAGTGTCCCATCCCCCTGATTTAGAATCTTGGCGGTACCAACGCCCATACTAGATGGTACTACTGCCCATACTGGCACTGGGTGGTACCACCACCTAGACCACCTGGGAGACCGAGTCTCCCAGGCGGTGCCACCACCGGCTAGGCTTTCAAGTGCTGAATGGGCTGCTCAATCCGGCCCATTTCAGCCCTGATAAGGGCCCACTTGGCCCCTAATTAAGTTAGTGGGATTACCCCTAAATCCTAACTTAATTTATGCTTTAACTATGATAATTAAGATAATTTATAGTGTATCTTATTCCAGTGCGTCAATTGCTCTTCCAAATGAAGCTTTGATGTACTTCAAGTAACATCCGGCCTAACACTTCGGCAATGTTCCCCTGGACTCCCCAAGCTCCTATAATTTCCGATGATTTTCTTGGGGAGTTCCAACAAGCTTCTATGGCAAGGTCTTGGACTTCTCGGTTGGTTCCCTGCAGAACTTCCGACAAACATCCGGACTTCCATTTAACATCCGGACTTCCATCAAACTCTCGAACTCCCAATGAGATATCGATCTTGACTCTGCACAACACTTGCTTTATGTCTTACTACCATCGAATTAATCTTACATTTTTTCTCAACATATAGAGTAGATCAAACAAATTATAATTGACTTTATCATCAAAATCCGAGATTCATGTCTCCCTCTTTTTGATGATGATAATAAATTGATGATGTTAACTTTAAAGCCTTATCTATATGCTATATTTGAGAAAAGACATTCCTAAATTCAAGGCCTTTGAATTCAATAGACATATTGATAAGGTAAGTTCATTTAAACTTATCAATACTCACATCATGATTCATATCATGATCTAACATTCTCAAAATGATGTCAGGGCATGACATCCATTTTCAAGTTTTTATATTTCAAATATGAAAGATGACAAATATAGTAATTTATCATTCCATGACAAGATATCAATTATAAAATTATAAGTTAAGCTCTAGATATGTTATCATAATGAAAAAAATTTATGAAGCAAATATTTAAAGTATATATGATGAAATACATTGCATTTGTCATTAATTTACCACAATTTGGTATGATTTCTCTCCCTTTGTCATCAACAAAAAGGAGTATGATTCAATAATGCAAGTGTAGTAAAAATTTATGCCATATTTCAATTTGTATACTAATCATATTTCAAGCATTCATGGTATCATTCAAAAGTTCTCACATTAAAAGTTATAAGTATTTAAAGAGATGGCTTCCATCAACTTCTCCCTTTTTATTTTTCATCAAAACTTTGCATGAAGAAGGAGATTAAGGAGGAAAATCCATTGAGATCCAACTTTGAATGAAGTTACATATGATAAAAGAGTTTCATTAAATTATGCTTCGATTTTCACGTGGATCAAGATATCCATGTGAAATCAAATCCTCATTCTTACAAGTGTTCATCTCATTAAAAAAGAATCATAAAAATTCTTCCTTCATTAAGAAAGAATTCATATGAAAGAATCATTATATGAAGGATAAAAGAAATTTCGTGAATAAGCCTTGAGAGGAACATCACATCAAATCCATTTCTCATTAAAAATTCACAAGAGATAAACCCGTGAGAGATGCATTTGTCAATATGTTCAATGGGTGAATGGACTAAGTGTATCAAACATCATTACATAATGGAGCAAGGGTATCGAATAAACATCATAAATCCATGAAAGCTCTATACATGAAGTACACAAAGATAGTCCGAAAAAAAAAATATAACAACTAATGCATTTTGACATTTTAACATGCCTATTGTTGAATCTCGGATTTTGATGATGAAGTCAATTATACTTTGTTTTATCTAATCTATATGTTGAGAAAAGTGTGCAGGATTAACTATGATAGCAATAAGATATTAACCAGTGTGTTGTGTCGGAGTCAAGATCGAGATCAATTGGGAGTTCGAGAGTTCGTTGGGAAGTTCTGGACGTTAGGTCGGGAGGTTCTCTATGGAATCAACCGAGAAGTCTAGGAGCTTGCTATAGAAGCCTCGCCTGAACTTGCCAAGAAGATTGTCGCAAAAGTTCAGGAGCTTTGAGTCCATTCGAACATTGCCAAGATTTCGTTGGATGTTTTTCTAAGCTGGAGTAAACATGTCTTAGTTATCATTAGTTAGAGCATAAATTAAGTTAGGTTTGGGAGGTAATCCCAATAACTTAATTAGGGGCCAACTGGGCCCTATGTTAGGCTAGTTTGGGCCGGATTCAATGCTCAACCAAGACCCCAATTCTTGCCCACTCCGATGTGGGACTAATGGGATGTTACAACATCCCCCAACTCAATTAGCTTGACGCCCTCGCCAAGCCTAACATAACCCAGATCGAACCTTAGCATAGTGCATGTGAGGTTTAACTCAATGGTGACTCCACACCATGATAAGTTCTTTGACTCCATCCACGGGTAGCCCTTTCCTACTCGAGCCCTCTCACCCTACCCAAATGCTAGGTCCACTGATACCAAAATATCAAGACCTGAGTCTAATGAGCCAACTAGCTAATAACTCCATTTTGGTCCTTCAACCACGGACTAAAAAATGCTTAAGCAGGAGTTAACATATATATACTTATCAGACCCATATAAACCAATTATACATTTGCCCACTTCCGATATGGACTAATGGGATGTTCACAGTGTATCGCTCGATGACTAGGTGAGTAATCGTCCAAAGGTCGATGTCAAGCAAGTAGTACCAGTAATGGCAGTGGTATCGCTAGGACCCCAGAAATCCGAGATTAGACACTTTTTGACTCCATTTCTGAAATCATTGGGGCTTATAAAAACCCCACCATTTCCTACATGAAAGAGCAACGAAACCTATTAGCATAATCTTAAGTTCTTGAGCCTTAAAATGTTATAAAAGTTAGAGTTCTCCTCCATATCTTAGTGGCTTATAACCATCCTCAAGAAAAGAGGAGTGAAACTTGTAAGGGTTGTCTCCTAATCCTAGTAAAAGGAGAAAAGTTGTAAAAGGTGGTTGGCCTTCTCCTATTGAAGGAAGGCCTCTAGTGGACGCCAATGACTTCATCGGAGGAGGAAGCCGAAAGTAGATGTAGGTCATGTTGTCCGAATCACTCTAAAACTCGGTTTGCATTTACTTTGAGCAACTTTCTTTCATAGCAAACTGTCTCTCCTTATGTGCTTTAATTATGTTTACATATGCTTTCACGTAAACATCTTCCAAGATCGGCTTTAATCGTACGAAGACTTTATGAAACTGACACTTTCCATTTGTGCAATTTACATTGCTGCAAATCACCTTAGTCTTTTTTCTTTGCACTTTCATCAAAGGTTTCAAGTTCAAATTCCTTCCAAACGGATTGAATTGAAATTATTCTCATTGGAATTGGTATAATCAAAATAAGTTTTTTTGAAATAGAAAAGTTTTTCTGCTACACTAATTCACCCCTTCTTAGTGCCATTCTTGATCCTAACAATTGGTATCAGTAAGGTTCACTCTCATTTGGTTTAAAACCCAAGAGAGACAACATTTATCGGCAAACCAAGAGGGTCATTCAATTACATGTCCATCCATGTTCAATGGGACGGATTACACATATTGGAAGACTAGAATGAGGATCTTCTTAATTTCAATGGATTTTGAGCTTTGGAACGTTATTTAAAATGATTTTCAAAAGTCTTCTCTTCCAATGAATGATTGGAATGAGTTGGAGAAGAAAACTTTTACTTTAAATGCCAAGGCTATGAATGCCTTATTTTGTGCATTAGATAAAAACAAGTTTAGTCGAGTGTTAATTTATGAAAACGACTTTTGATATTTTGCACATGCTCAAAAGTGACTCATGAAGGCACTAGTAGAGTGAAAGAGTTAAAAATTAATCTTTTAGTTTATTCTTATGATTTATTTCAATGAAACCCAGTGAGACAATTGGAGACTTGTACACTTGATTTACGGATGTCATCAATGGTCTTAAAGAACTTGGCAAAGGTTTCTCAGATTTTGAACTTCGTTAATAAAGTTTTAAGATCCCTTCCAAAGAGTTGGGACCCTAAAGTCACAATTTAAGAGGCTAAAGATTTAAATATTTTTCCTCTTGAAGAACTAATTGGGTCACTAATGACTTATGAAATGACATGTAAAACTCATGAAGAGCTTGAGGACACCTTCCAAAGAACAAGAAGGACATATCATTGAGAACACAAGAAGACCACTTGAAAAAAAAAGTGATGAGGACTTTGATGATGATTTGGCACTATTAACAAGAAAAATTCAAAAAATTTATAAAAAAGAAATAAATTAAAAAATGATACTAAAAATAAATTTGAATCAAAGAAAGAACAAGTGATATGCTATGAATGTAAGAAGCCAGGACACTTCAAGAGTGAATGTCCCTATGTAAAGAGGAGGCAATCAAAGAAGAAGGCGCTTAAAACTACATGGGACGACTCAAGTGCTTCCGAAGAAGAGGAGCCAACCAACACCGATCAAGTTGCTCAATATGCGCTAATGGCCATTAGAGATGAGGTAACAAGTTCATTAGACGTAAATTTATCAATTGATGAACTATTAAATGCTTTTCACAATTTATTTGATGAATGCAAAATAATTAGTAAAAAATATAAATTATTAAAAAAGAAGTATGATTCTCTTATTAGTGATTTCGATAAATTAAAAATTAAGCATAATGATAGTTTAGCTCCATGTACGAAATGCCATGAAGTAGAAACACTTAGAAAGGAAAACTTGCTACTCAAAGATACCTTAGAACATGATCCTTGCCAATAAGGGTCACGTTCATAAAAGAAGTGGAATCGGATTTGTGAATAGCTCTCATCAAAAATCCAACCACCTTTGTTAAAGGCCCTATCTTCCATATTTCACCCCAAAATAAATGCAACTTTTATTTACAAACATATAGCTTATCATTGTCCATTTAAAAAGTGTAGTTCATACAAATTGATTTGGGTTCCTAAAAGAACCAAAAGAACTCCATGTAAAATGATAAGTTAAATACGATTTTTTGAGGCACCCAAGGTCAAATGGGTACCTAAAAGTCATCCTCTTTTGTAAAAATATATACCATTACAAGCTAGAAGCAAGAGATGGTATCTTATTTTTTTTTGCTCAAAGTTTATGACCAAAGATCCAAAATAACTCATAAAGCTCTCTAGCCAAAATAACAAAAAAGGGGATAATTAGAATTTAAACTATCAATTACAAAATGATACTTATAAGTTCATGATGCAATATTGTGTGATAAACACTTAACATTGATCTCTCAAATTTTGAAACTTGTGAACTATTATACATGAATTCCCCTTCTCACATCTTCTGTATTTCTAAACTTATCGGATGTTAAAAATGTTTTTCTTAATAGTGTTATTTCCGAAGAAGTTTATGTTGAACAACCTCCCGGATTTGAGAATGATAGTCTCCCTAATAATGTGTTTAAATTAACTAAAGCTCTTTATGGTTTTAAACAAGCCCTAAGGGCTTGGTATGAGAGACTTAGTTCATTTCTTATTGAAAATAATTTCTCTAAAGGCAAGGTTGATACTACATTATTTATCAAAAATTTTAAATATAATTTTCTTATTGTTCAAATTTATGTTGATGATATCATTTTTGGTTCTACGAATGAATCTCTTTATGAATTATTTGCTAAAAGTATGAGTCTTGAATTTGAAATGAGTTTGATGGGGGAATTAACTTTCTTTTTGGGCTTACAAATCAAACAACTAAGTAATGGTATATTTCTTACTCAAATAAAATATGCCTTAGTTTTGCTACAAAGGTAATATGGATAGCTCAAAGGCTATCAACACTCCTATGAGCACCTCCACTAAGTTACAAATTGATGAAAGTGGAGAAAAAGCTTTGATAAAAAAAAAATATAGGGTGTGATAGGAAGTTTACTTTTACCTCACTGCAAATAAAACCGGATATCATGTTTAGTGTAGGACTTTGTGTTAGGTTTTAATATAATCTTAAGATATCTCATATTAAAGCACTTAAGAGAATACTTAGATATCTTAAAGGTACCACAAATCTAGGATTATGGTATCCAAAATCTGAAAACTTTGAGCTAATTACTTATACTTGATGGGTTTTGCTGGATATAGATTAGATAGAAAAAAGCACTTTAGGAACATCTCAATTTTTTACGACACACACTTGTTTCTTGGACTTCCAAGAAACAAAAAATTTGGTTGCACTATATATAACCTGAAGCCAAGTACATTGCAGCTAGTGCATACTGTGCATAAGTTGTGTGGATGTAAAACACTTTAGAGGATTATAAGATTCATCTTAAAAATATCCCCATAATTTGTGATAACACAAGTGCAATATGTTTAACAAAGAATTTCATTCAACACTCTAGAACAAAATATATTAACATTAGGCATCACTTTGTACGAGATCATATCACTAATCATGATGTAATTCTATAGTTTATTGAAATAAAACATCTATTAGTGGATATTTTTACAAAGCCTTTAAGTGAAGAACAATTTGATTTTATTAGAAGAGAGTTAGGAATGTTAATATGTCCGAATGTAGGAATATGTTAAATTTCGTTTTCATATATTCTTGATCACTCACTTAAATTATGTGCTAATAATTTTATGATGTGAATCTTACATGATGATAAGGTTGTGTGCTTCAATAACATGTTTACTTTGTTGTTAGAAATTTTGTGCTTTGATGCTAAAAGTTTCTATGATGATGAGCATGTTATCATACAATGATGCAATTTCATGTTTACTTTGATGATTATAATTTCTATTGAAGTTTTAATCATACATCGGATTCTTAATCTGAGTACTACAAAGCAGTAATGATATTATCTCATCCAAGTAGTGATGAAAAGCTACGACAAAATATTTTATAAATGCATGAAGTATTTATACATATCTTGATGTTTGATTCATGGAAGTCGTTGACTAATGCATCTCTCACGGATTTCACTCTTATGAATTTTTGATGAGAAATGAATTTGATGTAATGCTCTTCTCATTATGAAGGTTTATTTGTGGAATTTCTTTTGTCCTTCATATGATAATTCTTTCACATGAATTCTTTCTTAATGAAGGAAGAATTTTTATGATCCTTTTTTTTATGAGATGAACACTTGCAAGAATGAGGATTTGATTTCACAAGAATATTTTGATCGTTGTGAAAATTGAAGCATGATTTAATGAAACTCTTTTATCGTCTTTAACTTCCTTCAAAGTTAGTTCTTAATGGATTTTACTCCTTACTCTCATTCTTCATACAAAGTTTTGATGAAAAATAAAAAGGGAGAAGTTGATAGAACTTGAAGTTGATGAAAAATGTAATTTTTAATGTGAGAAGTTTTGAATGATACCATGTCATGAATGATTGAAATATGATAGGTATATAAATTGAAATGTGGCATGAATTTTTACAACACTTGCATTGTTGAATTGTTCTCCTTTTTGTTGATGACAAATGGGGAGAAATCATACCAAATTGTGGTAAATTGATGATAAATGTATGCAATGTATTTCATCATATATACTTGAAATGTTTGATTGATAAATTTTCTTCATTATGATAAGATATTTAGAGCTTAACATGTAATTTTACAATTGATATCTTTCCATAAAATAATGAATTTCTACGTTTGTTATCCTTCATATTTGAAGTATCAAAACTTGAAAATGGATGTCATGCCTTGACATCATCTTGATAATGTTAGATCATGATATGAATCATGATGTGAGTATTGATAAGTTTAAATGAACTTAACTTATCAATATGTCTCTTGAATTCAAAGACCTTGAATTCAAGAATGTCTTTTTCTCAAGTATGGCATATAGATAGGGGAGGGGGAGTTAAGGTTAACTCCGTCATCAATTGATTGTCATCGTAAAAAAGGAGATTGTTGAATCTCGGATTTTGATGATGAAGTCAATTATAATTTGTTTAATCTAATCTATATGTCGAGAAAAGTGTGCAAGATTAACTATAATGGTAGTGAGACATAAAATAGGTGTTGAGCTCGAGTCAAGATCGAGATCTCATTGGGAGTTCGAGATTTTGACGGAAATCCGGACGTTCGTCGAAAGTTTTGTGGGAACCAACCGAGAAGTCCAGATACTTGCCATAGAAGCTTATCGAAACTTACCAAGAAGATCGTCGTAAAGTCGAAGAGCTTGCCAGGAGTCTGTCGGAACATTGCCGAGAGTTTGTCGGATGTTCGTCGGAAGTACGCTGGAAGCTCGTTGGAAGAGCAATTAACACACCGAAATAAGAAGCATTGTAAATTATGTTTTAATTATCATAGTTAGAGTGTAAATTAAGTTAGGATTAGGAGGTAATCTCACTAACTTAATTATGGGCCAATTGGGCCCTAAATTGGGCTGGTTTAGGTTGGATTCAAGGCCTAAACAAGACCCTGAAAACATGGCTAGTGGTGGCACCGCTTGGAAAGCAGTGCCCCTGGATTCTTGGGCGATGGTACCACCTAGAATGGGCAGTGGTAACATCGGTAGTAGTGCTGCCAATGGTGGTACTGCCCTTGTTCGGCGGTGGTACCACCTAGGGTCATATCAATGACGGTAGTATTGCCCAGTAACTACGGTGGTACTGCCAGTACCCCAGATTTTAGGGATGTGACACATTTTGGCTCTAATTTTGAAGCCATTAAGGCCTATAAAAACCCTAACCTTTTCTGTATGAAAGGGCACGAAACCTATTGGCATAATCTTGAGTTCTTGAGCCTTAAAGTGTTGTAAAAGTTAGAGTTCTCCTCCTTTATCTCTTAACCTTGTAACCATCCAAAAAAGAGGAGTGAGACTTGTAAGGATTCATCTCCTAAACCCGGGAAAACGAGAAAGTGCTGTAAAGAGGTGTTCGATATTCACCTATTTAAGGAAGGCCTTTAGTGGACACTGGAGACCTCGTCGGAGGAGGAATTCGAAAGTGGATGTAGGTCACGTTGACTGAACTACTCTAAATCTGGCTTGCATTTCGTTTTAAGCAATCTTTTTTAACTGCAAATTATTTCATAGCAAAGTACTTCTCATCTTGCTTTCACTACACTTACACTCTCTTACATTTTAAAGTTACTATCTTTCTGAATCGATTTCCTTCAAATGTACGAAATATTTTCTGAAATCATAAAAGTTTTCCACTGCACTATCTTAGTGTCGCTCTTGATCCTAACACAGATAATCCCTTTACCGTTTCTGGCAAAGGTCCATATAATCCCTTTACTATTTCTAACAAAGGTCCAAATGATCCCATAAATACCAAAGTACAAAAGGTATTGTGAATAATAAATTGGGACATATCGAAAACACATGCGGAACAATGGAATACATGTGCCTATATGAAACATTACGATACAAATATGAAGTTTACATAACAGATCAAGGTATGCAAATACTCATAGGATAAGAGTATATATGAATTTGAAGCAATAATGTAAAGCTCAACTAATGAAAGGATTTTAGTTGAAATCAATTTCCAAAGAGACGAAATAAGAATAGGTGAAATTGATCAAAGCTCGATTTTGACAGAATTTGAGAGACACATTGCATGAATTGTTTGGATGATCAATTATACTCCAATTTGTATAAAAAAAGGATCATTCGAAAGATATATCAATCTAATTTTTGATAACTCATTTTGTACGAATCGTAGTTTCCAGCAAGGAGTTATAAACAATTTAGTAACCAAAGGTCAGAGAACATTATCTCTGTTTTATAGAATTCATAGAGTTGATTTGAATAGATGATTCAATAGGTAATTATACTCCAAAAATTTCAAATCAGTTATTAACAAAAATATTTATGAGTCTAGTTTTCAATAAAACATTCTTTGCATAAATCTAAGTTCCCAGCAAAAATTTATAAGTAGTTAAGCAACAAGAGGTCAGAAATTATAGTCTCTATTTTGTAGAATCTATAGGGTTAATTGAAATAGAAGTTATAGTAGGCATTTAAACTCCAAATCATTCAATCTGATATTAAAATGAAGATCTTTGAGTCTACTTTCTAATGATTTAGCCTTTTTCTAAATCAGAGTTTACTACTAAAAGTTAGGTCTGAAACATTGCATAGAGGTCAGATTATCGAAAAATTACATATTCATGGCTTTGTATGAAAACAAAAGAAATGTTTGGTTCTCAGTTGAAATCATTCAAATTATGTAAAATTAAGATGAAAATAGAGATTAGGATTTATGTGGGATGGGGTTAGAACACTTGTCTTATACAAATTTGACTCCCAAAAGTGTACAATTGATACAAAACCTCAAGCCAAAGCAAAGCTTTCTTCTTCTTCTTCTTCTTCAATTCCCTTCTTCTCAAACCAACGTTGGTCGTAACTTCTTTAGTTTCCATCCTTTTATTTCTCCTCTAATGCATTAGATTTAGCTAATATAAGGATTGCAATGTCGCAAGCATACATGAAAGGGGCTTAGGTATCATCCATAGATTAAACTTATGTGGCACCATTAGGTTAGCTAGTGACACATATCCATCATTTTTTTTCTTTAACTTAAATCTGAATGTTTCATAAATCATATCAAATTTTTAATATTTACTCTTAGGTCCTTACATTACAAATAAGCCCTTATAAATTTTTCAAAAATGAGGGATGTTACACTCTCCCCTCCTTGAAAAAAAAATTTACTTCTCTAAATTTGTCATATCTCCTTCGATGAAAAGATAAGATCAAAATTGCACCTAGATAGAGGCCATCAGCATCATTGAGTCTTCTTTATTCACATCACTCATTATTCTATGACTATTCTATCACCAATGAATTAGGTTCATCACCCTTCCGCTATGCCACTCTAATTTAATATCCCCGAACAACCCTTTCATCCTCCTTAATTAATAAGAAGCATATGAAGTAGGTGGACCAAATGCCCTTGTCATCCTAGATTCCTAAATCTAATGTATTAGAGGAGAAATAAAAGGATGAAAACTTAAGAAGCTGCAGCCAACGTTGGTTTGAGATGAAAAAGAAGAAGAAGAAGAATGTTTATGATAAACAAAATGATTTTGATTAAAAATGCCTTATGAAATATGATATCATGCCTAATAAATTTATTTTTTGAGGCTATGCATGATGATGATGAGTTTTGGGTAATTTATAGTTTATTGATAATTTCCATAATGATCTTTTACGATTTATGGATTATCGATTTATACCATGATGAAAGTTGCTTTCGAAAATGATGCACGATTTATACCATAAAGATAGATTCACCTAAAATGAAAAATGTATGACTACAATAAATAACAAATGATTTTGGTTGAAAATACTTTATACTCAATGAAACCATCGTTGATGAATATGCTTTATGTTTAATAGTTTCTTTGGCTTATATGCTCTATCATGATAAATATTTTGAAAATAAATGAAATCATGTTTGATTTGAAGTAATGCATAATGATGATGCTTAATGATGCAATTTTTTGATTTGACATAAAAGTGGTTTTAAAAAGTGATGTATGTTTTGATTTGACATAAATGTAATAGGCATGCTTATAGGAAATAGTGAAGTGTCATGATAATTGTATACTTAATGATGCATAAAGTTGTAATAAAAATATTAATATTTTAATACTATGATTTGATGATTTTATGCATGATATTGTAAAGTTATATATAATGGTGCATAATGATGAAATTGTGTAATAAAAATATTAAACATTTTGAAACCATGTTTTAGTGTCATGCATGTTGATCATGCTTAATAAATTTTAAAATTATGCATGATGAATCTTACGATTTATAGATTATTGATTTTTACCATTGTTAGTGTAAACAACCTTGAGTCGTGGCCTCGGGGCCGACGCGGCTCGGTTCGGGTCCGGGTGACAGGGGGTCTTCCCGAGACGGCCTTCGAGTCCACCGAGGTCAGTGGGGTGCGGTGGTCGGGACGGTGGTCGGGTCGGGACGGTGGTCGGGTCGGGACGGGGTCGCCGCTTCCTCCGAGAGACAACTCCTTGCTTGGGTGCCTAGCGGGAAGCCGTCGTCTTCGCACCTACACAAAGCTTGGGTCGGGGTGCTCGACCCGACCCCTCTGACGATCAAGTTAGTTGATGTGGAGAGGGTTTCAGATGAAGAAGTATTTTTTTGGTGTGTCCCTCGTCCTTTCCGTTCAGAATGTGAGGGTATTTATAGGGAACCTTACTGTTTCCTGATGTGCCCGCTTGTAGGGGGCAGGTTGGTAGCGTCTGACATTGGTGTTGGCGTGGCGTGAAGAACCGAGCTTGAGCAGGGTGTTAATGTGCCTCGATCGGCGTTCCGATCTGCATTGACCTGGTGTTGTGAGGCGTGATCTGGGATAGCTGGCCGCGCAGGTGTGTCTCGGGAAGCATTAAGCTGAGGAGCACGACGCAGGCGGGCTGGCCGCGTAGTTGTGTCCCAGGAAGCATGGAGCCGAGGAGCACAACACAGGCGGGTAGGCCGCGCAGGTGTGTCTCAGGAAGCATAGAGCCGAGGAGCATGACGCAAGCAAGCTAGCCGTGCAGGTGTGTCCCGGGAAGCATGGAGCCGAGGAGCACGACGTAGGCGGGCAGGCCATGCAGGTGTGTCTCGGGAAGCATGGAGCCGAGGAGCACGACGCAGGCGGGTTGGCCGCGTAGGTGTGTCCCGGGAAGCATGGAGCCGAGGAGCACGATGCAGGCGGGCTGGCCGCGCAGGTGCGTCTCGGAAAGCATGGAGCCGAGGAGCACGACGCAGGCGGGCTGGCCACGCAGGTGTGTCTCGGGAAGCATGGAGCTGAGGAGCACAATGCCCCGGGAAGCATGGAGCCGAGGAGCACGACGCCCCGGGAAGCATGGAGCCGAGGAGCACGACGCAGGCGGGCAGGCCGCGTAGGTGTATCTCGGGAAGCATGGAGCCGAGGAGCACGACGCAGGCGGGCTGGCCGCGCAGGTGTGTCCCGGGAAGCATGGAGCCGAAGAGCACATCGCAGGCGGGCTGGCCATGCAGGTGTGATCTCAAAAAGCATGGAGCCGAGGAGCACGACGCAGGCGGGCTGGCCGCGTAGGTGTGTCTCGGGGAGCATGGAGCCGAGGAGCACGACGCAGGCTAGTTGGCCATGCAGATGTGTCTCGGGAGCAGGAAGCCGAGGAGCACGAGGCAGGCGGGCTGGCTGCGCAGGTGTGGTCTCGGGCATCGTGCGACTGAGTAGCACGACACAGGTGGGCAAACCGCGCAGGTGTGGTCTGGGGCATCATGCGGCCGAGGAGCACGACGCAGGCGGGCATGCCGCGCAGGTGTGGTCTCGGGCATCATGTGGCCGAGGGACACTGCGCAGGCGGGGATGCCGCCATAAGGGGAACTCGGCAGTCTTCGACCGAGAGATGCAGCTCAGGCGGGAAGGCTGCCTTGAGGTGGACTCGGCAGTCTTCGGTCGAGAGACACAACTCAAGCCGAGGGATGTGGCTCAGGCGGGCAGGCCGCGCTGAGGTGGACTCGGCAGTCTTCGGCCGAGAGACATAGCTCAAGCCGAGGGATGTGGCTCAGGCGGGCAGGCCGCGCTGAGGTGAACTCGACAGTCTACGGCCGAGCCGTGTAGATTCAAAAGGGTTTAAGCCAGGGCTAACCGCAAGCTGAGAGGGGGTCAGGCATATACTGAACCTTCGCTCGGAAGAGACTAAGGCAGGGCTTAGATTTCTTTTCATGAGGACTACATCGGGTGGCCACCGCGGGTGCTTGACCTCTCTCATGGAGCCCGCGGTCGGGAGTCATCCCTTCTCCTCACGGTAGCCCAAGCCTCTGTTGCGATGTATCGGTTAGCCCGCTGGAGCATCTCTGGCACCATGGTGGGAGGTCGCTCCACGAGGGACCAGATGAATATGGAAGGTCGCAGGCCTATCATAAATGCCTGCACTAACAGAGAGGGGTGAGTGTCCGGCAAACCTCGAATTTGCGTGGCAAAGCGATCCACAAAATGTGAGAGGGGCTCGTCCTCCCTTTGTTTGAGTCCAAGGAGCAGTGTCGTGGAAGGCTTCGGCCGTGCATAGGCCACGAAGTGGAGCTAGAAGTCGTTGACAAGCTGGTCGAAGGACGCGATCGTTCCGGTCTTCAAGCCGCCGTACCACACGTGGGCCGGCCCCCTTAGAGTGGTGGGAAACACTCTACACATCAGGGCATCAGAGGTCCCGTATAGCGCCATTCGAGCACGAAAAGCAGCTATATGGTCCGCCGGGTCGGTGGAGCCATCGTAAGCATCCAGAGAGGGGAGCTGGAAGTCCGGGGGGACTATCTGATCCTGTATCTCAGGTGTGAAGGGAGACCCTTGGTGTGCGTCCTCCCCGAGCTCTCCCTTGGACCTGCGAACCTCTTTCTGCACCTCATCGAGTCGTTGGCTGACGAAGCACAACTGGGCCCGCAGAGAGTCCGAAGAGAGTGCCTCGGGTTCCGGGCGGCTACTCGGGTTTGCCATCACTGGATCCCCAAGTGGGACCGGTCGGACCTGAGGCGAAGTGGGGGGCTCCGGAAGTGTCATGTGGGCCCGAATGGGCTCCTTGCGTTGTCGCAGTGGTTCGTTCGCAGGCGGATGCGTTAGATGAGAAACGAGCGGGATAATGGTTTGCACCATACCCATCAGAGCTCGGACTTGATGGGCGAGGTCCTGAAAGGCCTCGGATGACACGGGCATCGAGTCGGCTGGGGCGACGACAGGCCCGGGTCGTTGAATATCGTTCTAAGGTCGTGGCGAGGTGTTCGTCACGACGGTCTCCGTGCGGGGGATGTTCCCCCGAGGCTTCAATCGAGTGCGACCTCTCAGCCGTGGGCTCATCTGAGCCGTTCGGGTGATCACCCGACATTCTGAGCCCTCCTTCTAGTGCAAAAATGTTAGTGTAAACAATCTTGAGCCGTGGCCTCGGGGCCGACGCGGCTCGGTTCGGGTCCGGGTGATGGGGGGTCTTCCCGAGACGGCCTTCGAGTCCACCGAGGTCGGTGGGGTGCAGTGGTCGGGTCGGTGGTCGGGTCAGGTCGGTGGTCGGGTTGGGACGGTGGTCGGGTCGGGACGGGTTCGTCGCTTCCTCCGAGAGACAGCTCCTCGCCTGGGTGCCTAGCGGGAAGCCGTCGTCTTCGCACCTGCACAAAGGTCGGGTCGGGGTGCTCGGCCCGACTCCTCCGACGATCAAGTTAGTTGATGTGGAGGGGGTTTCAGATGAAGAAGTGTTTTTTTGGTGTGTCCCTCCTCCTTTCCGTTCAGATTGCGAGGGTATTTATAGGGAAGCTTACTGTTTCCTGATGTGCCCGCTTGTAGGGGGCAGGTTAGTAGCGTCTGACATTGGTGTTGGCGTGGCGTGAAGAACCGAGCTTGAGCAGGGTGTTAATGTGCATCGGTCGGCGTTCCGGTATGCATTGACCAGGTGCTATGAGGCGTGATCTGGGACAGCTGACGTCACTCGAGTCTTGTCGCCATTATTATCCTCATCAACCATAATGAAAGTACCTTATTGATCTTTGTTATAATAAATCTTACTCTTTCGGTTTTAAACATGATACATGGTTTTATTTGGCATAAATGAAACAAAATCATATGTTTTGAAACAATCGAAAAGAGGGAAACATTCTAGAAAATTATTTTGCTCAATCTTATTGATTTTGATGAATCCATTTGTATCATCTTTGTGAATCTCTTGGATTTTGATAATGATTTTGATGATTTAAATTTGAATAATTTTTTATCGAAATCACGATCTTGATCTCTTGAAATTTATAACATGAAATCGTTTATGAATCAAGATTGTTTTCTATTTAAAAGGAGATTTATCGAAATGTTTCATAGTCTTTTAGTATTCATGATCTTGATAATTATGTTTTGAAACTTTATGTAAACCAAGAATGTTCATCATGATTCTCTTTGAATATTTAAAGAGGAGAATTTTTTAGATGAATCATGATTTTGATGATTGAATATTTGATATGCATGAATTGAGATCTTACTCTCCTACTATTCTTTTTGCTATTCACCAAAAGGAAGACTAATTCTAATAAACCATGATATGCTATATGAATTTTATTGTATTCATGAAGTAATATCTCATCACTAATTTTTGTTTATATTCCTTCATGTGATGATATGAATGTATGAAACACTTATGATATGATTTTTTATATAATTCCATGTATTCGTGAAATATTTATCTCATCACCAAATTAATTCCTCTTAATACTCCTAATGCGATGAAGTGAAATTATGCATGAAATACAAGTGGGGAGAAGTTTTGATCATGTATGGTAGGATATAATTTGACAAATTGATACCATCATGATATGAAATATTTATGATTTGCAATGATGTATGCAATACTTGTGCCTTCTAATTATGATGTGATGTATTCAATATGATGTAAATCATGATTTAAAATACTATGAGTTGTTGCTAAAATGATGTATTATAAATATTGATTTAATGTTTTGTATCATGAATACTCTAAATGATGAATGTTTGGTATCATGATCAAAATGTTGACAAATAGTTAAAAATTTTAGTATCATGTATGATATCCTCATAATGTTGATCGATTTATTCAATATCGTGCATGAATGAATATAAGGTTTTGAAAATGTGCATATTCTAATTTGAAAATATGATGATGCACAAATAAGATTGATACTTACCTTTGTCATAATTGATGTAAAGGGTCTTCCCTTCTTTTTGACAATGACAAAGGGGGAGATAGCTAGCTTGCACAAGTCAAGAAGATGCGAAAACTTGATTGCTAGCTTGCCTATCTTAATTAGCAAAGATTGCTAACTTGCTTATTTCAAGAAGCAAAAGTTGTCTTCGTGAACATCACTATCTTGCCTATCGCAAGAAGCAAGATTTACAACCTGTACATTACAATAGGAAGCAAGAATCGATAGCTTACACACTTCAGCAAGAAAGCTATCTTGTATTTGCTTTCGAAATTTTTGCTAGCTTGTATGTTGCAAAACTTGCTCACTTTTTCAAACACTTTGCTAACTTGCACTTTGTAAAGGAAGCGAAAATAGCACTTCTCAAAAGAGAAGAAAGAACTTACTATCTTGAACATCACAAAAATTTGCTACCTTGCATGATGTAAAATTTGCTAAGATCACTATCTCAAAAGAGTTGCTATCTCAAAAAAAAAGCAAATGTGCTATCTTGCCTATCTCAAAATACAAAACATGCTAACCTGTTACGGAAGCAAAATTGCTAGCTCAAACATTGCAAAGGAAGCAAAAATTTGCTAGCTTGCAACTTGCATATCATGAAAATTGCTAGCTTGTAGTCTAAAGAGTAGCAATTAGTTGTTATCTCAAGAAAAGCAAACATGCTAAACTTACACATTTTAATTGTTAGATTGCATGATGATAAAATTTGATACTAAGTTTTTCATGCAATATATGGAACCTTTTATCTCTAAACACTTGATACTTGGAATATTTTAAAATGTGATCTTGATAAGAATGTTTCAAGTTGCTCTTTGTGCTATATCTTTTCAAATGAATCATGAGCCTTGATATCATATATTTCATAATATAGAAATAACAATATTTCATTGCCTTGTATGCCGTATGTGATGATTGTACATCAATTTGCTTTATTATGAATTATATGAATCTTAATCGTGAACTTATTAAGAAGAATTTTAATGAACCATGAATCATATCTTTGGTATTCATGAATTGATCCTTATTGATATATTTCATGTATTCCTTTCATATTTAGCTTGTTGAATGGTTGAAATTTTTAGCCATTGAGTCCTCCCTTTCTTTTTGACTTTGATAAAAGGGGAGAAGGTTTTGCTAGCTTGTGCATTGAAAATGAAAGTAAACTTCCTAGCATGCTAAGGAAGTAAAACTTGCAAGCTTGCACTTCTCAAAAAGAGAAGAAAGATCTTGCATATGGAAAGAAGCAAAAAGTGCAAAACTTAGAAAACTTGCAACAAAATTGCTCTTGCCATGCTTTGTATCAAAAATAGGTTGATATCCTTAAAAGCATCGTATTAAATTTTTTAGCGTATCGCAATGTATCACATATATCGCAAATTAATATTTTTGAGACTATTATCATATCATGTTCAACAATTGATATCGTTCATTGATATGATAAATTATCATCTCATGATGTATCACATAATGATATCATGATTTGCGATTATATCATGTGATCCTTGGTGAATTTTCATATTGATATCCTTCATGAAATGATTTCTTTGTATTATTGTCTTATATGCATCATGTGATGATTGAAATATTGATTGATGCAAAGTTGATGTAAAAGTCTAAATCATTGGTTCCTCTCCTTTTTGACATTGAAAAAGGGGGAGAAAGTTATTGCTAGCTTGCACACTTGAATGAAGAATTTGCTAGCTCGATCATTGTAATGAAGAAATTTGCTATATCAAACATCATAAATATTGTTACTTGCAAAGAAAAGCAAAATGCAATCTTGCACAAAAATTCAAGTGTTGAATTGCCATGATTGAACTTACGAATCTTGCTATGCTTTTGTGCTTATATGTTGTGATGAAAATCTAGCTTCATGTTACAAAAACTTGCATATCTTTTAAAATAGTTAGAGCTACTTCTCCTTTTTGTTGATGACATAGGGGGAGAAGTATATTGATGACTTCATGCATTGAATTGAATATTTTATATATTTGCATGATGGTTTAAATGTTTTTCATAACATGTGATGAATGTTACTTGGATTTGGGATAATCCAAGTGTTCTATCAATGACATATTGATAGGGGGAGTTTGGTTAATCTCTGGGGAGTTAAGGTTAACTCCGTTAGTCATCAATTAGTTGTCATCATCAAAAAGGGGGAGATTGTTGAATCTTGGATTTTGATGATAAAACTAATTGATTGTGTTTAAATGTTTAACTGCATTTTGAGTGATGCAGGTCTACTCGATTAGGACTAGACAGTTGACACAAGAGGAATTGATGTTGCACCGGAGGAGATCACGTCAGGATAATGGACGACAGAAGGCTTCGGACATCGGTCATCAGGCCAAGGAGAGCAGAATTGCACCAAGGATATCGGGGTTGTAGAGGTCAACCGCCGATTGGGCAACAAGCCGCAAGAGAGGATGATGTGCTGAAGAATCGGATGAAGCACCAACCAATGACGTGCCGGGCAATAGAATGTCGATTCGCGTTGTAATAATTGTCTAGATCGGAGTAGAGTTTTGGCTTGTGTGTGTAGGATTAACTATGATAACGATGAAGGCATAAAGCGAAACAAAGTGCCAGAGTCAAGCACGAAGGATTCGTTGCGAGTTCAATGGAAGTCCGAAGATTCATTTGGAATGCTGCCGGAACTAGCCGAGAATGAGTAGGGAGCTTGCCGAAGGGTTTTTCGGAAGCTCGCCAGAAGATTCGTTGGAAGTTCGCGGAGCTTGCCGAGAAAGATCGGAGCTTACCGAAGAAGCTCATTGGAACTCGCCAAGATCAAATCGTGAAGTCTAGGAGCTTGCCGGGAGTCCGCAGAATGGTTTCCGAGAGTTTCTCGGAAGACCGCCAAAAGTTCGCCGGAAGCTCGTTGGAAGAAGTCTTGACTTGCGAAATTTGTAATAGCTTAGGAAATGTCTTTAAATTCGTAGTTAGCACGTTAATTAGGGTCAAGATTAGGTGTTAATCCTATAACCCAAGTAGGGGCCAATTGGGCTCGAGTTCGAACTGGTTTGGGCCAAGTTTGGAGCCCAACCAGTGAGCTAAAATAGTGTAGGTGGTGGCACCGCCAGATTAGGCGGTGGCACCGCCCAAAACCTGAGAACTGAGTAGTGGCACCGCCCAGCACCCGAGAGGTCCGGCGGTAGCACCGCCACCGATAGGCGGTGGCACCACTAGCCTCGGAAACCCAAGAGAATTCAAAATTTGGAGCCCAAATTTGAATCCTCTTGGGGCCTATAAATACCCCTCAATTTTCAGCTGAGATCACAACCTTTGAGAAGCAAGAGATTGAGATAAAAGTCTTAGCAAAGCCTTTAGCAATAGCTTGAGTGTTCACCTCCCTCTTTCTCTTTGAAAATATGTAAGAGTGTGAACCACTTGTAAAAGGTTGTAAGAGGGGTATTTGTCCTTCCCCTTCAAAGTGATTTGCTTGTGGAAGTTGGGAGCCTCTTCGAAAAAGGCTTCGCAAGTGGATGTAGGTCATTTTGACCGAACCACTCTAAAACTGCTGTGTTCTTTGGTTTGCATTTTATTCTTGCCATTTACATACTGCAAACTACTTTACTTAGTCACTACGCTTCCATACACTTCTAAGTTATTAAGCTTCCAAAATCAGTTTTCATCGAAATTGATTTTTATCGTACGAAAATTTTTAAACCAACGTTATTTTATCGCTGCACTAATTCACCCCCTCTTAGTGCCGCTCTGATCCTAACACAGTTTTCCATACAAAAGCCATGCATCATCATTAAGCATGATATCAAACTTTTTAATATTTTCATTAAGACATCAAGCATGGTTTCAATCAAAATTGGAAATCATCAAGATACACATTATTTATTCTTGAAAAAACATACATAGGATCATTAGATTTAAATTTAACATTTTATTCCATTAACATAAAACATGTAATTTTTATTATCATTTTCAAAATTACTAGCATGATCTTTTTTTTTTTGCATTTTCATTTTTAAACATGTAATTTTCATAAAAAATATTATTCTAAACTAAATTAAAAATAACTCATGAAAAGGATCATGTAATTTCGAAATAAACTAAGGGCATTTTGATTACCACATCATCGAAAGCTATTAATGCGTAGTTTGCCACCTCGCCTTTGTTGATTTTCTCCTCTTCTTCGGATGAGCTCGATTCATCCCAATTTGTGTTCTTCTTCTTGAGTTCATAGCTAGTAGTTGCATTCATTTTGTTCTTTAATTTTTGTTTCATGAACTTTTTAAATTTCATGAGTAGTTCAAGTTCACCATCACTTAAGCTTATGCTTGAGTGGTCTTCAATTGTTCTAAGTTCAAAATCCTTCCCGTTCTTTGAAAGGTAGTTCTCATGTTCGTCAAGTGCCACATTAGTCATTTCATAGGTCATTAAATACCCAATTAGTTCTTCAATTGAAAAATAGTTCAAATCTTTTGATTCTTGTATTATTGTTACTTTCAAATTCTAATTTTTAGAAAGTGATCTTAAAATATTGTTAACGAGTTTAAAATTCGAAAAGCTTTTACCAAGAGCTTTTAAACCATTGATATTCGTAAAACGGGTGTACATGTCAACAATGGTTTTGCTTGGTTTCATATGAAACAATTCAAAATCATACATTAAAAGATTAATCTTCGAAACTTTTAATCTACTAGTGCCTTCGTATGTGGTTTCAAGAATGTGCCAAATATCGAAAGTTGTTTCGCACAAAGAAACCTGATTGAATTTGTTTTTATCTAAGGCACAAAATAGAGCATTCATAGCTCTAGCATTTAGAAAAAACGTCTTCTTCCCCAAATCATTCCAATCGTTCATTGGAAGAGAAGACCTTTGAAATCTATTTTTGACTATATTTCAAAAATTTAAATCAATCGAAAGTAAGAAAACTCTCATTCGAATTTTTCAATATGTGTAGTCCATCCCATTGAACAAGGGAGGACGAATAAGAGAAAGTCCCTCTTGAAAGCTGAAAAGAGCCATTTCTCTTGAGTGTTAAACCAAATAAGAAATAACGAGGCTCTGATACCAATTGTTAGGATCAAGAGCAGCACTAAGAGGGGGGGTGAATTAGTGTAGCGGTAAAAATTACGTCGGTTTAAAAAATCTTCGTATGATAAAATCTGATTTCGATGGAAACCATTTTGGAAAGATCTGTAAATTGAAAGTATATGGAACTGTAGTTGATGTAAAGCAAGGAAGGCAGTTTGTAGTTAAGATAAATAGCAAAATAGAAATGCAAACTGATTTATAGTGGTTCGGTCATCGTGACCTACAACCACTCCTCTGATTCCTCTTCCGTCGAGGCCACCGGCATCCACTATTGATCTTCCTTTAATAGGCGAAGATCAACCTCCTTCTTACACCCCTCTTCTCCTTTTACCGGTTTTAGGAGACAACCCATAGAAGCACTCACTCCTCTATCAAACTATTCTAACACTTAGACTAGAAGAGGAGGATTCTCATAAGAGATTACAACAGCGTTTTACCCTCTTTAAATTCTCTGTGCTTGTGGATGTTAACTAGGGATAAGAGGGGTATTTATAGGCTTCAAGTTTATTCAAACATAGAGCCTAAAAATATCTTATCCCAGGATTCCTAGGTCCGGGTGGTACCATCGCCTGTGTTGGACGGTACCACCACTAGTGTCAATTTGACATTGACACTGCACTAGGCGGTACCACTGTCCAGTCTGATGGTACCACTGCCTGGGAGGCTATGCTGGGCGGTACCACCGCCTAGACTAGTGGTACCACCGTTTGTAGCCTCTCGGAGGTTGTGTTTAGGTGGTACCACCGCCCAGATCGATGGTACCACCTCTTGACATAGTCTTGGAGACTGTGCCATGACGGTGTCACCTCTTGGGGCACTGTTTGGGCCTTTTCATTAGGCCCAACACAGTTCTTACATGGGCCCAACTGGCCCCTAATTGGGAGGCCCAAATTCAATCTCAATTACGTACTAACTACGAAATCTAAGGCATACTTAAGCTAAACAAGTCCGTAAGTCTAGTTTCTTCCGGTGAGCTTCTAGCAATCTTCCGGCGAACTTTCGACAATCTCTCGACAATATTCCAATGGACTCCTAGCAAACTCCTAGATTTCACGATGATCTTCTTGGTAAGTTCTGATGAGCTTCTCTAGCAAACTCCAAGACTTCTCGGCTGGTTCCTGTAGAACTTCCGACGAATGTTTGGACTTCCGATGAACTCCCGAACTCCCAATGAAATCATGTTCTTGAATCCAGAACTTCATTTTGTTTATGACTTGCTATCGTAATTAATTTTGAACATGTAAAAACACACTTTAATCTAGGCAATTAATACTAAGCATGAATCATGTTGTCCGGTATGTCATTGGTCTATCGACGCTTCGTTCAATTCTTCGGCGCATCGTCCTCTCTTGTGGCCTAGTGCCCAATCGGCCAATTGATTTTAAAACTCCGATATCCTTGTCGTCATATCCACTCTTCTTGGCCTGATGCCTGAATCTATGGCCCGAAGCCTTCTATCGATACGTTGACCGATCCTCCGACCCGACGTCCAATCTTTTGAAATGTTCCACCTACCCAACATGATTCTTCCTGCTTTAATTATCTTATCCTGATCGAAGCATCCTGCATCACTCAAAACACTGATTAAATCATAAACACTTATCAATTGGTTTTATCATAAAAATCTGAGATTCAACAGAAAGAACTAGCTTGCATGTTCTAAAATGATGTAAAATTTACTAGCTTACATGGTGCAAAATTTGTTAGCTTACTTGATGTAAAACTTGTTATCTTACTAGCTTGCATATCTAAAACTTGCTAGCATACACAACTCAAAAGAGAAGCAAGAATTACTAGCTTGTAAAATTGCTAGCTTGCACTTCTCAAAAACGAAGAAAGAACTTGCTCTCTTGAACATCACCAAAAATTGCTACCTTGCTTATCTTAAGAAGCAAAAGTGAAAACTTTAAAATCTTGTACATCATTAAAATTAATGATGATTTGGTGAATAGGGATGTTGTAAAGTGATAAACAATTTGCTAGTTTCACTTCTCCTTTTTGTTGATGACAAAGGGAGAGAAGTTATGATAATGATCATGCATGGAATGATGTATTGTAAATTTGATTATGATTGATTTTATGATGAAGTATTGTAAATATTCTTGATTAAATTTACTTTGACTTGAATTCAATTTGAATTCAAAGTTCACCTCAAATATGCCTTATTGATAGGGGGAGTTAAGGTTAACTCTATCATCAATTATTGTCATCATAAAAAAGGGGGAGATTGTTTAATCTCGTATTTTGATGATGAAACCAATTGATAATATTTATAATTTGATATGCGTTTTGAGTGATGCAGGTAGCTTCGATCAGGGAGAGACAATTAAAGTGGGAAGAATCAGGTGAGGCCGGAGAGAAACATATCAAAAGATGGGACGTCGAACCGAAGGATCGATCGACGTATCAACATAAGGCTTCGGGCCATTAGTTCAGGCATCGGACTAAGAAGAGTGAAAATTGTGCCAAGGAAATCAGAGTTACGGAGGTCAATTGGCCAATTGGGCAATAGGCCGTAAGAGAGGACGATGCGCCGAAGAATCGGACGAAGCATCGAGGAACCAATGACATGCTGGACAACATGATTCAAGCTTTGTAATAATTATTTAGATCGTAGTAGGTTTTATTTGTGTAGGATTAACTATGATAGTGATCAAGGCATAAAAAAAATGAAGTCCCAGAGTCAAGAACGAGATATCGTTAGGAGTTTGAAAGTTCTTCGGAAGTCCGAATGTTCATCGAAAGTTCTATCGGAATTGACCAAGAAGTCCAGGAGCTTGCCGAAGAATCTCATTGTAACTCACCAAGAAGATCACCATGAAGTCCAGGAGCCTGCTGAGAGTCCGCTGGAACATTGCCAAGAGATCATCGGAGGTTCGTCGGAAGATCGCTAGAAGCTCGTCGGAAAGAAACCTAGACTTACGGACTTATTTAGCTTAGTAAATATCTTAAAACTCGTAGTTAGCACATAATTGGGATTAGAATTGGGCCAACCCAATTAGGGGACAGTTGGGCCCAAGTTTGGGCTGTGTTGGGCCAAGAGAACAACCTATACAATGACCAAACAAGTGAAACCATCGTGGCATAGTTTCCGAGACTATGTCAGGCAGTGGTACCACTAGTCTAGGCAGTGATACCACTCAGACACAGTCTTCTAGATAGTTGTGCTACCAGACTAGGTGGTGGTACCACCATTGTTAGGCTGCAGGCGATGGTACCACCTAGTTTAGGCGGTGGTACCGCCCATACCCTAAAATTTCAGAGATTTAAATTTTGGCTCCATTTTTTGAGCCATTTGGGGTCTATAAATACCCTAGCTATTCCTGCATAGAGAAGCAAGAAAAGTAAACAAAAACTCTATGTTTCTAGAGTTGAAAACCCTTATAAAATATAGAGTCCCTCATCCTAAAGTTTAGAGACCATTCTAAGGGAGAGTGTGAGGGAAGCTTTATAAAAAAGGGGTATAATGGTTCTCTCCTGAGCCTGCAAAAGGAGAATAGAGTTATAAGAAGGAGGTTGATCTTTGTCTATTAAAGGAAGATCGTTAGTGGATGCTAGTGGCCTCGATGGAAAAGGAATCGGCAAAGTGGATGTAGGTCACGGCGATCGAACCACTATAAAAACTTGGTTTGCATTTCTATTCTTGCTATTTACTTTTATGGCAAACTACTTACTTGCTTTACTTCCATTACTCTTACGAATAGTATTTCAAAGTAAACATCTCTCCGAAACTATTTTCGTCAAAATCGATTTTAATCGAACGAATATTTTTTAAACCGACGTAATCTTTTCGTTGCACTAATTCACCCCCACCCCCTTAGTGTCGACTCATTCTTAATAGTTGGTCTCAGAGCTATGTTTTTCTTATTTGGTTTAACACCCAAAGAGAAATGGCTCTTTTTGGCTTTCAAGAGGGTCACTCTCTCATTCGTCCTCCGTTGTTCAATGTGACGGATTTCACATATTGGAAAACTCGAATGAGAGTTTTTTTTCTTTCGTTTAATCTTGATTATGGAATATTATCAAAAATGGATTTCAAAAGTCTTCTCTTTTAATGAACCATTGGAATGATTTGGAGAAGAAGACTTTTTCTTTAAATGCGAAAGCTATGAATGCTTTGTTTTGCACCTTAGACAAAAATGAATTTAATCATGTTTCTATTTGCGAAACTACGCATAACATTTGGCATACTCTTGAAATCACACATGAAGGCACTAACAAAGTTAAAGATACGAAAATTAACTTTTTAATGCATGATTTTGAACTTTTTCGAATGAAGCCAAGTGAAACCGTTGTTGACATGTACACCCATTTACGGATGTCGTCAATGGTTTAAAAGCACTTGGTTGAAGTTTTTCAGATTTTGAACTTATAAACAAAATTTTACGTTCTCTTAATAAGAGTTGAGATTCAAAAGTAACGGCTATTCAAGAATCAAAAAATTTGAACCATTTACCAATTGAAGAACTTATAGGATCTTTGATGACCTATAAAATGATGTGTAATGCATGTGAAGAACTTGAGAACCACCTTCCAAAGAATAGGAAGGATTTCGGACTTAGAATAATTGAAGACTACTCGAGCATAAGCTCAAGTGATGGTGAACTTGAACTCCTCATGAAATTTTTAAAACAAGTATCGAAAATTAAAAACAAACTTAAAAAGAAGAAGAAGACAACTTTGGATGAATCAAGCTCATTCGAAGATGAGGAGAAAAACAAAGGCGAGGTGGAAAACTATGCCTTAATAGCATTCGACAATAAGGTAAACGACTCAAACGAAACTCCTTTAATTTATTTTGAAATTACATAATGCTTTTCATGAGTTGTTCTTAAATTAGTTTAGAAAAATTATATATTTTTTTTAATTGCATGTTTAATGAAAATGCAAAAATAAAATTGGATCATGCTTACCTTTCTAGTTATTTTAAAAATAATCATAAAAATTGCTTGTTTTATGATAAACAAACAAAATGATTTTGATTAAAAATAACTTATACTCAATGAAACCATGATTGATGAATATGCTTTATGTTTAATAATCTCTTTGGCTTGTATGCTTTATCATGATGAATATTTTGAAAATAAATATTTGTATCATACTTGATGATTTTTATGCATAAGGACTTGAAGTAATGATTTGAAATCATATGTTTTGGAATTATGTGTTACACTTTTTGATCTTGATGATTTTTTTATCTTTCCGTTTTAAACGTTGATGCATGGTTCTGATATAAGAACAAATATTTGGGCATGCTAATATAAAGTCAATCACACAAATTGAAACAAAAAAGTATAGATATCTTTAAGAATCATTCAACATTATGTTCAACGAAACCATGCTTGATGAAAATGTAATGATGATTTGAAAGCATGCTTAACGAGTTTATTTTTCGAACTTATGCATAATAGTTTTTATGATCTTTTGAAAGTTCTTTTTCAGTGTTAATGAATGATGCATGGATTTGAGATAAAAGAAACGAACATGCATGTATGAAATCATTCAATAAAAAGGAGGAAAGCATTTTTCTTGAAAAATTCCTTTTTCTCTATCTTATCGATTTTTCACTAAGAGACCAATAAAATTATTTTTGTCATTTTGAATCTCTTGAAAGAAATATTGAGATTTTGATAATTTTGATGATTGGAATTTGAATGAGTTTTATCAAAATCATGATCTTGGTTTCTTGGAATTACTTGAGATTTTTTTTAATCAAGATCTCTTCTTTGTACTCCTACTATGTTTCTTGGTATTTTACTAAAGATGAGATTTTCTATGTGAATCATAAGATTTTATATTCATGAATATCTTGTTCTCCTACAAGATTAAATAAATTTTATCTATATCATGATCTCCTAAGAATTCTTTTCGTTAATTATTTAAGAGGAGATTTGTTAAAATGGATCATGGTTTCTCTTGATTTCTCGAATTGTAGACTTGATCTTTCATTTTTTATGATTGAAATAATAATTGAAACATTGATGTAATTATGAATGATGATTTGATATTATGCATGCAATGATGAAATATTCTTGATGAAAAATTGTTTTGACATTCATGACTTAAATTTTCATCTATGCTATTTACCTTCGTCATATAAAATTTTGAAATAACACTTCTCAAAAGAGAGCAAAGGAAGCAAAAATAACACTTTGCAAATTGCATATTGTAAAATAATATAATATAAAATTTTGCTAGCTTACACTTTGCAAAGAAAGCAAAAATAACACTTCTCAAAAAAGAAGAAAGAGCTCGCTATCTTGAACATCACTAGCTTGCCTATCTTAAGAAGCAAAAATACAAACTTGCAAAATTTACAATCATGCACATCCTTAAAATTAATGATGATTTGGTGATTATGCATGTTGTAAAGTAATATAAAATCGCTAGCTTACACACTTCAACAAGAAAGCTATCTTGCATTTGCTTTTGAAATTTTTGCTAGCTTGTATGTTGTAAACTTGCTATCTTACTACCTTGCATATCTACAACTTAATAGCTTGCATGATGTGGCACTTGCTAAATTTTCTAGCTTACATATTGCATGATGATAAATGCAATGTTTGACATTATATCTCTAAACACTTGATAGTTGCACTTCTCCTTTTTGTTGATGACCAAGGAGGATAAGTATGATATTATGCATAAGTTTTATGATAACATATTACTTGGATTTTTGAATCTAACAGTTCTATCAATATAGCATATTGATAGGGGGAGTTTGTTTAAACTCCGGGAGTTAAGGTTAACTCCGTCATCAATTAGTTGTCATCATAAAAAATGGGAAGATTGTTGAATCTCGGATTTTGATGATGAAACTAATTGATAAATATTTATGATTTGATCTGATTTTGAGCGACGCAAGATGCTTCGTTTAGGATTATATAATTAAAGCAGGAAGAATCATGTTGGGCCGGAGGAAAACATGTCGGAAGATTGGACGTCGAGTTGAAGGATCGATCGACGTATTGACAGAAAGCTTCGAGCTATGGATTCGGACATCAAGCCAAGAAGAGTAGATATTGCGCCAAGGATATCAGAGTTACAGAGGTCAACTGGCCGATTGGGCAATAGGCTGCAAGAGAGGATGATGCGCCGAAGAATCGGATGAAGCGTCGATGGACCAATGACATGCCGGACAACGTGATTCATGCTTAGTAATAATTATCTAGATCGAAGTGTGTTTTATATGTGTAGGATTAACTACGATAACAATGCATAAAGCAAAATGAAGTCCCAAAGTCAAGAACGCAATTTCGTTGGGAGTTCGAGAGTTCATCGGAAGTCCGGACGTTCGTCGGAAGTTCTGCCAAAATTGACCGAGAAGTCCTTACCAAATGGTCCGAACAAGTCCATATAAATCAATTGCAATGGTCTAGAGGTGCTTATTTGGTTCTTTGGTTTGAAACTATCATTTATATTTTTTCCAAGTTGACATGCATCACACATATTGTCTTTAACGAACTTAATGTGAGGAATTCCTCTTACAAGTTTTTTAGATGAAATTTGAGAGATTAGTTTCATGCTAGCATGACCTAATCTCTTATCCAAAAGCCAAGCATCGTTATTCAAAATCGAAAAACACATTTCATTATAAAGATCATCAATGTTGATAGTGTATACATTATTTTGTTTTAGGGCAATCATAGATGTGTTTTTGTGTGGTTTTTCAATAATGCAAGCATTGGATTCAAATCTAATGATGTCCTTTATCACACAATTGACTAATACTCAAAAGATTATATTTTAAGCCATCAACCAACAATACATCTTTAATAAAGAAGTTGGATTTGTTACCTATGGTTCCTTTACCAATGATTTTACCCTTTTTGTTATCTTCGAAGGTGATATATCCTTCTTCTAGGATAGTGAGCTTAGAGAATTGAGATGGATCTCCGGTCATCTGCCTTGAGCATCCACCATCAATGTACCATCTCTTGCTCCTAGCTTGTGATGGTAAACATTTCTACGATTTTTAGGTACCCATTTGACCTTGGGTGCCTCAAAAATTGATCTACACAACTTATCATGTTGTATTAAGTCATTTGATGTTCCTTTAGGAACCCAAATTAATTTATGTAGATTATATCTCTTAAATGGATATTTGTACGCAACATTTCCAAATTTACAATAAAAATTAATTTGTTTTGAGATGAAACATGCAAGGTAGGGCCTTTAACAAAGATGGTTGGATTTTTATTAGTGTTACACACATAGCCGATTCCATCTCTTCTTTTATGAACATGACCCTTATTGGCAAGGATCATATTCAAGGACTTGCTACCAATCTTAAATTTTTCTAAGGTTTCTTTAAGTAGTAAGTTTTCCTTTCTAAGTGTTTCTAATTAATCACATTTTGTGCAAGGAGCTAAACTATCATCATGCTCACGTTTTAGTCTATCAAAATCACTAATAAGAGAAGCATGTTCCTTTTTTTAATAATTTATATTTTTTACTAACTAATTTACATTCATCGAATAAATTATGAAAAGCGCTTAGTAATTCATCAAAAGATAAACTTGCATCTAATGAATTGCTTACCTTATCTCTAATAGCCGTTAGTGCATAGTGTGTAACTTGCTCGGTATTGGTTTGCCCCTCTTCTTCGGATGTACTTGAGTCATCCCACGTTGCTTTAAGAGTCTTCTTCTTCTTTGGTTGTTTCTTCTTTGCTTGGGGTCATTCATTTTGAAATGTCCCGGCTTCTTATATTTGTAGTATATGACTTGTTCTTTCTTGGGTTCAAATTTATTTTTAGTGTCATTTCTAAATTTATTCCTTTTTACGAATTTTTTAAACTTTCTTGTGCCAAGTCAACATCATAGTCCTCATCACTTGAATTTTCTTTCAAGTGGTCTTCTTGAGTTCTTAGTGTCATATCATTCCTATTCTTTGGAAGGTTGTTCTCAAGCTCTTCATGAGCATTGTAAGTCATCTCATAGGTTATTAATGACCCGATTAGTTCTTTGAGAGGAAAGTTATTTAAATCCTTAGCCTCTTGAATGTTCATTACTTTAGGATCCCAACTCTTTAGAAGGGATCTTAAGATTTTATTAATAAGTTCAAAATCTGAAAAACTTTTACCAAGTCCTTTTAGACCATTGATAACATCCGTAAATCGGGTGTACATGTCTCCAATGGTCTCACTCGGTTTCATTCGAAACAACTCATAATTATGAACTAAAATATTAATTTTCAACTCATTTACTCTACTAGTGCATTCGTGAGTCACTTCGAGTGTGTGCCATATATCAAAAGCTATTTCACAAATAGACATTTGATTGAACTTGTTTTTATCTAAAGCACAAAACAAAGCATTCATAGTCTTGGCGTTTAAAGCGAAAGTCTTCTTCTCCAACTCATTTCAATCGTTAATCAAAAGAGAAGACTTTTGAAAACCATTTTCGATAATATTCCATAGCTCAATATCAACAGAAATCAGAAAATTCCTCATTCTAATCTTCCAATATATGTAATTTGTTCCATTAAATATGGGCAGACATGTAATTGAGTGACCCTCTTAGATGTCGGCAAATTTCATCTCTCTTGAGTTTCAAACCAAAAGAGAGTGACCTCGCTCTAATACCAATCGTTAGGATCAAGAGTGGCACTAAGAGGGGGGGGAGTGAATTAGTGCAGCTGAAAAATTACCCGTTTCAAAAGTCTTCATTTCGATTAAACCCAATTCTGACTAAAATCATTTCATAAAGATTTTAATTTGAAAGTATATGGGAGTGTTGAGAAAGCAGTAAGAAGGTAAAGTAGCTTGCAAGAAAGGTAAATTGCTCAAGACAAAATGCAAACCATAATTTAGAGTGGTTCAGTTGTTGTGATCAACATCCACTTTCGGATTCCTCCACCGTCGAGGTCACCGGCATCCACTAATGGTCTTCCTTCAATAGGCGAAGACTAACCACCTTTTACATCGCTTTATCCTTTTCACGGGTTTAGGAGATAACCCTTACAAGTCTCACACCTCTCTTGAATGATCTCAATACTTAGAAAGGGAGGAGTACCCTAGCAATTTTACAATACTTTAACACTTCAAAGACTCAAGATTATGCCAATACTTTTGTGCCTTTTCATGCAGAAAAGGGTGGGGTATTTATAGGCCCCACTGGCTTCAAAATTGAAGCAAAAAAATATCACATCTCCGGATTTTAAGGTACTGGCGGTACCACCGCCATTACTGGGAGGTACCACCGCTTGACACCAGACACTAGGCAGTACCACCTCCCAATCTGGGCAGTACCACCGGTTGACAAAGCTCGAAAATTGAGCTCTGGTGGTACCACCACCTAATAGAGCTCGGAGATCGAGCTCTAGCGGTACCACCACTAGCAACATTAACTGCCGGCGGTACCACCGTCCAAACCCCCTAAGAGACTAGGTCACCCAAGCGGTGCCACCGCCGACCGTGATTTCAGGTGCTGAATGAGCTATTCAATCCAGTCTAATTCAATTAGTCTGGTATGTCGATTTTTCATTCGGCGAACCTCCGGCAAAACTTCTGTCGAGCTTCCGACGAACTCCCAATGAACTCTCAACGATCTTCTGATGAGCCCTTAGTGATCTTTCGATGACCTCTCGATGATCTTCCGATGAGCTCTTGGCGATCTTTCGATAAGCCTCTGGCGAACTCCTAACGAACTCTCAGCAAGCTCCCGACACACTTCTGATACATCATCCAAATCTTCTACTCTGGCCAATCATCTGTTTTATGTCATACTGCTATAATAGTTAATCCTACACACTTATCTCAATACATAGATTATGTCAAACAATTCACCAATTGATTTCATCATCAAAATCCGAGATTCAACAAACTTGAGAATTGTTCTCATAGTGGAGAAAATCACATATGTCCTTAATATACCGATGCCTACTATCGAGGATGGGGCAAGCAAGGATAAGATTGCTCCTACGTGAAGTATATAGATGACTCCTCTCTTGCTTAGTGTTACATGTTGGGCTCCAAGACTCCTGAGTTACTGAGACATCACAAAAAGATGGACATCAGATCCATTCTATTACATGTTCGTAAACTATTTGAGGAACATGGAAGGACTCAACGATATGAGATATCTAAGATCCTCTTCTACGCTAGGATGATTGAGGGGACATCGATTCAGAACCATGTCCTAAAGATGATTGAGTGAATAAAGAAACTCATAGGTCTAGGAATGGTCCTAGAGGATAACCTGTGTGGAAATCTTATGCTTCAGTCCCTACCAGATTTCTTTTCATAGTTCATAATAAATTTTAATATGAACAAACTTGAGGTGACTCTCCCGGAGCTCCTCAATATGTTGAGGTAGGTAGAGAGCACTATCAAGAAAGAGAAGCTAGTTCTCTAAACTAGTGAGACCAGAAAGAAAAAGAAAGCAGAAAAGTCCCTTAAGAAGAGCAAGGGCAAGGGCAGACCAGGTAAAGTAAAGGTTACTAAGAAAGACCCAACAAAGGACAAAGGTCATTGCTTCCACTACGGAAAAGATGGGCACTGGAAGAGCACTGCAAAGAGTACCTTGCAGAGAGGGCAAAACAAAAGCTTGGAGAAGCTTCAGGTACATTCATGATCAGTCTTCATTTGTTAGACTCTTATGATAACACATGAGTATTTGATACCGGTAGTGCTTATTATATTTACAATTCATTGCAGGTTCTGGCAAGGACTAGGAGACTAGCAAGAGGCGAGATGGACCTCAAGATGGGCAATGGAGCAAAAGTTGCTGTAGTAGTTGTTGGCAAGGTCGCCCAACATCTGCCTGGTGGAGCTATTATTACATTGGATACATGTTATTATGTTCCTTCTATTATCAAAAATATTATTTTCATCAAAAATATTATTTTCATTTCATGTTTGACAATTAGTGGATATAAATTAGTTTTTGAGAACAATGGTTATTCAATATTATTATATGATGAAATCATCATGAGAGAAACATTGCATAATGGTTTGTTTACACTAAACACTACTCCACATATCATGAATGTAAGTGTATCCAAGAGGAAATGAGATGGGGTGAACAATGCATACTTGTGGCATTCTAGGCTAGGTCACATCCATGAGGGAAGGATCGAAAAGTTGCTAAAGGATGGATATCTAGATCCATTCGACTATGAGTCATATACAACTTGCGAGCCTTGCCTTCGTGGAAAACTGACCAACTCTCCTTTTAGTGGAACCGAAGAGAGAGCCACTGAGCTGCTGGAACTCATACATAGTGATGTATGTGGACCCATGTCAACTCATGCTATAGGTGGTTACTCTTACTTTATTACTTTTTCTAATGATTTATTAAGGTATAGACATGTGTATTTGATGAAGTACAAGTCCGAGGCTTTTAAGAAATTCATAAAGTATAAGAATGAAGTGAAGAAATAGACTAGAAAGAGTATCAAGACTCTTCGATCAGATCGAGGAGATGAGTACTTGTGTATAGAGTTCACCCAATTCCTCAAAGACTATGAGATTCTATCCCAATGGACACCTCCTTATACACCTCAGCTTAATGATGTATCTAAAAGAAGGAATTATACACGGATAGATATGGTGCGGTATATGATGAGTTTCACCGACCCACCCATCTCATTCTAGTGATACGCCCTAGAGACCACAGCTTACCTTATGAAAAGAGTTCCAACTAAGTCGGTAGTATTGAATCTCGTATTTTGATGATGAAACCACTTGATATGTTTTTATGATTTAATTTGCATTTTGAGTGATGCAGGATGCTTCGATCAGGATGAGACAATTAAAGCAGAAAAATCATGTTGTGTCGGAGGAACATGTCATAAGATTGGACGTCGGGCTAGTGGATCAATTGACGTATCGATAGAAGGCTTCGAGCCGTGGATTCGGGCATCATGCCAAGAAGAGCAGGTATTGCACCAAGGATATCGGAGTTGCGGAGTCAACTGGTCGATTAGGCAATAGGCCACAAGAGAGGATGATACATTGAAGAATCAGACGAAGCGTCGAGGGACCAATGACATGTCGGACAAATTAATTAATTGCTTAGGATTAATTATCTCGATCGAAGTTTTGTTTTACATATGTAGGATTAACTATGATAGCTTGAAGACATAAAGCAAGTCTACCTAGTCAAGTTGGATGGGTATTCGAAAGTCCAAAGATTCATCGAAGATGCTGCCGAAACCAACCGAGAGGAAATCGGGGACTTGTCAGAATTTTCGGAAGTCTGTCAAATTTTGATGGACTAGGTGGTAGCACCGCCCAGCACCCGAGAGGTCAGGCGGTGGCACCGCCACTAACAAGCGGTGGCACCGCCAACATCGAGAACCCAACATAATTCAAATTTTGAAGCCCAAATTTGAATCCTCTTGGGGCCTATAAATACCCCTCAATTCTAAGCAGAGAACATAACCTTTGAGAAGCAATAGATTGGGAAAAAAGCCTTAGCAAAGTCTTTAGCAAGTCTTGTTTTCAATTGCTTGAGTATTCACCTCCTTCTTTCTCCTTGAAAATTTATAAGAGTGTGAACCACTTGTAAAAGGTTGAAAGAGGGGTATTTGTCCTTCCCCTTCAAAGTGATTTGCTAGTGGAAGTTGGGAGCCTTATCGAAGAAGGCTTCGCAAGTGGATGTACGTCATTTTTACCGAACCACTTTAAATTGGTGTGTCCCTTGAATGTGTGAGTATTTATCTTTCTGAAACTATTATTAATAGCAACAAAGCTTTTGGTTTTCATCTTCTCACTTCACTCGAGCTACTTATTGTCGAATCACAATCTTCTCACATTTATGAATTTGGTTTCAAACTTACAAGTTTTAATCCGTTGCACTAATTCACCCCCCCCCCCCCCTCTTAGTGTCGCTCTGATCCTAACAATTGGTATCATAGCCTCCTTATTTCTCAGTTGATTTAATACCCAAGAGAAATGGCTCTTTACGGCCTTCAAGAGGGGCACTCTCTTATTCATCCTCCTTTTTTCAATGGGACGGACTACACTTATTGGAAAATTCAAATGAGAGTTTTCTTACTTTCTTTGGATTTAAATTTATGGCACAGTTGAAAATGGATTTGAAATGTCTTCTCTTCCAATGAACCATTGGAATGATTTAGAGAAGAAGATGTTTTCTCTAAATGCAAAGGCTATGAATGCCTTATATTGTGCACTTGACAAATATGAATTTAATCGTGTTTCGAATTGTGATTCAGCTTTTGATATTTTGAGAACTCTTGAGGTCACTCATGAAGGCACTAGCCAAGTAAAAGAGTCCAAAATCTACATTCTTGTGTATTCTTATGAACCTTTTCGAATAAAACCAAGTGAGTCCATCGGAGACATGTACACCCGTTTCACGGATGTCATCAATGAACTCAAAACTCTTAGTAAAAGTTTTTCTAACTTTGAACTAGTAACTAAAATCTTAAGATCCCTTTCAAAAAGTTGGGATCCAAAAATTACAATCATTTAAGAGGCCAAGGACCTTAAAACATTTTCACTCGAAGAACTAATTGGGTCTTTAATGACCTATGAAATGAACAATGTGACAAAAAGGGAACTCGAGAACAACCTTCCAAAGGACAGGAAGGATTTGGGACATAGAACACATGAAGACCACTCGAGCATAAGCTCAAATGATGGTGAACTTAAGCTATAAATGAAACAAAAATGAAAAAGCAAAAAGAACGGAACTACTTGAACGCAAGAAGAACAAAAATTGGGATGAATTGAGCTCCTCAGAAGATGAGGAGAAAATCAAGAAAGGCAAGGTGGCAAACTATGCTTTAACGACTTTCAACGATGAGGAAATCAAAATTACTTGATGTTTTCCATGATGCATTTTTTTTTCTTAGAATAATTATTTTTGAAAATTACATGTTTAAAAATTTTAAAATATAAAAATTAGGAATCATGCTTATCATTCTAGTAATTTTGAAAATAATAATGAAATTTGCATGTTTTATGTTAATGGAATAAAATGGTAGATTTGTCTCTAATGATCATATGTATGTTGTTCTTAAAAAGAAAAAAATGTGTATCTTGATGATTTCTGATTTTGATTTAAACCATGCTTGATGTCTTAATGAAAATATTAAGAAGTTTAAATTCATGCTTAATGAGTTTTCTTTCGAAATGATGCATACTGATTTTTATGATTTATGGATTTTCGATTTTCATGATCTTAAAATTAGCTTTTTTAGTTTAAAAAAAAATTGATGCATGTTTTGATTTGACATAAATGAAATAGGCATGCTTATATGAAATAGTATAAGTGTTATGCTTGACAATTATATACTTAATAATGCTTGATGTTGTAATGAAAACATTGAAGTTTTGATACCATGATTGATAATTTTATGCATAAGATTTTAAAGTAATACATAATGATTTTTATAATTTATTGGTCTTGATGGTTTTATGACGAAATTCATTTTTTGATCCTAAACGTTGATGCATGTTTAAAAAGCATGTTAACATAAAATCAATCACTTAAAATGAAACACTTTAAAAAAAGGGGAAAATCTATTATCAATGAAATCATGAATTACTTATGTTATGAATTTTATGAACCATAAAAATGATTTTGATAATTTGAATTTGAAATGAGTTTTATAAAAATTATGATCTTGATGATCATTTTGATTATTTAAAAGGAGATTTGTCGAAATAATTCATGGAATTTTGGATTCATGACTTGATCCTTCATTTGTTTATGAGATGGTTGAAATCTTTATATCTATGAATTCTTCCCTTCTCCTTTCTATTATTGAATTCATGCATGTTATATGTTGAAGATTTGAAACCATGTTTTGATATCTTGCATACCCAAGAAATGTTGATTTGATAAATTGAATTATTTAAAAATGAATGATGAATTTTCTCTTGAATGTAACTTGTGATATTCTTTATGAATCATCATCTTGATTTCTCGATATTCGATGCATGAAATTTTATTGTGAATCAAAATCTTGTTCTTTGAACTCCCATGTTTCTTCTTATTATTTACTAAAGAAGAAAATTTCCCAAATGAATCATGATTTTTTTTAGAATTATAATTTTTATGATTCATAAAGAATTGAAAGATTAAAAAATCTATCTATGTTTTTCTTTTTATGAATCTCTTGAAAATGATTTTGATTTGATGATTTGAATTTGAATAAGACTTATCTTGATTTTTTGAAATTTATAACTTAAGACTTCTTACGTAATAATCAAGGTGTTAGGACCCTTTTTCTGAGCTTTTGAATAATGTTTATTGAGTCTATTTAGTCCAGTTGTTTATTGAGCCGGTTTGGTTCAGTTAAAATCAAATAGAAGTTTATTTAATATTTATTTATTATTAGAGTTCAAGTCCTGATGGACTTTGGATGAAACTCTATAAATAGGGATGTAACTACTTCTTTTTAGTTATCTATGAAAAATATTATTTTGTCTTTTGACAAACCCTAGGAGGTCGATCCCCTCGAAGTGATCAAGGAGGGCCGATCCCCTTGAAGTGATATAGGAGAGCCGATCCCCTCAAAGCGATCAAGGAGGCCGATCCCCTCAAAGCGATCAAGGAGGCCGATCCCCTCGAAGTGATCAAGGAGGGCCAATCCCCTCGAAGCGATCATTATCATTCCCTTTTCTCCCCTTTCTTCCATGATAAGACCTTAGGGTCTTATCAATTGGTATTAGAGCGACGATAAGACTTTATGGTCTTATCATTTGGTATCAGAGCAATGATCCTTAGCGCAGCCCGCCACAGCCTTGCTTCCCTTCTTCCCCACCACCACTACAAGGCAACTCTTTCTTCACCGTTGTCGCTGTTTCCCCGGCCAACGACCTTCGACCACCGCTCGACCACTGCTCAACCTCCTCGCTGCCCCATCTCGTTCAAAAAAAAAAAAAAGAAAAGAAACACGAGAGGAAGAAGAAGCTGCAGCCACCCCTACGCCCCCTGCTTCCGGCCAGCACACCTGCCGCTGTTGCTCTCCGGCTAGCACCCACCATCGCCCCGCTTCCCGGCCGGCGACCACCACCGCCGCTGTTCCCCGGCTAGGAGACGACGCTGCCAGTGTCCATCCCAGCCCTACTACCGTCGCCCGTCTCCCCTTGCGTCGCAGCGCAGCCGATCGACCTCTCCTCCTCGACGATCGTTGGTGACGCTGCTCCCAACCACGCCACCACCACGGCCTCTCCACCGCCGCCCGCCTCCCCTTGGGTCGCAGCCGCAGCCGCCGATTGTCACCCTCCTCGCGGCGACTGAAATAAGGCAACTCACGGATTTCCCTTGTTCCCAGCCGCGTCACCACCACTTTTCCCAACCGCATCGCCGTCGCTCGATCACCTGGCCAGCGACCTCTTCTCCTCGCATCCCCATCTCACTCGAGCGAGAAGGACCACCGGCACCACAACCGCAGCCGTCGGTTTCCGCAGCCCCTCCTTGCAGCGATTGTAGAAACAGAGCTTCCTCTATTGCTGCAGCCCCTCATCGATCGCAGCCACGCCTCGAGCGCGGCGACCGCTGCTCGCCTCCACCATGCGGCGACCGCTGCTCGCCTCCCAGTCGACCCACCACCACTACCATCCACCATGTGGCGACCGCTGCTCACCTCCCAGCCGCCACTCCCCCTGGCTCGGGCGAGAACGATCGCTGCCACTCCCCCTTGCTCTGCCCCCTTGGTGACCGAAACAGGGCAATCCTCTTGCTGCTGTGAACGGTTGCCACCATCGTCGCCGCTATTGCCCAGCCAGCGACAACGCCGCTCGCCGCCCAGCCTGCCACCATCAATTCCTATTTTCTAGCTGTAGCCACATCAACGCAGTCACCTTCCAACCCTGACGCTCTCACCCCACGGAGCGATAGAAATAGGGCAGCTACTCTTCCTCCAACGCAACGACCGCAGAACTGCCCTTAGCGTCCACCTCCTCGACAACCTTGCATCGACAATGTTGATGCCCTTGACCGACACCAAAAATAGGAGTTGAGATTACAGATTTGCAGTCTTACGCAATGGCCATTGATAACTCGGTGAAATCACAAATGGAAGCATTGGAAATCAGAATTGAGAACCGACTGCAAGAAACACTTAATGATTTCAATAAGAGCCTACTAGAGAGCCTCAGTAAATTTCAACAAAATGGGGGCTCAAGTTTTACGTTGCATAGATATGAAAATACAGGAAAAATGCCTCAAGATTATGACACAAACTACTTACATATGAAGGTGGAATTTCTGAGATGGAAAGATGGGGATCCGACTAGTTGGATCTCTAGGGCAGAAATTTTTTTCCATTTTCACAGAACTTCAAAAGAATCCAAGGTGGAAATAGCCTCAATCCAGCTCGATGGAGATGCACTCCAGTGGTACGATTAGTATGAAACTATTTACGGAGTTCCTTCATGGGAGAAGTTCAAAAGAGGGCTTCTTGTTGGATTTAGCCCATCCAAATATGAGAATGTTGATGGTCAGCTCGCCAAAATTTTTCAAACTTCTACAGTGCTGGAATATCAGAGTAGGTTTGAAAGATTGTCAAATCTAGCTAGAGGTTGGTTGGAACGATGACTTATGAATACATTTATTGAAGGGCTTAATCTGGAGATCTGATGTGAAGTTAAGGCTTGTCAACCCCGCACTATGATAGCTGCGATCTCATTTGCACATCTACATGAGAAAAAAATTAGCAAGGAAAGATCATCAAGGGGTTTGCACTATGATGAAAAGTGGAGTATGGAGCACCAATGTAAACAAGGGCAACATATAATGATTCAGCCAATTAGAGAGGAACCGAAAGCAGAAGAGTTAGACTCCGATTATGAAGGTGTGGAAACTAATGAAGATATTGAAGCCATCACACATACAGTGCATGCATTGGCTGGCTATGCTAACCCACAAACTATGAAAATTAGAGGAACTTTGAAGCATCAGCCTGTCACTATTTTGATTGATATACGCAGCACTAACAATTTTATGGACAGTGAGACTATTGATCGATTGGCCCACCACATTGAAGACTATGACAAATTCGAAGTAAAGATCATTGATAGACGGATTTTCACTTGTAAGAGCAAAGGTTCAAAGATAAAATTGATTATACAGGGCCAGAAGTTTCATGCAACAATTACTACACTGAAAGATCGACCTGTTGCTTACACTATCAAAAAGTGGAGACCATATTTACTTGATCAATGGGTTGTAATGCATTGCAGATAGTCTATGGCTAAAGTACTGAAAGAGAAGCTTCCCGAGATTGATGCTGCTCAGCCTTGAGGATAAGGCTGATTTGAAGAGGGAGGAACTGTTAGGACCCTTTTTCTGAGCTTTTGAATAATGTTTATCAAGTCTGTTTAGTCCAGTTGTTTATTAAGTCGGTTGGGTTCAGTTAGAATCAAGTAGAGGTTTATTTAATATTTATTTATTATTAGAGTTCAAGTCTTGATGGACTCTGAGTGAAACTCTATAAATAGGGATGTAACTACTTTTTTTTAGTTATCTATGAAAAATACTATTCTATCTTTTGACAAACTCTAGGAGGTCGATCCCCTCGAAGCGATCAAGGAGGGCCGATCCCCTCGAAGCGATCAAGGAGAGCCGATCCCCTCGAAGCGATCAAGGAGGCCGATCCCCTCGAAGTGATCAAGGAGAGCCAATCCCCTCGAAGCGATCAAGGAGGCCAATCCCCTTGAAACGATCATTATCATTCCCTTTTCTCCCATTTCTTCCACGATAAGACCTTAGGGTCTTATCAATTGGTATCAGAGCGACGATAAGACTTTAAGGTCTTATCACAAGGTACTATAACATTTGATCTCCCACATTTCTTTTTGACATTTATAAAAATAAAGGAGATCGGTTGAAATAAATCATGTCTTTTGGTATTCAAATAGTCTTATCTTTGATGATATGATTTCTTTGTATTTATGATACAAATGTCTTGATATGATTGAATCACTATTATAAAAGAAAACGAAAATTGTTAGCTTGCTAATTGCAAAAATATACACTAGCTTGAATGATAAAACATGAGATTGTCTATAGTGCAAATTTATTATTATCATGATGTGTAGATTGAAATAATGATTAGAATATTGATGTAATTATAAATAATGATTTAGTATTATGCATAAAATACTCTTGATATTATTTTGATGCATACAAATGAAAAGTTATGAACATGCATGGTAGGATATAATTTGACAAAATTGATACCATCAGAAACATTTATTATTTGCAATGATGTATGCAATACTTGTTCTTTTTAATTATGATGTGATGTATTACATATGATGTGAATCATGATTTAAAATGCTATGAATTGTTGCTAAAATGATGTATCATAAATGTTGATTTAATGTTTTGTATCATGAATGCTCTAAATGATGAATGTTTGGTATCATGATCAAAATGTTGATAAATAGTTAAAAATTTTAGTATCATGTATGATATGCTCATAATGTTGATTGATTTATTCAATATCGTGCATGAATGAAATATAAAGTTTTTGAAATAGTGCACGTTTTAATTTAAAAATATAATGATGCACAAATAAGATTGATACTTACCTTTGTCATAATTAATTTAAAGGGTCTTTCCTTCTTTTTGACAATGACAAAGAGGGAGATAGCTAGCTTGCACAAGGCAAGAGAAGCAAAAAATTACAAATGTACACATCGCAAAAAGGGGCAAAACTTATTAGCTTGCTCATCTCAAAAGCAAGAAATGCTATCTTGTAATCTCAAGCAAATGTGCTATCTTGCTTATCTCAAGAAGCAAAACTTGTAACTTGCACATTGCAATAGAAAGCAAGAATCATGAGCTTACACAAGAAATGCTATCTTGCATTTGCTTTTGATATTTTTGCTAGCTTATATGTAGTAAAACTTGCATATCGTAAAAACTACTAGCTTGCATGTTCTAAAAGTGTTGTAAAATTTGCTAGCTTGTGTGTTTTAGTAATTGCTATCATACTACCTTACATATCGATAATAATAGCAAAATTGCATGATGATAAAACTAGGAGACTATATTTTTTCATACAATGTATTGAACTTTATATCTCAAACACATAGGAAGTGACACTTCTCCTTTTTGTTGATGACAAAGGGCGAGAAGTATGATCATGTTATGCATGATAATGTGTTATAAATATTCATGATGAATATTTGCAATGACTTGAATTCGGCTTGAATTCAAGGTTCTATCAATATAGCATATTGATAGGAGGAGTTTGTTTAAACTCCGGGAGATAAGGTTAACTCCATCATCAAGTGGTTGTCATCATCAAAAAGGGAGAGATTGTTGAATCTCATATTTTGATGATGAAATCACTTGATATGTGTCTATGATTTAATCTACGTTTTGAGTGACGCAGGATGCTTCGATCAGGATTAGATAATTAAAGTAGGAAAATCATATTGTGCCGGAGGAATATATCAGAAGATTGGACATCGGGCCAGTGGATCGGTCGACTTATCGATAGAAGGCTTCGGGCCATGGATTCGGGCATTAGGCCAAGAAGAGGGGTATTGTGCCAAGGATATCAGAGTTATATAGTCAACTGGCTTATTGGGCAATAGGCCGTAATAGAGGACGATGCACCGAAGAATCGGACGAAGCGTCGAGGGACCAATGACATGCTGGACAAATTGATTAATTGCTTAGGATTAATTATCTCGATCAAAGTTTTGTTTTACATGTGTAGGATTAACTATGATAACTTGAAGACATAAAGCAAGTCTACCGGAGTCAAGTTTGATGGGTATTCGAAAGTCCGAAGATACGTCGGAGATGCTACCGGAACCAACCGAGAGGAAATCGGGGATTTGTCGGAATTTTTGGAAGTCCACCAAAGAGATCATCGGAGGTTCGCGGAGATCACCGAGAAGGCTAGGCTACTCGTTGAATTCACCATAGGATCGGGAGCCTGTTGGGAGTCCGCTGGAAGAAATCCGAGGGTGTATCAGAAGTCCGCTAGAAGATCACCGGAAAGCTCACCGAAAGGAACCTCAACGTTACAGATTATAAGATCTACTTAGGACTATGTCTAAACTTCATAATTTGTATATAATTAGGGTTAGGATTAAGAGTTAATTGTATAATCTAGTTAGGGGCCAACTGGGCCCGAATTTGAACTGGTTTGGGCCAAGTTTGGAGCCCAACCAGTGAGCTGGAATAGTCTAAGCGGTGGTACCGCCAAACTGGGCAGTGGCACCGCCCAGAACCTGAGGATCAGGCGGTGGTACCGTTGGACTAGGCGGTAGCACTGCCCAGCACCCAAGAGGTCAGGTGGTGTCACCGCCGGATTGGGCGGTGGCACCGCCAGTACATTGTCAATGTCATACTGATAGGCAGTGGCACCGCCAATACACTATCAGTGTCACACTGACAGGTGGTGGCACCGCCAACATCGGGAACCCAAGAGAATTCAAAATTTCAAGCCCAAATTTGAATCCTCTTGGGGCCTATAAATACCCTTCAATTCTCAACAGAGAACATAACCTTTGAGAAGCAATAGATTGGGAAAAAAGCCTTAGCAAAGTCTTTAGCAAGTCTTGTTTTCAATTGCTTGAGTGTTCACCTCATTCTTTCTCCTTAAAAATTTGTAAGAGTGTGAACCACTTATAAAAGGTTGTAAGAGGGGTATTTGTCCTTCCCCTTCAAAGTGATTTGCTAGTGGAAGTTGGGAGCCTCATCGAAGAAGGCTTCACAAGTGGATGTAGGTCATTTTGACCGAACCACTTTAAATTGGTGTGTCCCTTGAATGTGTTAGTATTTATCTTTCTGAAACTATTATTACATAGCAACAAAGCTTTCGATTTTCATCTTCTCACTTTACTCGAGCAAATTATTGTCGAATCGAAATCTCCTCGCATTTACGAATTTAGTTTCAAACTTACAAGTTTTAATCTGCTGCACTAATTCACCCCGCCCTCTTAGTGCCACTCTGATCCTAACAGGTAGTGTCTATATCATATGAGATATGGAAATGGAGAAAGCATGATCTTAAGGTTGTTAAGATTTGGGGCTGCCTAGCCCATATTAAAAGACACAACCCGGTTAAGTTAGAACCGATGACGGAGTAGTGCAGGTTCATGGGATACCCCATGGAAACTTATGGGTATTATTTCTATCATCTTGAGGACCAAAAGGTCTTTGTAGCCAAGAGAGCGGTGTTCCTTGAGAAATAACACATTCTTGGCAGAGATAGTGGGAGCATGATAGAGTTGAGCGAGGTTGGAGAACCTAGCTCAAGCACCACTCTATAGCTTGAGTTTGTTCAGGTACCTAGTTCACAAGTTCCAACTTCACATGGGTCCAACAAAGTATCCCATCCTCTTGATGCTAGTCATATATGCCCTGTAATCAATCACATGAGTGATGGCTCGTCTGACTTGACACGCTATCTTTTTGCTCATTATATTTTGGCATTTATCACTTTATATTGCTTATTGCATATATATATATATATATATATATATATATATATATATATATATATATATATATATATATATATATATATATATATATATATATATATATATATATAAATATATTGTGATGTCCTTAGATCTGTGCAATGGGAATCAGATCGTGATGAGATCATGATCATGAGACTGATTCATCTTTAAACACATATCATAAATATTGAATCTCGTATTTTGATGATGAAACTACTTGATATATGTTTATGATTTAATCTGCGTTTTGAGTGACGCAGGGTGCTTCGATCAGGATGAGACAATTAAAGTAGGAACATCATGTTGTGCTAGAGGAACATGTCAGAAGATTGGACGTTGGGCCGGTGGATCGGTCGACGTATCGACAGAAGGCTTCGGGTCGTGGACTTGGGCATCGGGCCAAGAAGAGTGGGTATTGTGCCAAGGATATCGGAGTTGCAGAGTCAACTGGCCGATTGGGCAATAGGCTGCAAACAAGGACGATGCGCCGAAGAATTGGACGAAGCGTCGAGGGACCAATGACATGCCAGACAACTTGGTTAATTGCTTAGGATTAATTGTCTCGATCGAAGTTTTGTGTTGAGATAAGTGTGCAGGATTAACTACGATGAAAGTAAGACATGCAGCAGGAGTTGGCGCCGGAGTCATGACAATGATCACGTTAGGGAGTTCGAGAGCTCGGACGGAAGTTCGACAATGTCGGAGGTTCTCATGAGAACAAATCCGAAGTCCGAAGCCTGCCAAAGGAGCTCGTCGGAACTTGCCAAGTGGATCGTCGCGAGTCCAGAGTTTGCCGGAAGTCCGCAGAAGAATCACCGAGGGTTCATCGGATGATCGACAGAAGTTCACCGGAAACTCGCCGGAAGAAGCGATTGACGCATCGGAGCAAAGTTGCAGAAATTGTCTTAGATTTAATCGTAGTTAGCATATTGATTAAGTTGGAAAATGGGAGGTGATCCCATTTAGCTTAATCTTGGGGCAATTGGGCCCCTGAAAAAATTGAAATTGGGCCGAATGGAGCTTACCATTCGGACCCTGATTGCACCAGGAGGTGCAACCGCCTAGGCCAGGAGGTGGCACCGCCTGGGCTAAGTCTCCCATGAGACCGGCGGTGCAACCGCCCCAGCCAGAGGTGCAACTGCCTGAGCTTGGTCTTGAGCTCTGGCGAGAGGTGCAACCGCCTCAATCAAGAGGTGGCACCGCCTGGGGCTCGCTTCGAGCCAGAATCAGGCAGTACAACCGCCCGACAGAGAGGTGGTGCAACCACCGGGCTCGATCTCCGAAGCTCACCAAAGGCGGTGCAACCTCTCCGGTCGGAGGTGCAACCGATCCCCGAATTCGGGATTTGATCCTTTGAGCTCCAATTTGAACTGGGTTGGGGCCTATAAATACCCCACCCATTCAGCACAGAAAAAAAGACACAGATCCACACCGAATTCTTGATCTTTTCTGTGATTCTAAGAGCTCAAATTTGTGTAAAGTCCAAAAGTTCTCCTCTTTCTGTTCTTCAAGTCTTGAGTTGTGAAGAGAGGAGAGAAAGGATCTGTAAGGGTTGTCTCCTGAGCCCGTCAAAAGGAGAGAAACTGTAAAAGGGCAGTTGGTCTTCGCCTATTGAAGGAAGGTCTCTAGTTGATGTCGGTGACCTCATCGGTGGAGGAAGCCAAAAGTGGAGTAGGTCAAGACTGACCGAACCACTCTAAATCTCTGGTTTGCTTTTATTTTGAGCATTTTATCATTACTGCAAACCTCCTACATAGCTACTACTCTCTGCGCTTTTACGAACAAGTTTCTAAGTTCTAATCTTTCCGAATCTGCATTCAGACGTAAAACGGTGTTTTCGTACGATCTTTACATCACAGCTTACATTTACGTCTTGAGTCTGTTTATAACTGCAAACTGTCTTTTACGCTTTTACGAATGAGTTTCTGTGCAGTTTACGTTTACGTCTTGATTCCATTTATAACCGCAAACTGTGTTTAGACGCAAACTGCGCGTAGACGCAAACTGTGTTTAGACGTAAACTGTGTTTGGACGCAAACTGCGTTTAGACGTAAACTGCGCTTAGACGCAAACTGTGTTTAGACGCAAACTACGCTTAGACGCAAACTGTGTTTAGACGCAAACTGTGTTTAGACGCAAACTGCGCTTAGACGCAATCTGCGCTTAGACGCAAACTGCGCTTAGATGCAAACTGCGCTTAGACGCAATCTGCATTTAGACGCAAACTGCATTTAGACGCAAAACTGCATTTAGACGCAAACTGTGTAAATTGCACTTAGATACAAACTGTGAATCGACTTTTGCATCATAATAGATTTTATCGAACGAACGCACCTTTCGATTTTAATCGCTGTAAGATTTCCACTGCACTAATTCACCCCCCCCCTCTTAGTGCTCTCGATCCTAATAATTGGTATCAGAGCGGGGTATTTCTCATTTTGGATTTACACCCGAGAGAAATGGCTCTTCAAGAGGGCTTTTCGGTCTTTCGTCCACCGTTCTTTAACGGATTAGACTACACTTATTGGAAAACTCGACTGAGAGTTTTCTTGATTTCTCTAAATCTGGATTTATGGAATATCATTGAAAACGGTTTTCAACTTCCCTCTAAACCGATGAACGAATGGTCGGATTTAGAGAAGAAGTATTTTTCATTAAACGCAAAGGCTATGAATGCCTTATTTTGCGCTTTGGACAAAAATGAGTTCAATCGGGTTTCTTTGTGCAAAACGGCTTTCGATATCTAGCGCACTCTTGAAATCACACAGGGGGAACTAGTAGAGTCAAAGACTCAAAAGTTAATATTTTACTGCATGATTTCGAGCTTTTTCATATGAAACCAAGCTTAAACTGTTGTTGACATGTACACCCGCTTACCTGGATGTCGCCAATGGTTTAAAAATCGCTTGGTAAAAGCTTTTCGAATTTTGAACTAGTTAACAAAGTTTTGCGCTCACTTTCTAAAACTTGGGATTCAAAAGTAACTGCTATTCAAGAATCGAAAAACTTGAACCAATTTCCACTTGAAGAACTAATTGGTTCATTGATGACATATGAAATGGTGCACAATGCACATGATGAACATGTTGAACACAATCACCTTCCAAAGAACAGGAAGGATTTGGAACTCTGGACAAATGAATGCCACTTGAGCGATGACTCAAGTGATGAGGACAATGATGAACAAAACAACCTTCCAAAAAAACAGGAAGGATTTGGGACATAGAACATTTGAAGACCACTCGAGCATAAGCTCAAGTGATGGTGAACTTAAACTACAAATGAAACAAAAATTAAAAAGCAAAAAGAATGGAACTACTTGCTTTGAACGCAAGAAGAAGAACAAAAATTGGGATGAATCGAGCTCCTCCGAAGACGAGGAGAAAATCAACAAAGGCGAGGTGGCAAACTACGCCTTTACGCCTTTCGACGCTGAGTTAATCAAAATGCCTTTAATTTACTTTGAAATTACATGATGCTTTTCATAAAGCATTTTTTTTTTAATTTTCATGAAAATTGCATGTTTAATAATCTTATAATGAAAATACAAACAATTAGGAATCATGCTTATCATTCTAGTAATTTTGAAAATAATCATGAAAATTGCATGTTTATGATAAACAAAATGATTTTGATTAAAAATACCTTATGAAATCATGCTATATGTGGTTGAGAAGTAATAATGTGTATCATGTTAATTTCCATTGTTATTTCTCGATGAAATCATGAATCTATTTATAAATTTTGTGAGCCATAAAAATGATTTTGATAATTTAAAATTAAAATAAGTTTTATCAAAATCATGATCTTGATTTATCAAATTGAATGAATTGAAAATGAATAATGAATTTTCTCTTGAATGATTGTGACTTGTATTCCTTGTATTCATGATATGATTTTTATGCAATTCTTTGTACTCATGAAATATTTATCTCATCACCCAATTATTCATTTTCAATACTCCTCAAGTGATGATATGAATGCATGAGATATTCATGAATTTATTTTGATGTATGCAAATGAGAAGTTTCGATCATGCATGGTAGGATGCAATGTAACAAATTAATATCATGATGATTTAAAATATTTATGATTTGGAATGATGCACATGTTTTTTTTATGTGTATCATGAATGCTTTAAATGATAAATGTTTGGAATCATGATTAAAATGAAGTGATAAATACTGATTTAATGTTCAGTATTATGAATACTTCATTATCATACATTAAAATAGTGATAAATATTTTGAAAATAAATGATTGTATCATGTTAGATGATTTTATATATTGTGCATGATAAGCTATAAGTGGTGATTGAAATAATGATTGAAATAATATGAATGATGATTTGGAATCATGCATATAATAATGAGTTTATTTGTTTTGAAAATGTGCATGTTTTAATTTGAAAATATAATGATGCACAAATAAGATTGATACTAACCTTTGTCATGATTTAAAAATTGATGTAAAGGTTTTTTTTCCCTTCTTTTTGACAATGACAAAAGGAGAGATAGCTAGCTTGCACAATTCAAGAAGAAAGCAAAAATTGCACTTCTCAAAAGAGAAGAAATTGCTATCTTGAACATCACTAAGAAGTGCTATCTTGCAGATCTCAAGACACAAATGCAATCATGCAAAATTTGTAATTTTGCACATCATTAAAATTTATGATGCTTTGATGATTATGCATGTTCTAAAATGTTATAAAATTCACTAGCTTGCATGATGTAGAACTTAGCTATATTGAACATCACCAAGGAATGCTATCTTGCCTATCTCAAGAAGCAAAAAGTTAACTTGCACATCTAGCAAAACTTATATTTCAAGAAGCAAGAGTTGCTTTCTTGAACATCTCAAAATTGCTAGCTTGAGAGCCTTAAAATTTAAAAATTTTTTGCTAGCTTGTATATGGTAAACTTGCTATCATACTACCATGATGATGAGCATGTCTTATCTTTATGATTGTATTTGAAAAACTATGGCAAAAATACATCCTAATGATTGAACGTGTTAAAATTATTTTTTGAACCTTCTTGATTGAATGATTGAATCACTTGATTGGCATAATGATTTTACACAATTACATGTTGAAAATTATGTGCTTGAATACAAAACTTCCATGGTAACAAGTATGCTTTACCTTCATAATTGTAATTGAATATCTATAGCAAAACCTTGTCCGAAAGGAAGAAAGAGTCAAATTTCATTTTCGGATTCTCTTGAATCTAACATATCAAGTTCACTCTCTTCCAAACTTAACAAGCATATGTCATATCAAGTTTAGTTCATATCATTGATTTTTGACATATGTAATTAACTAGCAAATACATCTCTCATACACACATCATGTGAAAAATAATTTTTGAGAAATGGATTTGATGAATATGGATGAAAGTGTTTTTAGTTGCAAGGATTTATTTCACATACATAACAACAAGCACTTATGTTTAAAATTTGCTTATATCGTTCTCCGTTTTGTTGATGACAAAGGGGGAGAAATATATGAATTGATGCTATGAACACTGATGCTATGCTTGCATCATCAAGAGATATATGAATTGATATGATTGCCATATTTGCAATGCTTGCATCATTAAGAGATATATGAATTGATGCTATGATTGACAAACTTGCATTATGCCATGTTTGCATCATGCGTTAAGATATCAAGAACTTGTATCGTAATTTTACGCGTTGATATCTTACCATGTGATGAAATGCTACAATTGATAAACACTTGAAATGTTTGCGTTATGATATCAAAAGCTTACATCGCAATTTTTCATGTTGATATTTGATATTAGCAAACTTGCATGATGATAAAACTTGATATTATGATTTTCATGCAATGAGTTGAACCAATATCACACACACTTGATTGTGGTACTTCTCAATTTTGTTGATGACAAAGGGGGAGAAGTATGTTGATGACATGACATGTGATGCATAAGTTTATGCATATGTTCATGTTGACGTGTTGCAAGTATTCATGATGAATATTGCAATGACTTGAATTCAGTTTGAATTCAAGGTTCTATCAATATGGCATATTGATAGGGGGAGTTTGTTTAAACTCTGGGAGTTAAGATTAACTTCGTTTATGATGACATGTTGCTTAGAATTTTGAATCTAAGAGTTTCTATCAATATGGCATATTGATAGGGGGAGTTTGTTTAAACTCCGAGAGTTAAGTTTAACTCCGTCATCAAGTAGTTGTCATCATAAAAAAGGGGGAGATTATTGAATCTCGTATTTTGATGATGAAACTACTTGATATATGTTTATGATTTAATCTGCGTTTTGAGTGACGCAGGGTGCTTCGATCAGGATGAGACAATTAAAGCAGGAACATCATGTTGTGCCGGAGGAACATGTCAAAAGATTGGATGTCGGGCCGGTGGATCGGTCGACGTATCGACAGAAGGCTTCGGGTCGTGGACTCGGGCATCGGGCCAAGAAGAGCGGGTATTGTGCCAAGGATATCGGAGTTGCGGAGTCAACTGGCCGATTGGGCAATAGGCTGCAAACAAGGACGATGCGCCAAAGAATTGGACGAAGCGTCGAGGGACTAATGACATGCCAGACAACTTGGTTAATTGCTTAGGATTAATTGTCTCGATCGAAGTTTTGTGTTGAGATAAGTGTGCAGGATTAACTACGATGAAAGTAAGACATGCAGCAGGAGTTGCGCCGGAGTCATGACAATGATCACGTTGGGAGTTCGAGAGCTCGACGGAAGTTCGGACAGTCATCGGAGGTTCTGCGGGAACAAATCCGAGAAGTCCAGAAGCCTGCCAAAGGAGCTCGTCGGAACTTGCCAAGTGGATCGTCGCAGTCCAGGAGTTTGCCGGAAGTCCGCAGAAGAATCACCGAGGGTTCATCGGATGATCGACGGAAGTTCGCCGGAAACTCACCGGAAGAAGCGATTGACACATCGGAGCAAAGTTGCAGAAATTGTCTTAGATTTAATCGTAGTTAGCACGTTGATTAAGTTGGAAAATGGGAGGTGATCCCATTTAGCTTAATCTTAGGGCAATTGGGCCACTGAAAAGTTTGAAATTGGGCCGAATGGAGCTAACCATTCGGACCCTGATTGCACCAGGAGGTGCAACCGCCTAGGCCAGGAGGTGGCACCGCCTGGGCTAAGTCTCCCAGCGAGACTGGGCGGTGCAACCGCCCCAGCCAGGAGGTGCAACCGCCTGAGCTCGGTCTTCGAGCTTTGGCAGAGAGGTGCAACCGCCTCAGTCAAGAGGTGGCACCGCCTGGGTCTCAGTCTCCAGCCAGACTCAGGCGGTGCAACCGCCCCTGACAGAGAGGTGCAACCGCCTGGGCTCTGTCTCTGAGCTCTGCCAGGCGGTGCAACCTCTCCAGTCAGGAGGTGCAACCGCCTGATCCCAGAATTCCGGGATTTGATCGTTTTGAGCTCCAAATTTGAACTGGGTTAGGGCCTATAAATACCCCACCCATTCAGCACAGAAAAAGACACAGATCCACACTGAATTCTTGATCTTTTCTGTGATTCTAAGAGCTCAAATTTGTGTAAAGTCCAAAAGTTCTCCTCTTTCTGTTCTTCAAGTCTTGAGTTGTAAAGAGAGGAGAGAAAGGATCTGTAAGGGTTGTCTCCTGAGCCCGTCAAAAGGAGAGAAACTGTAAAAGGGCAGTTGGCCTTCGCCTATTGAAGGAAGGCCTCTAGTTGACATCGGTGACCTCATCGGTGGAGGAAGCCAAAAGTGGAGTAGGTCAAGACTGACCGAACCACTCTAAATCTCTGGTTTGCTTTTATTTTGAGCATTTTATCATTACTGCAAACCTCCTACATAGCTACTGCTCTGCGCTTTTACGAACAAGTTTCTAAGTTCTAATCTTTTTGAATCTGCATTCAGACGTAAAACGGTGTTTTCGTACGATCTTTACATCGCAGCTTACATTTACGTCTTGAGTCTGTTTATAACTGCAAATTATCTTTTGCGCTTTTACGAACGAGTTTCTGTGCAGTTTACATTTACGTCTTGATTCCATTTATAACCGCAAACTGTGTTTAGACGCAAACTGCGCTTAGACGCAAACTGTGTTTAGACGTAAACTATGTTTGGACGCAAACTGCGTTTAGACGTAAACTGCGCTTAGACGCAAACTGTGTTTAGACGCAAACTGCGCTTAGAATCAAACTGTGTTTAGACGCAAACTGTGTTTAGACCCAAACTGTGTTTTGACGCAAACTGTGTTTAGACGCAAACTGCGCTTAGACGCAATCTGTGCTTAGATGCAAACTGCGCTTAGACGCAATCTGCATTTAGACACAAAACTGCATTTAGATGCAAACTGCGTAAACTGCCCTTAGATACAAACTGTGAATCAGCTTTTGCATTATAATAGATTTTATCGAACGAACGCACCTTTCGATTTTAATCGCTGTAAGATTTCCGCTGTACTAATTCACCCCCCCCCCCCCTCTTAGTGCTCTCGATCCTAACAATAAATAATGCCAGTCATAGGTTACTCAAGAGGGACATCGAGATAACCAAATAGATTGGTGTATTGTATAATCGTCCATATGATGGATGCAGCTGGTCTCATAGTTGTTCGTGTGGGGACACTAGGGATGCAATACAAGTGCTCATTGGGAAATGAGTTTACTGATTAATTCGCTTATGGAATTCTGAATGGTTGATGATGCCTTATTGTCAAACTGCAATTCCATAGTTCGAGTGATGTATTTGATCCTTAGACTTGAGACACTAAGGATGTCCTGTATGAGTGCTCCACTCTTTGATATCAAACTTACAAGTTTGAATGTCACAAATCTAGCACAATCGGTTATTGGGAATGGTAGTCAAACTTATGAGGGTTATTGAGTGTCGATAGAGGATCATCCACTCTTAGTGTCATTAGAGGAATGTCCCATGCGTTCTTGCTCAGACAAATCCTTGGCCAAGGTCATTCAGATTGAGAGAGAAATGTTGAATCTCATATTTTGATGATGAAACCACTTGATATGTGTTTATGTTTTAATCTGTGTTTTGAGTGACGCAGGATGCTTCGATCAGGATGAGACAACTAAAGCAGGAAAAATCATGTTGTGCCAGAGGAACATGTCAAAAGATTGGACGTCGGGCCGATGGATCAGTCGATGTATCGACAAAAGGCTTCGGGCCGTGGACTTGGGCATCGGGCCAAGAAGAGCGGATATTGCGCCAAGGATATCGGAGTTGTAGAGTCAACTAGCCGATTAGGCAATAGGCCGCAGGAGAGTATGATGCGTTGAAGAATCGGACGAAGCATCAAAGGACCAATGACATGCTAGAAAACTTAGTTAATTGCTTAGGATTAATTGTCTCGATCAAAGTTTTGTTTTAAGAGTGTAGGATTAACTACGATGAAAGAAAGACATGCAGCAGGAGTTGCGCCGGAGTCAAGACTATGATCATGTTGGGAGTTCGAGAGCTCGACGGAAGTTCGGACGGTCGTCGGAGGTTCTATAGGAACAAATCCGAGAAGTCCAAGAGCTTGCCAAAAGAAGCTCGTCGGAACTTGCCAAGTGGATCGTCGCAAGTCTGGGAGTTTGCTAGAAGTCCATCAGAGCATCACCGAAGGTTCGTCAGATGTTCACCGGAAGTTCACCGAAAGCTCGCCGGAAGAAGCGATTAACACACCGGAGCAAGCTATAGTAAATGTCTTAAGAATTGTTGTAGCTAGCATGTAGATTAAGTTAGGAATGGGAGGTGATCCCTTTAACTTAATCTGGGGGCAATTGGGCCCTTGACAGACCCAAATTGGGCCGAATGGATCAACCCATTCGGACTAGAATTCCCACTAGGCGGTGGCACCACCAGGGTCAACGATGGCACCACCCAGGAAAGGGTCTCCCAAGAAAGCTGGGCGGTGCAACCGCCCCAAGCAAGCGGTGGCACTGCCTGGCCTCAGTCTCCGAGCGAGACTAGGCGGTGCAACCACCCTTGACAAGCGGTGGCACCGCCAGGGCTCAGTCTCCGAGCAAGACTAGGTGGTGCAACCGCCCCAAGCAAGCAGTGGCATTGCCAGGGCTCAGTCTCCGAGCGAGATTGGGCGGTGCAACCGCCCCTGTCAGGTGGTGGCACCGCCCAAAGGCTTAGTCTCCGAGCTCTGCCAAGTAGTGCAACCGTCCCTAACAAGCGGTGGCACCGCACAGAGGCTCAGTCTCCGAGCTCTACCAGGCGGTGCAACCGCCCCAATCAGGCGATGCAACCGCTAGACCTTGGAATTTTGAGAGATGACACTTTTGAGCTCGAAATTCAAACTGGTTTGGAGCCTATAAATACCCCTCACATCCCTGGGTAAAATATACAAGCACAAAGAGATTAAAAGAAAGAAAATGCTACTACAATCTCTAGAATTTCCCTCCTCTAGCTTAAGTGTTAGAATTCTGTTTAAGAGAGGAGAGTGAGTGCTTGTAAGGGTTGTCTCCTAAACCCGGTAAAAGGAGAAGAGGGGTGTAAGAAGGAGATTGATCTTCGCCTAGTAAAGGAAGATCATTAGTGGATGTCGGTGGCCTCGACGGAAGAGGAATCGGAGGAGTGGATGTAGGTCACGATTGACTGAACCACTATAAACTCTCATCTTCTCTAGTTTGCATTTTGTTTCCTGCTATTACCTTACTGCAAACCCCTTCAATAGCTTACTGCCTTCAACACATTTACGTATACTTTCAAGCTAAGTTTCCAAAATCGGTTTTACATCGAAAACGATTTTTATCATACGAAAGATTTGACGAAGTTGACGTTTTTATCCGCTGCACTAATTCACCACCCTCTTAGTGCTCTTGATCCTAACAGTTGGTATCAGAGCCCGGTATTTCTCGTTTTGGATTTACACTCGAGAGAAATGGCTCTTCATGGCTTTAAAGAGGGTTTTTCGGTTGTTCGTCCACCGTTGTTTAACGGATTGTACTACACTTATTAGAAAACTCGAATGAGAGTTTTCTTGATTTCTATAAATTTGGATATATGGAATATTGTTAAAAATGGTTTTCAACTTCCCTCTAAACCGATGAACGAATGGTCGGATTTGAAGAAGAAGTATTTTTCTTTAAACGCAAAGGCTATGAATGCCTTATTTTGTGCTTTGGATAAAAATGAGTTCAATCGGGTTTTTTTGTACGAAACGGCTTTTAACATATGGCACACTCTTGAAATCACACACGAAGGCACTTCTAGAGTTAAAGATTCGAAAATCAACTTTTTGATGCATGATTTCGAGATTTTTCAAATGAAGCCAAGCGAAACCATTAGTGACATGTACACCCGTTTTACGGATGTCGCCAATGGTTTAAGAGCTCTTGGCAAATGTTTTTTGGATTTTAAACTCGTAAACAAGATTTTGCGTTCTCTTTCCAAGAAGTGGGATTCAAAAGTAACTGCAATACAAGAAGCTAAAAACCTAAACAACTTGCCACTTGAAGAACTAATTAGTTCGTTGATGACATATGAAATGTTGCACAATGCACATGATGAACATGATGAACAAAACAACCTTCCAAAGAATAGGAAGGATTTGGAACCCCGGACAAATGAATACCACTTGAGCGATGACTCAAGTGATGCGGACAATGATGAACTTGAACTTCAAACACTAAATCTTAATAAGTTTATTAAACAAAAATCTAAAATAAACAATGAACTTGAATGGAGGAAGAGGCCAAAGAAGAAGAACACAAAGTGGGATGAATCGAGCTCCTCCGAAGACGAGGAGAAAATCAAGAAAGGCGAGGTGGCAAACTACGCCTTAACCGCCTTCAATGAAAAGGTAATCGAAATCCCCCTGATTTAATTTGAAATTACTTGATGCTTTCATGATGTATTTTCTTTTTTAGTTTAGAATTAATTTTCTTGAAAATTACATGTTTAAAAATAAAAATACAAAAATTATGATCATGCTAGTAATTTCGAAAATGATAACATTGCATATTTTATGATAAACAAACAAAATGATTTTGATTGAAAATATGAAATCATGGTTAAGAAGTAATAATGTGTATCATGTTTGATTAACATTGTTGAATGAAATCATGTTTGAAATGAAAATATTAAATATTTTTGATACAATGATTGACAATTTTATGCTTGAGATTTTAAGTTATACATGATGATAAGCATGTGTTATTTTCATGAGTGTATTTGAAAAACATATGGCAAAACCATGTCCGAATGCATGAAAGTGTTAAATTTCTTTTTCGGATTTTCTTGACCATAACAATTCATTTTTGAGAATCTATTTATCTTGATGGTTTTATGACGAAATTCATTTTTCGATCCTAAATGTTGATGCATGTTTTTATTTAACATAAATGAAAAAGCATGCTAACATGAAATCAAATACTTAAAAAAAAAGGGGAAAATATATTATCAATGAAATCATGAATCTACCTATGTTATGAATTTTGTGAACCATAAAAGTGATTTTGATGATTTAAATTTGAAATGAGTTTTATCAAAATCATGATATCGATTTCTTAGAATAACATGAGATTACCTTTGATGATCATTTTGATTCATGAAATTTTGGATTCATGACTTGGTCTTACATTTGTTTATGAGATGGTTGAAATCTTCGTACCTTTGAATTCTTCCCTTCTCCTTTCAATTTTTGAATTTATGCATGTTATATGTTAAAGATTTAAAACCATGTTTTGGTATCATGCATATCTAAGAAATATTGATGTGACAAATTAAATGAGTTGAAAATGAACAATGATTTTTCTCTTGAATATAACTTGTGATATTTTTTATATAAATCATCATTTTGATTTCTCGACATTCGATACATAAGATTTTATTATAAATCAAAATTTCTCATTAATCGATTTTCTATGATTTTACTTGATATTCTCTTGAGAGGAGATTTTCTAAACGAATCATGATTTTTCCTTGTGAGTTCTTGGAGTTATTACTTGATTTTCTTTTAAAACAAGATCTCTTCTTTGTACCTCTATGATTTTTCTTGATATTTTATTTAAAGAAGATATTTACTATATGAATCATGTCTTTTTGTATTAAAATAATTTTATCCTTCATGACATGATTTCTTTGTATTTATGGCTTGCATGGCTTGAAATGTTTTGGTATGATACATGCAATGATGAAATATTCATGAAGTTAAAATGATGTATGTAATACTTATGTTAATGACGTACATGATGTATTTATTGCATATGATGTGTATCATGAATGCTTTAAATGATGAATGTTTGGTATCATGATCAACATGTTGATAAATGCATAAAAATTTGAATGTTTGAGTATCATGTATGATATGCCTATTAATGATGATTGATTTATTTTTCGGAATGATGCATGAAAAATAAGGTTTTTGAAATTGTGTATGTTTTAATTTGAATATATAATGATGCACAAATAAGATTGATACTTACCTTTGTCATAATATGAAAATTGATATAAGGGTCTTCCCTTCTTTTTGACAATGACAAAGGGGGAGCAAGAATTTCTAGCGTGGACATCATGAAAAGAGGCAAACTAGCTAGCTTGCACAATTCAAGATGAAAGCAAAAATTGTACTTCTCAAAAGAGAAGATGCAAATGTAACATTTGCCAAATTGTTTGCTTGCCAAATTGTTTGCTTGGCTCATGTAAAACATTATCTCTTACTAGTTTGGCATTTTGCTAGCTTGCACTTTGCAAAGAAAGCAAAAATGGCACTTATCAAAAGAGAAGAAAGAGCTTGTTATCTTGAACATCACAAGCTTGCCTATCTTAAGAAATAAAAATTGCAAAAGTGCTATTTTGCCTCTCTCAAGAAGCAAAACTTAGAACTTGCACATTGTAATAGGAAGCAAGAATCATGAGCTTACACAAGAAAGCTATCTTGCATTTGCTTCGAATTTTTTGCTAGCTTGTATATTGTGAAACTTGCATATCATAAAAATTGCTAGCTTGTAGTTTAAAGAGAAGCAAAAAGTTGCTATCTCAAAAGAAGCAAATGTGCTATCTTGCCTATCTCAAGAGGCAAATATGCTAACTTGCACATCTAACAAAACTTGATAAATTTGCATATTTCAAGAAGCAAGAGTTGCTTTCTTGAACATCTCAAAACTGCTAGCTTGCATATTCTAAAATATTATAAAATTTGCTAGCTTGATGTTGTGGAACTTACTATCTTACTACCTTGCATATCTATGATGATAGCAAAATTGCATGATGAAACTATATTTTTCATGCAATGAGTTGAACCTATATAACAAACACTTGATTGTGGTACTTCTCCTTTTTGTTGATGACAAAGGGGGAGAAGTATGATGTTATGCATAAGTTTATGCATAAGTTCATGATGACGTGTTGCAAGTATTCATGATGAATATTGCAATGACTTGAATTCAGTTTGAATTCAAGGTTCTATCAATATGGCATATTGATAGGGGGAGTTTTTTAAACTCCGGGAGTTAAGGTTAATTCCGTCATCAAGTGGTTGTCATCATCAAAAAGGGGGAGATTGTTGAATCTCATATTTTGATGATGAAACCACTTGATATGTGTTTATGTTTTAATCTGTGTTTTGAGTGACATAGGATGCTTCGATCAGGATGAGACAATTAAAGCAGGAAAAATCATGTTGTGCCAGAGGAACATGTCAGAAGATTGGACGTCGGGTCGATGGATGGGACGATGTATCGACAGAAGGCTTCGGGTCATGGACTTGGGCATCGGGCCAAGAAGAGCGGGTATTGCGCTAAGGATATCGGAGTTACAGAGTCAACTGGCCGATTGGGCAATAGGCCGTAGGAGAGGACGATACGCCGAAGAATCGGACGAAGTGTCGAGAGACCAATGACATGTCGGACAACTTAGTTAATTGCTTAGGATTAATTGTCTCGATCAAAGTTTTATTTTAAGTGTGCAGGATTAACTATGATGAAAGAAAGATATACAGTAGGAGTTACGTTGGAGTCAAGACTATGATCACGTTAGGAGTTCGAGAGCACGATGGAAGTCCGGACGGTCGTCGGAGGTTCTGCGGGAACAAATCTGAGAAGTCCAGGAGCTTGCCAAAAGAAGCTCGTTGGAACTCGCCAAGTGGATCATCGCAAGTCTAGGAGTTTGCCGGAAGTCCGTCGGAGCATCGTCGGAGGTTCGTTGGATGTTCGCTGGAAGTTTGCAGGAAGCTCGTCGGAAGAAGCGATTGACCCACTGGAACAAGTTGTAGTAAATGTCTTAAGAATTATCGTAGGTAGCATGTAGATTAAGTTAGGAATGGGAGGTGATCCCATTGACTTAATCTGGGAAAAATTGGGCCCTTGACAGACCCAAATTGGGCCGAATGGATCAATGCATTCGGACCAGAATTCCCGAGACTAGGCGGTGCAACCGCCCCTGACAAGCGGTGGCACCGCCAAGGCTCAGTCTCCGAGCGAGACTGGGCGATGCAACCGCCCCAGGCAAGCGATGGCACCGCCAAGGCTCAGTCTTCGAGCGAGACTAGGCGGTGCAACCGCCCCTGTCGCCCAAAGGCTCAGTCTCCGAGCTCTGCCAGGCGATGCAACCGCCCCAGTCAGGCAGTACAATCACTAGACCCCAGAATTCCGAGAGATGACAGTTTTAAGCTCGGAATTCGAATTGGTTTAGAGCTTATAAATACCCCTCACATCCCTGGGTAAAATACACAAGCATAGAGAGATTAAAAGAAAGAAAACGCTGTTGCAATCTCTAGAATTTCCCTCCTCTAGCTTAAGTGTTAGAATTCTGTTTAAGAGAGGAGAGTGGGTGCTTGTATGTTGGAAAATCCTTGGGGGCGACATCATATGCGCAGCGGAAGAACAAGAAAAATAAAATCCCCGATTACCAAAGAGATGTTTGTTGTCGTGCGAAGATTGGTACGCAAAAATCCATGAAACATGAAACTGCGTATAGAGTAGATTGTGTTACCTAGGGAGATCGTATATCCCTGTTTCCTTGCAGATCCTTAGGAGAGGGTGAAGAAGGTCAAGCGTCCTCCTTTCTAGCGGTGATTCACATAGCAGGGTTGCGACGACGCTCCTCAAAACTCCAGACCTACTCTGAGGTGGAGATGGAGAGGAGAATAGGAAAAGGCAAACAAAAGCTCTCTAGCCCATGGGGCTCTGAATCCCTCCTATTTATAGAGGTCCCCTGTCAAACCCTAATGGGTCCTCCCCTAGTGGGTATTGGATCTGCATCCAATAAGACAAGGGCTCACGGGATATCTCTCGTATCCCAACCCTCTATTCATCGCAATGCCTACCATATGTGTGACCCTCTAGGCCCAATATCGAAATGGCCGTGAGTCATACCCGTCGAAACTCCTTCTAACTCAGTGAATTATTATCTCTGTAATAATTCACTCGACTCATCGACTCACTGGACGTACTAGGCCACTACGCCAGTAGTCCCTAGACGATACAAGAGAATCCAATCCATTAGACACTGTCTCCTCGCCATCGCGGTGTACCTATAGTCCCTCATCCATCTAATATACCAGAGACCGTATATCGAGCATGGTGTTGTTAGACCCACACGGTTTCTTCTCGAGTCTCGCTCTAATCGGATTCTCCCGGAAAACTCTTTCTCTCTCAACCCAATGACCCTCGCCAGGGATTTGTCCGAGCAAGAACACATGGGATATTCCTCTCATGGCGCCGAGTGGATGATCCTCTATCGACACTCAATAGCCCCTCGTGGGTCGACTACCACTCCCAATGACCAGCTGTACTAGATCTGGGATAGCCAAACCTATAAGTCTGGTATCAAAGAGTGGAGCACTCATACAGGACATCCTTGGTGTCTCAAGTCTAAGAACCAGATACACCATTAGGACTACGGAATCGCTGTCTGACAATAAGGCATCATCAACCATCCAGCATTCCGTAAGCGGATCAATCAGTGAACTCATTCTCCAATGAGCACCTGTACTGTATCCCTAGTGTCCCTACACAAGCAGCTATGAGACCAGCTGCATCCATCATATGGACGGGTATACAGCACACCAGTCTGTCCGGTTATCACGATATCCCTCTCGAGTAACCTATGACCGGGATTATTTAGGATATGTGTTTAAAGGTAAATCGATCTCACTATCGTGATCTCATCACGATCCGATTCCCATTGCACAAATCCAAGGACATCACAATATATATATGCATTTATGCAATAGTTATAAAGTGATATATGCCAAAATATAATAAGCAAAAAGATTCTATATTAAGTCACACGTGCCATCATTCACGTGATTGGCTTGCTGGGCACCTATGACTAGCATTGTAAGGGTTGTCTCCTAAACCCGGTAAAAGGAGAAGAGGGGTGTAAGAAGGAGATTGATCTTCGTCTAGTAAAGGAAGATCGTTAATGGATGTCGGTGGCCTCGACGGAAGAGGAACCGGAGAAGTGGATGTAGGTCACGATTGACCGAACCACTATAAACTCTCATCTTCTCTGGTTTGCATTTTGTTTCCTGCTATTACCTTACTGTAAACCCCTTCAATAGCTTACTGCCTTCAACACATTTACGTATGTTTTCAAGCTAAGTTTCTAAAATTGGTTTTACGTCGAAAATGGTTTTTATCGTACGAAAGATTTGACAAAGTTGACATTTTTATCCACTGCACTAATTCACCCCCCCCCCCCCCCCCCCCCCTCTCTTAGTGCTCTTGATCCTAACAAGAAAGAGTTCTCTAGGAGAATCCGATTAGAGCAAGACTCGAGTAGAAACCATTTGGGTTTGACAACACCATGCCTGGTATACGGTCTTTGGGATATTAGATGGATGAGGGACTATAAGTACATGGTAACTGAGGACAGATAGGTCAAATGGATTGGGTTCCCTTATATCGTTTGGGGACTACGACGTAGTGGCCTAGTACGTTCGTAGTCAATGAGTTGAGTGAATTATTATGAAGATAATAATTCACTAAGCCAGAAAGAGTTCTGATGTGTATGACTCACGGCCAGCTCGATACTGGGCCTAGAGGGTCACACACTTATGGGTGGCATTACGATGAGTAGAGGTTCGGATATGAGATATCCGTCGGAGCCCCTATCTTATTAGATATCCAATAAACTCTTGAATTATTGGATCATATGAATGAGATCCAATAAGAGCCCATAAGAGATTATTGGATAGAGATCTACTAATCTAAGAGTCTTCGGTAGTTGGATGGAGATCCAATACCTAATAGGGTAGGATCCATTTGGGTTAAGTTGATAAGGGACCTCTATAAATAGGAGGGAACTAGTGGTTCATAGGCTAGAGCCTTTTTGGTTGCCTTCTCCTATTCTCCTCCCCTTCCCCACCTCAGAGCAGGCCAGGAGTTTTGAGGAGCTCATCGCAGCCTTGCTATGTGGATCACCGCTAGAGAGGAGGGTGCTTAACCTCCTTCACCTTTTCCTAGAGATCTATATGGATTTAGGGATATACAATCTCCCAAGGTAACACAATCTATCTCTCATGTGATTTTCTATTTCGTGAATTTTTGCGCACCAATATTCGGATAACGATGAACATATCTTTGGGAAATGAGGATTTTGTTTTATGTTCTTCCGCTATGCATGTGATGTCGACCCCAAGATTTCTCAACAATTGAAAGATATGTGAGACATATTAGAGGAGAGGATATTGAGGATATTGATCACCAAACGTACAAGGAGGCTATTACGAGTATAGACTCCAGGAAGTAACAATTAGCCATGAATTCTGAGATGAATTTAATATACTCCAACAAGGTTTGGAACCCAGTTGATGCACATGAGGGTATTGTACCCATCGGTTGCAAGTGGATCTTCAAGAATAAGATCGGAGTAGATAGAAAGGTAGAGACCTATAATGGAAGGCTAGTGGCTAAATGGTATCGTCAAAGGCAAGGTGTTAACTATAACGAAACCTTCTCACCCGTAACTATGCTAAAATCCATCTGAATTCTATTGGTGATTGCAGCATACTATAATTATGAGATCTCGCAAATAGACATGAAAACTGCATTCCTCAATGGCAACCTCAAGGAGGAGGTGTTGAATCTTGGATTTTGATGATGAAACCAATTGATAAGTGTTTATGTTTTAATCTATGTTTTGAGTGATGTAGGATGCTTCGATCAGGATGAGACAATTAAAGCAGGAAGAATCATGTTGTGCCGGAGGAAAACATGTCAAAAGATAGGACGTCGAGCTGGAGGATCGGTCGACGTATCGACAAAAGGCTTCACGCTATGGATTCGAGCATCAGGCCAAGAAGAGTAGATATTGCACCAAGGATATCGGAGTTACGGAGTCAACTGGCCAATTGGGCAATAGGCAGTAAGAGAGGACGATGCGCCGAAGAATCGAACGAAGCATCGAGGGACCAATGACATGTCGGACAACATGATTAATGTTTAGTATTAATTGTCTAGATCAAAGTATGTTTTACATATGCAAGATTAACTATGATAGCAAGGCATGAAGCAAAATAAATTCCTGGAGTCAAGAACATGATTTCTTTGGGAGTTCGAAAGTTCGTCGGAAGTCTAGTTGAGAAGTCTCGGAACTTGCCAGAGAAGCTTGTCGGAACTCACTAAGAAGATTGTCATGAAGTCCAGGAGCATGCTGGGCGTCCGCCGGAACATTGTCGAGAGTTCATCGGAAGTTCGTCGGAAGATCGCTAGAAGCTCGCCAAAAGAAACCAAGACATAAGGACTTGTTTAGCTTAGCAAATGTCTTAGGAATCATAGTTAGCACATAATTGAGTTTGGATTTGGGCCAACCCAATTAGAAGCCAGTTAGGCCCATGTAAAGACTGTGTTGGTGTAACATCCCTCATTTTTTTGAAAATTTATAAGGACTTATTTGTAAATATGAGTATTTTTTTAATAATTCTTTAGCACTAAATATTTTTTTATTGAAAATATTGTGAGGGACCAAAATGTGAATCTCATTAATTGAAGGTGATTTCTGAAAGATTCCTACTAAGAAAAAATAAAATAAAATAAAATAAAATGGAGGACTTGTGGCATTAGCAAGGATGAGCCACTTGTATTTATTTTAAAGATGAAACCTAAACCTCCTTGCATGCCTGCCACCTCACTATTTTAGCATGAGCCAAACCAAAGTAATTTAAGGCACAATTAAGAGAAACTTTACAGCCAACTTAACTTTAGAAGAGGAGAAGGAATTGAAGGAGAAGAGAAAGAGAAAGAATTGAAGAAGTAGAAGTTTTATCTTGGCTTAAGGCTTTACATCAATTCTCCCACATTTGGAAATCAAAACTTTTAAAAGAAAGTGTTATAACCCATCCTAGAGATAAATTTTGATCCTTGTTTTCACCTTGATTTTGAGAAAATTGGAAGATTGTGGTTGCATGTAAGATATCCATTTCGTTTATACATCAAATGTTGAATCTGGAATTTTTCAGATTTTGACCTTTCAGTACTCGTGTGGCTATAACTTTTTACACCAAATTCGGATTGAGGAGAAACCTCTTTCATAGGAAAGGAGACTTATAGAGCTTTCATTTGATATAAAAACTGAAATATTTAGAGTAATTCTTTCTATCCAAACATATAAATAAACAGACCTCATGTATTTGGTAAAATAGATATTACAACTTCTGACCTTCTATTACTAAATTGCTCATAACTCTCTAGTGAAAATTTTGAATTATGCAAAACTTAGTTTTTTGGAAACTAGATTCGCATATCTTTCTTTTAAGACCTAATTTGGAAATTTTGAAATATGTTTGCTATCTGAAAAATCTATTTAAATTAATTCTATCAATTCTGCAAAACAGAGATGATCAATTCTGACCTTCTGTTACTAAATTACTCCTAATTCTCTAGTAAAAAATTATGAATTATGAAAAACTTAGTTATTTGAAACTAGATTCATAAATCGTTCTTTTGACACATAATTTGAAAATTTTGAAGTATGTTTGCCTTTTGAAACATCTATTTAAATTGATTCTATCAATTCTGCAAAACAGAGATGATCAATTATAACCTTTACTCTATTTGTTGTAACTTCCTATATTTAGTTCATCTAAAAATAGATTGATATAGCTTTCCAATGACACCTATTTTTAGTAAATTGGTGAATGTTTGGTCACTTAAACAATTCAGGAAATGTATCATTCAAATTCTGTCAGAATTGAAAACTTAGTTGGGTTTTGCCTATTCAATTTTCATCCTATTGGAAATTTGATTTCTGCTAAATTCTTCTTCAATTGAGCTTTATATTAGACCTTTGAAATTCTTGTATTGTTCATCATGAAATTGTTGTATATCTGAAATTTATTATGTAATATTTTATTTGTATTTCCTTGTTTGATAAAGGCATATGCATATCTCTGTTGTTCCGCATGTGTTTCCGATATATGCCAATGTTATTATTCATACTACCCTTTTGTACCCTGGTGTCTTTTGGGATATTGTGAACCTTTGTCAGAAATGATAAAGGGAGTTATGCATAGAGCCCGCGATGCTCTACCAGCCCCCATTGACTTCACTCAGACGTGGGTGGATGGAGCTCACAGACGTGGGAGACTTATGCTTGGTGGTCATCCAGAAATGGATGAATCAAATTATGTATATAGTCCCACAGCGCGCTCTATGTTTTTGATATGATATCCAAAGCTTTGCTCATGAGTTTATATTTATGCTTCGGATAAAAATGAAATGCATGCTACATAAAAAATGACATACAAGCTTGTGTTTTTTATTTGGTTCACTTGTTATACTTTGGAGTGTTTCGTATGTCATTGTTATGCTCTCAAACACTCTTACGCCTTTGATATGCACCTAAATACTTCATGTGTCATTTGATACATGCTTAAATGCTTCTTTTGCCAATGAAATGCTCCAATTTCCTTTCTCCTATTGTTATGTCTAATGCTTGTTTTCGGATGAGGTAACCCTTTGTGATTTTTATATCAAATAAGATGATTTCAAATGAACACTTATATTTCTACTTTTGTTATCTTGATAATAAGTCTACTTGAACTTCTCCTATCGCCATGGATATGTTAGTCGCTTGCTGAGCTCTTTATGCTCACCCCATTGCTATATAAATTTTTCAAGGTAGCTTGTCATGCACTGAAGAGCTAGAATTGGGTTGAAGCAGTTAAAGGCTAGAAGATTTTTGGGCTAATCTTTGTTGGATGATAGGTTTTTGTTGTATAGTATACTTTACTTATGATGTAATGTTAAGGATATGTTAATACTTATGTGTTGTAAAAGTTTAAAGGACCGCTCATGTTTATGGAATGATAAGTTTAAGTTGTATAAGGATAAGAACTCATGGTAAATAATTATCTTTTTTGTGATTGTATATATTTCTACGATTATGGATTTATGTTGTGATTGATGTTTAGTTGAGTTGCCTTTGGATTTTATGAATCTTTGAGTAAAGTGGAGTATGATTTATGTAACGTACAGGTTTAGGAATTGTGAATATTGATTTGAATGGTTCTTAGTATCCTTAAATTGTTAGATTGGATCTTAGATTGAATTGATGATGAATTATGATATTATTAATTTTAGACAGGATCATATCTCCTGAATGCAATATTTCGGGAGGCGTGACAAGAGTTGGTTTCATAGCGTGATTTGAGGATTTCTAAGAATTTTGATATACTAGATGTGTAATAAATTTTGAGGTTTAGTGATTTCTATTTAGAGACTGATCAAAAGTTTTCTTTTGCTAATTTTAGGAAGCAAGGATGACGAGGTCATCTGGTTCCCCTATTGCATCTACTTCTGATCAATTGAGTGGAATTTTGAAAACTCTAGAGGCTATGACACAAGTAATGCAACAACAAGTCCGGCAAGGAAGAAATGATGAAACAGGAAATTCAAACCAGACTGGGTTGGGAATTGAACAGTTTAAGAAGCTTAGTCCTCCCAATTTTAGTGATGAGCCTGATCCATTGGTAGCAAAACAATGGACGATGCGGATAGAGAAAATATTTGATGTTTTAAATTGCCTAGATGATAAGAAGGTTTCTCTTGCAACCTTCATGCTAGAAGGAGAGGCTGAGCACTGGTAGCGAACCATGAAGAGGATTTCTGAAGCTCGACAAATATTTTCCAGATTGGAAGGTATTTACAGAAAAGTTCAATGATAAATATTTTCCAGATTGTATCAGAGAGCAAAAAGAATTAGAGTTCCTGAATCTCATCCAGGGAAATTTAATAGTAGCCAAATATAAGTTTAAATTCACTAAGCTCTCTAGATTTGCCACGCATATGATTGATGATAAATAAAGGAAAGCAAGAAGATTTAAAAGAGGACTAAGGCCGGTAATAAGAAGTCGGATATCAGCTTTAAAACTCTAGGTATACACTAATGTAGTGGAAAGAGCTTTCATACTTAAAAAAGACTTGGAGGAGATTCAAGAAATCAGGGACAAAAACAACAAGGATAAGTTTGCTGGTAAAAGTAAGAGAGGAAATGAAGCAGAAAGAAGTAACAAGAGGGTAAAGGTACCTAGATTTGAGAAAGAAACTCTATCGTTACAAAATGTGGATGTAATCATGAAACAAGTGAGTGTTTTCGAGTGATTAGATCCTGTTTTGCCTGTGGATAGTTAGATGATAAAGTCAGAGACTACCCACTAAACAAGAAGAAAGAGCCACTACCCCCTCAGCCAACAGCCCATGCTAGAGTATATGCTATCACAGAACAAGATTCCAGAGCCTCTAAATCAGTGGTTGAAGGTATTCTACATGTTTCTAATAGAAATGCAAAAGTTTTGTTTGATCCTGGTTCCAACTTATCTTTTGTTTCACAATATTTTGCTTGTCACTTGAGTGTTCAACCTAAACCATTGGATTATTTGCTATACGTAACTATTGCTATTGGGGATTCCTTGACTACAAATCTGGTTTATCCATCTTGTTTGATTTCTATCGGAGAACATGAACTCCTTGCCGATTTGATACTCCTAGAAATCCAAGGTTTTGATATTATACTGAGCATGGATTGCTTATCTTCCTATCATGCTAGTATTGATTGCTATACAAAAATAATTACTTTCTGCATACCAAATCAGCCTATCTTTTACTTTGAGGCATGATTTGCCTCTTTGCTTAATATCGGCACTTCAAACTCAATGCCTTATGCAGAAGGGATGTTTTTGTTATGTTATATGTGTAAAGGAACATTTAGAACAAGAAACTCACCTAAATGAAATTTCTGTGGCTAAAGAGTTCCCTGATGTATTCCTAGAGGATTTGCTTAGACTACCTCCAGACAGGGAAGATGAATTTGTTATTAATTTAGTCCTTGGGATATCTCTAATATCTAAGCCTTCCTACAGAATGGCACCACTCGAGCTTGAGGAATTGAATAAGCAAATATAAGAGTTGTTAGATAAGGGTTTCATTCGACCGAGCATCTCACCATGGGGTGCTCTAGTGCTATTAGTTAAGAAGAATGATGGGACGTTGAGGCTTTGAAATTCTATTTTTTATTTTTTGCAGGATAGGTTGACAGTGGGTTTTATGAATACCAGTGGATGGATATGAGTGGGAGACCATGATAAGGAACTAGCAGACTTCCATCACTAACCCCCAGAGTGTGTGTAATAAAATCCTTGTCCTCAATGCAAGGACCCATATAGGATTTACTTTTCGCATGATTTAACTGAATGCCAAAAATCATACCAAAGTCATTCATAATAGTAGCTAGGTTCCTCACTGAAGTTGGATCATTTTGGAGAAATATGAGAAAATCATCTGCAAATGTTATGTGTGATATGTGAATAGAACCAGCCACTATTAGATGATTGTATAATTGTATTCATTGATGACATATTAGTATATTCAAGGAGTAATCAAGAGCATGATAAACACTTGAGAGATGTATTATCTATACTAAGAGAAAAGAAGTTATATGCAAAGTTTAGCAAATGTGAATTTTGGTTGAAGGAAATTGCTTTCTTAAGGCACGTGATTTCAAGAAAGGGCATATCTGTTGATCCAAAGAAGGTGGAAGCAGTAGTTAATTGAGAAATGCCAACAAATGTAACAGAAGTTAGAAGTTTCTTGGGTATGGCAGGTCATTACAGGAGATCTATGTAGGGATTTTCTCAAATTGCTCATCCCCTCACCAAACTGACTCAAAAGAATGTGAAATTTGAATGGAGTGGTGATTACGAGCAAAGTTTTCAAGAATTAAAAAGAAGATTGACTACTGCCCCTATTCTCACTATTCCGAATGGTAATAAAGGATTTGTAGTTTATACTGATACTTCAAGAAAGAGCCTTGGATGTGTTTTGATGCAAGAAGGGAAAGTAATTGCTTATGCTTCAAGGCAGCTAAAGAATTATAAATTGAATTATCCGACTCATGATTTAGAATTAGCAACAATCATCTTGGCTTTAAAGATTTGAAGACATTACTTGTATGGGTGGACATTTGATATCTTTACTGATCATAAGAGTTTAAAGTATATTTTTACACAGAAGGAGTTAAATATGAGGCAGCAAAGATGGATAGAACTTCTAAAGGATTATGATTGTACCATTCGTTATCACCCAAGTAAAGCAAATGTTGTAGCTGATGCACTTAGTAGAAAATTTATAATTTTTATGGCTAGTCTGGTTGTGAAACAATGGAAGCTATTAGAAAGAAATTATGATTCGAATGTAATGAGGAAAGGGTAAGACTCAATAATATTGATGGCCTCTATCCAAGTGCAAACTGATCTCTTTCAACAAATTAAAGAAGGACAACTACGAGATCTACATTTAATATACTTAAGGAATGAAGTTGAAAAGGGATTGAAGTTGAATTTTCAAATTTCAGGTGATGGCCTATTCAGATTTGGGGATAGAATATGTATTCCAAATGACCCAGATATCAAGAACCAAATCTTGAACGAAGGTCACAACTCAAAGTACACCATGCATCCTAGTAGCATGAAAATGTATAGAGATCTCCAAAGTCTTTATTGGTGGAAAGGCATGAAGAAGGAGATTGCAATATATGTTTCAAGGTGTTTGACATGTCAGCAAATCAAAGCAGAACACCAGAGACCTGGAGGTTTGTTACAGCCCTTAGATATTCCTAAATGGCAATGGGAATGCATTACTATAGACTTTATTTCAGGACTACCCAGAACCTCTAGAAAGCATGATGCTATTTGGGTCATTGTTGATAGGTTAACCAAATTTGCATATTTCTTACCAATCAATATTACTTATTCTCTTGATAGGCTTGCATATTTGTATGTTGATGAAATAGTAAGACTTCATGGTGTCCCAAAGGAGATTATCTCGGATAGAGACTCCATATTTCTTTCTAGATTGTGGAGGAGATTACAAGATTCTATAGGTACCAAAGTAAAGTTTAGCATTGTCTATCACCCTCAGACTGATGATCAATCTGAAAGAACAATTCAAGTACTTGAGGATTGCTTAGAGCCTATGTTATGGATTGGAGAGGTGAATGGGATAAAGATATTTCTCTTATTGAGTTCACTTACAATAATAGTTACCATTCGAGTATTCAGATGGCTCCTTATGAAGCATTGTATAGGCGAAAGTGCAGAACGCCTATATGTTGGGAGGAAGTTGGTGATAGAAAGTTGTTAACACCAGATAAAGTACAAGAGACTACTAAAAAGATTCAGGTTATCATAAAAAGGCTAAAGGCTGCTCAGAGTCGACAAAAAAGCTATGTTGACAACAAAAGGCGAGATATCGAGTTCCAAGTAGGGGATTTTGTATTCCTAAAGGTCTCCCCTTCCAAAGGCATTGTAAGATTTGGAAAGAAAGGAAAGTTAAACCCAATGTTCATTGGACCTTTTGAGATCCTTGAAAGAATTGGCTCTATCGCTTAAAAGATTGCTTTGCCACCGTCGATGTGTCATATCCATGATATATTTCATGTGTCAATGCTCAGAAAGTATATACCTGATACCACTCATGTCATTGAGTATGAGCCGATTATGATTGAGAAAGACTTGTTTTATAAGGAAGAGCCCATTCAGATTATTGATAAAAAGGAGAAGATCTTAAAAAATAGAATCATTACTCTGGTTAAAGTAATTTGGAAGCATTATCCTACAAATGAAACAACTTGGGAGCTAGAGGAAGAAATGAAGCTTACCCTCATCTTTTTGCCGAAAGAGGTATGGTATATTTAGAGGACTAAATTTTCTTTTAAGGAGAGGAGAGTGTAACATCACTCATTTTTTTGAAAATTTATAAGGACTTATTTGTAAATATGAGGATTTTTTTAAATAATTTTTAGCACTAAATATTTTTTTTATATATTGAAAATATTGTGAGGGACCAAAATGTGAATCTCAGAAGGTGATTTGTGAAAGATTCACACTAAGAAAAAATAAAATAAAATAACTTGTGGCATTAGCAAGGATGAGCCACTTGTATTTATTCTAATGATGACACCTAAACCTCCATGCATGCTTGCCACCTCACTATTTTAGCATAAGCCAAACCTAAGTAATTTAAGGCACAATTAAGGGAAACTTTACAACTAACATAACTTAAGAAGAGGGGAAGGAATCGAAGGAGAAGAGAAAGAGAAAGAATTGAAGAAGAAGAAGTTTTATCTTGGCTTAAGGCTTTGCATCAATTCCCCCACATTTGGAAATCAAAACTTTTAAAGGCAAGTGTTCTAATCCATCCTAGAGATAAATTTTGATCCTTGTTTTCACCTTGATTTTGAGAAAATTGGAAGATTGTGGCTGCATCTAATATATCCATGCAGTTTATACATCAAATGTTGAATCTGGAATTTTTCAGATTTTGACCTTTTAGTACTCGTGTGGCCATAACATTTTGCACCAAATTCATATTTAGGAGAAACCTCTTTCATACGAAAGGAGACTTATAGAGCTTTCATTTGATATAAAAATTGAAAGATTTAGAATAAATTTACCTATCCAAAAATATGAATGAAAAGACCTTATGTATTCGGTAAAATAGATATTACAGCTTCTGACCTTCTGTTACTAAATTGCTCATAACTCTCTAGTAAAAGTTCTGAATTATGCAAAACTTAGTTCTTTAGAAAATAGATTCGCATATATTTCTTTTGACACCTAATATGGAAATTTTGAAGTATGTTTGCCATCTGAAACATCTATTTAAATTGATTCTATCAATTCTACAAAATGGAGATGATCAATTCTGACCTTCTGTTACTAAATTGCTTATAACTCTCTAGTGAAAATTTTGAATTATGCAAAACGTAGTTCTTTGGAAACTAGATTCGCATATCTTTCTTTTGACACCAATTTGGAAATTTTAAAGTATGTTTGCCTTCTGAAACATCTGTTTAAATTGATTCTACCAATTCTACAAAACAGAGATGATTAATTCTGACCTTCCTTTACTTTATTTGTTGTAACTTCCTGTTTTCAGTTCATCTAAAAATAGATTGAAATAGCTTTCCAATGACACCTATTTTTAGTGAATTAAAGCATGTTTGGTCACTTAAACAATTCAGGAAATGTACCATTCAAATTCTGTCAAAATTAAAAACTTTGTTGAGTTTTGCCTATTCAATTTTAATCATATTAGAAATTTGATTTCCGCTAAATTCTTCTTCAATTGAGCTTTATATTAGTCCTTTGAAATTATTGTATTATTCATCCAGAAATTGTTATATGTCTGAAATTTATTATGTAATGCTTTGTTTGCATTTCCTTATTTGATAAAGGCACATACATATCTCCGTTGTTCCGCATGCGCTTCTGATATGTGCCAATGTTATTGTTCATACTACCCTTTTATACTTTGTTGTATTATGGGATATTGTGAACCTTTGCCAGAAATGGTAAAGGGAGTTATGCATAGAACCCGCGATGCTCTGCCGACCCCCATTGACTTCACTCAAATGTGAGTGAATGGAGCACTCCGACATGGAAGACTTATGCTTGGTGGTCATCCAGAAATGGATGAATCACATTATGTATGTGGTCCCACATTACCCTCTATGTTTTTGATATAATATCCAAAGCTTTGCTTATGAGTTTATATTTATGCTTTGGATAAAAATGGAATGCATGCTATATCAAAAATGATATACAAGCTTGTGTTTTTTATTCGGTTCACTTGTTATACTTTGGAGTGTTTCGTATGTCATTGTTATGCTCCCAAACACTCTTACGCCTTTGATATGCACCTAAATGCTTAATGTGCCATTTGATACATGCCTAAATGCTTCTTTTGCCAATGAAACGCTCCAATTTCCTTTCTCCTATTGTTATGTCTAACACATGTTTCCGAATGAGGTAACGCTTTGTGATTTTTATATCAAATGAGATGATTTCAAATGAACACTTATATTTCTGCTTTTGTTATTTTGATACTAAGCCTGCTTGAACTTCTCCTATCGCCATGGATATGTTAGTCGCTTGTTGAGCTCTTTATGCTCACCCCGTTGCTATATAAATTTTTGAGGGTAGCTTATCACGCACTGAAAAGCTAGAATTGAGTTGAAGCAGTGAAAGGCTAGAAGATTTTTGGGCTAATCTTTGTTGGATGATAGGTTTTTGTTGTATAGTATACTTTACTTCTGATGTAATGTTAAGGATATGTTGATATTTATGTGTTGTAAAAGTTTAAAGGATGGCTCATGTTTATGGAATGATAAGTTTAAGTTGTATAAGGATAAGAACTCATGGTAAATAATTATCTTTTTGTGATTGTATATATTTCTACGATTATGGATTTGTGTTGTGGTTGATGTTTAGTTGAGTTGCCTTTAGATTTTATGAATCTCTGAGTGAAGTGGAGTATGATTTATGTAACGTACATGTTTATGAATTGTGAATATTGATTTGAATAGTTCTTAGTATCCTTAAATTGATGATGAATTATGATATTATTGATTTTAGAGAGGGTCACATCTCCTGAATGCGATATTTCGGGGGGCGTGATAGTTGGGCCCAATGAGAGGCCCAAACAGTTCCCCAAGAGGTGACACAATCGTGGCATAGTCTCCAAGAATCTGTCAGGGGTGGTACCGCTAGTCTGGGCGGTTGTATCGCCCTTAGTAGCGTGCCAGGCAGTGGTACCAGCAGTCTGGGTAGTGGTACCGCCCAGCACAGCCCCTAGGCAGTGGTACCGCTAGATTGGGTGGTGGTACCGCCCAATGTAGTGTTCGTGTCAGACTGACACTGGCGGTGGTATTGTCCGGACCCAGGAAACCCATGATGAGATGTTTTAGGCTCCAAGTTTGAATCAACTTGAAGCCTATAAATACCCCTCTCATCCCTGGTTAAAACACACAAGACTTGAGTGTAAAAATAAAAAGAAATGCTACTGCAATCTTATGTTAACTCCTCTCAAAAGTTCTAAGTGTTAGAATAGTTTGAGAGAGGAGTAAGTGGGGGTGTAAGGGTTATCTTCTAAACCCGGTAAAAAGAGAATTGAGTTGTAAAAGGTGGTTGGTCTTCGCCTATTGAAGAAAGTTTCTGATGGCCTCGACGGACGAGGAATCAGTGAAGTGGATGTAGGTCACGATGACCGAACCACTCTATGAATTGAGATTCGAAAATAACAACTATACAAGAATCAAAAAAGTTGAATATTTTTTTTATCAAAGAACTTATCGGGTCTCTAATGACCTATGAAATGATGTGCAATGCACGTAAAGAACTTGAGAACCATCTTCCAAAGAACAGGATGGATTTCTGACTTAGAACAATCGAAGACCACTCGAGCATAAGCTCAAGTGATGGTGAACTTGAACTCATCACTATGAAATTTAAAAAGTTCATTAAACAAAAGTTAAAGAATAAAAAGAACGGAACTACTTACTATGAACGCAAGAAGAAGTTGCCGAAAGACGAATCGAGCTCATCCAAAGATAAGGAAAAAATCAACAAATGTGAGGTGGCAAACTATGCCTTAATGGCTTTGAGCGATGAGGTAATCAAAACTCCATTAATTTATTTCAAAATTACATGATGCATTCATGAGTTTCTTTTAATTTAGTTTAGAATAATTATTTTTCTTGAAAATTATATGTTTAATAATATAATGAAAATGTAAAAAATTAGGAATCATGCTTATCCTTCTAGTATTTTTTTTTAAATGATCATGAAAATTGTATGTTTTGTGAAAATATAACAAAATGTTAATCTAATGTTTGCGCACCAAATATGATTAATCCTATGTATGTTTTTAAGAAGAAATAATATGTATCTTCATGATCTCTAATTTTGATTGAAAATGATTTATGTCTAATTAAACCATGCTTAATGTCTTAACGAAAATGTTAAAATGTTTGATATCATGCTTAATATGAAATTGTGCATACCATGAAAACTTGAAATCATATTTTGATGTCATGCCCAAAGTAGTGATACATAATGATCATGCTTAATAAATTTATATTTCGAAATTATGCATGATGATTTTAGTGATGTATGGACTATCGATTTTTACCATAATGAAAGTGACTTTTTTGGTTTTAAAAATAATGCATGTTTTTATTTAGCATAAATGAAAAAAGGCATGCTTATATGAAATAATGTAAGTATCATGCTCAATGATTTTATATTTAAATTATGCATGATGATTTGAAGTAATGATGATTTTTTGGTAATTTGTGATTTATTGGTCTTGATGGTTTTTATGACAAAATTCATTTTTTTTTATCCTAAAAGTTGATGCATGTTTTTATTTGCAATAAAAAGATAAACGCATACTTGTATGGAACCAATAACTTAAGATGAAACATCTCTATCTTATTGATTTTTTGATAAAAGATTAATGAATCCATGTATATTATGCTTTTGTGAATCTCTTGGACAATGAAAATGATTTGATGAATTTGAATGAGTTTTATCGAAATCATAATTTCTCATGAAATCTTTTATATGAATCAAGAATTTTTATGATCTCCTAAGAATTCTTTACACTATTTATTAAAAAGAAGATTTGTTAAAATGAATCACGGTTTCTCTTGATTTCTCAGAATTATAACTTGAGTATTCTTTTTATAAATCAAGATTGTTTACTATGATTCTTTATTTTCACTATTTGAGTTATCTAAAAAGAATCATAATATGTCTCTTAATATTCACAAGTTGTCTTCATGATTTGTATATCTCATCGCTAATTTTTCTTGTTATCCCTTCATGTGATTGTATGAAATCCTGAAATACTCATGATATTATGTTAATTTAATAAATTGAATGAGTTGAAAATTATGATGAATGTTTGGAAAATAAATGATTGTATCATGTTTAATGATTTTACATGTTGAAATTATGCATGATGAGTTGAAGTGATGATTTAAAAATATTTATTCAAATGTATGAATCAATAATCTTTTTGTCCAAATGAATCATGATTTTTCAGAATTATAATTTTTATGATTCATAATGAATTGAGAGATATTATACGTGAATTAAGATCGTTTATGTGTTCTCTCATGACATCTTTTAAGGTTTATGACTTGAATTTTATTATGTAAAATTCTTTGAATTTATGAAGTATATCTCATCACTAAGTTCTTTTTTATATTCTTCATGTGATGTTATGAATGCATGAAACACTCATGATATTATTTTTATGCATACAATGATGAATTATTCATGATGAAAAATTATTTTGATATTCACGACTTGATTTTTCATCTTTGTTACCTTACCTTTGTCATAATTTGAAAATTGATGTAAAGGGTCTTCCCTTCTTTTTGATAATGACAAGGGGGGAGATAGAAGATGCTAGCTTTCACAATACAAGAAGAAAGCAAAAATTGCTAAATTGTGCATTGCAAAGAAAGCAAAAATCGCACTTCTCAAAAGAGAAGAAAGAACTTGCTATATTGAACATCTCAAAATTGCTAGCTTGCATGTTCTAAAATGTTGTAAAATTTTTCTAGCTTGTATGATGATAAAACTAGAGATTTATGATGTAATGTATTGAACTTGTATTCCAAACATATGGAAGATACACTTCTCCTTTTTGTTGATGACAAAGGGGGAGAAGTATGATCATGTTATGCATGATGACGTATTGCAAATATTTATGATGAAATTTGCAATGACTTGAATTCAGCTTGAATTCAAGGTTCTATTAATATGACATATTGATAGGGGGAGTTTGTTTAAACTCCAGGAGTTAAGGTTGACTCCGTCATTGATTGGTTGTCATCATCAAAAAGGGGGAGATTGTTGAATCTTGGATTTTGATGATGAAACCAATTGATAAGTGTCAATGTTTTAATCTACATTTTGAGTGATGTAGGATGCTTCGATCAAGATGACATATTTAAAATAGGAAGAATCATGTTGTGCCGGAGGAAAACATGTCAGAAGATTGGACGTTGAGCCGAAGGATTGGTCGACGTATCGACAGAAGGCTTTGGGTCATGAATTCGGGCATCGGGGCAAGAAGAGCAGATATTGCGCCAGGGATATTGGAGTTGTGGAGTCAACTGGTCGATTGGGCAATAGGCCACAAGAGAGGACGATGCGACGAAAAATTGGACGAAGCGTCGAGGGACCAATGACATGCCGGACAACATGAATAATGCTTAGTATTAATTGTATAGATCGAAGTGTGTTTTGCATGTGCAAGGTTAACTATGATAGCAAGGCATGAAGCAAAATGAAGTCCCGGAGTCAAGGATGCGATTTCGTTGGGAGTTTGAGATTTCGTCAGAAGTCCGGACATTCGTCGGAAGTATAGTCGAGAAGTCTCGGAGCATGCCAGAGCAGCTCATCGGAACTCGCCAAGAAGATCATCATGAAGTCCAGGAGCTTGCCCAGAGTCCACCGGAACATTGCCGAGAGTATGTCGAAAGTTCGCTAGAAGATCGTCGGAAGCTCGCCGGAAGAAACCAAGACATAAGGACTTGTTTAGCTTAGTAGATGTCTTAGGAATCATAGTTAGCACGTAATTGGGATTGGATTTGGGCCAACCCAATTAGGGGCCAGCTAGGCCCATGTAAGGACTGTGTTGGGCCCAATGAGAGACCCAAATAGTGCCCCAAGAGGTGACACCATCGTGGCACAGTCTTCAAGACTATGTCAGATGGTGGTACCACTAGTCTGGGTGGTTGTACCACCCCTAGCAGGGTGCCAGGTGGTGGTACTATCAGTCTGGGTGGTGGCACCACCCAGCACAGCCCCCCAGGCAGTGGTACCGCCAGATTGGGTGGTCGTACCGCCTAGTGCAATGTTAGTGTCAAACTGACACTAGCGGTGGTACCACCCAGCACAGGCGATGGTACTGCCTGGACCTAGGCTTTGCTTTTCTTTGTATATTCTAACTAGCAAAAGCTTTCTCTCCTTTGTTTTTGTCGAAAAGAAGGGAAGAGTACAAGCTAGCCAGCATTTGCCTTGAGCTAGCAATCTTTCTCCGCCTATGTCATTACAGAAAAGAAGGGAGAAATCAATGGCCAAAAAATTTTAATCATTATACAGGCCATATTACAAAACCATGTCATGATATCAAGAAAATTCAAGAAGGACATGATTCATTCGACAAATCCTTTTAATAGAGCAAAAGAATTATACAACCAAGGATCATGATTAAAATATATCAATATCATAGATCAAGTCATGATTTGTGATTCATCATAAAGCAAATTAATTTTCAGTCATCACATAAGGCATTTAAAGAATATTTGAAACATAGGAGAATGATTAATTTAAGAATGCAATGTTTCAATCAAATTCAAGTCATGAATATCAATACTTTCATATTATGAGTATCAATTAATGAATACCAAAAGATATTATTTGTGATTCTAATTTTACAAGATCAAGATTATGATTTAGTTAAAACTCATTCAAATCAAATCGTTAACTTGAAACTCATAATCAAGTCATCAAAATCAATTTCGAGATTCACAAAATATCATGAAATCATTAATCTCGATCAGATGGGAAAAGCATTTTTTAAGTTATTCTTTTTCATCTAAGTATGCCTTAGTCTTTATATGCCAAATCAAGATAAGCATGAACGTTCAAGACGTAAAGGCAAAATCTTATAAAATAACTCAACAAGCAAGATTTTAAACATCCATTTTCAAGCCATATAAAGAGTAAGTCAAGGATTCAATTATCTCATGTTATGAATTCCAATACACATCTCAAAATATCAACATCACATTAAAAAGATATTTCAAAAATATATATCAATAAGTGATTCATTTGTATCATTCCATTCTTTCGGAAGATTCTCCTCTTTGGTAAATAAATGTAGGAGAACAAAATGAATTAAGGAGATGTAACATGATTGAAGCATTGAACATGATTCATATTTAAAATGTGTCTCATGTTATAAGTATGAATCAAGCATTTGTAAAATCCGAAATCATCCTTAAAGTCACATTCAATAAATTCATACATGACAAGCATAGATTTATTGAAAAGACGATAAGATAGAGGATCACATTTCGTTTTTATAAATTTCTATTCATATGATTTGCTTCTTATATGCATGCCTTTACCTTTAATAAAACAAGTGTCAACATTTAAGACGGAAAGGTAAAAAACAAATCATATTCCATGATAACATCCTTTTAATATCTTGATATTTATCATCAAGAATGATTTCAAAAAAGTATGTTAAAGAGAAATCATTAAGACCAAATGCATGATACACTCATTCATTTTCAAAATATTCATCATGTTTATTTTCATGAGATTCACAAGATTGGTAAAATAAATTCATTAATCTCAATAGGATAGAAAATTATTTCCATTTCATACAATTGATTTCATGTGAGGGTATTCAAGTCTTTTGTGAAAACATATATCATCATTTAAAATCGAAACATAAGTTTCGTCATGAAGCCATCAAGACCAAACACATCATGATATCACATCTATCATCAAAAGACTATCAAGAAATTCTTACATAGATGTACATGCACTGTCATCTTAATATGTCATGAGAATGTCATCTTAATTCGTCATAGAAACAATTAGACCAAAAACATATTAATCTAAAATGAGAGTTTCAAATCAACATTTACTTCAAAAACTTATACATGACATAAAATCATCAAGATACACATGCATGGATTAATCCTAAGCAATATCACATATCATATTATCATCCCTCATGTTAAATACATCATTCAACATTTCCAAACATAACATGCATGAAACCTTAGCAATATACTTTTCATGATCAAATTTTTAATTTTTCAAAGATGCTAAAAAGAAAAACATGATATAATTTTTGAAAAAAAATTATTTATTTCCTATTCCTACTATCTAAATTAAGCACTCATGAAGGACATCAAGTAATTTCAAAATAATTCACGAGAGTTGAGTTACTTACCTTGTAGTCGAAGGCCGTCAAAGCCCAATTCGTCGTTTCACCTTTGGAAGTTCTTGATTCATCCTTGGTTGCCTTCCTCTTCTTTGGCCTCTTCCTCCATTCAAATTTATTATTTATTTTAGATTTTTGTTTAATAAACTTATTAAGATTTAGTGTTCGAAGTTCAAGTTCATCATTGTCCTCATCACTTGAGTCATCGCTCAAGTGGTATTTATTTGTCCGGGGTTCCAAATCCTTCCTATTCTTTGGAAGGTTATTTTGTTCATCATGTTTATCGTGTGCATTGTGCACCATTTCATATATCATCAACGAACCAATTAGTTCTTCAAGTGGTAAGTTGTTTAGGTTTTTAGCTTCTTGTATTGTAGTTACTTTTAAATCCCACTTCTTAGAAAGAGAACGCAAAATCTTGTTTCGAGTTCAAAATCCGAAAAACATTTGCCAAAATCTCTTAAACCATTTATGATATCCGTAAAACGAGTGTACATGTCACCAATGGTTTCGCTTGGCTTCATTTGAAAAAGCTCGAAATCATGCATCAAAAAGTTGATTTTTGAATCTTTAACTCTAGAAGTGCCTTCGTGTATGATTTCAAGAGTGTGCCATATGTCAAAAATCGTTTCGCACAAAGAAACCCGATTGAACTCATTTTTATCCAAAGCGCAAAATAAGGCATTCATAGCCTTTACGTTTAAAGAAAAATACTTCCTCTCCAAATCCGACCATTCGTTCATCGGTTTAGAGGGAAGTTGAAAACCATTTTCAACAATATTCCATAAATCCAAATTCATAAAAATCAAGAAAACTCTCATTCGAGTTTTCCAATAAGTGTAGTCCAATCCGTTAAACAACGATGGATGAACAACCGAAAAACCCTCTTTAAAGCCATGAAGAGTCATTTCTCTCGAGTGTAACTCCGAAATGAGAAATACCGGGCAGTGCCACCTCTTGGGTCACTGTTTGGGCCTTTCATTAGGCCCAACACAGTCGTTATATGGGCCCAACTAGCCCCTAATTGGGTTGGCCAAATCTAAACTCAATTACATGCTAACTACAATTCCTAAGACATATTCAAAGCTAAACAAGTTCGTAAGTCTAGTTTCTTCCGACGATCTTTCGACGAACTTCCAACGATCTCTTGGCAATGTTCCAGCGGACACCCAGCAAACTCCTAGACTTCACAACGATCTTCTTGGTGAGTTCCGATGAGCTTTTTTAGCAAGCTCCTGGACTTCTTGTTGAATCTCAGATTTTGATGATAAAATCAATTGATGGGTTATTTGATCTAATCCATATTATTGAGTTAAGTGTGCAGGATTAACTACAATAACCAGAAAACACAAAGCAAGGATACCAGAGTCAAGTTCGATGGACGTTTAAGAGTTCGAAAAATCGTCGGAGATGCTACCGGAACTAACCGAGAAAAAATTGGGAACTTGTCGGAATTTTCAGAAGTTTGCCGAAGAGATCGTCGAAGGTTCACGGAGATCACCGAGAAGGCTCGGCTACTCATTAAACTCATCACAAGTTCGGGAGCTTGCTGGGAGCCCGTCGGAAGAAGTTCGTCGGAAAGCTCGCCGGAATAAGACTCAACGTTCGCGGTTGAAAAATTGCTTAGGATGTGTTTTTGTTAAGTAGTTAACGTGTAATTAGGATTAGGATTAAGAGATAATCCTATATCCTGGTTAGAGGCCAACTGGGCCCAAAATTAGACTTGGTTTGGGCTAAGTTTGAAGCCCAACCAGTCAACCGAAAAGTCTGGCGGTGGCACTGCCAGACTTGGCGGTTGCACCGCCCAGCACCCGAGAGTTGGGCGGTGGCACCGCCTAGTGCCCGAGAGCCAGGCGGTGGCACCGCCTAGCACTGTCAGCGCCTGACACTGACAGGCGGTGGCACCGCCACTGATAGGCGGTGACACTGACAGGCGGTGGCACCGCCACTGACAGGCGGTGACACCGCCAGCATCGGGAACTCCACGAGAATTCAAATTTGGAGCCCAAATTTGAATCCTCTTGAGGCCTATAAGTACCCCTCAAATCTCAGCTGAGATTACAACTTTTTGAGCAGCAATTGATTGAGAGAAAAATCTTAGAAAGTGTTAGCAAGTCTAGTTTTCAATTTGCTAGAAAAGTTCTCCTCCTTTCTTGTTGAAAATTTGTAAGAGGTTGAACTGTTTGCAAAAGGTTGTAAGAGGGGTATTTGCCCTTCCATTTCAAGAGATTTGCCAGTGGAAGGTGGGAGCCTCATCGAAGAGGGGCCTCGCAAGTGGATGTAGGTCATTTGACCGAACCACTCTAAAATCGGCGTGATCTTTGGTTTGCATTTCTTTATTGCTATTTACATTACTGCAAACCTTCTTACATGTTTTAGTTCCTTATTACCTTTGCTGCACATATTTAAGAATACGCTTTCAAGTTAAGCTTTTCAAGTTCCGTTCTTCTCGTACGAAAGATTTATTAAAATCGAAGTTTTAATCCGCTGCACTAATTCACCCCCTTAGTTAGTGCTGCTCCGATCCTAACAATTGGTATCAGAGCAGGTTCACTCTTATATTTGGTTTAATACCCACGAGAGATGGCTTACTCCGGCATACATGAGGGATACTCTATCACACGTCCACCCATGTTTAATGGGTCGGATTACACGTATTGGATGACTCGGATGAGGATCTTCCTCATTTCTATGGATTTCGAGCTTTGGACTATTGTGGAAAATGGATTTAAAAAATCTTCTCTTCCGATGAGCAAATGGAATGAATCGGAGAAGAAGGTTTTTGCTTTAAATGCAAAGGCTATAAATGCCTTGTTTTGTGCACTAGACAAAAATGAATTTAATCGTGTTTCAATTTGTGATTCGGCTTTTGATATTTGGAGAACTCTTGAGATCACTCATGAAGGCACTAGCCGAGTGAAAGAGTCCAAAATCAACATTCTTGTGCACTCTTACGAACTTTTTCGAATGAAACCAAGTGAGTCCATCGGAGACATGTACACCCGTTTTACGGATGTCATCAATGGACTCAAAGCTCTTGGTAAAGATTTTACTAACTTTGAACTAATAACTAAAATCTTAAGATCCCTCCCTAAAAGTTGAGATCCAAAAGTTACGGCCATTCAAGAGGCCAAAGACCTTAAAACATTCCCTCTTGAAGAACTCATTGGGTCTCTAATGACCTACGAAATGACATGTCAAGCTCATGACGAGCTCGAGAACCCCCTTCCAAAGAACAGGAAGGATATGACACTCAAATCACAAGAAGACCACTTGAAAGGAACATCAAGTGATGAGGACAGTGACAATGACATTGCACTTTTGACTCAAAAATTCAAAAAATATTTAAGGAAGAACAAATTTAAAAATAATACAAAAAATAAATTTGAACAAAAGAAGGACCAAGTGATTTGCTTTGAATGTAAAAAATCGGGACACTACAAGAACGATTGCCCTCAAGCCAAAAAAAACACCAAACACCAAAGAAGAAGGCCAAGGCAACATGGGATGATTCAAGCACGTCCAGAAGAAGAGAGGAGTCCAACACCGAAAGCAAGTTGCTTACTATGCCCTAATGGCCTTCGAAGAAGAGGTAACAGATTTAATTAATGCAGATTTACCTTATCATGAATTATTAAATGCCTTCCATGAGTTATTTGATGAATGTAAGACAATTAGTAGAAAATACAAATTGCTAAAAAAGGAGCATGATAGTCTTACTTGTGCTTTTGATAAATTAAAAACTGAATATCATGATAGTCTAGCTCCATGTGCTAAATGCCATGATTTAAATACTCTCCAAAATGAGAACTTGGTACTTAAGGACACCTTGAAGAAATTCGAGGTCGGTAGCAAGTCCTTAAACATGATCCTTACAAATAAGGGTCATGTCCCTAAAAGGAGTGGAATCGGATTTGTGAGAAGTACTCACCAAAATCCAACCACCTTTATTAAAGGTCCTATCTTACATGTTCAACACCAAAGCAATTGCAACTTTTGTTGCAAATATGGACATATGACTTACTAATGTCCATTCAAGAAAATTAGTCCAAGCAAATTGATTTGGGTTCCTAAAGGAACCATGATCAAGTCTATACAACATGATAAACAAGCTAGATTAGCTTTTGAGGCACCCAAAAGTAAATGGGTACCTAAAAATAATTCCTTCTTGTAGAAACATACACCATCACATGCTAGGAGCAAGAGATGGTATCTTGATAGTGGATGCTCAAGGCATATGACCGGAGATCCATCCCAATTCACCAAGCTCACTAGCATGGACGAAGGATATGTCACCTTCGGAGACAACAACAAAGGCAAAATCATTGGCAAGGAAACCATAGGTAACAAATCAAGTTTTTTCATTGATGATGTGTTACTAGTTGATGGATTAAAACATAATCTATTGAGCATTAGTCAATTATGTGATAAAGGTTATATCGTTAGATTTGAATCAAATATGTGCATTATTGAAAAACCAAATCATAACATGACTATGATTGCTTTAAAACAAAATAATGTCTATACCATCAATCTTGATGAACTAAGTAATGAAGTGTGTTTCTCCGCCATAAATGATGATGCTTGGCTTTGGCATAAGAGATTAGGCCATACAAGCATGAAAACAATATCTAAAATCTCATCTCAAGAATTAGTACGAGGGATTCCGAATATGAAGTTTATTAAGGATAAGGTATGCGATGCATGTCAACTAGGGAAGCAAATAAAAACAAGCTTCAAATCAAAAAATCAAATTAGCACCACTAGACCGTTACAATTGATCTATTTGGACTTATTTGGACCAATTGATACAACTAGTCTAGGTGGAAGCAAATATGCTTTTGTGATTGTGGATGACTACTCTAGATACACTTGGACCTATTTCTTAGCTTACAAAAGTGATTGTTTCAAGTATTTCTCTAAATTTTGTAAACTCACTCAAAACGAAAAAGGGTTCATGATTTCATCAATTCAGAGTGATCATGGTGGCGAATTTCAAAACCGTGACTTTCAAAATTTTTGTTAAGTTAATGGATACAATCACAACTTCTCCACTCCAAGAAATCCCCAACAAAATGGAGTAGTTGAAAAGAAAAATAGAAACCTACAAGAAATGGCAAGAACTATGTTAAATGAACATAGTTTACCTAAGTATTTTTGGGCTGAAGTCGTAAATACGGCTTGCTACATCATAAATAGAGTCCTAATAAGACCATCCTTATCAAAAACTCCCTATGAATTATGGAATAACAAAAAATCAAATATTTCCTATTTTAAAGTTTTCGGTTGTAAATGCTTTATTTTAAATGAAAGGGATGCCTTAGGAAAATTTGATGCTAAATCCGATGAAGGCATCTTTCTTGGCTACTCTTCCGTTTCTAAAGCTTTTCGGGTTTTTAATAAAAGAACCTTAGTAATTGAAGAGTCTATTCATGTAGTTTTTAGTGAAGTTTCAAATTTAAAGAAAAATGATTTTGATGATGATCTTGGTTTTGATAATTTGAATTTAAATGAACTCCCTCCTCAAAATAGCAACTTGGATGCACCTTCTTCCGAAATTTCCTTACCTAAGGAATGGAAGTATATAAATGCTCATCCAAAGGAGCTAATTATAGGGGATACATCTAAAGGGGTTCAAACTCGTTCCTCTTTCAAGAATTTTTGTGCTAATGCCGCCTTCCTCTCTCAAATCGAACCTAAGTGCATTGACGAGGCCAAAAAAGATAATTTTTGGGTTATTGCAATGCGAGAGGAATTGAATCAATTTGAGAGAAACAAGGTGTGGGAGCTTGTGCCTAGACCTAGTGACCATTTAGTGATAGGTACTAAGTGGGTCTTTAGAAACAAGCAAGACGAAAATGGTATCGTGGTTAGAAACAAGGCTAGATTAGTGGCTAAAGGTTTCAACCAAGAAGAAGGTATTGATTACGAAGAAACCTTCGCTCCCGTGGCTCGATTAGAAGCCATAAGGATGCTCTTTGCCTATGCTAGTTGTTATAATCTTAAACTATTTCAAATGGATGTCAAAAGTGTTGGGAAATCATTGGGGCGACATCATATGCGCAGCGGAAGAACAAGAAAAACAAAAATCCCCGATTCCGAAAAAGATGTTCGTCGTCGTGCGAAGATTGGTGCGCAAAAATCTGCAAAACACAAAACTGCGTATAGAGATTATGTTACCTAGGGAGATCGTATATCCCTGTTTCCTTGCAGATCCTTAGGAGAGGGTGAAGGAGGTCAAGCGTCCTCCTCTCTAGCGGTGATCCACACAACAGGGTTGCGACGACCCTCCTCAAAACTCCAGGCCTTTGAGGTGGAGAGGGAGAGGAGAATAGGGAAGGCAAGCAAAGACTCTAGCCTATGAGGCTGTGAATCCCTCCTATTTATAGAGATCCCGTGTCAAACCCTAATGGGTCCTTCCCTAGTGGGTATTGGATCTGCATCCAATAAGACAAGGGCTCCGTCGGATATCTCATATCCGAACCTCTACTCATCGCAATGCCTACCATATGTGTGTGACCCTCTAGGCCCAATATCGAGCTGGCCGTGAGTCATACCTGTCAGAACTCTTTCTAACTCAGTGAATTATTATCTCTGTAATAATTCACTCGACTCATCGACTTCGGGGCGTAATAGGCCACTACTGCCGTAGTCCCTAAACGATACTGGGGGAATCCAATCCATTGGACCTGTCTCGCCTCGATTACCATGTACATATAGTCCCTCATCCATCTAATATCCCGAGACCGTATATCGAGCATGGTGTTGTCGGACCCATACGGTTTCTACTCGAAGTCTCGCTCTAATCGGATTCTCTGGAGAACTCTTTCTCTCTCAACCCAATGACCCTGGCCAGGATTTGTCTCGAGCAAGAACACATGGGATATTCCTCTCATGACGCCGAGAGTGGATGATCCTCTATCGACACTCAATAGCCCTCGTAAAGGTCGACTATCACTCCCAATGACCAACTGTACTAGATCCGGGACAGCCAAACCTATAAGTCTGGTATCAAAGAGTGGAGCACTCATACAGGACATCCTTGGTGTCTCAAGTCTAAGGACCAGATACACCACTAGGACTACGGAATCGCTGTCCGACAATAAGGCATCATCAACCATCCAAAGATTCCGTGGCGGATCAATCAGTGAACTCATTCTCCAATGAGCACCTGTACTGTATCCCTAGTGTCCCTATACGAGCAGCTATGAGACCAGTTGCATCCATCATATGGACGGGTATACAGCACACCAGTCTATCCGGTTATCACGATGTCCCTCTCGAGTAACCTATGACCGGGATTATTTAGGATATGTGTTTAAAGGTGAATCAATCTCATTATCGTGATCTCATCACGATCCAATTCCCATTGCCCAAATCCAAGGATATCACAATATATATATATGCATTTATGCAATAGTTATAAAGTGATATACGCCAAAATATAATAAGCAAAAAGATTCTGTATCAAGTCACACGTGCCATCACTCACGTGATTGGCTTGCTGGGCACCTATGACTAGCAATCTCCCACTTGACCTAAAGCCAATCACCTATGTGTCTGATCCCCATCAGACCCCTGTGACGCTCAAAGACAAAATGAGACAACGGCTTTGTCAGTGGATCTGCAATGTTATCTTCGGATGGAACTCTTTCCACTTGCTACATCTCCTCGGGTTACGATCTCTCTTATAAGCCGGAACCTCCTCGAACACTTCTTGATGAGACCCGGGTTCCCTTTATTTGAGTAATCACCCCATAGTTGTCGCAATATAAGGAAGTCGACTTGTCGCTATCTCAGATCGACTCTCAAATCTGTGATGAACTTCTTCACCCGGACTCCCCCTTTGTTTGCATCGATGCAGCAATGTACTCCGCCTCTATGGTCGAGTCGGCGGTGGTATCTTGCTTGGAACTCTTCCAAAGACTTTGCTCCTCCATTCAAGGTATACACATACCACGAATTCGACTTGCTATCATCGACATCGGTGAAAACTTGAGTTAGTGTAGCCTTCAATCTTAAGGCTATTACCTCCATATACTAGTAAAAGATCCTTATTCCTTCTCAAGTACTTAAGGATACACTTTACTAATTTCCAGTGCTCCAAGCACGGATCCGCTTTGACACCGCCTTTCGTGACACTCGAGAGCATGCGCTATATCGGGCCTAGTACATAGCATGGCATACATGATAGACCCTATTGCTGAGGCATAAGGTATCATATCCATGTTAAGCCCTTTCTTCAGTAGTCTTTGGGGACATACTGTGTGAAAGCGATATCCCATGTCTCATCGGTATGAGACCTCTCTTGGAATTTTCCATGCCAAACCTTTTGACAATAGTTTCTATGTACCTGGACTGGGACAAGCCAAGCATCCTCTTGGATCTATCTCTAGAGATTCTAATCCCCAAGATATAAGATGCTTCCCTTAAGTCCTTCATGGAGAAGTGTCTAGATAACCAAGCCTTTACTGTGGATAGCATTCCTATGTCATTCCCAATGATGAGGATGTCATCCACATATAACACCTTACCTTTCTGTATACACAAGGCTCATCTTCGTTCTTAACGAAGTCATAAGATCTGATTGCCTCATCAAATCTTATGTTCCAACATCAGGAAGCTTGCTTTAGTCCATAAATGAATCTAAGCAACCTACACACCTTATCTAGGCAGTTCTTGGACACGAATCCCTCATATTGCATCATATACACCTCCTCCTCGAGGTTCCCGTTGAGGAATGCGGTTTTCACATCCATCTGCCAGATCTCATATTCATAGTGTGCTGCAATAGCCAATAGAATTCTGATGGATTTTAGCATTGCTACGGGTGAGAAAGTTTCGTCGTAGTCAACACCTTGCCTTTGACGATACCCCTTAGCCACTAGCCTTGCTTTATAGGTCTCTACCTTTCCATCTACTCCGATCTTTTTCTTAAAGATCCACTTGCAACCGATGGGTACAATACCTTGAAAGCATCAACTAGGTTCCAAACCTTATTGGAGTACATAGAATCCATCTCGAAATTCATGGCTTCTTTCCACTTCCTGAGTCTATACTCATAATAGCCTCTTCGTAGGTCTGAGGATCAATATCCTCTGCATCCTCTCCTCTAATATGTCCCACATATCTCCTCGGAGGATAGGATACTCTATCGAACTTCTAAGTAAAGTTGAAACTTGTGTATTAGGTACCGAACGGACTCGGGTCAGAGTGGTGCTTGAGCTTGGTTCTCCAACCTCGCTCAATTCTATCATTCTCCCACTATCTCCGCCAAGAATGTGTTCCTTCTCAAGGAACACTGCTCTCTTAGCTACAAAGACCTTTTGGTCCTTGAGATGATAGAAATAATACCCACAAGTTTCCTTGGGGTATCCCACAAATTTGCATCGCTCTGTCCTTGATTCTAACTTATCGGGGTTGTGTCTTCTAACATGGGTAGGGCAGCCCCAGATCTTAACAACCTTAAGATCAGGCTTCTTCCCTTTCCATATCTCATATGGTGTAGACACTACCGACTTAGTTGGAACTCTGTTCAGAAGGTAAGTCTGCGGTTTCTAGGGCATATCCCTGAATGAGATGGGTAGGTCAAAGAAACTCATCATGGACCGTACCATATCTAATAATGTATGATTTCTCCTTTCAGAGACACCATTGAGCTCAAGTGTATAAGGAGGTGTCCATTGGGATAATATCCCATGGTCCTTGAGGAACTGAGTAAACTCTATACTTAAGTATTCACCTCCTCGATCTGATCGAAGAGTTTTGATACTCTTTCTAGTCTGGTTCTCCACCTCATTCTTATATCTCTGAATTTCTCAAAGGCCTCAGACTTGTACTTCATTAAGTACACATATCCATACCTTGAGAAATCATTAGTAAATGTAATGAAGTAGGAGTAACCTCCAATGGCATGAGTTGACATGGGTCCACATACATCACTATGTATGAGTTCCAACAACTCATTGGCTCTCTCTCCAGTTCTACTAAATGGAGATTTGGTTAGTTTTCCACGAATGCAAGGCTCACAAGTTGTATATGACACATAGTCGAATGGATCTAGATATCCATCATTTAGCAACTTTTGAATCCTTCTTTCATAGATGTGACCTAGCCTACAATGCCATAGGTATGCACTGTTCAACTCATCTCGTTTCCTTTTGGACACATTTACATTCATGATATGTGGAGTGGTGTCTAACATAAATAAACCATTATACAATGTTCCTTTCGTGATGATCTTATCATCTAATAATATCGAACAACCATTGTTCTCAAAAACAAATTTATATCCACTAACTATTAAACATGAAATGGAGATAATGTTTTTGATAATAGAAGGAACAAAATAACATGCATCTAATGCAATAAAAAAAAAGCTCCACTAGGGCAGATGTAGGGCGACCTGCCCAACACTAATACAACAACTTTTGCTCCATTACCCATCTTGAGGTCCATCTAAGCCTCTCAGTAGTCTCCTAGGTCTTGCCGAACCTGCAACGACCATATATATGATAAGCACTACCGGTATCCAATACCCATGTGTTATCATAAGAGTCCGACAAATGGAGACGATCATGAATGTACTGAAGCTTCATCAAGCTTTTGTTTAAGCCCTTTCTGTAAGGTACTCTTTGCAGTTTCTCTTCCAATGCCCATCTTTACCACAATGGAAGCACTGGCCTTTGTCCTTTGCTTTGGGTCTTTCTTAGCAACCTTTGCTCTACCTTGTTTGCCCTTGCCTGTTCCTTCTTAAGGGATCTTTTCGCTTTCCTTTTCTTTTCTGGTCTCACCGGTGTAGAGAACTGGCTTCTCTTTCTTAATAGTACTCTCTGCCTCCCTCAACATATTGAGGAGCTCTGGGAGAGAATCACCTCAAGCTTGTTCATATTAAAATTCATTATGAACTGTGAAAAGGAATCGGTAGGGACTGAAGCACAATGTCCACACACAGTTATCCTCTAGGACCATTCCTAGACACAGTGAGTTTCTCTATCCACTCAATCATCTTTAGGACATGGTTCTGAACCGGTGTCCCCTCACCATCATCCTAGCGGAAAAGGCTCTTGGATATCTCATATCGTTGAGTCCTTCCCTGTTCCTCAAACAATTTTTTGACATGTAGGAGAATGGAACTGCATCCATCTTTTCATGTTGTCCCTCAGAACTCGAGTCATAGAGCCCAACATATAGCACCGAGCAAGAGTGGAGTCATCAATGTACTTCACGTGGCGGCGATCTCATCCTCACTTGCCCCTTCTTCGGCGTAGGCATCACAGTATCAAGGGCGTACGATTTTCTCCGCTGCTGAGAACAATTCTCAAGTTTCTGAGCCAATCCGTGTATAATTTGGACCAATAAAGGCGGTTGACATCAAGTATGCCACGTAAAGGGATTTGAAAGCGGCATTTTTCTGAAAATAAAGATGTAGCGAAATGAATAACATGCAGATTTTACAAGAAATAAACTATCAAGATATGGACTTCTATCTTAATATGCTCCCACTATTTTACTAACGAGTCACGCGACACCCTCAGCACATGAAACGGAAGTCTCCAAAGAGACTTCTAGTGGGGATCAGGATCCAATCAGCATCTTAGTGTAACCTCGAGGGACTCGACTAATCACACTAAGCCTAAAAGGTAGGCAACTCTTGCCGATCACAACTCCTTGTGATTCCTGTCCTGTTCGGCCTCCGAATCACCATGGCCTCGAGGGACTCGACCAACCATGATGCTCGGTTAAGTCAACACCTTCGTTACAAGATGAGTCTGATTTGATGATATACCCTCGAGGGACTCGACTAAGCATACCATGTCCTCAGGTCACCGGTGACATCTCTATGTCGTAAGCAAGATAGCGAATCGCGATATAGGTGAGTCTCGAGAGACTCGACCAACTCAACCTACACCGGGAATCGGTTCCTACTCACAACGATGGAAGGCCACGTGGGTCAATCTAATTGTCTCACGTTTACCAAATTAATATTATCGAGAGATGTTTCTATAATTTGGTCTCCTAATATGACATGTCACACATATACATATTTAATATATATCTACATCGCATGCAAATATATATACATATCTAGTATGTGTATAAGCAATCACATCAGATGATCATGGACCACAGCCTAATCACTCACATCAAGATCTATGTGTGCAACGGTGCATCTCCATGCCCTTGTGATCGTCCATCTCGTCCTCGTCGGTTCCGTCGACATCTTGATGCATCTCCATGCATCACGATCGTCCGTCTCGTGGGTCCCGCTATCGCATCCACGCTCCCGCTGCGCCTCCTCATGTGATTACAACTTAATCATAGGCACGCAGGCCCGACAATAAACGAGAAATATAATGAAGGTTCGCAGACCTCAATAATAAAAATCACAAGTACACACATCACACGGTCCATGATCATCCGTCCACACATCATACATCACATGTATAAATAATCATCATCATGTAGGACTACTAGATAATAATAAAAATAATAATAAACTAAACCTTTTAATTAATTAATATTTTTTTAAATCAGGGACATGTAAGGAATTTCTCAATTCCTAAGGGTATTTTCGTAATTTGGACAAAAGATAGAAACTGGAATTTCTCAAATTCACAGGGGCAAAACTGTCCTTTTGCCCAAAACCCTAATTTCCTCTGCTGCTTCCGCTGCCGCCACCCACCTGGCGGGCGGGGCTTAGGCGGGCGGGCGCCCTGACCGCCCTCGCTTGTAGGCGACGCTGCCAGCGGCGACGATCCTCTGGGTGGGCGCCCTCCTTCGGGCGCCGCTGCCTCCTGGGCGGTGCTGTCCCCGCCAGCGGCCGCCCCCGTGGGGGGGGGTTTCGCCACGGAGCAGCGACGGGGCGTCGCTGCCCCTCATGCGGCCGGCGTCGCCGCCTCTGCGGTGGCGGCGCCGCTCCCTTCTGGGCGGCAGGCTCCACTTCCTTCCCGGGCGGCAGGGCGCCGCTGCCCTCTTGGCGCCTCTGCCCGTGGGCTGCTAGCCCAGCCGGAAGCAAACTGCTGCAAACAGACCCCGCCGGCGGCTGGCAGGGCATAGTGTTTAGCGATCTTGCCCGGTGCTGTGGTGCTTGGTGGTGCTGGCGGCTTTCTTCTGCCGCAGTGGCTGCAGAGCATGCAGATTGAGGGCAGCAACTGTTGCTGCCCTTCCTCGCTTTTAGTCAACGATTTTGACGTCAATATTTTTCCTAAACACAACACATGCGGTTCAAAACCAATCATTCGCACGAACAACCTGGCTCGATACCACTTTGTTGGGAAATCAACGGGGGCGACATCATATCGCAGCGGAAGAACAAGAAAACAAAAATCCCGATTCCCAAAAAATATTCGTCGTCGTCGTGCGAAGATTGGTGCGCAAAAAATCCAGAAAACACAAAACTGCGTTATAGAGATTGTGTTACCTAGGGAGATCGTATATCCTGTTTCCTTGCAGATCCTTAGGAGAGGGTGAAGGAGGTCAAGCGTCCTCCTCTCTAGCGGTGATCCACACAGCAGGGGGTTGCGACGACCCTCCTCAAAACTCCAGGCCTCTGAGGTGGAGGAGGGAGGAGAATAGGGAAGGCAAACAAAGACTCTAGCCTATGAGGCTCGTGAATCCCTCCTATTTATAGAAATCCCGTGTCAAACCCTAATGGGTCCTTCCCTAGTGGGTATTGGATCTGCATCCAATAAGACAAGGGCTCGTCCGGATATCTCATATCCGAACCTCTACTCATCGCAATGCCTACCATATGTGTGTGTGACCCTCTAGGCCCAATATCGAAGCGGCCGTGAGTCATACCGTCGAGAACTCCTTCTAACTTTCGGTGAATTATTATCTCTGTAATAATTCACTTTCGACTCATCGACTCTCGGACGTGCTAGGCCCACTACGCCGTAGTCCCCGAGACGATCTGAGGGGAATCCAATCCATTGGACCTGTCTGTCCCTCGATTACCATGTAACTATAGTCACTCATCCATCTAATATCCCGGAGACCGTATATCGAGCATGGTGTTGTCGGACCCATACGATTTCTACTCGAGTCTCGCTCTAATCGATTCTCCCGGAGAACTCTTTCTCTCTCAACCCGAATGATCCTGGCCAGGGATTTGTCTGAGCAAGAACACATGGGATATTCCTCTCATGACGCCGAGAGTGGATGATCCTCTATTGATACTCAATAGCCTTCGTGGAAGGTCGACTACCACTCCCAATAACCAAATGTACTAGATGCGGGACGACCAAACCTATAAGTCCGGTATCAAAGAGTGGAGCACTCATACAGGACATCCTTGGTGTCTCAATTCTAAGGACCGGATATACCCACTAGGACTACTGGAATCGCTGTCGACAATAAGGCAACATCGAACATCCAAATTCCGTAAGCGGATCAATCGGTGAACTCATTCTCCAATGAGCACCTATCTTTGTATCCCTAGTGTCCCTACACGTGCAGCTATGAGACCAGCTGCATCCATTATATGGACGGTATACAAAGACACCGGTCTATCCGGTTATCACGATGTCCCTCTCGAAAAACCTATGACCGGGATTATTTAGGATATGTGTTTAAAGGTGAATCGATCTCATTATTGTGATCTCATCGCGATCCGATTCCCATTGCACAAATCCAAGGACATCACAATATATATATGCATTTGTGCAATAGTTATAAAGTGATATCGCCAAAATAGAATAAGCAAAAAAGATTCTATATCAAGTCACATCGCCATCACTCACGTGATTGGCTTGTTTGGGCACCTATGACTAGCAGTCCCGCCAGAGGCCGCCCCCGTGGGGGGGGTTTTCGTTTCGCCCAGCGAGCAGCGGCGATGGCGTCGCTGCCCTCTGGCGGCGGCGCCGCTCCCCTAAGAGGGCAGGCGCCACTGCCCTGCGACGGCAGGCGTCGCTGCCCTGCGGCGGTAGGCGCCTCTGCCCGTGGGCTGCCAGCCCCGCCGGCAGCAAGCCTGCTGCAAGCAGACCGCCGGCCGGCTACTGCAGGCACAGCACTTGCGCTGCCCGCCTTCGGCTGCGCTGCACGCACGCAGATCGAGGGCAGCAACTGTTGCTGCCCTTCCTCGCTTTTGCGTCAACGATTTTGACGTCAATATTCTTCCTAAACACAACACACGCAGTTCAAAACCAATCATTCGCACAAACAACCTGGCTCTGATACCACTGTTGGGAAATCATGGGGGCGACATCATATGCGCAGTGGAAGAACAAGAAAAACAAAAATCCCTGATTCCCAAAAAGATGTTCGTCGTCGGGCGAAGATTGGTGCGCAAAAATCCACAAAACACAAAACTGCGTATAGAGATTGTGTTACCTAGGGAGATCGTATATCCCTGTTTCCTTGCAGATCCTTAGGAGAGGGTGAAGGAGGTCAAGCGTCCTCCTCTCTAGCGGTGATCCACACAGCAGGGTTGCGACGACCCTCCTCAAAACTCCAGGCCTCTGAGGTAGAGAGGGAGAAGAGAATAGGGAAGGCAAGCAAATACTCTAGCCTATGAGGCTGTGAATCCCTCCTATTTATAGAGATCCTGTGTCAAACCCTAATGGGTCCTTCCCTAGTGGGTATTGGATCTGCATCCAATAAGACAAGGGCTCCGTCGGATATCTCATATCCGAACCTCTACTCATCGCAATGCCTACCATATGTGTGTGACCCTCTAGGCCCAATATCGAAAGGCCGTGAGTCATACCTGTCCGAACTCTTTTCTAACTTCGGTGAATTATTATCTCTGTAATAATTCACTCGACTCATCGACTACTGGACGTGCTAGGCCACTACGCCAGAAGTAGTCCCCGGAACGATACAAGGGAATCCAATCCATTGGACTGTCGTCCTCGCTTACCATGTACATATAGTCCCTCATCCATCTAATATCCCGAGGACCGTATATCGAGCATGGTGTTGTCGGACCCATACGGTTTCTACTCGAGTCTCGCTCTAATCGGATTCTCCCGGAGAACTCTTTCTCTCTCAACCCCAGAATGACCCTGGCCGGGATTTTGTCCGAGCAAGAACACATTGGATATTCCTCTCATGGCCTTAGAGTGGATGATCCTCTATCGACACTCAATAGCCCTCGTAAGGTCGACTACCACTCCCAATGACCAACTGTACTAGATCTGAGACAGCCAAACCTATAAGTCTGGTATCAAAGAGTGGAGCACTCATATAGGACATCCTCGGTGTCTCAATTCTAAGGACCAGATACACCACTAGGACTACGGAATCGCTGTCTGACAATAAGGCATCATCAACCATCTAGCATTCCGTAAGCGGATCAATCAGTGAACTCATTCTCCAATGAGCACCTGTACTATATCCCTAGTGTCCCTACACGAGCAGCTATGAGACTAGCTGCATCCATCATATGGACGGGTATACAGCACACCAGTCTATCCGGTTATCACGATGTCCCTCTCGAGTAACCTATGATCGGGATTATTTAGGATATGTGTTTAAAGGTGAATCAATCTCATTATCGTGATCTCATCACGATCCGATTCCCATTGCACAAATCCAAGGACATCACAATATATATATATGCATTTATGCAATAGTTATAAAGTGATATACGCCAAAATATAATAAGCAAAAAGATTCTGTATCAAGTCACACGTGCCATCACTCACGTGATTGGCTTGCTGGGCACCTATGACTAGCAAAAAGTGCCTTCTTGAATGGTTTTATTTCCGAAGAAGTATATGTCGAACAACCTCCCGGATTTGAAAATTCTCTTCTTCCTAATCATGCATTCAAATTTACTAAGTCTCGCTATGGCTTGAAACAAGCTCCTAGAGCTTGGTATGAAAGGCTTAGTTCCTTTCTTATTTTAAATAATTTTACCAAAGGCAAGGTTGATACTATATTATTTATTAAATATTTTGAAAATAATTTTCTTATTGTGCAAATTTATGTTGACGATATTATTTTTGGCTCTTCGGATGAATCACTATGTGAATCATTTGCCAAATCTATGAGTCATGAATTTGAAATGAGTTTAATGGTAGAATTAACTTTCTTTTTAGATTACAAATTAAACAACTTAAGGATGGTATATTTCTTAACCAATCTAAATATACGTTAGAATTGTTAAAACGATTTAACATGGATAATTCAAAAGCAATAAACACCCCCATGAGTACTGCGACTAAGTTAGATATGGATGAAAATAGTGAAAATTTCGATCAAAAAACATATAGGGGTATGATAGGTAGTCTACTCTACCTTACCGCGACTAGACCAGATATCATGTTTAGTGTAGGACTTTGTGTTAGGTTTCAATCAAATCCTAAATTATCACATCTTAAAAGTGTTAAAAGAATATTTAGGTATCTTAAAGGAACTCCAAATTTAGGTTTATGGTATCCAAAATCCGAAAATTTTGATTTAATGGCTTATGCGGATGCCGATTTTAGGGGATGTAGGATTGATAGAAATAGTACATCCGGAACATGCCAATTTTTAGGACATGCATATGTTTCTTGGACTTCCAAGAAACAAAATCCAGTTGCCCTATCTACGGCGGAAGCCGAATACATTGCTGCGAGTGCATGCTGTGCACAAGTTGTATGGATGAAAAATACATTAGAAGACTATGGAATTCATTTTAAAAATATCCCCATAAAATGAGACAATACTAGTGCCATATGTCTTACAAAAAATCCAATTTAGCACTCTAGAACTAAGCACATCGACGTTAGGCACCATTTTATATGCGATCATGTCCTTAACAATGATGTTGTTCTAGAATTCATTGACACAAAGCATCAATTAGCAGATATATTTACAAAAGCCCTAAATGAAGACCAATTTGAATTTATTAGAAGGGAACTAGGCATGTTAAATTGTCCTTGAAAATAAGCTTGTTTGAATATATTTTTTGAAAAATATCTTTTTAAAAATTCTGGATATATGCTTCTGGATGAATGTTGATTTTTCCTTTTAAGCTGAATTCTGGATAAGTATTTTTGACAAATTTGAATGATTAATCTTAATGCTGTATTCTTTCTCTAATGATTTTATGATATTTTATGAATCTCGAAATTAATGGCTTGATTATGAGTTTCAAGTTGACGAATTGAATTTGAATGGGTTTGTATTCGAATTATGATCTTGACTTATTGAAGTTACTACTTGAAATTTTTTTTCTTTCTATCCCAATCTCTTCCTTGTACATCTACAATTTTTTTTTGAAAGAAGAGATTTGATAAAATGAATGAATGCTGAATTTTCCTTTAAGATGAAATTAGCATACTTAACTTTGAATGGTAAATTTTTTCTGATCAATGCTGAATTCCTGATATTATAATCACAAATTATGTGCTTTAAGTCTCATTCCCATTTTGTTGATGACAAAGGGGGAGAAAAGTGATGACTTATATCGTTTCAATAGCATGACTAATATGAATTGCAAAAGCTAGTGTAATATGAATGTCTTATATGCCTTACAAAATCTTTGATAATATCGCAAGATCGATTGATCATATTGAAAGCATGTCAAACATGTATATCATGAAATTCATGTTGAAAATATTTATCTCCTGTCGTAGTAAAATTTGTCTCTTATCTTTCGACTTGAAAAGGATTTTCATTGAAGTTTAGCATTGACATTATGCTGAATGAGAAAAACGATAAGTTCTACGGTTAGAACTTATCGGTTCATGCTTGAATTCATGGGATGGAATTCAAGTATTTTTATCTTCTCATAATATGGCATATAGATAGGGGGAGTTATGTTTAACTCCGTCATCAATTGATTGTCATCATCAAAAAGGGGGAGATTGTTGAATCTCGGATTTTGATGATAAAATCAATTGATGGGTTATTTGATCTAATCCATATTATTGAGTTAAGTGTGCAGGATTAACTATGATAACCAGAAAACACAAAGCAAGGATATCGGAGTCAAGTTCGATGGACGTTTAAGAGTTCGAAGAATCGTCGGAGATGCTGTCGGAACCAACCGAGAAAAAATCGGGAACCTGTCGGAATTTTTGGAAGCTCGCCGAAGAGATCATCGGAGGTTCACGGAGATCACCGAGAAGGCTCGGCTACTCATTAAAGTCATCACAAGTTTGGGAGCTTGCTGGGAGCCCGTAGGAAGAAGTTCGTCGGAAAGCTCGCCGGAACAAGACTCGACGTTCGCGGTTGAAAAATTGCTTAGGATGTGTTTTTGTTAAATAGTTAACGTGTAATTAGGATTAGGATTAAGAGATAATCCTATATCCTGATTAGGGGCCAATTGGGCCCAAAATTGGACTTGGTTTGGGCTAAGTTTGAAGCTCAACCAGTCAACCGAAAAGTTTGGCGGTGGCACTGCCAGACTGGGCGGTTGCACCGCCTAGCACCCGAGAGCTGGGCGGTGGCACCGCCACTAACAGGCGGTGGCACCGCCAGCATCGGGAACTCCACGAGAATTCAAATTTGGAGCCCAAATTTGAATCCTCTTGAGGCCTATAAATACCCCTCAAATCTCAGCTAAGATTACAACTTTTTGAGCAGCAATTGATTGAGAGAAAAATCTTAGAAAGTGTTAGCAAGTCTAGTTTTCAATTTGCTAGAAAAGTTCTCCTCCTTTCTTGCTAAAAATTTGTAAGAGGTTGAACTGTTTGCAAAAGGTTGTAAGAGGGGTATTTGCCCTTCCTTTTCAAGAGATTTGCTAGTGGAAGGTGGGAGCCTCATCGAAGAGGGGCCTCGCAAGTGGATGTAAGTCATTTGACCGAACCACTCTAAAATCAGTGTGATCTTTGGTTTGCATTTCATTATTGCTATTTACATTACTGCAAACCTTCTTATATGTTTTAGTTCCTTATTACCTTTGCTGCACATATTTAAGAATACGCTTTCAAGTTAAGCTTTTCAAGTTCCGTTCTTCTCATACGAAAGATTTATTAAAACCGAAGTTTTAATCCGCTGCACTAATTCACCCCCCCCCCTCTTAGTGCCGCTCCGATCCTAACACTTCTCAGTTGGTTCCTACGAAACTTCCGATGAACGTTTAGACTTCCGATAAACTCTCAAACTTCCAACAAAATCATATCCTTGACTCTAGGACTTCATTTTGCTTTATGCCTTACTATTGTAGTTAATCATGCATATGTAAAAACACACTTCGATCTAGACAATTAATACTAAGCATTAATCATATTGTCTGACATGTCATTGGTCTCTCAATGCTTCATCTAATTCTTCGGTGCATCGTTCTCTCTTGCAGCCTATTGCCCAATCAGTCAGTTGACTCCACAACTTTGATATCCTTGGCGCAATATCCACTCTTCTTGGCCTGATGCTCGAATCCATGGCTCGAAGCCTTTTGTCGATACGTCGATCAATCCATTGGCTCGACATCCAATCTTCTAACATGTCTTCCCCCGGCCCAACATGATTCTTCCTACTTTAATTATCTTATCCTGATCGAAGTATCCTATGTCACTCAAAATGTAGATTAAATCATAAACACTAATCAATTGGTTTCAACATCAAAATCCGAGATTTAACAATCTCCCCCTTTTTTATGATGACAACCAATTGATGACGGAGTTAACTAAACTCCCGAAGTTTAAACAAACTCCCTCTATCAATATGTCATATTAATAGAACCTAGAATTCAATCTAAATTCAATTCGTTGTAAATAATCATCATGAATATTTGCAACACATCATCATGTATAATATGATCATACAGCTGCGTCACTCAAATGAGAGTTAACCTTGCTCTGATACCAATTATTAGGATTAAGAGCAGCACTAAGAGGAGGGGGGTGAATTAGTATAGTGGAAAACTTTTGTAAATTCAGAAAATTATTTCAATTAAAACTAATTCCAACGAGAATGGTTTCAATTTAATCCATTTCAGAAGGAATTTAAACTTGAAACCTTTCTTGAAAGTGCAAGAGAAGACTAAGGTGATTTGCAGCAATGTAAATTGCACAAATGAAAAGCGTCAGTTTCGTAAAGTCTTCATACGATTAAAGCCGATCTCGGAAGATGTTTACGTGAAAGTGTATGTAGACGTAGTTAAAGCACAGTAAGGAGGAGAGGCAGTTTTCTATAAAAGAAAGTTGCTCAAAATAAATGCAAACTAAGTTTTAGAGTGGTTCGGTCAATGTGACCTACATCCACTTTCGTCTTCCTCCTCCAACGAGGTCACTAGCATCCACTAGAGGCCTTCCTTCAATAGGCGAAGGCCAACCACCTTTTACAGCTTTTCTCCTTTTGCTGGGTTTAGGAGACAACTCTTACAAGTTTCACTCCTCTTTCTTGGATAGTTACAAGGCTAAGAGATGAAGGAGGAGAACTCTAACTTTTACAACACTTTAAGGCTCAAGAACTCAAGATTATGCCAATAGGTTTCGTGCCCTTTCATGCAGAAAATGGTAGGATTTTTAAAGGCCCCAATGGCTTCAAAAATGGAGTCAAAAAGTATCTAATCTCATATTTCCGAGGTCCTGGTGGTACCACCGTCATTACTGGGCAGTACTACCGCTTGACACCTGACACTGGGCGGTACTACCGCTTAGTCTGGGTGGTACCACCGCTTGACAGAGCTCGGAGACCAAGCTCTGATTGTACCATCACTTGACAGGGGTGGTACCACCGCTAGCAGCAATAACTACCGGTGATACCACCGCCTGATAGGGGCGATACCACCGCTAGCAGCAATAACTACCGGCGATACCACCGCCTGACAGGGGCGGTAACACCGCCCAGAATTCCTAAGAGACCAAGTCTCCCAAGTGGTGCCACCATCGGCCAGAAATTTAGGGTCCTAATTGGGCCTTGAATCCAACCCAAACCAGCCCAACTTAGGGCCCAGTTAGCCCCTAATTAAGTTATTGGGATTACCTCCCAAACCTAACTTAATTTATGCTCTAACTGTGATAATTAAAACATGATTACTGCACTTCATGTTCTAGTGTGTCAATTGCTCTTCCAGCGAGCTTCCAACGTACTTCCGGCAAACATCCGATGAACTCTTGGCAATGCTCCGGCGGACTCCCGGCAAGCTCCTGGACTTTGCAACGATCTTCTTGGCGAGTTCCGACGAGCTTCTATGGCAAGCTCCTGGACTTCTCGATTGGTTCTTGCAAAACTTCCGACGAACGTCCGGACTTCCATCGAACTCTCGAACTCCCAATGAGATCTCGATCTTGACTTTAGCACAACACCTGCTTTATGTCTTATTGCTATCGTAGTTAATCCAGCACACTTTTCTCAACATATAGATTAGATCAAACTGCTAGTCATAGGTGCCCAGCAAGCCAATCACGTGAGTGATGGCACGTGTGACTTGATACAGAATCTTTTTGCTTATTATATTTTGGCGTATATCACTTTATAACTATTGCATAAATGCATATATATATTGTGATGTCCTTGGATTTGTGCAATGGGAATCGGATCGTGATGAGATCACGATAATGAGATCGATTCACCTTTAAACACATATCCTAAATAATCCCGGTCATAGGTTACTCGAGAGGGACATCGTGATAACCGGAAAGACTAGTGTGCTATATACCCGTCCATATGATGGATGCAGCTGGTCTCATAGCTGCTCGTGTAGGGACACTAGGGATACAATCTGAGTGCTCATTGGAGAATGAGTTCACTGATTGATCCGCTTACGGAATGCTGGATGGTTGATGATGCCTTATTGTCGACAAATGATTCCGTAGTCCTAGTGGTGTATCTGGTCCTCGGACTTGAGACACCAAGGATGTCCTGTATGAGTGCTCCACTCTTTGATACCGACTTATAGGTTTGGTTGTCCCAGGATCTAGTACAGTTGGTCATTGGGAGTGGTAGTCGACCTTCGAGGGCTATTGAGTGTCGATAGAGGATCATCCACTCTACGGCGTCATGAGAGGAATATCCCATGTGTTCTTGCTTTCGAGACAAATCCCGGCGAGGGTCATTCGGGTTGAGAGAAAAGAGTTCTCGGAGAATCCGATTAAGCGAGACTTCGAGTAGAAACCGTGTATGGGTCGACAACACCATGCTTTCGATATCGGTCTACGGGATATTAGATGGATGAGGGACTATATGTACATGGTAGCGAGGACGACGGTCCAATGGATTGGATTCCCCAGATCGTCAGGGGACTACTGGCGTGGTAGTGGCCTAGTACGTCCCAGTGGTCGATGAGTCGAGTGAATTATTACAGAGATAATAATTCACTGAGTTAGAAGGAGTTCGGCGGTATGACTCACGGCCAGCTTCGATATTGGGCCTGAGGGTCACACACATCACGGTAGGCATTGCGATGAGTAGAGGTTGGATATGAGATATCCGGCGGGAGCCCTTGTCTTATTGGATGCAGATCCAATACCCACTAGGGAAGGACCCATTAGGGTTTGACACGGGATCTCTATAAATAGGAGGGATTCCACAGCCTCATAGGCTAGAGTTTTTTGCTTGCCTTTCCTATTCTCCTCTCCCTCTCCACCTCAGAGGCCTGGAGTTTTTGAGGAGGGTCAATCAAACCCTGCTGTGTGGATCACCGCCGAGAGGAGAACAGCTTGACCTCCTTCACCCTCTCCTAAGGATCTGTAAGGAAACAGGGGATATCTGATCTCCCTATGTAACACAATCTCTATCGCAGTTTTGTGTTTTCTTGGATTTTTACTAACAATCTTATATGACGATGAACATCTTTTTGGGAATCGGGGATTTTTGTTTTCTTGTTCTTCCGCTGCGCATATGATGTCGCCCCCCATGATTTCCCAACACAAACAAATTACAATTGACTTCATCATCAAAATTCAAGATTCAACAATCTCCCCCTTTTTTATGATGACAATCAATTGATGATGGAGTTAATCTTAACTCCCCCTATCTATATGATAAACTTGATAAAAAACACTCTTGAATTCAAAGCCTTTGAATTCAAAAAACAAATTGATAAGTTAAGTTCATTTAAACTTATCAATACACACATCATGATCTAGCATTCTCAAAATGGTGTCAAGGTATGACATCTATTTTCAAATTTTGATATTTCAAATATGAAGGATGACAAACTTAGCAATTTATCATTCTATGGCAAGATATCAATTGTAAAATTGTAAGTTAAGCTCTAGATATCTTTTCATAATGAAGGAAATTTATCAAGCAAACATTTCAAGTATATATGACAAAATATATTGCATACATTTGTCATCAATTTAACACATTTTGGTATTATTTCTCCCCCTTTGTCATCAATAAAAAGGAGAACAATTTCAACAATGCAAGTGTAGTAAAAATTCATGCCACATTTCAATTTGTAAAAATTCATACCAATTATATTTCAAGCATTCATGACATGGTATCATTCAAAAGTTCTCACATTAAAAGTTATAAATATTTAAAGAGATGGCTTACATCAACTTCTCCCTTTTTATTTTTCATCAAAACTTTGCATGAAGAAGGAGAGTAAGGAGGAAAATCCATTGAGAACCAACTTTGAATGAATTAAAAATGATAAAAGAGTTTCATTAAATCATACTTCAATTTTCACCATGATCAATATATTCATGTGAAATCAAATCCTCATTCTTGCAAGTGTTCATCTCATAAAAAAGAATCATAAAAATTTTTCCTTTATTAAGAAAGAATTCATGTGAAAGAATCATCATATGATGGATAAAAGAAATTCCATGAATAAGCCTTCATAATGAGATGATTATCACATCAAATCTATTTCTCAATAAAAATTCATAAGAGATAAATCCAAGAGATGCATTTGTTAATGAACTCCATGAAGTGATTGAGTGTATCAAAAGTGATGGAGCAAGGGTATGAAGTAAACTTGATATGGCATAATCTCATGAAAGCTCCATTCAAGAAATTCATAAAGATAGTCTGAAAAAGATATACATCAAATTCATGCATTTGGACAAATTAACATTCCTAACTCTCTTCTAATAAAATCATATTGTTCTTACTTAAAGGTTTTGTAAAGATATCGGCTAATTGATATTTTGTATCAATAAACTCTAAGATTATATCATAATTAGTAATATGATCTTGTATAAAGTGATGCCTAATATCAATATGTTTTATTCTAAAGTGTTGAAAAAGATTTTTTGTTAAACATATTGCACTTGTGTTATCATATTTTATGGGAATATTTTTAAGAAGAATCTTGTAATCCTCTAAAGTGTTTTTCATCCACACAACTTGTGCACAACATGCACTAGCTCAAATATACTCACCTTCGGTTGTAGATGGTGCAACTGAGTTTTGTTTCTTGGAAGACCAAGAAACAAGTGCTTGTCCTAAAAATTCACATGTTTCGGATGTACTTTTTCTATCTAATCTACATCCAGCAAAATCCGTATCAGCATATGTAATTAGTTCAAAGTTCTCGGATTTTGGATACCATAATCCTAGATTAATGATACCTTTAAGATATCTTAGAATTCTCATAACTACTTTAAGATGAGATATCTTAGGATTAGATTGAAACCTAGCACAAAGAACTACACTAAACATGATATCCGATCTAGTTGTGGTGAGGTATAGTAAACTTCCTATCATACCCCTATAAGCTTTTTGATCAAAGCTTTCTCTACTTTCATCAATGTCTAACTTAGTGGAGGTACTTATGGGAGTATTGATAGCCTTTGAGCTATCCATATTAAACTTTTTTAGCAAATCTAAAGCATATTTTGTTTGATTAAGAAAAATATCATTACCTAGTTGTTTGATTTGTAAGCCTAAAAAGAAAGTTACTTCCCCCATCAAACTCATTTCAAATTCAAGACTCATACTTTTAGCAAATGATTCACAAAGAGATTCATTCGTGGAACCAAAAATAATATCATCAACATAAATTTGAACAATAAGAAAATTATTTTTAAAATTTTTGATAAACAATGTAGTATCGACCTTGCCTTTAGAGAAATTATTTTCAATAAAAAATAAACTAAGTCTCTCATACTAAGCCCTTGGGGCTTGTTTCAATCCATAGAGAGCTTTAGTCAATTTAAACACATGATTAGGGAGATTATCATTCTCAAATCTAGGAGGTTGTTCAACATAAAATTCTTCGAAAATAAAGCTACTAAGAAATGCACTTTTAACATCCATTTGAAACAACTTAAAATTATTACTACTAGCATAGGTAAGGAGCATCCTTATGGCTTCTAATTGTGCCATAGGAGCGAAGGTTTCTTTATAATTGATACCTTCTTCTTGGTTGAAACCCTTGGCCACTAATATAGCCTTGTTTCGAACCACGATACCAAATTCATCTTGCTTGTTTCTAAAGACCCATTTAGTACCAATAACTAAATGGTCACTTGGCCTAGGAACAAGCTTCCACATCTCATTTCTCTCAAATTGATTCAACTCCTCTTGCATTGTGATGACCCATGAATCATTTTTCAAGGCCTTATCAATACACATAGGTTCAATTTGGGAGAGAAAGAGACGTATGCATAGAAATTCTTAATAGAAAAACGAGTTTGAACCCCTTTCGATGTGTCTCCTATGATTAGCTCCTTAGGATAAGCATCTACATACTTCCAATCCTTGGGTAAGGATGTTTCAAAAGTAGATGCATCTAAGTTGCTAGATGGAGAAAGGGTTTCATTTAAATTCAAAGCATCATAATTAACATCATCATCAAAATCATTTTTCTTAACTTCGAAAACCTCATTCATTAAAAACAACATGAATAGATTCTTCTATAATCAAAGTTCTTTTATTAAAGATACAAAATTCTTTAGAAATAGAAGAATAGCCAAGAAAAATTCTTTTATCGGATTTAGCATCAAATTTTCCTAAGGCATCTTTTTCATTCAAGATAAAACACTTACACCCAAAAACTTTAAAATATGAAACATTGGGTTTTTTGTTGTTCCACAACTCATAAGGAGTTTTGGTGAGTAAGGGTCTTACTATACCTCTATTCATAATATAGCATGTCGTGTTTATAGCTTCGGCCAAAAAATATTTAGGTAGGCTATGTTCATTTAACATAGTTCTAGTCATTTCTTGTAAGTTTCTATTCTTCTTTCTACTACTCCATTTTATTGAGAATTTATTGGAGTAGAGAAGTTATGGTTGTATCCATTAGATTCACAAAATTCTTAGAAATCACAGTTTTGAAATTCACTACCGTGATCACTTCGAATTGATAAAATCATAAAATCTTTTTCATTTTGAACAAGTTTACAAAACTTAGAGAAATTCCTAAAGCAATCATTTTTGTGTGCTAAGAAGTAAGTCCATGTGTATCTACTAAAATCATCCACAATGACAAATGCATATTTGCTACCTCCTAGGCATGATGTAGCAAGATATATCTCCGGTCATATGCCTTGAGCATCCACTATCAAGGTACCATCTCTTGCTCCTAGCTTATTATGGTACATTTTTCTACAAAAAGATATGATTTTTAGGTACCCATTTGATCTTGGGTGCCTCAAAAATCGATCTACATAACTTATCATATTGTGTTAAGTCATTTGAGGTTCTTTTAGGAACCCAAATCAATTTGTGTGGACTATATTTCTTGAATGAACATTTGTACGTAACATGTCCAAGTTTGTAACAAAAGTTGCATTTGGTGTGAGGTGATACATGCAAGGTAAGGCCTTTAATAAAGGTGGTTGGATTTTGATGAGAGCTACTCACAAATCCGATTCCGTCTTTCTTATGAACATGACCCTTATTGGCAAGGATCATGTTCAAGGACTTGCTATCAACCTCAAATTTCTTCAAGGTATCTTTGAGTAGCAAGTTTTCTTTTGGAAGTATTTCTAAATCATGACATTTTGTGCAGGGAGCTAAGCTATTTTCATGCTCAATATTTACTCTATCAAAATTGCTAATAAGAGAAGCATGTTCCTTTTTTAAAGATTTGTACTTTTTACTCAAAATTCTACATTCATCAAATAATTAATGAAAAACACTTGAAAGCTCATCGAAAGTTAAATTTGCATCTAATGAACTTGTTACCTCATCTCCAGTAGCCATTAGCACATAGTAAGCAACTTGCTCGGTGTTGGTTGGCTCCTCTTCTTCGGAAGCACTTGAGTCATCCCATATAGCTTTGAGTGCCTTCTTCTTTGGTTACCTCCTCTTTGCATGGGGACATTCACTTTTGAAGTGTCCCGGCTTCTTGCATTTATAGCATATCATTTGTTCATTCTTTGGTTCAAATTTATTTTTAGTATCATTTTTTAATTTATTTTTTTAATAATTTTTTTGAATTTTCTTGTTAATAATGCCAAGTCTTCATCAAAGTCCTCATCACTTGAGTTTTCTTTCAAGTGGTCTTGTTGTGTTTTCAATGCTAAATCCTTCCTGTTCTTTGGAAGAGTGTCCTCAAGCTTTTCATGAGCTTTGCATGTCATTTCATAGGTCATTAGTGACCCAATTAGTTCTTCAAGAGGAAAATTATTTAGATCTTTGGTCTCTTGAATAATCGTTACTCTAGGATCCCAACATTTTGGAAGGGATCTTAAAATCTTATTAACTAGTTTAAAATCTGAGAAACCTTTACCAAGTCTTTTTAGTTCATTCATGACATCCATAAATCGGGTGTATATGTCTCCAATGGTCTCACTCGGTTTCATTCGAAACAACTTATAAGAATGCACTAAAAGATTATTTTTTTACTCCTTCACTCTACTAGTGCCTTCATGAGTCACTTCGAGTGTGTGTCAAATGTCAAAAGTCATTTCACAAATCGATACTCGATTAAACTCGTTTTTATCCAATGCATAAAATAAGGCATTCATAGCCTTTGCGTTTAAAGTAAAAGTCTTCTTCTCTAACTCATTCCAATCGTTCATTGGAAGAGAAGACTTTTGAAAACTGTTTTCGACAACGTTCCAAAGCTCAAAATCCATTAAAATTAGGAAGATCCTCATTCTAGTCTTCCAATATGTGTAATCCATCCTATTGAACATAGACAAACGTGTAATTGAATGGCTCTCTAGGTTGCCGACAAATGCCATCTCTCTTGGGTTTAAAACTAAATGAGAGTTAACCTTGCTCTGATACTAATTGTTAGGATCAAGAGCGGCAATAAGAGGGGGGTGAATTAGTGCAGCGGAAAACTTTCCTCAATATATAGATTAAATCAAATAAATTTCAATTAACTTCATCATCAAAATTCAAGATTCAATAATTAGTGCAGCAATAATTATTACATGGGCCTCGACGGAAGATGCTGGTAGCCTCAATGGAAGAGAAATCGGCGGAGTGGATGTAGGTCACAACGACCGAACAACTACAAAAATCTGGTTTGCATTTCCTTTAAGCACTTTACTTTTATAGCAAACTGCCTCTCCTCTTCACTATGCTTTTATTACGCCTAATCTCGCATACGCTTTCAAGTTTCCGAAATTGGTTTTCAACATACGAAATAATTTTTTGAAACCGACATGATTTTACCACTGCACTAATTCACCCCCCCCCCCCCCCCCCTTAGAGCTAACCCCTGTTCCTAACACTTTAACATTTATATTCATTTTAGTTGAAAGGATAATTTCTTGAAAATATATAAAGCTATCACTATTATATCATCAACAATGGACGTTGAATTTATAACATATTTTATGGCCACAAATCAAGTCCTATGACTACGAAATTTTATCTTAGAACTTTGTATAATCGACTCAATTGTTAGGTCACTAAAGATATTTTGTAATAACACCATAACAATTTTCTTCTCTAAGGATGACATGTACTTTATTGATTTCAAATAAATTGAGATAAAATACTTAGTAGTTAAAAAAAGAGTTTAGATACAAGTACCAATTAAGAACCTAAGTACCATCTTGATTATTATTGATCCATTTACTGAGGCTTTATAGTCTAAATTGTTGAATCTCGGATTTTGATGATGAAACCAATTGATAGTGTTTATGATTTGATCTGTGTTTTGAGTGACGTAGGAAGTTTCAATCAGGGCGAGACAATTAAAGCAGGAAGAATCATGTTAGGCCGAAGAGAAACATGTTAGAAGATTAGACGTCGAGCCGAAGGATCAGTCGACGTATCGATAGAAAACCTCAAGCCATGGGTTCGGACATTAGGCCAAGAAGAGTGAAAATTACACCAAGGAAATCAGAGTTACGAAGGTCAACTGGCCGATTGGGCAATACGCAATATAGGATGATGCGCCGAAGAATCGGATGAAGTGTCGATGAACCAATGACATGTTGGACAACATTTAATTTAAGCCTTATAATAATTATCTATATCAAAGTAGGTTTTAAGTGTATAGGATTAACTATGATAGTAAGGCATAAAGCAAAATAAAGTTTCAGAGTCAAGAATGATACTTCGTTGGGAGTTCGAGAGTTCATCGGAAGTCTGAACGTTCGTCGAAAGTTTTATCGGAATTGACCGAGAAGTCTAGGAGCTTGCCAGAGAAGTCTAGGAGCTTTGCCAGAGAAGCATATCGAAACTCGCTAAGAAAATATTCATGAAGTCCAAGAGCTTGCCGGGAGTCCGTTGAAACATTGCCTAGAGATCATCATAAGTTCGCCGGAAGATCGTCGGAAGCTTGCCGGAAGAAGCATAGACTTATGGACTTATTTAGCTTAGTAAATATCTTAAAATTCATTATTAGCATATAATTCGGTTGGAATTGGGCTAACTCAATTAGGGGCCAATTGGGTCAAGTTTGGGCTGTGTTGGGCCAAGTGAAAAGGCCCAAACAATGACCCAACAGGTGGAACCGACGTGGCACAATCTCCAAGAATATGTCAGGCAGTGGTACTGCTAATTGTTAGGATCAAGAGCACTAAGAGGGGGGGGGGTGAATTAGTGCAGCGGAAAACTTTCTGCGATTAAAACGAAACTGCGTTCGAACGATAAAAATGATTTTTGTTTGAAAGCCGATTCTAAGATTACTTTAACTTAAGATCAAGCAAGATGATGTTAAAGTCAATCTATGAAGGCAGTTTGCAGTTATGATGAAAACCAGAATATAAGCGCAAACTGAAATACGACGTTCGTATGAAGAAACTAATTTACGTCTAAATGCTGATTCGTAAATCACTTGATTAGGCGAGATGATGTTTAAGCAAGGGTATAAAGGCAGTTTGCAGTTATGGAAAAAATCAAAATGTAAACGTAATCTGAAATATGATGATCGTACGAAAAAGCAGATTTACGTCTAAACGCTGATTCGGAAAGTGCAAAGCTTGAAACCCGATCGTATATGCGCAGAAAGCAGTAAGCTTCAGAGGAGGTTTGCAGTAAAGATAATATGCTCAAAGTAAATGCAAACCGAGATTTAGAGTGGTTCGGTCAATCTTGACCTACTCCACTTTTGGCTTCCTCCACCGATGAGGTCACCGACATCAACAAGAGGCCTTCCTTCAATAGGCGAAGGCCAACCACCCTTTTACAGTTTCACTCCTTTTGACGGGCTTAGGAGATAACCCTTACAGAAATTTTCTCTCCTCTCTTTACAACTCAAAACTTTGAAGAACAGAGGGAGGAGAACTTTTGGCCTTTACAACAATTTTGAGCTCTAAGAATCACAGAAAGAGATCAAGATTTCGAGTGTAAGTTATGTTCTTTCAGTGCTGAATGGGTGGGGTATTTATAGGCCCCAACCCAGTTCAAATTTGAAGCTCAAAACTGTCAATTCCCGGAATTCCGGGATCAGGCGGTTGCACCTCCTGACTAGGGCGGTTGCACCGCCTGACAAAGCTCGAAGACTGAGCCTTTGGGCGGTGCCACCTCTGTCAGGGGCGGTTGCACCTCTCCGCCAGAGCTCGAAGACCGAGCTTAGGCGGTTGCACCTCCTGACTGGGGCGGTTGCACCGCTTGCCAGAGCTCGAAGACTGAGCTCAAGCGGTGCTACCTCCTGTCTGGGGAGGTTGCACCGCCCAGTCTCGCTCGGAGATTGAGCCCAGGCGGTGCTACCTCCTGGCTGGGGTGGTTGCACCGCCCAGTCTCCCTGGGAGACTTAGCCCAGGCGGTGCTACCTCCTGGCTTGGGCGGTTGCACCTCCCACAGCAATCAGGGTCCGAATGGGTAGATCCATTCGGCCCAATTTGGGTTTTTCAGGGGCCCAATTGCCCCAAGATTAAGCTAATGGGATCACCTCCCATTTCCAACTTAATCATTGTGCTAACTACGATAAATCCTAAGACAATTTCTGCAGCTTGCTCCGGTGCGTCAATTGCTTCTTCCGGCGAGTTTCCGGCGAACTTCCGTCGATCATCCGATGAACCCTCGGTGATGCTCCTGCGGACTTCCGGCAAACTCCTGGACTTGCGACGATCCACTTGGCGAGTTCCGACGAGCTTCTTTAGGCAAGCTTATGGACTTCTCAGATTTGTTCCCACAGAACCTCCGACGACTGTCCGAACTTCCGTCGAACTCTCGAACTCCCAACGTGATCATTGTCTTGACTCCGGCGCAACTCCTGCTGCATGTCTAACTTTCATCATAGTTAATCCTGCACACTTATCTCAACACATAGATTAGACAACAAATGACAATTGACTTCATCATCAAAATCCGAGATTCAACACTAATCTAAGCAATGGTATCGCCTAGTGTCAGGCTATAAGCGGTGGTACCGCCCGTACCCCAAAATTTTAGGGATTTGAATTTTGACTCCAAGTTTTGAAGTCATTTGAGGTCTATAAATACCCCAACTATTCCTACATGGAGTAGGAAGAAAGTGTTGAATCTCGGATTTTGATGATGAAACCAATCAATATGTATTTATGTTTTAATCTGCGTTTTTGAGTAACGCAGGATGCTTCAATCAGGATGAGACAATTATAGTAGGAAAATCATGCTGTGCTGGAGGAACATGTCAGAAGATTGGACGTCGGGCCGGTAGATAGGTCGACGTGTCGACAAAAGGTTTCGGGCCATAGATTCGGGCATCGAGCTAAGAAGAGCAGGTATTGCGTCAAAGATATCGGAGTTGCAGAGTCAACTGGCTGATTGGGCAAAATAGGCACAAGAGAGGATGATGCGCCGAAGAATCGGACTACGCGTCAAGGGACCAATGACATGCCGGACAACTTGATTAATTGCTTATAAGTAATTGTCTAGATCGAACTTTTATTTTACATGTGCAGGATTAACTATGATAGCTTGAAAACATAAAGTAAAGATACCGAAGTCAAGTTCGATGGGTGTTCGAGAGTCCGAAGATTTGTCGTAGATACTATCGGAACCAACCGAGAGGAAATCGGGGACTTGCCGAAGTTTTCAAAAGTCCACCGGAGAGATCATCGGAGGTTCGCGAAGACCACTGAGAAGGATCAGCTACTTGCCAAAGACTCGTTGAACTCGCCACAAGACCGGAAGCCTGCTGGGAGTCCGTCGGAAGATATCCGAGGGTGTATCGGAAGTCCGCCGGAAGTTCGTTGAAAAGCTTGTCGGAAGGAAACTCGACATTGTCGGTTAAAAACTTGCTTAGGACTATGTCTTAATTTCATAGTTTATATGTAATTAGGGTTAGGATTAAGGGTTAATCCTATAACCCAGTTAGGGGCCAATTAGGCCCAAGTTCGAACTGGTTTGGGCCAAGTTTGGAGCCCAACCAGTGAGCTGAAATAGTCTAGGCGGTGGCACCGCCCAAAACCCGAGGGTCGGGCGATAATACCGTCGGATTGGGCGGTGGCACTGCCCAGCACTCGAGAGGTTCAAGGCACCACCATAACTGTTAGTGTCAGACACTAACAGGAAGTGGCACCGATAGGCGGTGGCATCGCTAGCATCGAGACCCCAAGAGAATTCAAAATTTAGAGCCCAAATTTGAATCCTCTTAGGGTCTATAAATACCCCTCAATTCTCAGTAGAGAATGTTGGGAAATCTTGGGGAAGACATCACATGCGCAGTGGAAGAACAAGAAAACAAAATCCCCGATTCACAAAGAGATGTTCATCGTTGTGCGAAGATTGGTGCGCAAAATTCGCGAAACTTAAAACAGCGTATAGAGTAGATTGTGTTAACTAAGGAAATTGTATATCCATGTTTCCTTGCAGATCTTTAGGAGAGGGTGAAGGAGGTCAAGCGTCCTCCTCTCTAGCGGTGATCTACACAGTAGGGCTGCGACGACACTCCTCAAAACTCCAAGCCTACTCTGAGGTAAAGAGGGGGAGGAGAATAGGAGAGGCAAGCAAAGGCTCTAGCCTATGAGGCTTTGAATCCCTCCTATTTATAGAGGTCCCCTATCAAACCCTAATGGGTCCTCCCCTAGTGGATATGGGATCTGCATCCAATAAGACAAGAGCTCCGTCGGATATCTCATATCCGAACCTCTACTCATCGTAATACCTACCATATGTGTGACCCTCTAGGTCCAATATCGAACTGGCCGTGAGTCATACCTGTCAGAACTCCTTCTAACTCAGTAAATTATTATCTCTATAATAATTCACTTGACTCATCGACTACTGGACGTGCTAGGCCACTACATGTAGTCCCTAGATCGATCTGAGGGGAATCCAATCCATTGGACCTGTCTGTCCTCAGTTACCGTATACCTATAGTCCCTCATCCATCTAATATTCCAGAGACCGTATATTGAGCATGGTGCTGTCAGACCCATACGGTTTCTACTCGAGTCTCGCTTTAATGGATTCTCCCAGAGAACTCTTTCTCTCTCAACCCGAATGACCCTTGCCATTGATTTATCTGAGCAAGAACACATGAGATATTCCTCTCATGACGCCAAGAGTGGATGATCCTCTATGGGTCAACTGGCTGATTGGGCAAAATAGGCACAAGAGAGGATGATGCGCCGAAGAATCGGACTACGCGTCAAGGGACCAATGACATGCCGGACAACTTGATTAATTGCTTATAAGTAATTGTCTAGATCGAACTTTTATTTTACATGTGCAGGATTAACTATGATAGCTTGAAAACATAAAGTAAAGATACCGAAGTCAAGTTCGATGGGTGTTCGAGAGTCCGAAGATTTGTCGTAGATACTATCGGAACCAACCGAGAGGAAATCGGGGACTTGCCGAAGTTTTCAAAAGTCCACCGGAGAGATCATCGGAGGTTCGCGAAGACCACTGAGAAGGATCAGCTACTTGCCAAAGACTCGTTGAACTCGCCACAAGACCGGAAGCCTGCTGGGAGTCCGTCGGAAGATATCCGAGGGTGTATCGGAAGTCCGCCGGAAGTTCGTTGAAAAGCTTGTCGGAAGGAAACTCGACATTGTCGGTTAAAAACTTGCTTAGGACTATGTCTTAATTTCATAGTTTATATGTAATTAGGGTTAGGATTAAGGGTTAATCCTATAACCCAGTTAGGGGCCAATTAGGCCCAAGTTCGAACTGGTTTGGGCCAAGTTTGGAGCCCAACCAGTGAGCTGAAATAGTCTAGGCGGTGGCACCGCCCAAAACCCGAGGGTCGGGCGATAATACCGTCGGATTGGGCGGTGGCACTGCCCAGCACTCGAGAGGTTCGGCGGTGGCACCGCCAGTACACTGTTAGTGTCAGACACTAACAGGAAGTGGCACCGATAGGCGGTGGCACCGCTAGCATCGAGACCCCAAGAGAATTCAAAATTTGGAGCCCAAATTTGAATCCTCTTAGGGTCTATAAATACCCCTCAATTCTCAGTAGAGAATGTTGGGAAATCTTGGGGAAGACATCACATGCGCAGTGGAAGAACAAGAAAACAAAATCCCCGATTCACAAAGAGATGTTCATCGTTGTGCGAAAGATTGGTGCAAAAATTGCCAAAACTTAAAACAGCGTATAGAGTAGATTGTGTTAACTAAGGAAATTGTATATCCATGTTTCCTTGCAGATCTTTAGGAGAGGGTGAAGGAGGTCAAGCGTCCTCCTCTCTAGCGGTGATCTACACAGTAGGGCTGCGACGACACTCCTCAAAACTCCAAGCCTACTCTGAGGTAAAGAGGGGGAGGAGAATAGGAGAGGCAAGCAAAGGCTCTAGCCTATGAGGCTTTGAATCCCTCCTATTTATAGAGGTCCCCTATCAAACCCTAATGGGTCCTCCCCTAGTGGATATGGGATCTGCATCCAATAAGACAAGAGCTCCGTCGGATATCTCATATCCGAACCTCTACTCATCGTAATACCTACCATATGTGTGTGACCCTCTAGGTCCAATATCGAGCTGGCCGTGAGTCATACCTGTCAGAACTCCTTCTAACTCAGTAAATTATTATCTCTATAATAATTCACTTGACTCATCGACTACGGACGTACTAGGCCACTACGCCGTAGTCCCTAGACGATACAGGGGAATCCAATCCATTGGACCTGTCTGTCCTCAGTTACCGTATACCTATAGTCCCTCATCCATCTAATATTCCAGAGACCGTATATTGAGCATGGTGCTGTCAGACCCATACGGTTTCTACTCGAGTCTCGCTTTAATGGATTCTCCCAGAGAACTCTTTCTCTCTCAACCCGAATGACCCTTGCCATTGATTTATCTGAGCAAGAACACATGAGATATTCCTCTCATGACGCCAAGAGTGGATGATCCTCTATCGACACTCAATAGCCCTCGTAAGGTCGACTACCACTCCCAATGACCAGTTGTACTAGATCTGGGACAACCAAACATATAATTATGGTATCAAAGAGTGGAGCACTCATACAGGACATCCTTGGTGTCTCAAGTCTAAGGACCAGATATACCACTAGGACTACAGAATCGCTGTCTGACAATAAGGCATCATCAACCATCCAGCATTCCGTAAGCGGATCAATCAGTGAACTCATTCTTCAATGAGCACCTATACTGTATCCCTAGTGTCCCTATACGAGCAGCTATGAGACTAGTTGCATCCATCATATGGATGGGTATACAGCGCACCAGTCTGTCCGGTTATCACGATGTCCCTCTCGAGTAACCTATGACCGGGATTATTTAGGATATGTGTTTAAAGGTGAATCAATCTTATTATCATGATCTCATCACGATCTGATTCCCATTGCACAAATCCAAGGACATCATAATATATATATATATATATATATATATATATATATATATATATATATATATATATATATATATATATATATATATATATATATATGCAATAGTTATAAAGTGATATACGTCAAAATATAATAAGCAAAAAGATTATGTATCAAGTCACACGTGCCATCACTCACGTGATTGGCTTGCTGGGCACGTATGACTAGCAGAGAACATAACCTTTCAGAAACAATAGATTGAGATAAAGCCTTAGCAAAATCTTTAGCAAGTCTTGTTTTCAATTGCTTGAGTGTTCACCTCCTTCTTTCTCATTGAAAATTTGTAAGAGTGTGAACCACTTGTAAAAGGTTGTAAGAGGGGTATTTGTCCTTCCCCTTCAAATTGATTTGCTAGTGGAAGTTGGGAGCCTCATTGAAGAAGGCTTCGCAAGTGGATGTAGGTTATTTTGACCGAACCACTTTAAATTGGTGTGTTCCTTAAATGTATGAGTATTTACTCTTCTGAAATTGTTATTTACATAGCAGCAAGCTTCTGATTTTCATCTTCTCACTTTACTCGAGCTACTTTCATCAAGTCATTCATTGTTGAATCAAAATCTCTACGCATTTACGAAATCGTTTTCAAACTTATGAGTTTTAATCCGCTGTACTAATTCAACCCTCCCCCCCCTCTTAGTATCGCTCAGATCCTAACAATTGGTAACAGAGCCACGGTTTTCTACTTTGGTTTAACACCCAAATAGAAATGGCTCTTTTCGACCTTCAAGAGGGTTGCTCTCTCATTCGTCCTCCCTTTTTCAATGGGACGGACTACACTTATTGGAAAACTCGAATGAGAGTTCTTACTTTCTTTGAATTTGAATTTATGGCACAGTCCAAAATGGATTTGAAATGTCTTCTCTTCCAATGAACCATTAGAATGATTTGGAGAAGAAGATGTTTTCTCTAAATGCAAAGGCTATGAATGTCTTATATTGTGCATTTGACAAAAATAAATTTAATCATGTTTCGAATTGTGATTCGGCTTTTGATATTTGGAGAACTCTTGAGGTCACTCATGAAGGCACTAGCCAAGTAAAAGAGTCCAAAATCAATATTCTTGTGCATTCTTATGAACTTTTCCGGATGAAACCAAGTGAGTCCATCGAAGACATGTAAACCCGTTTCACGGATGTCATCAATGGACTTAAAGCTCTTGGTAAAGATTTTTCTAATTTTGAACTAGTAACTAAAATTTTAAAATCCCTTCCAAAGAGTTGGGATCCAAAAGTTACGGTTATTCAAGAGGCCAAGGACCTTAAAATATTTCCTCTCGAAGAACTTATTGGGTCTCTAATGACCTACAAAATAACGTGCAATGCACGTGAAGAACTCAAGAAGCACCTTCCAAAGGACAGGAAGGATTTGGGACATAGAACATTTGAAGACCACTCAACTAATGGTGAACTTAAACTACAAATGAAACAAAAATTAAAAAGCAAAAAGAACGGAACTACTTGCTTTGAACGCGAGAAAAGGAACAAGAATTAGGATGAATCGAGCTCCTCCAAAGATGAGGAGAAAATCAAGAAAGGCGAGGTTGCAAACTACGCCTTAACCACTTTCAATGATGAGGTAATTGAAATCCTCCTAATTTACCTCGAAATTACATAATGTTTTTCATAATGCACTTCTTTTTGTAATTTAGTTTTGAATCATTTTTTTAATTAAATGTTCAAAAATGAAAATGTAAAAATATGATCATGCTCATAATCTTGAAAATGACAATGAAAATTGCATGCTCTATGTTAATACAATAAAATGTTAGATATCAATCTAATGCTTATACACCTAGTAAGATTAATCTTATATTATGCTTGAGAAGCAAGAATGTATATTTTGATGATTTCCATATTGATTTTCAATGACAATGCATGACTTTTGAATGGGAGGTTTGATGATTTTTTATGAACCTTATCTTTTGTTTTCAAACATGATGTATGGTTTTGACATAAGAATAAAATTTGAGCATTCTAATATAAAGTCAATCATATAAATTAAAATTAAAGAAGTTTTAGTTATCTATAAGAATCATTCAAAATTATGTTCAATGAAACCAATGCAATAAAGTTGTAATGAAAATATTAAAATTTTGATACCATTATTTGACGATTTTATGTATGAGATTTTAAAAGTTATACATGATGATTTTTTGTGTTTTATTGATCTTGATGGTTTTTATGATGAAACTTATATTTCGATCTTAAACGATTGATAATATATATATTTTTTGGCACAAGAAGGACAAAGGCATGCTTATATGAAACGACTAAATAGATAAAAGTAGTTTTCTTGAAAATTCTTAGTTTGATGAGTCTATTTTATCATCTTTTTATGAATCTCTTGAAAATGATTTTGATTTGATGACAATTTGAATGAGCTTTATCTTGACTTTTCGAGATTTATAACTTGAGATCTACTCTATAAAAATCAAGATCTTTTATCCTCAATGTTTCTTTTTAGCATCTACTATCCAAATGAATCATGATTGGTATCATTGCTATATTTCTTCTTATCATACACTAAAGAGAAAATTTTCCTAAATGAATCGTGATTTTTCGGAACCACAATTCTTAGTATAATTCATAATGAATTGAGAAATTTTATATGCTTGAATTAATATCTTATTCTCCTACAAGATTGAATGGATTTTATCAATATCATGATCTCCTAAGATTTTCCTTTGATTATTTAAGAGGAGATTTTTCAAAAGAAAACGTGTCTTTTGGTATTATCTTTTCATGATATGATTTTTATGCAATTACTTGTATTCATGAAATATTTATTTCATCACCAAAATTCTCTTGATATTTTTAATGTGATGAAATGAAATAATGCATGAAATACAAATGAGAAGTTAATGATCATGCATGATAGGATGTAATGAATTTTGACATTTAGATACCATCATTTGAATAGCTATGATCATGTTGCAAAAATGATATAACATGAATGTTTGAATATCATGTATGATATGTGCATAGTGATGATTGATTTCTTTATATCATGCATGAAAAATGAAAGGTATAGTTTTGAAATTGTGCATGTTCAAATTTGAAAATATGATGATGCATAATGATGAAATTGTGTAATGAAAATATTAAATATTTTGAAACCATGTTTTAGTATCATGCACAATGATCATGCTTAATAAATTTTGAAATTATGCATGATGAATCTTACGATTTACGGATTATTAATTTTTACCATAATAAAAGTGCCTTATTGATCTTTGTTGTAATAAATCTCATACTTTTGGTTTTAAATATGATACATGTTTTTATTTGGCATACATGAAATGAAATCATATGAATTGAAACAACTAAAAAGAGGAAAATATTTTTTCCTTGAAAAATTATTTTTCTCTATCTTATTGATCTTGATGATTATTATGATAAATCTATGTATACCATTTTGAATCTCTTGAAAGTAATGTTGAGATTTTGATGAATTTGACGATTTGAATTTGAATGAGTTTGTATTCAAATTATGATCTTGATTTCTTGGATTTACCACTTGAGATTCTTTTTTAATCACAATCTCTTCTTTGTACACCTATAATTTTTGTTATTTATAAAAAGAAGAGATTTGATAAAATGAATCATGTCTTTTGTAATTCAAGAGGTCTTATCTTCCATGACATGATACCATTGGATTTATGACTTGTATGCCTTGAAATAATTGAAATATTTTACACTATTTTGTTTTTCCCTTATTCTTTCTTGTTTACAATGATAAAATGAAAAAAAGTTATGATCATGCATGGTAGGATGCAATTTGACAAATTAATACCATCATGATATGAAACATTTATGATTTACAATGATGCATGCAATACTTGTGCTTTTTAATTATGATGTGATGCATTACATATGATGTGAATCATGATTTAAAATGCTATGAGTTGTTGCTAAAATGATATATTATAAATGTTGATTTAATGTTTTGTATCATGAATGCTCTAAATAATGAATGTTTGGTATCATGATCAAAATGTTGATAAATAGTTAAAAATTTTAGTATCATGTATGATATGCTCATAATGTTGATTGATTTATTCAATATCGTGTATGAATGAAATATAAGGTTTTTGAAAATGAGCATGTTTTAATTCGAAAATATAATGATGCACAAATAAGATTGATACTTACCTTTGTCATAATTGATGTAAAGGGTCTTCCCTTCTTTTTGACAATGACAAAGGAGGAGATAGCTAGCTTGCACAAGACAAGAGAAGCAAAAAAATTACAAATGTACACATCGCAAAAAGGGGCAAAACTTATTAGCTTGCTCATTTCAAAAGCAAGAAATGCTATCTTGTAATCTCAAGCAAATGTGCTATCTTACCTATCTCAAGAAGCAAAACTTGCAACTTACACATTGCAATAGGAAGCAAGAATCATGAGCTTACACAAGAAATGCTATCTTGCATTTGCTTTCGAAATTTTTGCTAGCTTGTATGTAGTAAAATATACATATCATAAAAATTGCTAGCTTGTAGTCTTAAGAGAAGCAAACAGTTGCTATCTTAAGAAAAGCAAACATGCTAAACTTGCACATCTTTAATTGCTAGATTGCATGATGATAAAAATGGATATTATATTTTTCATGCAATGAGTTGAACTTGTATATCACAAACACTTGATTGTGGTACTTCTCCTTTTTATTGATGACAAAGGGGGAGAAGTATGTTGATTATATGTAATGATTTTATCATGACATGTTGCTTGGATTTTTGAATCCAAGAGTTTCTATCAATATGGTATATTGATAGGGAGAGTTTGTTTAAACTCCGGGAGTTAAGGTTAACTCCGTCATCAATTGGTTGTCATCATCAAAAAGGGGGAGATTATGATGATGAAACCAATCAATATGGTATATTGAATCTCGGATTTTGATGATGAAACCAATTCATAAGTATTTATGTTTTAATCTGTAATTTTGAGTGACGTAGGATGCTTTGATCAGGATGAGACAATTATAGCAGGAAAATCATGTTGTGCCGGAGGAACATGTCAGAAGATTAGACGTCGGGCCGGTGGATCGGTCGACGTATCGATAGAATGTTTCGAGCCATAAATTTGGGCATCAGGCCAAGAAGAGCAGGTATTGCGCTAAGGATATCGGAGTTGCGGAGTCAACTGGCCGATTGGGCAATAGGCCGCAAGAGATGACGATGTGTCGAAGAATCGGACGAAGCGTCGAGGGACCAATGACATGCCGGACAACTTGATTAATTGCTTAGGAGTAATTGTCTAGATCGAACTTTTGTTTTACATGTACAGGATTAACTACGATAGCTTGAAAACATAAAGTAAGGATACCAGAGTCAAGTTCGACGGGTGTTCGAGAGTCCGAAGATTCGTCGGAGATGCTATCAGAACCAACCGAGAGGAAATCGGGGACTTGTCGAAGTTTTTGGAAGTCCACAGGAGAGATCGTTGGAGGTTCATGGAGATCATCGAGAAGGATCGGCTACTTGCCAAAGACTCGTTGAACTCGCCACAAGACCAGGAGCTTGTTGGGAGTCCGGCGGAAGAAATCCGATGGTGTATCGGAAGTCCATCGAAAGTTCACCGAAAAGCTCACCAGAAGGAAACTCGATGTTGTCGGTTAAAAACTTACTTAGGACTATGTCTTAATTTCATAGTTTATATGTAATTAGAGTTAGGATTAAGGGTTAATCCTATAACCCGGTTAGGGGCCAATTGGGCCTAAGTTCGGAATAGTTTGGGCCAAGTTTGGAGCCCAACCAGTGAGCTGAAATAGTCTAGGCGGTGGCACCCCCCAGAACCCGAGGGTCGGGCGATGGCACCGCCCAGCACCCGAGAGGTCCGGCGGTGGCATCGCCAGACTGGGCGATGGCGCCGCTAGTACACTGTCAGTGTTAGACACTGATAGGTGATGGCATCGCCAGCATCGGGAACCCAAAAGAATTCAAAATTTGGAGCCCAAATTTGAATCATCTTAGGGTCTATAAATACCCTTCAATTCTCAGCAAAGAACATAACCTTTGAGAAGCAATAGATTGAGATAAAGCCTTAGCAAAGTCTTTAGCAAATCTTGTTTCAATTGCTTAAGTGTTCACCTTCTTCTTTCTCATTGAAAATTTATAAGAGTGTGAACCACTTGTAAAAGGTTGTAAGAGGGATATTTGTCCTTCCCCTTCAAAATGATTTGCTAGTAGAAGTTGAGAACCTCATTGAAGAAGGCTTCGTAAGTGAATGTAGGTCATTTTGACCGAACCACTTTAAATTGGTGTGTTCCTTGAATGTGTGAGTATTTACTTTTCTGAAACTATTATTTACATAGTAGCAAGCTTCCGGTTTTCATCTTCTCACTTTACTCGAGCTACTTTCACCAAGTCATTCATTGTTGAATCAAAATCTCTACACATTTACGAAATCGTTTTCAAACTTATGAGTTTTAATCTGCTGCACTAATTCACCCCCCCTCTTAGTGCCACTCCGATCCTAACAGAAAGGTGATCAAAAACTCTATGTTTCTAAAGTTAAAAACCCTTATAAAGTATAGAGTCCCTCCTCCTAAAGTTTAGAGACCATTCTAAGGGAGAGTGTGAGGGAAGCTCTATAAAAAGGGGTTGTAAAGGTTCTCTCTTGAACCTGTCTAAAGGAGAATTAAGTTGTAAGGGTAGTTAATCTTCACCTATTGAAGGAAGATCGTTAGTAGATGCCAGTGGGCTCGATGGAAAAGGAATCGACGGAATGAATGTAGGTCATGATAGCCAAACAACTATAAAAATCTGGTTTGCATTTATTTCTTGCCATTTACCTTTATTGCAAATGGAATTCTTACTTTCACTACACTTTTGCATGCTTTCATGTTAAGCATTTCCAAGATTATATTTTATCGTACGAAGATTTTCAAGCCGACGTTTTTATCCGCTGCACTAATTCACCCCCCTAGTGCCAACTCATTCCTAATTGTTGGTATCAGAGCCATGTTTTTCTCATTTGGTTTAACACCCAAGAAAAATGACTCTTTTTGGCTTTCAAGATGGCTTTTCTATCGTTCGTCCTCCTATGTGTTGAATCTCGGATTTTGATGATAAAATCAATTGATGGGTTATTTGATCTAATCCATATTATTGAGTTAAGTGTGCAGGATTAACTACGATAAACAGAAAACACAAAGCAAGAATACCGGAGTCGAGTTCGATGAACATTTAAGAGTTCGAAGAATCGTCGGAGATGCTGCCAGAACCAACCGAGAAGAAATCGGGAACCTGTTGGAAGTTCGCCGAAGAGATCGTCGGAGGTTCGCAGAGATCACCGAGAAGTCTCAGCTACTCTTTAAAGTCATCACAAGTTCGGGAGCGTGCTTGGACCCCGTCGAAGGAAGTTCGTCGGAAAGCTCGTCAGAACAAAACTTGACGTTCGCGGTTAATAAATTGCTTAAGATGTGTTTTGTTATGTAGTTCACTTGTAATTAGGATTAGGATTAAGAAGATAAGCCTATATCTTGGTTAGGGGCCAACTGGGGCCAAAGTCAGATTTGGTTTGGGCTAAAAGAAAGCCAAACCAAGTGAACCGGAGAGCCAGGCGGTGGCACCACCCAGCACCCGAGTGCTGGGCGGTGACACCTCCTGAGCTGGGCGGTGGCACCTCCCAGCACCCGAGCGCTGGGCGGTGGCACCGCTTGGCTGGGCGGTGGCACCACCAGCATCGGGAACCCAAAGAGGATTTGAATTTTGGAGCCCAAATTTGAATCCTCTTGAGGCCTATAAATACCCCTCAAATCTCAGCTGAGATCACAACCTTTTGAGCAGCAAGAGTTTGAGAGAAAGATCTTAGAAAAGTGTTAGCTTGCTTTCTTTTCAATTTGCTAGTGTTCACCTCATCTCTTCTCGAAAATCTGTAAGAGAGTGAACCGCTTGTAAAGAGTTGTAAGAGGGGTATTTACCCTTCCATTTCAAGAGACTTGCTAGTGGAAGGTGGGAGCCTCATCGAAGAGGGCCTCGCAAAATGGAGTAGGTCATTTGACCGAACCACTCTAAAATCGGCGTGATCCTTGGTTTTGCGTTTCATTATTGTTATTTATATTATTGCAAACCTTCTTATATGCTTTAGTTCCTTATTACTTTAAGCTGCATATTTAAGAATACGCTTTCAAGATTAAGCTTGTCAAGTTCCGCTCTCTTCATAATGAAAGATTTTTTTTTTAGAAAACCGAAGTTTTAATCCAAAGCTGCACTAATTCACCCCCCCCCTCTTAGTGCTGCTCGATCCTAACAATTGGTATCAGAGCTAGGTTATCTCTCATATTTGGTTTAATACCCAAGAGAGATGGCTTACTCCGCATGCAAGAGGGCCATTCTATCACTTTCCCACCTATGTTTAATGGGTCGGATTACACGTTATTAGAAGACTGGATGAGGATCTTCCTTATTTCTATGGATTTCGAGCTTTGGACTATTGTTGAAAACGGTTTCAAAAATCTTCTCTTCCGATGAGCCAAATGGAATGAATCGGAAGAAAAGGTTTTTGCTTTAAATGCAAAGGCTATGAATGCCTTGTTTTGTGCACTAGACAAAAACGAATTTAATCGTGTTTCAATTTGTGATTCGGCTTTTGATATTTGGAGAACTCTTGAGGTCACTCATGAAGGCACTAGCCGAGTGAAAGAGTCCAAAATCAACATTCTTGTGCACTCTTACGAACTTTTCGAATGAAACCAAGTGAGTCCATGGAGACATGTACACTCGGTTTACTGGATGTCATCAATGGACTCAAAGCTCTTTGTAAAGATTTTACTAACTTTGAACTAGTAACTAAAATCTTAAGATCCCTCCCTAAAAGTTGGGATCCAAAAGTTCTGACGACCATTCAAGAGGCCAAAGACCTTAAAACATTCCCTCTTGAAGAACTCATTGGGTCTCTAATGACCTACGAAATGACATGTCAAGCTCATGATGAGCTCGAGAACCCCTTCAAAGAACAGGAAGGATATGGCACTCAAATCATAAGAAGACCACTTGAAAGGAACATCAAGTGATGAGGGACAGTGACAATGACATTGCACTTTTGACTCAAAAATTCAAAAAAAAAATATTTAAGGAAGAACAAATTTAAAAATAATACAAAAAATAAATTTGAACAAAAGAAGGACCAAGTGATTTGCTATGAATGCAAAAAAAAAACGGGACACTACAAGAACGATTGCCCTCAAGCCAAAAAAAAGAGAACACAAAAGAAGAAGGCTCAAGGCAACATGGGATGACTCAAGCACATCCGAAGAAGAGGAGTCCAACACCGAACAAGTTGCTCACTACGCCCTAATGGCCTTGAAGAAGAGGTAACGGATTTAATTAATGCAGATTTACCTTATCATGATTTATTAAATGCCTTCCATGAGTTATTTGATGAATGTAAGACAATTAGTAGAAAATACAAATTGCTAAGAAAGGAGCATGATAGTCTTCGTGTGCTTTTGATAAATTAAAAACTGAATATCATAATTGTCTAGCTCCATGTGTTAAATGCCATGATTTAGAAACTCTCCAAAATGAGAACTTAGTACTTAAGGACACCTTGAAGAAATTCGAGGTCGGTAGCAAGTCCTTAAACATGATCCTTACAAATAAGGGTCACGTTCCTAAAAGGAGTGGAATCGGTTTTGTGAGAAGTACTCACCAAAATCCAACCACCTTCGTTAAAGGTCCTATCTTACATGTTCAACATCAAAGCAATTGCAACTTTTGTTGCAAATATGGACATATAACTTACCAATGTCCATTCAAGAAAATTAGTCCTAACAAATTGATTTGGGTTCCTAAAGGAACCATGATCAAGTCTATGCAACATGATAAACAAGTTAGATTAGTTTTTGAGGCACCCAAAAGTAAATGGGTACCTAAAAATAATTCCTTCTTGTAGAAACATACACCATCACATGCTAGGAGCAAGAGATGGTATCTTGATAGTGGATGCTCAAGGCATATGACCGAGATCCATCCCAATTCACCAAGCTCACTAGCATGGACGAAAGGCTATGTCACCTTCGGAGACAACAACAAAGGCAAAATCATTGGCAAGGGAACCATAGGTAACAAATCAAGTTTTTCCATTGATGATGTGTTACTAGTTGATGAATTAAAACATAATCTATTGAGCATTAGTCAATTATCGCGATAAAGGTTATATCGTTAGATTTGAATCAAATATGTGCATTATTGAAAAACCAAATCATAACATGACTATGATTGCTTTAAAACAAAATAATGTCTATACCATCAATCTTGATGAACTAAGTAATGAAATGTGTTTCTCCGCCATAAATGATGATGCTTGGCTTTGGCATAGGAGATTAGGCCATGCAAGCATGAAAACAATATCTAAAATCTCATCTCAAGAATTAGTACGAGGGATTCGAATATAAAGTTTATTAAAGATAAGGTATGCGATGCATGTCAACTAGGGAAACAAATAAAAACAAGCTTCAAACCAAAAAAATCAAATTAGCACCACTAGACCGTTACAATTGATCCATTTGGACTTATTTGGACCAATTGATACAACAAGTCTAGGTGGAAGCAAATATGCTTTTGTGATTGTGGATGACTACTCTAGATACACTTGGACCTATTTCTTAGCTCACAAAAGTGATTGTTTCAAGTGTTTCTCTAAATTTTGTAAACTCACTCAAAAGCGAAAAAAGGTTCATGATTTCATCAATTCGAGTTGATCATGGTGGCGAATTTCAAAACCATGACTTTCAAAATTTTTGTGAAGTTAATGGATACAATCATAACTTCTCCACTCGAGAAATCCCCAACAAAATGGAGTAGTTGAAAGAAAAAAAAAGAAACCTACAAGAAATGGCAAGAACTATGTTAAACGAACATAGTTTACCTAAGTATTTTTGGGCGGAAGCAGTAAATAAACTTGCTACATCATGAATAGAGTCCTAATAAGACCTTCCTTATCAAAAACTCCCTATGAATTATGGAATAACAAAAAACCAAATATTTCCTATTTTAAAGTTTTCGGTTGTAAATGCTTTATTTTAAATGAAAGGGATGCCTTAGGAAAATTTGATGCAAAATCCGATGAAGGCATCTTTCTTGGTTACTCTTCCGTTTCGAAAGCTTTTCGGGTTTTTAATAAAAGAACCTTAGTAATTGAAGAGTCTATTCATGTAGTTTTTAATGAAGTCTCAAATTTTAAGAAAAATGATTTTGATGATGATCTTCGTTTTGATAATTTGAATTTAAATGAACCCCCTCCTCAAAATAGCAACTTGGATGCACCTTCTTCCAAATTTCCTTACCTAAGGAATGGAAGTATATAGATGCTCATCCAAAGGAGCTAATTATAGGGATACATCTAAAGGGGTTCAAACTCGTTCCTCTTTCAAGAATTTTTTGCTAATGCACCTTCCTCTCTCAAATTGAACCTAAGTGCATTGACGAGGCCATAAAAGATGATTTTTGGATTATTGCAATGCAAGAGGAACTGAATCAATTTGAGAGAAACAAAAGGTGGGGAGCTTGTTCCTAGACCTAGTGACCATTTAGTCATTGGTACTAAGTGGGTCTTTAGAAACAAGCAAGGCGAAAATGGTATCGTGGTTAGAAACAAGGCTAGATTAGTGGCCAAAGGTTTCAACCAAGAAGAAGGTATCGATTCTGAAGAAGAAACCTTCGCTCCATTGGCTCGATTAGAAGCCATAAGGATGCTCTTTGCCTATGCTAGTAGTTATAATTTTAAACTATTTCAAATGGATGTCAAAAGTGCCTTCTTGAATGGTTTTATTTCGAAAAGAATATGTGAACAACCTCCGGTTTGAAAATTCTCTTCTTCCTAATCATGTATTCAAATTGACTAAGGCTCTCTATGGCTTGAAAACAAGCTCCTAGAGCTTGGTATGAAAGGCTTAGTTCCTTTCTTATTTTAAATAATTTTACCAAAGGCAAGGTTGATACTACATTGTTTATTAAACATTTTGAAAATAATTTTCTTATTGTACAAATTTATGTTGACGATATTATTTTTGGCTCTTCGGGATGAATCACTATGTGAATCATTTGCCAAATCTATGAGTCATGAATTTGAAATGAGTTTAATGGGGAATTAACTTTCTTTTTTAGGATTACAAATCAAACAACTTAAGGATGGTATATTTCTTAACCAATCTAAATATACATTAGAATTGTTAAAACGATTTAACATGGATAATTCAAAAGCAATAAACACCCCTATGAGTACTTGACTAAGTTAGATATGGATGAAAATAGTGAAAACTTGATCAAAAAAAACATATAGGGGAATGATAGGTAGTCTACTCTACCTTACACCGCTACTAGACCAGATATCATGTTTAGTGTAAGACTTTGTGCTAGGTTTCAATCAAATCCTAAACTATCTCATCTTAAAAGTGTTAAAAGAATATTTAGGTATCTTAAAGGAACTCCAAATTTAGGTTTATGGTATCCAAAATCTGAAAATTTTGATTTAATGGCTTACTGTGGATGCCGATTTTGGCGGATGTAGGATAGATAGAAAGAGTACATCCTGAACATGCCAATTTTTAGGACATGCACTTGTTTCTTGGACTTCAAAGAAACAAAATTCAGTAACACTATCTCGGCTGGAAGCCGAAATACATTCTTCTGAAAGTGCATGCTGTGCACAAGTTGTTTGGATGAAAAATACATTGGAAGACTATGGAATTCACTTTAAAAAATATTCCCATAAAATGTGATAATACTAGTGCCATATGTCTTACTAAAAATCTAATTCAGCATTCTAGAACTAAGCACATCGACGTTAGGCATCATTTCATACTGTCATCATGTCCTTAACAATAATGTTGTTCTAGAATTCATTGACACGAAGCATCAATTAGCAGACATATTCACAAAAGCCTTGAATGAAGACCAATTTGAATTCATTAGAAGGGAATTAGGCATGTTAAATTGTCCCTAAAATGAGCTTCATGAAAAATGACTAGTCCTTTTCCTTTCTTTTGTGGATTTGATTTCTTCTTTCTTCTTCACTTCAAAATGATCCATTAAAGTATAACTTATTATCTTGAGGGAAGCAAACAAAAAAAAAGAGGAAGAAAATTTTTTTTTCTTTCCTTCATGGATGCCAGCAGTGGCACCAGCCAGACTGGCGGTGACACCGCTCATTTTGATGTGGTGGCACCCGACCAGAAATGACCCTTATTAACTTTCGAGGGGTTAGGGCCGACGGTGACACCTTCCCAACCCCAAGAAAGAGCTCTCAAAACCCTCTCCCATTTCCTCTAACCCTCATTCTACCTCTTAGAAGCATTGGAGAAGGATTCTTGGTGGTCCAAGCCTTCCATCTCTCAACATAAGGTAACACTTGAAATCCCTCTTTTTGGTATCTCATTCCCTCTTTTCCTTTCTCTTTCCCTTGCTTATTTTTTCACAATTTCATCATCATCTTGTCTAGATAATGGCTCCTAAGAGATCAAAAGGAAAAAGGATTGAAGGAGATTCATTTGACCATGATCTTTTTAGATCAAAAGAGGTAGCCCTTAGTTTTCCAAAATTTGAAAGACGAGGTATCCATAAGGGAAAATATGTTGATTTGGATGAACTAGAAGACTTAGAACTCATTAGGTGTTTTGCACACCTAAAAGCTCTACCACTACTACAACTAGATGAACCAATCTATCCGCGATTAGTTAGATTGTTCTATGCCAACCTATATGAGGACAATAATAGCCTAAGCACTTACCTTCTAGGAACACCCATTAGAATATTTGACAACACCATTTGTGAGCTAATTGGCATAACTGAAAAAGATAGAGGATGCTATTTTAAAGGTAAATGGGACGTCAACTCAATAGGAGCAACCTATACCGAAGCCGTAGAAACAATCTTTGCAAATCCAAACCTTGACTTCCTACCCAAGAGCTGTGAACACTTACTGCCTTTCAACTCTAAAATTCTTCATCACATTATCACAAGCATCATATTCCCCAAACAATTTCATCTTGACGAAATAAGTCAAATTGAGATGAGTACCATGTATTGGATTATGACCGGTCAGGATAATTGTTTTGGGTACTCAATTCGGCAACACATGCAGGATATTATGGCTAAAGATACTATGCTGCCATATGGGAGGTTAATCACTAGATTTCTTCATGCCTATGACATTTGCATCCCACCCGATGAAGAATCTATTCAAAATGATAGATATAACATAATAAATAAAAACCTGCTGAAAAGACTTAGGTGCACCTTTAGCAATGGCATATGGGTTAGGCAGCCTAGAAGGACGGATCCAATTCCTCCACAAATAGAACACCCCGAAACACCAATTCTTATGGGAAATGAATCTCCTCCTCCTAGTCCTTTTGGCGCAGCACCTTCAGCTCCTATTTCCTCCTCTGAAGATCGCATTATGGCGGAACTGTCTCAGATCAAATCACAGCAAGAACAAATTCAAAATCAACAAGTTGAAATTTTGAAGACACTACGACAACTGAATGAAAAAATAGATATCATGTATCAGCATTGTGGATTACCTCCTAAGGATTAAACTGATGTATCTTTTTATTCTGTTCTGTTTGCTTTTAACAACAAGTTCAAAGTTTGTCATCGATTAAACGATAACTGATCCTTCCTTTTAGATAACTACTGTTTTGATCTGCATGATTTCTTTTGGATAAACTATTTCTGGCAAAACCTTGTTAAATGCTATTTTTTTTATGATCATCAATTCGATGGCTTGTCTCTTTTTGTTGATGACAAAGGGGGAGAAGTGATGACCTACACCATAATGATAGCATGACTTATATGGATTACAAAAACTTGTGTGATATGATTGACTTATATGCCTTGCAAAATCCTTGAAAATATCACAAGATTGATTGATCATATTGAAAGCATGCCATACATCTAAATCATAAAATATATATTGAAAATCTTTATCTTCTGTCGTAGTAAAATTTGTCCCTTTTCATTTAACTTATGATTTTCATAGAAGTTTTGTATTCACTATTGTTTAAAGAGGATCACGATAAGCTCTACGGTTAGAACTTATCGGGTTATGCTTGAATCCAATGGGATGGAATTTAAGTGGTTTTTATCTTCTCATAATATGGCATATAGATAGGGGGAGTTATGTTTAACTTCGTCATCAATTGATTATCATCATCAAAAAGGGGGAGATTGTTGAATCTCGGATTTTGATGATAAAATCAATTGATGGGTTATTTGATCTAATCCATATTATTGAGTTAAGTGTGCAGGATTAACTACGATAAACAGAAAACACAAAGCAAGAATACCGGAGTCGAGTTCGATGAACGTTTAAGAGTTCAAGAATCGTCGGAGATGTTCTTTGGAACCAACCGAGAAGAAATCGGAAACTGTTGGAAGTTCAGCAAGAGATCGTGGGAGGTTCGCAGAGATCACCAAGAAGTCTCAGCTACTCTTTAAAGTCATCACAAGTTCGGGGCGTGCTTGGACCCCGTCGAAGGAAGTTAATTTTGAGCTCGTCGAACAAAACTTGACGCGTTAGTTAATAATAAATTGCTTAAGATGTGTTTTGTTATGTAGTTCACTTTGTGGCTGGGGCCAAAGTCAGATTTGGTTTGGGCTAAAAAGAAAGCCAAACCAAGTGAACCGGAGAGCCAGGCGGTGACACCTCTCGAAGCTGGGCGGCACCTCCCAAAGACCGACAAGCGGTGGTGGCACCAAGCTTGGCTGGCGGTGGCACCCAAAGACATCGATCGGAACCCAAAGAGGATTTGAATTTTGGAGCCCAAATTTTGGAGCCCAAATTTGAATCCTCTTGAGGCCTATAAATACCCCTCAAATCTCAGCTGAGATCACAACCTTTTGAGCAGCAAGAGTTTGAGAGAAAGATTTTAGAAAAGTGTTAGCTTGCTTTCTTTTCAATTTGCTAGTGTTCACCTCATCTCTTCTCGAAAATCTGTAAGAGAGTGAACCGCTTGTAAAGAGTTGTAAGAGGGTATTTACCCTTCCATTTCAAGAGACTTGCTAGTGGAAGGTGGGGAGCCTCATCGAAGAGGGGCCTCATGAAGTGGAGTAGGTCATTTGACCCAACCACTCTAAAATCGGCGTGATCCTTGGTTTACGTTTCATTATTATTATTTATATTATTGCAAACCTTCTTATATGCTTTTTAGTTCCTTATTACTTTAATTTCATATTTAAGAATATGCATTCAAGATTAAGCTTGTCAAGTTCCGCTCTCTTCATCTGAAAGATTTTTTTTAGAAAAACCCGAAGTTTTAATCCATTGCACTAATTCACCCCCCCTTAGTGTGCTGCTCCGATCCTAACACTATGTTCAATGGGACGGACTATACATATTGAAAATCTCTAATGAGAGTTTTCTTGCTTTCGTTGAATCTCGATTTATGGAATATAGTCGAATTTAACTTTCAAAAGTCTTCTCTTCAAATGAATGATTAGAATGAGTTAGAGAAGAAGACTTTCTCTTTAAATGCTAGAGCTATGAATACTCTATTTTATACTTTGAGCAAAAATGAGTTTAATCATGTTTCTATTTGTGAAACGACTTTTGACATTTGGCATACACTCGAAATCACACTCGAAATCACACACGAAAGCACTAGTAGAGTAAAGAATTGTAAGATAAATCATTTCATGCATGATTTTGAATTATTTCGAATGAAGCCATGCGAAATCATTATTGACATGTAAACCCATTTTATGGATGTTGTCAATAACTTAAAAGCTCTTGGCAAATATTTTTTAAATTTTGAACTTGTTAATAAAGTTTTACGATCACTTTCTAAAAATTGAGATTCAAAAGTAATGGCAATACAAGAATTAAAAAACTTGAACCATTTTTCCATTAAAGAACTGATTGGGTCATTGATGACCTACGAAATGAGTTGTATGGAACTTGATGAACATAAGAATAACCTTCCAAAGAATAGGAAGGATTTGACACTTAGAACTCAAGATGACCACAAGAGCAAAAGCTTAAGTAATGATGACTTTGAACTTCTCACAATAAAACTTAAAAAGTACTTAAAATAATAATCAAAAAGTAAAAATAAACTTAAAATAAAGTTACTAAAGAAGAAGAGAGCACTCAAAGTGACTTGTGACGAAACGAGTGTCTCCGAAGAAGAGGAGCAAATCGATGAAGACGAAATGACAAACTTCACTTTCGTGACTCTCGATAATGAGGTAAAAAACTTAAACGAAACTCCCTTAGTTTATTTTGAAATTACTTGATGCATTTCATATGTTATTTTTAAATTAGTTAGTAAAAAAAATTATATTAAATAAATAAATAAAAGGGGATCATGCTTTTCTTTTTCTAGCTAATTTTGAAAATAATAATGACAATTGCATGTTTTATGAAAATACAACAAAATGTTAGATTTAAATCTAATGATTAATCCTATGTATATTTTTTAAAAAAAATAATATGTATCTAAATTGGTGATTTCCATCTTTGATTGAAAATGCTCAATGAAATCATGATTAATGTTTTAATGACATAATAATGTAAGATGTAATGAAAATATTAAAGTTTTGATACCATGCTTGATGATTTTATTCTATGCATGAGATTTTGAAGTTATACATGATGACTTTTGTGATTTATTGATCTTGATGATTTTTATGATAAATCTTGTACTTTCATTTTAAACGTTGATGCATGTTTTTATTTGGCATAAAAAAACAAACTTGGGCATGCTTGTATGAAACAAACAACTAAAAATGAAACATCTCTATCTTATTGATTTTTCGGTAAAAGATTTATGACTCCAAGTATATTATGTTTTTGTGAATCTCTTGGACTATGAAAATGATTTGAATTTGAATGATTTTTATTGAAATCAAAATTTCTCAAGACTTATAACATGAAATCTTTTATGAATCAAGATCTCTTATTTAATCTCTCATGTTTCTCATTGCCATTTACTAAAGAGGAAAATAATCCAATTCATGATCTTGATTTCTCAATATTTAATACTTTAGATTTTTCTATGAATCAAGATCTTGTATTTGATCTCCTATGCTTTTTCTTGTCATTTACTAAAGAAGAAAATTTGTAGATGAATCATGAATTTTTTGAAGTTATAACTAATCTTTTTTTAATTGAGACATTATGCATGAATCAAGTTCTCATATGAATCTATTTACGTTGCCTTCATTGAGTTTTCTGAAAAGTGATTTTGATGATGATTTTGGATCTATTTTCATATGACTAATGAGATAATATATCCAACTAAATCATTTATTATATTTATGACTTGTGATATATTTAACATGAAACATCTTTTCTGATGCACGTATGATTCACTCTTTCAAGAGAATATTTATCAAATCATAATAAGATGAGATTCTCTTTATATGAATCAAGATTTTTCATTAAATGTCCTCTTACAATTCCTCTTAGTATTTTCTTAAAGAGGAGATTTTCTATATGAATATTGAGAATTTTCATTCATGGTAGGATGTAATGTAATTTGACAAATTGATACCATCGTGATGTGAAAATTTTATAATTTGGAATGATGCATGCAATACTATGATTTTTTTTAAAATGATATATCATGAATGCTTGAGTATCATGTATAATATGCCCATAGTGATGATTTATTTTTGATATCATCCATGAAGTAAGGATGAAATATAAGGTTTTGAAATTGTGCATATCTTAATTTGACACTATAATGATGCACAAATAAGATTGATACTTTACCTTTATCATAATTTAAAAATTGATATAAAGGGAAATGAATTGTACCATTATTTTATTATTCCCCTCTTTTTGTCAATGACAAAGGGGGAGAAAGAATTGCTAGTGTGCACATATCAAAAGAGAAAGATTAACTAGCTTGTACAATTCAAGAAGATGTAAAAACATGCTAGCTTGCATATTTAAAGAGAAGCAAAAATTGTAAACTTACACATCGCAAAGAGAGGCAAAACTTATTAGTTTGCTCATCTCAAAAGAGAAGCAAGAAATGCTATCTTGCAATCTCAAGAGAAGCAAAAGTGCTATCTTGCCTATCTCAAGAAGAAAAATTTTCAAACTTGTACAACTTAAAATTTGCTATCTTGCATGTTCCAAAATTATATAAAACTTACTAAATTTGCTAGCTTACAATTTGCATGGAGAAAAAATTACTAGAAACGCAAAAATGCTAGCTTGCACGTTTCAAGTAGATGTAAAAACCTTGTTATCTTGCATGTATCTAAAGGTGTAAACATTTTACAGAGAAAATTACTAGTTTGCATGATAATAAAACTTGAGATTATGTTGCACTGATTTGAAATTATAACTCAAAAAATTGGCTAGTTGCACTTCTCCTTTATATTGATGACAAACGGGGAGAAGTTATCATGACAATCATGCATAGAATGATGTATTGAAAATTTGATTATGCATGATTTTATGATCACATTACAAATATTCATGATAAAATATAGTCTTGACTTGAATTCATTTTGAATTCAAGGTTCACCTCACATATGATATATTGATAGGGGGAGTTAAGGTTAACTCCGTCATCAATTAGTTGTCATCATAAAAAATGGGGAGATTATTGAATCTTGGATTTTGATGATGAAATCAATTGATAGTGTTTATGATTTGATCTGTGTTTTGAGTGACGTAGGAAGCTTCGTTCAGGGAGAGACAATTAAAGTAGGAAGAATCATGTTGGGTTGGAGAGAAACATGTCAGAAGATTAGACGTCGGGCCGAAGGATCGGTCGATGTATCGACAAAAGGCCTCGGGCTGTGGGTTTAAGCATCGAGCCAAGAACAGCGAAAATTGCGCTAAGAAAATTAGAGTTGCGGAGGTCAATTGGCCGATTGGGCAATAAGCCGCAAGATATGATGATGTGTCGAAGAATCGGATGAAGCATCGATGAACCAATGACATACCGGACAATATTTGATTTAAGCTTTATAATAATTGTCTAGATCAAACTAGGTTTGAAGTATGCAGGATTAACTACGATAGGAAGGCATAAAGCAAAATGAAGTCCTAGAGTTAAGAACAAGACTTCGTTGGGAGTTCGAGAGTTCACCGAAAGTTCGGACATTCGTCGAAAGTTCTATTGGAATTGACCAAGAAGTCTAGGAATTTACCAAAGAAGCTCATCAAAACTCACCAAGAAGATTGTCGTGAAGTCCAAGAGCTTGCCGGGAGTCTGCTAGAACATTGTTGAGAGATCATCGAAAGTTCGCCAGAAGATCGCGAGAAGCTCGCCGGAAGAAACCTAGACTTATGGACTTATTTAGCTTAGTAAATGTCTTAAAATTTATAGTTAATACTTAATTGGGTTGGAATTGGGCCAACTCAATTAGGGGCCAATTAGGCCAAATTTGGATTGTGTTGGGCCAAGTGAAAAGGCAAATAGTGACCCAACAGGTGGAACTAACGTGGCACAGTCTCGGATATTGTGTCAGGTGATGGTACCGCTAGTCTGGGCGATGGCACATCCCAGACTCAATCTCTGAGATTGTCAGGCGGTGGTACCGCCATTCTGGGCGGTGGTACCATCCAATGTCAGGCTGCAAGCGGTGGTACCGCCCGTACCTCGAAATTTTAGGGATTTGAATTTTAGCTCCAAGTTTTGAAATCATTTGGGGTCTATAAATACACCAGCTATTCCTGCATAGAGCAGGAAGAAAGATGATAAAAAACTCTATGTTTCTAAAGTTGAAAACCCTTGTAAAGTGTAGAGTCCCTCCTCCTAAAGTTTAGAGACCATTCTAAGGGAGAGTGTGAGGGAAGCTTTGTAAAAAGGGGTTGTAAAGATTCTCTCTTGAATCTGTCAAACGGAAAATCGAGTTGTAAGGGTAGTTGATCTTCGCCCATTGAAGAAAGATCGTTAGTGGATGCCGGTGACATCGACGGAAGAGGAATCGACGGAGTAGATGTAGGTCACGACGACCGAACCACTATAAAAATCTGGTTTGTATTTATTTCTTGCATTTACCTTTATTGCAAATGGAATTTATACTTTCACTACACTTATGCATTCTTTCAAGTTAAGCATTTCCGAGATCAGATTTTATCGTACGAAGATTTTCAAACTGATGTTTTTATCCGCTACACTAATTCACCCCTCCCCCCTCGTAGTGCCGACTCATTCCTAACATAAAGTATTTAAAGAACATGTATAAAGAAATCACTTATTATATCATCAACAATGGAAGCTAAATTTATAGCATATTTTATGGCTACAAATCAAGTTTTATGATTATAAAATTTCATCGTAGAATTTGGTATGGTCAACTTAATTGTTAGGCTAATAAAGATATTATATAATAATACTGTAACAATTTTTTTCTCTAATAATGATATATACTTTAGTGATTTCAAATATATTGAGATAAATTACTTGGTAATTAAAGAAAGAGTTAAAATACAAGTATCAATTAAGAACCTAAGTATCTGATTATTGATCTATTTACTAAGGTTTTATAGTCTAAAGTATTTAAAGAACATGTTTTTTTAATGGGGCTAGTGAATAAGATATAAAAGATATAGTGACACATATTTAGATAAATACTATTATTAATATTTTTTGCTTAATTAAATTTATTTATTTTTACTATCTTATTTACATTTATATTTATACATATTATAGTTGAATGTGATAATAAGATTGTCTTGATAAGATAAATTATATGTATTATTTTGAAGTATATTAGGAAAAACTAATAGTATTATGGTACATAGAAGGGAGTATGATGTTAATGAAATACAACAATTCACCTTGATGGGTGTACTTAATATAATATTATTATACCTATTGAATTTATTGATTTATTTTAAAATTCATAATCATGTATAAAATACTTTTTAAAATTTTATAATTCAATTAGGAAAAGAATTATTTTTAAATTATTTTTTATTTTATTTATTTTGATTTTAAATTTTTTTATATCTTACCAATTAATAGGTCAAGTAAAAGAATATTAAATTATATGATCATATTTAATTAGGTAAGATATATTATAAATATATTAAATTATGATTGAATTTTGGTAATGATTATCTACTAATAGAAATGAGGTTTAATTATAATAGAATTACTTATTAGATGGCTTTGATGAAAATGACTCTTCTAATTATCCTCTTATCTATAAAAAGATAGTACCTTCTAAAAATAAATAACTAACCATTAATATTACATATCTATTTTTAATCTTGTTTAGTCTTTAATTTATCATTCACAGTAGTCCTTTGAAAGATATAAAGAAATAAAATAAATCTAATTTTTCTTGTATATTAGTAAAATTTTTAAATAAATCTAATTCAACGATAATACGTCTGTAAATTAGTAAAAAAAATTTAAATTATATCAATATATTATAAATTTAATTTATCGTTATGGAGAGTTAAACGAGAGAAGGTGACAGAATGAACACAGTTGCCGGTGTAGTCATTGACTATGCCAACATAAAAGGTTCTGCAGTCCATGCTCATTTCCTTCCTTCAAGGTGTCATTCACATCAATATAATAGGATGTTATTCACATCTATGGAGCTGATGTCTGCATCTGTGGAATCTATGACTTGCATGGCTGCAGGTGGTGTGAAACACTACACCTAAGGTGGTTTAGAAGGCATTTGAACGAGATTTGATTGCATCTTACATTTACCGAGAGAAATATGATCAGTTTACTTACCCATCATGTATGTTACCAAGGAAAACAAGTTGTGTATAATACATAAACGACTGAACAAAACAAGATGAAGAAGACAAGGAAGAGAAAACAATGGAAAGCGATATAATCAATTTACAGAGATCTACCATGTTTTGCATATGGGTAAGACAGGCTTTTATAGTTTGTCATTGACATTGATGGGATCAAAAAAAGACATCACAAAAAGCTACCTGTCAAAATAAAACCAAGCTGAAAGGCCAAGACATTAAGATTCCATTTCAGTGTAAGCACAACCATTTCAGTGTAAGAGAGAGAGAGAGAGAGAGAGAGAGAATTTGATTTTAGGTAAAATATATCCACACTGTTGGCAATAAACTTACCACAACAATCATTGCCAATTACAGGAAATCGTAGAAAGCTGACTATTTTTTCTGTTTGGTCTTTGTAAGAAGAATAGGGTGGAATTTATTTATTTATTTTTTTTAATTTTAGAAAGAATATAAAATGAAAGACAAGTTAATAGTTTTGTCCAATCCACCGTCTCCTATTGTCTCACTCTTGCTATTATTTGCCCCTTTCACTGTCGCCTCCTTTGTCTCACTTTTGACTTCCACAACTTCCTCCCTCCTTCCTCTCTTCTTAGGGCAGAGCACCATGGCCAATGGGTGGGAGGTGGACGCCGAAGAAGAGCCTCGTTTCTCCCACGGTGAAAGGTTGTTCAACTTGCACCTCATTCTCTTGGGGTCTGCGTTGCTCATAGCTTTCTCCTGTCACCTTCTCTTCCCCTACGTGACCCCTGACAGCTTCTCTTCTGAGAAAGGTGAGATCTTTGGCATGAAGTTTAGGAACCTTCAGAACGATTAGTGGTGGCTGTCCTATCTCTTTCTTTTCCATTTCTTTGATGTGTTTTGCTCAATTGCATGGAGGTGATTTGAAGTGTCATAAAATTGTGGCAACAAAATCTTCCCTAAACAAATTATGAAACATGAGAAACCAATTATGCAACTAATTATCAAGAATTTTCTTTGACCAATTAATCTCTCCTCTGTTTATTTCTGATCGCTTGCTTCGTTCTTCCTAATTGAATGATTTTGCAAACTGTTTGCATTTTTCAGACTCTTCTTTGTTTGCCAAATTACTCAAACTGCCCAAATGATTTCTGGGACCTTTAGAGATGTTGGGATTTTTGATATGGTTTCAGACACTCAATAATGAAGTAAATTACTACCTTGTTAATCTTTAATTTGGGCATTTCTGTAACTTGAACTCATAAACAAAATCATCTCCTTTTCTAAAAGGAAAACTCATCTTCTTAAGCATCTTAGTTGCAAAAGCAAGCTTTAAGTTTTACTTTATGCTGTTACTAACTTTAGCCATACCTTTAATTATGAAAGAATGTAGAAACAAAGACTCAATTTCAATCACTTATAGCAAGCACATGAAAATTTCTAACTCAAATTGCCCTACCGTCGAGAATACAGTTGCTTCAAGTATTTATTATCTGAAAAGGCAGTTAAGCTCAAAGAAAACTGAACTTTTTTTTTTAATATATTTGAGGTAACAATTAAGAAAAAAATTTGTGAAAAAAGTGTCCAGTGAAGTACAAAAAGTTTGTTGAACTGGGGTCAGGAAAAAGCAACAAGTTCTAACTCCAATCACTCTTCTTATTACTTTTCTTGTATATATGTATATGTATACACACACGCACATGGACACACACTCACTCACTTTAAAAGTCTCTCAGAGAAAAGGGTGGTCTTTAAGTTTAGTCATAGATAAGTTGTTTGCACATTTCTTTTATAGACTGTACCCTTTATTATCCGTCTGTTTGGTTTGAACTGTCTTACTATTAAGGAGGGGATCAAATGTTACTGACATGTCAGTCTACCAGAAATTTCTATAACTTTATTGTCTAGTTGTTAAATTAATGAGTGTTTCTATGATCAAATATGTCTTTTTGTTTAGAGAATATGATCGAATATATTAGTAGTGGGATACTGTTTCACCAGCTCATAACCAAAGAACGTCTGTTGTATTAGTGTGATTTGCGGTAGCGGTTAAATGCAATGTGATAATAGTGCACAACTTTATCCACTCCTTTGATCTTGATTGTTCTTTCCCCTTCCCTATATGTTTCAATAATTTCATATATTTGTGGCACTATATGAACTAATCAAATGTCAAATGAATGATAATGCAGAAGAATGTGATCTTTTTTCTGGCAAATGGATTCAGGATGCTTCAGGTCCAGCTTACAAAAACACAAGCTGCAGTTTCATATCTTATCCTCAAGACTGTTTGACAAATGGTCGGCCTGATACTGGCTACCTTTACTGGAGATGGAAACCATATGATTGTAATTTATCTCTGATGGACACAAGGAAGTTCTTGAATATTATGAGAAACAAATCTTTAGCATTTATTGGCGATTCAATTTGCATAACCAGATGGAGTCATTGCTTTGCCTTCTCTCAAAGGTGCTTTTTTTGTTTGCTGCTAAATGTTACAAATTTCAACATTACGTCTGATATTATATTATAGAGAAGAATCTCATGGCTAAATTTCTCGGCTTGTCTCATGGTGTTACTTAATTTGGTATTGATAGTACCAATTATAACCAATTTTGGTTTCTAATGCAAGTAATCATAAACATAATTCCACAACCCTCTTTGTATATGTTCTTTAAACAAGCCTCCATCTTGTAAAGCATAATTCAAATGCCAAAGTTAATTGTCAGAGTGACTTTTGCTTTCCTCGGAATTTTCAGTGTAAGTTGTAATATGAAACCGAAATAAGTGTGGGTAAAGTAATGTATTAGTTAGCAACCTGCGAAATTAATCTTCAAGATTTAACTTTAGAATTTTATTTTGCTCATAATAAATGGTCTTGTGAAATGCAATTATGCTTTGTGTAACCTCATTCAACTTCATGGGACCTCTCTCTAAGAAATCCAATGTGTTTCTGATCATCAGGTCGAAGAAGCTCTTCTGGTCTATCATGATGAAAATTTTCAATCCAAAACATGGTACCTCCCTTCGCACAACGTCACGCTAGGACTGATCTGGGCTCCTTTTCTGATCACATCTACTGAAGATAGTTCCAAGAATGATATACAGCTTTATCTTGATGTCCTCGATGATACTTGGACTAGCCAATATCAAAAGTACAACTATATAGTGTTGTCCGGTGGACAGTGGTTCCTCAAAGAAACCATATTTTGGGAGAACAACACAGTTGTTGGCTGCCACTACTGCACAGGGAAGAGCCTGAGGGAACTTGGAATGGACTACTCTTATCGCAGAGCACTTCGGTTAGTCTTCCACTTCATGAACATGTCAGAACACAAGCCCCTCATAGTTTTGAGAACCTGGACTCCGAGCCACTTTGAGCATGGGCAATGGAACAGTGAGGGGGTGTGCAACAGAACAAAACCGTACAGAGAGCGTGAGTATACTGCTGATCCAGCGGATGCAATAATGAGAACTGTGGAGGTAGAGGAGTTCCAGGAAGGATTGAAGAACGGGCTGTGGCTTGTGCTCCTTGATACTTACCATCTTGCGCTGCTGAGACCCGACGGCCATCCAGGACCATACAGAGAGTTCCACCCTGACATCAGCAAGAAGCTCCAGAATGACTGTCTTCACTGGTGCTTGCCTGGGCCAATTGATACCTGGAATGAATTGCTCATGGCGATTCTGATGAGTGAGGAAGAACTGAAGTCTACTCTCTGTACAAATTGGATGATTGTACCACTTTGATGAGCCCAAGGCATATGCATGAAGTTTGTTTGCTGGCGTTCAAAGTGATGTCAATGCGTGTGTAGATTCTAAACTCATGTTGTTAAAACAGGTCAGATTATGAATAGAAGTACATGATTAATGTCGAACCTAAATGATTAAACTCCTTGGGAAGTATTATACAGTTCTGAGTAAAAACATTCTATAATATGAATTCAAATGCATTCTATAATATGAATTCAAATGATTGAACCTAAATGCGTTCAAAGTGATCACTCATAGCAAGTTCTGAGTAAAAACATTCTATAATATGAATTCAAACATAAGAGAGAAGTACATGGAATTGTATATGATAGATATTTTTGTTAGTTATAAGTGTCCTACGAGTCAATCACATAAGTGATGATATCTGTAACATGCTGTGACATTCTCTTTGTTTATTATTATTGACATTTTATTTTATTTATTATTATTGATATTTTATTATATTTTATATGGATATATATTGTGATATCTTTGGATCTATGCAATGAGAACATGATAATGAGATCGATTCGTCTTTAAACAGATCATACGATCGAGGTGGATGGTCTCATAATCGCTCGTGTGAGGATACTAAAGGTACAATGTAAGTGCTTGTTGGAGAATGATTTTACTGATTGATTTGCTTATGGAATATAAGATGGTTAATAATACCTGACGTAAAACAACGATTCCGTAGTCTCAGTTATATGTCTAGTCTTTAAACTTGAGACACCAAAGATGTCTTGTATGAATACTCTATTCTTTTATGCTAGACTTACAGGTTTGAAAGTTCTAGATCTGATACAGTTGGTTCTCGGGAATGATAGCTAACTTTACGAAGGAAAATGAGTGTCAACAGAGGATCATCCACTCTCGGTAACACGAGAGGAATATCCCATGTGTGTTCGCTCAGACAAAATCCTTAACCAAGATCATTCGGATTGAGAGAGAATGAGTTCTTTGAGAGAATCCGATTAGAGCGAGACTCGAACAGGATTAGACTTGGACAAGATTTCGTATGGGCCTGACATTACCATATCTAATATATGGTCTTTGGGACATTAGATAGAGAGGGATTATATGTTAGTCATATTTTCCAACATTATAGACATATGGTAATTGAGGATAGACAAATCTGATGGATTAGATCCCTTATACTAAGTAGGGACTATGGCGTATTAGCCTAGTACATCCATAGTCGATGAGTCGAGTGAATTATTATGGAAATAATAATTCACTATATCATAAGGAATTTTGAGTTATAAGGAGTTTTGATCGAATCGACTCATGCCTAGCTTGATATCGAGCCTAGAGGGTCACACATATATGGTGGATGTTGCGATAAATAGAAGTACGGACATGAGATATCCGCGAAGCCCTTAGTTTGGATCATGTGGATAAGATCCAATTGGATAATTAAATAGAGATCCAATTGTGGATAAGATCCAATTGGATAATTGGATAGAGATCCAATTGGATAATTAGATAGAGATCCAATTAGGATATGATCCATTAAGGGTTAAGCTGCTTGCACCTCTATAAATAGGAGAAATCTCATGGTTCATAGGCTAGAACTATTAGTGGTCGCCCCTCTTTCTCCTTAGCCTCCTCTATGTTGAATCTCGGATTTTGATGATGACATCAATTGTCATTTGTTATCTAATACATATGTTGAGATAAGTATGCAGGATTAACTACGATGAAAGTAAGACATGCAGCAAGAGTTGCGCCGGAGTCAGGACTATGATCACGTTGGGAGTTCGAGAGCTTGACGGAAGTCCGGACGGTCATCGGAGGTTCTGCGGGAACAAATCCGAGAAGTCTAGGAGCTTGTCAAAAGAAGCTCATCAAAACTCGCCAAGTGGATCGTCGCAAGTCCAGGAGTTTGCCGGAAGTCCGTAGGAGCATCGTTGGAGGACCGTCGGATGTTCACCGAAAGTTCGTTGGAAGCTCGTCGGAAGAAGCGATTGACGCACCAGAGCAAGCTGTAGTAAAAGTCTTAACAATTATCGTAGTTAGCACGATGATTAAGTTAGAATTGGGAGGTGATCCCATTAACTTAATCTAGGGGCAATTGGGCCCTTGAAAGAACCAAATTGGGCCGAATGGATCAACCCATTCGGACCCAGATCTCTCGTCCAGAGGTGGCACCGCTTGGGTCGGCGGTGGCACCGCCCAGGGCTCAGTCTCCGAGTTCTGGCTAGGCGGTGCAACCGCCTCTGACAGCGGTGCAACCGCCCTAGTCAGGCGGTTGCACCGCTTGAGCTCGGTCTCCGAGCTCTGCCAGGCGGTGGCACCGCCCAGAGGCTCAGTCTTTGAGCCCTGTTAGGCGGTGCAACCGCCAGACCCCGGAATTCCGGGAATTGACAGTTTTGAGCTCAGAATTCAAACTGGTTTAGGGTCTATAAATACCCCACTCTTTCAGCAATGAAAGAGCAACGAAAAACCACCAAAATCCTGTTCATACTCTGAGATTTTTGAGCTCAAAAGTGTTGTAATAAGCTAAAGGTTCTTCTCCCTCTTTTTTTCCAAGTTCAGATCTTTCAAGAGAGGAGAGAAAAGTTTGTAAGGGTTGTCTCCTAAGCCCGTCAAAAGGAGTGAATCTGTAAAAGGGTGGTTGGCCTTCGCCTATTGAAGGAAGGCCTCTAGTGAACGTCGGCGACTTCATCGGTGGAGGAAGCCAGAAGTGGATGTAGGTCAAGATTGACCGAACCACTCTAAATCGCGCTGCTCTCTGGTTTGCATTTACTTTGAGCTTATTAACCTTACTGCAACCTCCTTCATAGCTTACTGCCTTCTGCGCTTTTACGATTGCGTTTCCAAGCTCAATATTTTTCGAATCGTGTTTAGACGTAAATCGCTTTTCTCGTACGAACATCGTATTTCAGTTTGCGCTTACATTCTGATTTCCATCACAACAGCAAATTGCCTTAACAGATTCGTTTTAACTACTTCTTGCCTAATCACAAGTTAAAGTGATTTACGAATCGGCTTTTCTACTGAAATCGCTTTTACCATACGAACATTGTATTTCAGTTTGCGCTTATATTCTGATTTCCATCATAACTGCAAACTGCCTTTATAGATTTGTTTTAACTGCTTCTTACCTGATCGTAAGTCAAAGAAATTTACGAATCGACTTTTCTACTGAAATCGGCTTTGTCGTACGAACGCAGTTTTAAACGTTGAAAGTTTTCCGCTGCACTAATTCACCCCCCCCCCTCTCTTGATCCTAACAATTGGTATCAGAGCGGGGTTCACTCTCAAACGGATTAAAACCCAAGAGAGATGACATATGCCGGAAACCAAGAGGGTCATTCTATTACTCGTCCACCCATGTTCAATGAGACGGACTACACCTATTAGAAGACCCGAATGATGATCTTCCTTATTTCGATGGATTTTGAACTTTGGAATCTTGTCGAAAATGGTTTTTCGAAATCTTCTCTTCCAATGATCGATTGGAATGAATTGGAGAAGAAGACTTTCGCTCTTAATGCAAAGGCTATGAATGCATTATTTTGTGCACTTGATAAAAATGAGTTTAATCGTGTTTCGGTTTGTGAAACCGCGTTTGATATTTGGCATATACTCGAAGTGACTCATGAAGGCACAAGTAGAGTAAAAGAGTCAAAAATCAATCTTTTGATACACTCTTTCGAACTTTCCGAATGAAACCGAGCGAGACTATTGGCGACATGTATACCCGTTTCACGGATATCGTCAATGGTCTAAAAGGACTCGGCAAAAGCTTTTCGGACTTTGAGCTCATAAATAAGATTCTAAGATCCCTTCCTAAGAGTTGGGACCCTAAAGTCACTGCTATTCAAGAGGCTAAAGATTTAAGCAACTTCCCTCTTGAAGAACTAATCGGGTCAATAATAACCTATGAAATGACATGCAAGGCTCATGAAGAGCAAGAAGACATCCTTCCAAAGAACAGGAAGGATATGACACTTAAAACTTTAGATGACCACTTGAGAGAAAACTCAAGTGATGAGGACTGTGACGATGACTTGGCACTTATAACAAGCAAATTCAAAAAATTTATTAAAAGAAACAAGTTTAAAAATGACGCAAAAAATAAACTTGAACCCAAAAGGGACCAAGTTATTTGCTATGAGTGCAAAAAGCCGGGACACTACAAGAGTGATTGTTCCCAAGCCAAGAAGAATACACTCAAAGCAACATAGGATGATTCGAGCGCATCTGAAGAAGATGAGTCCAACACCGAGCAAGTTGCTCATTACGCCTTAATGGCCATCGGAAAGGAGGTAACAAATTTAATTGATGCAGATTTATCATTTGATGAATTATTAAATGCCTTCCATGATTTATTTGATGAATGCAAGATTATTAGTAGAAAATATAAATTGCTAAAAAAGGAGCATGATAGTCTTAATTGTGATTTCGATAAGTTAAAGACTGAATATCATGATAGTTTAGGCTCTTGTATCAAATGTCATGATCTAGAAACTATCCAAAAGCAAAACTTGCTACTCATGGACACCTTGAAGAAATTTGAGGTCGGTAGCAAGTCTTTAAACATGATCCTTACAAACAAGGATCACGTTCCCAAAAGAAGTGAAATCGGATTTGTGATAAATTCTTACCAAAATCCAACCACTTTCATAAAAGGCCCCATCTTACATATTCGACACCAAAGTAAATGCAATTTTTGTTGCAAGCATGGACACAAAACGCATTATTGTTCATTCAAGAAAATTAGTCTAAACAAATTAATTTAGGTTCCTAAAGGAACCATGATAAACTCTATACAACATGACGAACAATATAGATCAACTTTTAAGGCACCCAAAAGTAAATGGGTACCTAAAAATTATCCTTTCTTGTAGAGACATACACCATCACAAACTAGGAGCAAAAGATGGTACCTTGATAGTGGATGCTCAAGGCATATGACCAGAGATCCATCTCAATTCTCTAAGCTCACTAGCATAGACGAAGGCTATGTCACCTTCGGAGACAACAACAAAAGTAAAATCATTGGCAAAGGAACCATAGGTAACAAATCCAACTTCTTTATTGAAGATGTTTTGTTAGTTGATGGTTTAAAACATAATCTCTTGAGCATTAGTCAATTATGTGATAAAGGATATATTGTCAAATTCGAATCTAATGCATGCATCCTTAAAAAATCACACAACAACACATCTATGATAGCATTAAAACAAAATAACGTATACACCATTGACATCAATGATTTGTGTAATGAAATGTGTTTTTCGGTTTTAAATGAGGATGCTTGGCTATAGCACAGAAAATTTGGTCACGCTAGCATGAAACTGTTGGGAAATCAAGGGGGCGACATCATATGCGCAGCGGAAGAACAAGAAAACAAAATCCCCGATTCCCAAAAAGATGTTCGTCGTCGTGCGAAGATTGGTGCGCAAAAATCCGTAAAACACAAAACTGCGTATAGAGATTGTGTTACCTAGGGAGATCGTATATCCCTGTTTCCTTGCAGATCCTTAGGAGAGGGTGAAGAAGGTCAAGCGTCCTCCTCTCTAGGCGGTGATCCACACAGCAGGGTTTAGCGATGACCTCCTCAAAACTCCAAGCCTCGAGGTGGAGAGGGAGAGAGGAGAATAGGAAAGGCAAGCAAAGACTCTAACCTATGAGGTCAGTGAATCCCTCCTATTTATAGAGATCCCGTGTCAAACCCCTAATGGGTCCTTCCTAGTGGGTATTGGATCTGCATCCAATAAGACAAGGGCTCCGTCGGATATCTCATATCCAAACCTCTACTCATCATTCAATGCCTACCATATGTGTGTGACCCTCTAGGCCCAATATCGAGTGGCCGTGAGTCATACTGTCAAACTCCTTCTAACTTCAGTGAATTATTATCTCGTAATAATTCACTTTCGACTCATCGACCTCTGGACGTTTACTAGGCCACTACGCCAGTAGTCCCCAAACGATCTGAGGGAATCCAATCCATTGAACCTGTCTGTCCTCAGTTACCATGTACCTATAGTCCCTCATCCATCTAATATCCCAGAGACCGTATATCGAGCATGGTGTTGTCAGACCCATACGGTTTCTACTCGAGTCTCGCTCTAATCGGATTCTCCCAAAGAACTCTTTCTCTCTCAACCTGAATGACCCTAGCCAGGGATTTGTTTGAGCAAGAACACATGGGATATTCCTCTCATGACGCCGAGAGTGGAAGATCCTCTATCGACACTCAATAGCCCTCGTAAGGTCGACTACCACTCCCAATGACCAACAGTGTACTAGATGCGGGACAGCCAAACCTATAAGTCAGGTATCAAAGAGTGGAGCACTCATACAGGACATCCTTGGTGTCTCAAGTCTAAGGACCATATACCACGACTAGGACTACGGAATCGCCGTTCGACGAATAAGGCATCGTCAACCATCCAAAGATTCCGTAAGCGGATCAATCGATGAACTCATTCTCCAATGAGCACACATCTTGTATCCCTAGTGTCCCTACACGAGCAACTATGAGACCAGCTGCATTCATCTTATGGACGAGTATACAAAGACACACCCGTCTATCCGGTTATCACGATGTCCCTCTCGGTAACCTATGACCGGGATTATTTAGGATATGTGTTTAAAGGTGAATCGATCTCATTATCGTGATCTCATCACGATCCGATTCCCATTGCACAAATCCAAGGACATCACAATATATATATGCATTTATGCAATAGTTATAAAGTGATATACGCCAAAAATATAATAAGCAAAAAGATTCTGTATCAAGTCACACGTGCCATCACTCACGTGATTGGCTTGCTGGGCACCTATGACTAGCAATTTCCCACTTGACCTAAAGCCAATCACCTATGTGTCTGATCCCCATTAGACCCCTGTGACACTCAAAGATAAAATGAGACAACGGCTTTGTCAGTGGATCTGCAATGTTATCTTCGGATGGAACTCTTTCCACTGCTACATCTCCTCGGGTTACGATCTCTCTTATAAGCTGGAACCTCCTCAGAGCACTTCTGATGAGATCCGGGTTCCCTTATTTGAGTAATCACCCCATAGTTGTCGCAATATAAGGAAGTCGACTTATCGCTATCTGTATCGACTCCCAAATCTGTGATGAACTTCTTCACCCAGACTCCCTCCTTTGCTGCATCGATGCAGCAATGTACTCCGCCATTTGTGGTCGAGTCGGTGGGTATCTTGCTTTGAACTCTTCCAAAGATTTTCTTTGCTCCTCCATTCAAGGTGTACACATACCCTGAATTCGACTTGCTATCATCGACATCGGTGAAAACTTGAGTCGGTGTAGCCTTCAACCTTAAGGCTATTACCTCCATATACTAGTAAAGATCCTTAGTCCTTCTCAAGTACTTAAGGATACACTTTCTTGCTTTCGTGCTCCAAGCACGGATCCGCTTTGATACACTTTCGTGACACTTTCGAGCATGCGCTATATCGGGCTTAGTACATAGCATGGCATACATGATAGACCCTATTCTTTGAGGCATAAGGTATCATATCCATGTTAAGCCCTTTCTTCTTAGAGTCTTTGGGGACATATTAGGTAAAAGCGATATCCCATGTCTCATCGGTATGAGACCTCTCTTGGAATTTTCTATGCTAAACCTTTTGATAATAGTTTCTATGTACCTGGACTGGGACAAGCTAAGCATCCTCTTGGATCTATCTCTATAGATTCTAATCCCCAAGATATAAGATGCTTCCCCTGAGTCCTTCATGGAAAAGTGTCTAGATAACCAAGCCTTTACTATGGATAGCATTCCTATGTCATTCCCAATGATGAGGATGTCATCCACATATAACACCAAAAAAGTGATAGCGCTCGCACTTACCTTTCTGTATACACAAGGCTCATCTTCGTTCTTAACGAAGTCATAAGATCTGATTGTCTCATCAAATCTTATGTTCCAACTTCGGGAAGCTTGCTTTAATCCATAAATGGATCTAAGCAACCTACACACCTTATCTGGGCAGTTCTTGGACACGAATCCCTCAGGTTGCATCATATACACCTCCTCCTCGAGGTTCCCGTTGAGGAATGCGGTTTTCACATCCATCTGCCAGATCTCATAATCATAGTGTGCTGCAATAGCCAATAGAATTACGATGGATTTTAGCATTGCTCTGGTGAAAAGTTTCATCGTAGTCAACACCTTGCCTTTGACGATACCCCTTAGCCACTAGCCTTGCTTTATGGGTCTCTACCTTTCCATCTACTCCGATCTTTTTTTTTTTAAAGATCCACTTGCAACCGATGGGTACAATACCTTGGGGCATCAATTAGGTTCCAAACCTTATTGGAGTACATAGAATCCATCTCGAAATTCATGGCTTCTTTCCACTTCCGGAGTCTATACTCATAATAGCCTCCTCGTGGGTCTGAGGATCAATATCCTCTACATCCTCTGCTCTAATATGTCCCACATATCTCTCGGGAGGATGGGATACTCTATTAGACACTGCGTAAAGTTGATACTTGTGTATTAGGTACTGAAACAGGACTCGGGCTGTAGAGTGGTGCTTGAGCTTGGTTCTCCAACCTCGCTCAATTCTATCATTCTCCCACTGTCTCCGTCATGAATGTGTTCCTTCTCAAAGAACACTACTCTCTTAGCTTCAAAGACCTTTTGGTCCTCGAGATGATAGAAATAATACCCACAAGTTTCCTTGGGGTATCCCACAAATTTGTATCGCTCGTCCTTGATTCTAACTTATCGGGTTGTGTCTTCTAACATGGGCGGGGGCAGCCCCCGATCTTTAACAACCTTAAGATCGGGCTTCTTCCCTTTCCATATCTCATATGGTGTAGACACTACCGACTTAGTTGGAACTCTGTTTCAGAAAAGGTAAGCTCTGGTTTCTAGGGCATATCCCAGAATGAGATGGGTAGGTCAGCAAACTCATCATGGACCGTACCATATCTAATAATGTCGCGATTTCTCCTTTCGAGAGACACCATTGGTGAGGTGTATAAGGAGGTGTCCATTGGGATAATATCCCATGGTCCTTGAGGAACTGAGTAAACTCTGTACTTAAGTATTCACCTCCTCGATCCGATCGAAAAGTTTTGATACTCTTTCCGGTCGGTTCTCCACCTCATTCTTATACTATCTGAATTTCTCAAAGGCCTGGGACTTGTACTTCATTAAATACATATATCCATACCTTGAGAAATCATCGATAAATGTAATGAAGTAGGAGTAACCTCCAATGGCATGAGTTGACATGGGTCCACATACATCACTATGTATGAGTTCCAACGACTCATTAGCTCTCTCTCGGTTCTACTAAATGGAGATTTGGTCATTTTCCCACGAATGCAAGGCTCACAAGTTGTATATGACACATAGTCGAATGGATCTAGATATCCATCATTTAGCAACTTTTGAATCCTTCTTTCATGGATGTGACCTAGCCTACAATGCCACAGGTATGCACTGTTCAACTCATCTCGTTTCCTTTTGGACATATTTACATTCATGATATGTGGAGTGGTGTCTAACATAAATAAACCATTATGCAATGTTCCTTGTTTGATGATCTTATCAACTAATAATATCGAACAACCATTATTCTCAAAAACAAATTTATATCCACTAACTGTTAAACATGAAATGGAGATAATGTTTTTGATAATAGAAGGAACAAAATAACATGCATCTAATGCAATAAAAGCTCCACTAGGCAGATGTAGGGCGACCTCGCCAACAGACTAATCTGACAACTTTTGCTCCATTACCCATCTTGAGGTCCATCTAAGCCTCTCTGTAGTCTCCTAGGCCTTGCCCGAACCTGCAACCAATTGCATATATGATAAGCACTACCGGTATCCAATACCCATGTGTTATCATAAGAGTCGACAAATGGAGACTGATCATGAATGTACTGAAGCTTCATCAAGCTTTTGTTTAGCCCTTTCTGCAAGGTACTCTTTGCAGTTTCTCTTCAATGCCCATCTTTACCATAGTGGAAGCACCGGCCTTTGTCCTTTCTTTGGGTCTTTCTTAGCAACCTTTGCTTTACCTTGTTTGCCCTTGCCCTTTCCCTTCTTAAGGGACCTTTCTGCTTTCCTTTTCTTTCTGGTCTCACCAATGTAGAGAACTGGCTTCTCTTTCTTAATAGTACTCTCTGCCTCCCTCAACATATTGAGGAGCTCTGGGAGAGTCACCTCAAGCTTGTTCATATTAAAATTCATTATGAACTGTGAAAAGGAATCTAGTAGGGACTGAAGCATAATGTCCACACACAAGTTATCCTCTAGGACCATTCATAGACCTGTGAGTTTCTCTATCCACTCAATCATCTTTAGGACATGGTTCTAAACCGGTGTCCCCTCAGTCATCCTAGCGCGGAAAAGGCTCTTGGATATCTCATATCGTTGAGTCCTTCCCTGTTCCTCAAACAATTTTCGGACCTATTGGAGAATGGATCTGGCATCCATCTTTTCATCTTGTCTCTGTAACTCTGGAGTCATAGAGCCCAACATATAGCACTGAGCAAGAGTGGAGTCATCAATGTACTTCCGCGTGGCGGCGATCTCATCCTCGCTTGCCCTTCTTGGTAGGCATCATCTTTGTATCAAGGGCGTACGATTTTTTTCTCCCCGTTTGTGAGAACAATTCTCAAGTTCTGAGCCAATCCATTATAATTTGGACCGATAAAGGCGGTTGACATCAAGTATGCCACGTAAAGGGATTTGAAAGCGACATTTTTTTGAAAATAAAGATGTAGCGAAATGAATAACATGCAGATTTTGCAAGAAATAAACTATCAAGATATGGACTTCTATCTTAATATGCTCCCACTATTTTACTAACGAGTCACGCGACACCCTCGAAGATTGAAATGGAAGTCTCCAGCCGACTTCTAGTAGGGATCGAGGATCCAATCAGGCGTCTTAGTGTAACCTCGAGGGACTCGACCAATCACACTAAGCCTAAAAGGTAGGCAACTCTTGCCGATCACAATTCCTTGTGATTCCCATCTGTTAAACCTCCAGAATCACCATGGCCTCGAGGGACTCGACCAACCATGATGCTCGGTTAAGTCAACACCTTCGTTACAAGATGAGTCTGATTTGATGATATACCCTCGAGGGACTCGACCAAGTATACCATGTCCTCAGGTCACCGGTGACATCTCTATGTCGTACGCAAGATAGTGAATCGCGATATAGGTGAGTCTCGAGGGACTCGACCAACTCAACCTACACCGGGAATCGGTTCCTACTCATAACGATGGAAGGCCATGTGGGTCAATCTAATTGCCTCACGTTTACTGACTTAATATTATCGAGAGATGTTTCTATAATTTGGTCTCCTAATATGACATGTCACACATATACATATTTAATATATATCTACATCGCATGCAAATATATATACATATCTAGTATGTGTATAAGCAATCACATCATATGATCATGGACCACAACCTAATATGATTAGGCCCGAGCCAGTAGGCCTAATCACTCACATCAAGATCTATGTGTGCAACGGTGCATCTCCATGCCCTGTGATCGTCCATCTCGTTCTCGTCGGTTCCGTCGACATCTTGATGCATCTCCATGCATCACGATCGTCCGTCTCGTGGGTCCCGCTATCGCATCCACGCTCCCGCTGTGCCTCCTCATATGATTACAACTTAATCATAGGCACGCAGGCCCGACAATAAACGAGAAATGTAATGGAGGTTCGTAGACCTCAATAATAATAATCACAAGTACACACATCACATGGTCCATGATCATCCGTCCACACATCATACATCACATGTATAAATAATCATCATCATGTAGGACTACTAGATAATAATAAAAAATAATAATCAACTAAACCTTTTAATTAATTAATATTTTTCTGAAATCAGGGACATGTAGGGAATTTCTCAATTCCTAAGGGTATTTTCATAATTTGGACAAAAGACAGAAACTGGAATTTCTCAAATTCACAGGGGCAAAACTGTCCTTTTTCCCCAAAACCCTAATTCCCTCTCTGCTGCTGCTGCCGCCGCCACCTGGCGGCGACCTTCTTGGGAAGAACAATGCCCACATGCCTTGCTGCGCGGCTGCACGGCTTATTTGAACAATGTTTCGCGGTGGGGCCTCGGCCAAGCGCATCCATGGTGGGCGGTTCTGCCCGGAGGCGCCAGCGGGCGGTGCTGCCTCGTTAAACCGGCCCCTCGCGGGTTTTTTGCCGATGGGAGGCGATGGCCACGCAGCCGCACCACCTGTGCCACGGCCCTCAACCGCTGCGCGCCTCATGGCGCCCTCGCCCATGGGGTCGGTGACATGACACCTCTACCGCGTGCTGCCAGCCCGCCCGGCAACAAACCTGCTGCAAACAGACCGCCCGGCAGGCTACTGCGAGCCTGGCGGCTTGCGCATCGCCCGGCGTTGTGCTGTGCTGGGCTTTCTTCTTCCGCCGCCGGTGGTCATCATCGGGTCGAGGGCAGCAACCTGTTGCTGCCCTTCCTTCCTCTTTTTAGTCAACGATTTTGACGTCAATATTCTTCCTAAACACAACACATGCAGTTCAAAACCAATCATTCATACGAACAACCTTGGCTCGATACCACTTTGTTGGGAAATCAAGGGGCGACATCATATCGCGCGGCGGAAGAACAAGAAAACAAAAATCCCCGATTCCCAAAAAAGATGTTAGTCGTCGTGTGCAAAGATTGGTGCGCAAAAATTCATAAAACACAAAACTGCGTATAGAGATTGTGTTACCTAGGGAGATCGTATATCCCTGTTTCCTTGCAGATCCTTAGGAGAGGGTGAAGGAGGTCAAGCGTCCTCCTCTCTGGCGGTGATCCACACCGCCGGGGGTTGCGGCGACCCTCCTCAAAACTCCGGGCCTCAGGGTGGAGAGGGAGAGGAGAATGGGAAAGGCAAGTAAAGACTCTAGCCTATGAGGGCGTGAATCCCTCCTATTTATAGAGATCCCATGTCAAACCCTAATGGGTCCTTCCTCCTAGTGGGTATTGGATCTGCATCCAATAAGACAAAGCTCGTCGGATATCTCATATCCAGAACCTCTACTCATCGCAATGCCTACCATATGTGTGTGACCCTCTAGGCCCAATATCGAAATGGGCCGTGAGTCATACTGTCAAAAACTCCTTCTAACTCGGTGAATTATTATCTCTGTAATAATTCACTGGACTCATCGACTCTGGACATACTAGGTCACTACTGTAGTAGTCCCCGAGACGATCTGGGGAATCAATCCATTGGACCATCTGTCCTCGGTTACCATGTACCTATAGTCCCTCATCCATCTAATATCCCAAAGACCGTTATATCGAGCATGGTGTTGTCGGACCCATACGGTTTCTACTCGAGTCTCGCTCTAATCCAGATTCTCCCTAAAAACTCTTTTTCTCTCTCAACCGAATGACCCGCCAGGGGATTTGTCTGAAACTAGAACACATGGGATATTCCTCTCATGGCGTCGAGTGGATGATCCTCTATCGACACTCAATATCCCTCGTAAAAGGTCGACTACCACTCCCAATGACCAAATTTGTACTAGATGGGGGACAGCCAAACCTATAAGTCTGCGGTATCAAAGAGTGGAGCACTCATACAGGACATCCTTGGTGTCTCAAGTCTAAGGACCGGATACACCACTAGGACTCACGGAATCATTTGTCGACAATAAGGTATCATCAACCATCCAAAGATTCCGTAAGCGGATCAATCGATGAACTCATTCTCCAATGAGCACTGTCAGATCTGTATTTCTAGTGTCCCTACACGAGCGGCTATGAGACCAGCTGCATCCATCATATGGACGAGTATACAACACACCAGTCTATCCGGTTATCACGATGTCCCTCTCGAGTAACCTATGACCGGGATTATTTAGGATATGTGTTTAAAGGTGAATCGATCTCATTATCGTGATCTCATCACGATCCGATTCCCATTGCACAAATCCAAGGACATCACAATATATATATGCATTTATGCAATAGTTATAAAGTGATATACGCCAAAAATATAATAAGCAAAAAGATTCTCTATCAAGTCACACGTGCCATCACTCACGTGATTGGCTTGCTGGGCACCTATGACTAGCAGAAACTAATTACTCAAATATCATCTAAAGAACTTGTACAAGGAATTCCTCATATTAAGTTCATCAATGATAATGTGTGTGATGCTTGTCAATTAGGAAAACAGATTAAGAGTAGTTTCAAATCTAAGAATCAAATAAGCACATCAAGGCCCTTACAATTGATCCATATGGACTTGTTCGGACCAATCTCTACATCAAGCCTAGGAGGTAGCAAATACGCCCTTGTCATTGTAGATTACTATAGTAGATACACATGGACTTATTTTTTGAAACACAAAAATGAATGCTTTAGATATTTCACCAAGTTTTGCAAACTTGTTCAAAATGAAAAATGTTTTATGATTTCATCAATTCGAAGTGATCACGGTGGTGAATTTCAAAACTGTGATTTCCAAGAATTCTGTGAATCTAATGGATTCAACCACAACTTCTCTACTCCAAGAAATCCTCAACAAAATGGAGTAGTAGAAAGAAAGAATAAAAATTTACAAGAAATGACAAGAATCATGTTAAATGAACAAAGCCTACCCAAATATTTTTGGGCCGAAGCTGTAAACACTGCATGCTATATTTTGAATATAGTTTTAGTAAGACCCTTACTCACCAAAACTCCCTATGAGTTGTGAAACAATAAAAAACCCAATATTTCATATTTTAAAGTTTTTGGGTGTAAGTGTTTTATCTTGAATGAGAAAGATGCCTTAGGAAAATTTGATGCTAAATCCGATGAAGGAATTTTTCTTGGTTATTCTTTGGTTTCTAAAGCTTTTCGTATCTTCAATAAAAGGACTTTAATAATAGAAGAATCCATTCATGTTATTTTAAATGAGATTTCCAAAATCAAGAAAAATGACTTTGATGATGATGTTAATTTCGATTCTTTGAATTTAAATAAAACCCCTTCTCCAACTAGCAACTTGGATAAATCCACTTCCGAAACTTCCTTACCTAAGGACTGGAAGTATATAGATGATCATCCTAAGGAGCTAATCCTAGGAGACACATCTAAGGGGGGTCAAACACGTTCATCTTTTAAAAATTCTTGTGCCAACGCCGCTTTTCTCTCCCAAATTGAACTTAAATGTATTGACGATGCCATGAAAGATGATTCATGGATTATCGCAATGCAAGATGAGTTAAATCAATTTGAGAGAAATGAGGTGTGGAAGCTTGTTCCTAGGCCAAATGACCATTTAGTTATTGGTACTAAATGGGTCTTTAGAAACAAGCAAGATGAATATGGTATCGTGGTGAGAAACAAGGCTAGACTAGTGGCCAAAGGTTTCAACCAAGAAGAAGGTATCGATTATGAAGAAACCTTCGCTCCTATGGCTAGATTAGAAGCCATAAGGATGCTTCTTGCCTATGCTAGTAATAATAATTTTAAGTTATTTCAAATGGATGTTAAAAGCGCTTTTCTAAATGGCTTTATTTATGAAGAAGTTTATGTGGAACAACCTCCCGGATTTGAAAATAATAGCCTCCCTAATCATGTATTTAAATTAACCAAAGCTCTCTATGGTTTAAAACAAGCCCCAAGGGCTTGGTATGATAGACTAAGTAATTTTCTTATTGAAAATAATTTCACAAAGGCAAGGTCGATACTACATTATTTATCAAAAATTTTGAAAATAACTTTCTCATTGTTCAGATCTATATTGATGACATTATCTTCGGTTCTACGAATGAATCTCTTTGTGAATCTTTTGCTAAAACCAAGAGTCTCGAATTTGAAATGAGTTTGATGGGAGAATTAACCTTTTTCTTAGGCTTACAAATTAAGCAACTAAGCAATGGCATCTTTATTAGTCAAACTAAATATGCCCTAGATTTGCTAAATAGATTCAATATGAATAGCTCAAAAGCTGTTAACACTCCTATGAGCACCTCCACGAAGTTGGAAGTTGATGAAAGTGGAGAAAGCTTCGATCAAAAAACTTATAGAGGTATGAAAGGAAGTTTACTTTACCTCACTACAACCAGATCAGATATCATGTTCAGTGTAGGACTTTGTGCTAGGTTTCAATCGAACCCTAAGATATCTCATCTCAAAGCGGTTAAAAGAATACTTATATATCTTAAAGGAACCACAAATCTAGGATTATGGTATCCAAAATCCGAAAATTTTCAGTTAATTGCTTATGCTGATGCGGATTTTACCGGGTGTAGACTAGATAGAAAAAACATATCAGGAACATATCAATTTTTGGGACATTCCCTTGTTTCCTGGTCATCTAAGAAACAAAACTCGGTTGCTCTATCAACAACTGAAGCTGAATATATTGCAGCTAGTGCATGCTATGCACAAGTTGTGTGGATGAAAAACACCTTAGAAGATTATAAAGTCCATCTTAAAAACATTCCCATTAAATGTGATAACACGAGTGCAATATGTTTAACAAAGAATCTCATTCAACACTCAAGAACAAAACATATTGATATTAGGCATCACTTTATACGAGAACATGTTACTAATCATGATGTAATTATAGAATTCATAGATACTAAGCATCAACTAGCTGATATTTTTACAAAACCTCTAAGTGAAGAATAATTTGATTTCATAAGAAGAGAATTAGGAATGTTAATGTGTCCGAATGCATAAACTTGTTAAAATTATTATTTGGACTTTATTGATTGAATGATCAAATCACTTAATCGCCATTACATGCCAAAAATAACATGTTGGAAATTAATACAAAAAATTTCATAAACGATGAGCATGTCCTCATAGTCTTGCATGAAAGTGTTAAATTAAATTTTTGGTTCCAATCGGATTTCATTATTCTCTTTCGGATTTTGATTCACATCATTAATTCTTGAAAAAAAAAATATCTAGCAAATTTATGGCTTTTAGACTTATCATGTGAAAAATATTACCTTTGAGAAATAAATTTAATGATTCCTTCTTGTAAAAGGAAGATATTTTTTTTTGCAAGGACTTTACTCACATAAATATCCTGATCCTTGTAAAGCATGCTATCGATTTGAACTACACAAATGGCTTTCCTCCTTCATGCAAAAAGAATAATAACAAATAAAAAGGAATAAGTTTTCACTCTATGTAGATAATCTCCATGTCATGGTCTTCTTGAGATGTTTGTATCCTATAAATGACATGAACCTACTTATGGCATCACATGTATATTCAAAAGATGCTTATATCGTTCTCCTTTTTGTTGATGACAAAGGGGGAGAAGTATATGAATTGATGCTATAAATGTCATATTATGTTGAAAGAAACAGACATATGATTATTGATGCTATGCCATGTTTGCTATGATTGCCATATTTGCATCATATTAAGATATCAAGAACTTGCATTGTAATTTTACATGTTGATATCTTTCCATATGATGAATTGCTATCATTACAACAATTCACATTTGAAATTTGAAAATGGGTGTCAAGTCTTGACATCAGACAGAGAGATACATCATGATATGAATCATGATGGGAGTATTGATAAGGATAAATGACTTTAACTTATCAATATGTCTTTCGATTTCAAAGGCTTTGAATTCAAGAATGACTTATCTCAATTATGGCACATAGATAGGGGGAGTTAAGGTTAACTCCGTTATCAATTGATTGTTATCATCAAAAAGGCGGAGATTGTTGAATCTCGGATTTTGATGATGACATCAATTGTCATTTGTTATCTAATCCATATATTGAGATAAGTGTGTAGGATTAACTACAATAAAAGTAAGATATGCAGTAGGTGTTGGGAAATCCTTGGGGGCGATATCATATGCGCAGCGGAAGAACAAGAAAAACAAAATCCCCGATTCCCAAAGAGATGTTCGTCGTCGTGCGAAGATTGGTACGCAAAAATCCGTGAAACATGAAAATGCGTATAGAGTAGATTTTGTTACCTAGGGAGATCGTATATCCCTGTTTCCTTGCGGATCCTTAGGAGAGAGTGAAGGAGGTCAAGTGTCCTCCTCTCTAGCGATGATCCACACAGCAGGGTTGCGACGATGCTCCTCAAAACTCCAGACCTACTCTGAGGTGGAGATAGAGAGGAGAATAGGAAAAGGCAACCAAAAGCTCTCTAGCCCATGGGGCTCTGAATCCCTCCTATTTATAGAGGTCCCCTGTCAAATCCTAATGGGTCCTCCCCTAGTGGGTATTGGATCTGCATCCAATAAGACAAGGGCTCCGTCAGATATCTCATATCCGAACCTCTATTCATCGCAATGCCTACCATATGTATGTGACCCTCTAGGCCCAATATCGAGCTGGCCGTGAGTCATACCTGTCAGAACTCCTTCTAACTCAGTGAATTATTATCTCTGTAATAATTCACTCGACTCATCGACTACGGATGTACTAGGCCACTACGTCGTAGTCCCCAGACGATACAGGGGAATCCAATCCATTGGACCTGTCTGTCCTCAGTTACCGTGTACTTATAGTCCCTCATCCATCTAATATACTAGAGACCGTATATCGAGCATGGTGTTGTCAAACCCACACGGTTTCTTCTCGAGTCTCGCTCTAATCGGATTCTCCCGGAGAACTCTTTCTCTCTCAACTCGAATGACCCTGGCTAGGGATTTGTCTGAGCAAGAACACATAGGATATTCCTCTCATGACGCCGAGAGTGGATGATCCTCTATCGACCCTCAATAGCCCTCGTAAGGTCGACTACCACTCCTAATGACCAACTGTACTAGATCTGGGACAGCCAAACCTATAAGTCTGGTATCAAAGAGTGGAGCACTCATACAGGACATCCTTGGTGTCTCAAGTCTAAGGACCAGATACACGACTAGGACTACGGAATCGCTGTCTGACAATAAGGCATCATCAACCATCCAGCATTCCGTAAGTAGATCAATTAGTGAACTCATTCTCCAATGAGCACCTGTACTGTATCCCTAGTGTCCCTACACAAGCAGCTATGAGATCAACTGCATCCATCATGTGGAAGGGTATACAGCACACCAGTCTGTCTGGTTATCACGATATCCCTCTCGAGTAACTTATGATCGGGATTATTTAGGATATGTGTTTAAAGGTGAATCGATCTCACTATCGTGATCTCATCACGATCTGATTCCCATTGTACAAATCCAAGGACATCACAATATATGTATGCATTTATGCAATAATTATAAAGTGATATATGCCAAAATATAATAAGCAAAAAGATTCTATATTAAGTCACACGTGCCATCACTCACGTGATTGGCTTGCTGGGCACCTAAGACTAGCAATCTCGCACTTGTCCTAAAGCCAATCACCTATGTGTCTGATCCCCATCAAACCCTTATGACGCTCAAAACAAATCTGAGACAATGGCTTTGTTAGTGGATCTGCAATGTTATCTTCGGATGGAACTCTTTCCACTACTATATCTCCTCGGGTCACGATCTCTCTGATAAGGTGGAACCTCCTCAGAACATGCTTAGATTTCTGATGAGACCTATGTTCCTTTGCTTGAGCAATCGCCCCGTTCTTGTCGCAATATAGGGAGATCGGCTCTTCGCTACCCAACACGACTCCCAAATCTGTGATGAACTTCTTCACCCAAACTCCCTCCTTTATTGCATCTGATGCAGCAATGTACTCCGCCTCTATGGTCGAGTCAGTAGTGGTATCTTGCTTGGAACTCTTCCAGCACACTACTCCTCCATTCATGGTGTACACATACCCTGAATTCGACTTGCTATCATCGACATCAGACTGAAAACTTGAGTCAGTGTAGCCTTCAACCTTAAGGCTATTACCTCCAAATACTAGTAAAAGATCCTTAGTCCTTCTCAAGTACTTAAGGATACACTTTACTGCTTTCCAGTGCTCCAAGCCTGGATCCGCCTGATACCTGCTCGTGACACTCAGAGCACGTGCTATATCAGGCCTAGTACATAGCATGGAATACATGATATGCCTTATTGCTGAGGCATAAGGTATCATATCCATGTTTGCCCTTTCTTCTGGAGTCTTTGGGGACATACTCGTAGAAAGCGATATCCCATGTCTCATCGGTATGAGACCTCTCTTGGAATTTTCCATGCCAAACCTTTTGACAATGGTTTCTATGTACCTGGACTGGGACAAGCCAAGCATCCTCTTGGATCTATCTCTATAGATTCTAATCCCCAAAATATAGGATGCTTCCCCTAAGTCCTTTATGGAGAAGTGTCTAGATAACCAAGTCTTTACTGTGGATAGCATTCTTACGTCATTCCCAATGATCAGGATGTCATCCACATACAACACCAAAAAGGTGATAGCCCTCCCACTTACCTTTCTGTATACACAAGGCTCATCTTCGTTCTTAACGAATTCATAAGATCTGATTGCCTCATCAAATCTTATATTCCAACTTCGGGAAGCTTGCTTTAATCCATAAATAGATCTAAGCAACCTACACACCTTATCTGGACAGTTCTTGGACACGTATCCCTCAGGTTGCATCATACACACCTCCTCCTCGAGGTTCCCATTGAGGAATGTGATTTTCACATCCATCTGCCAGATCTCATAATCATAGTGTGCTGCAATAGCCAATAAAATTCTGATGGATTTTAGCATTGCTACGAGTGAGAAGGTTTCGTCATAGTCAACACCTTGCCTTTGACGATACCCCTTAGCCACTAGCCTTGCTTTATAGGTCTCTACCTTTCCATCTACTCCGATCTTTTTCTTAAAGATCCACTTGCAACCGATGGGTACAATACCTTCGGGCGCATCAACTAGGTTCCAAACCTTATTGGAGTACATAGAATCCATCTCAGAATTCATGGCTTCTTGCCACTTCCCGGAGTCTATACTCATAATAGCCTCCTCGTAGGTCTGAGGATCAATATCCTCTGCATCCTCTCCTCTAATATGTCTCACATATCTCTCAGGAGAATGGGATACTTGCTAGTCATAGGTGCCCAGCAAGCCAATCACGTGAGTGATGGCACGTGTGACTTGATACAGAATCTTTTTGCTTATTATATTTTGGCGTATATCACTTTATAACTATTGCATAAATGCATATATATATTGTGATGTCCTTGGATTTGTGCAATGAGAATCGGATCGTGATGAGATCACAATAATAAGATCGATTCACCTTTAAACACATATCCTAAATAATCCCGGTCATAGGTTACTCGAGAGGGACATCGTGATAACCGGATAGACTGGTGTGGTGTATACCGTCCATATGATGGATGCAAATTGGTCTCATAGCTGCTCGTGTAGGGACACTAGGGATCTGATATAGGTGCTCATTGGAGAATGAGTTCAGCGATTGATCCGCTTACGGAATCTTTGGATGGTTGATGATTCCTTATTGTCGGGGAAATGATTCCGTAGTCCTAATGGTGTATCTAGTCTTTAGACTTGAGATACCAAGGATGTCTGTATGAGTGCTCCACTCTTTGATACCGAACTTATAGGTTTGGCTGTCCCATCTAGTACAACCGGTCATTGGGAGTGGTAGTCGATCTTACGAGGGCTATTGAGTGTCGACAGAGGATCATCCACTCTTGGCGTCATGAGAGGAATATCCCATGTGTTCTTGCTTTCGGACAAATCCCCGGCCAGGGTCATTCGGGTTGAGAGAAAAGAGTTCTCTGGAGAATCCGATTAGAGCGACACTCGGTAGAAACCCAGGTATGGGTTGCGACAACACCATGCTCGATATATGCCTCTGGGATATTAGATGTATGAGGGACTATAGGTACATGGTAACGAGGGCAGACGGGTCCAATGGATTGGATACCCCAGTCGTTTGGGGACTACTGGCGTGGTGGCCTAGCATCGTCCGTGGTCGATGAGTCGAGTGAATTATTATAGAGATAATAATTCACGAGTTAGAAAGGAGTTCGACGGTATGACTCACGGCCCATTTCGATATTGGGCCTAGAGGGTCACACACATATGGTAGGCATTGCGATGAGTAGAGGTTGGGATATGAGATATCCCGGCCGAGCCCTTTGTCTTATTGGATGCAGATCCAATACCCACTAGGAAGGACCCATTAGGGTTTGACACGATCTCTCTATAAATAGGAGGGATTCACACCTCATAGGCTAGAGTCTTTGCTTGCCTTTCCTATTCTCCTCTCCCTCTCCACCTCGAGAGGCACGGAGTTTTTTGAGGAGGTCGTCCAACCCCTGCTGTGTGGATCACCGCTAGAGAGGAGGAAGCTTGACCTCCTTCACCCTCTCCTAAGGATCTGCAAGGAAACAGGGATATCTGATCTCCCTAGGTAACACAATCTCTATCTGCAGTTTTGTGTTTTTTTGGATTTTTTTTTCAATCTTTTTGCACGACGACGAACATCTTTTTGGGAATCGGGGATTTTTGTTTTCTTGTTCTTCCGCTGCGCATATGATGTCGCCCCCTTGATTTCCCAACAATACTCTATCAGATCTGCATAAAGTTGAAACTTATGTATTAGGTACCTGAACAAACTCGGGCTGTAGAGTGGAGCTTGAGCTTGGTTCTCCAACCTCGCTCAATTCTATCATTCTCCCACTATCTCCGCCAAGAATGTGTTCCTTTTCAAGGAACACTGCTCTCTTAGCTACAAAGACCTTTTGGTCCTTGAAATGATAGAAATAATACCCACAAGTTTCCTTGGGGTATCCCACAAATTTGTATCGCTCTGTCCTTGATTCTAACTTATCGGGGTTGTGTCTTTTAACATGTGCAGGGCAGCCCCAAATCTTAACAACCTTAAGATCAGGCTTCTTCCCTTTCCATATCTTATATGGTGTAGACACTACCGACTTAGTTCGAACTCTGTTCAGAAGGTAAGCTTTAGTTTCTAGGGCATATCCCCAGAATGAGATAGGAAGGTCAGCGAAACTCATTATGGACCGTACCATATCTAATAATGTACGATTTCTCCTTTCAAAGACACCATTGAGCTGAGGTGTATAAGGAGGTGTCCATTGGGATAATATCCCATGGTCCTTGAGGAACTGAGTGAAATCTGTACTTAAGTACTCACCTCCTCGATCCGATCGAAGAGTTTTGATACTCTTTCCAGTCTGGTTTTTCACCTCATTCTTATACTCTCTGAATTTCTCAAAGGCCTCGGACTTGTACTTCATTAAGTACACATATCCATACCTTGAGAAATCATCAGTAAATTTAATGAAGTAGGAGTAACCTCCAATGGCATGAGTTGACATGGGTCCACATACATCACTATGTATGAGTTCCAACAACTCAGTGGCTCTCTCTCCGGTTCCACTAAATGGAGAGTTGGTCAGTTTTCCATGAATGCAAAGCTCACAAGTTGCATATGACACATAGTCGAATGGATCTAGATATCCATCATTTAGCAACTTTTGAATCCTTCTTTCATGGATGTGACCTAGCCTACAATGCCACAGGTATGCACTGTTCAACTCATCTCGTTTTCTTTTGGACACATTTACATTCAAGATATGTGGAGTGATGTCTAATATAAATAAACCATTATGCAATGTTCCTTTCATGATGATCTTATCATCTAATAATATCGAACAACCATTGTTCTCAAAAACAAATTTATATCCACTAACTGTGAAACATGAAATGGAGATAATGTTTTTGATAATAGAAGGAACAAAATAACATGCATCTAATGCAATAAAAGCTCCACTAGGCAGATGTAGGGCGACCTCGCCAACAGCTACTACAGTAACTTTTGCTCCATTACCCATCTTGAGGTCCATCTCGCCTCTCTCTAGTCTCCTAGGCCTTGCCAGAACCTGCAACGAATTGCATATATTATAAGCACTACCGGTATCTAATACCCATATGTTATCATAATAGTCTGACAAAAGGAGACTGATCATGAATGTACCTGAAGCTTCATCAAGCTTTTGTTTCGCCCTTTCTGCAAGGTACTCTTTGCAGTTTCTCTTCCAGTGCCCATCTTTACCACAGTGGAAGCACTGGCCTTTGTCCTTTGCTGGGTCTTTCTTAGCAATCTTTGCTTTACCTGGTTTGACCTTGCCCTTTCCCTTCTTAAGGGACCTTTCTGCTTTCCTTTTCCTTTTGGTCTCACCAGTGTAGAGAACTGGCTTCTCTTTCTTGATAGTACTCTTTGCCTTCCTCAACATATTGAGAAGCTTTGGGAGAGTCACTTCAAGCTTGTTCATATTAAAATTCATTATGAATTGTGAAAAGGAATCTGGTAGGGACTGAAGCACAATGTGCACACACAAGTTATCCTCTAGGACCATTCCTAGACCTGTGAGTTTCTCTATCCACTCAATCATCTTTAGGACATGGTTCTGAACCGGTGTCCCCTCAGTCATCCTAGCACGGAAGAGGCTCTTAGATATCTCATATCATTGAGTCCTTCCCTGTTCCTCAAACAATTTGCGGACATGTAGGAGAATGGATCGGCATCCATCTTTTTCATGTTGTCTCTCAGAACTCAGAGTCATAGAGCCCCACATATAGCAAGAAAAGAGTAGAGTCAGTCATCAATGTACTTCACGTAACGAGTGATCTCATCCTCGTTTGCCCCTTCTTGGCGCAGGCATCATTTGTATCAGGGCATTACCGATTTTTCTCCGCTGTGAGAATAATTCTCAAGTTACGGAGCCAATCCGTATAATTAGGACCAGTGAGGCGTTTGACATCAAGTATGCCACGTAAGGGATTTGAAAGCGACATTTTCTGAAAATAAAGATGCAGCAGAAATGAATAACATGCATATTTTGCAAAAAATATACTATCAAGATATGGACTTCTATCTTAATATGCTCCCACTATTTTACTAACGAGTCACACAACACCCTCGGCCGCGTGAAATGATGTCTCCGACGGGACTTCTAGTGGGGATCGGGGATCCAATCGGCATCTTAGTGTAACCTCGAGGGGACTCGACCAATCACACTAAAAAGCCGAAAAGGTAGGCAACTCTTTGTCGATCACAACTCCTTGTGATTCCCGTCTGTTAGGCCTCCAGAATCACCATGGCCTCGAGGGACTCGACCAACCATGATGCTCGGTTAAGTCAACACCTTCGTTACAAGATGAGTCGATTTGATGATATACCATCGAGGGACTCGACCAAGTATACCATGCCCTCAGTCACCGGTGACATCTCTATGTCGTAAGCAAGATAGTGAATCACGATATAGGTGAGTCTCGAGGGACTCGACCAACTCAACCTACACCGGGAATCGGTTCCTACTTATAACGATGGAAGGCCACGTGGGTCAATCTAATTGCCTCACGTTTACCGACTTAATATTATCGAGAGATGTTTCTATGATTTGGTCTCCTAATATGATATGTCACACATATACATATTTAATATATATCTACATCGCATGCAAATATATATACATATCTAGTATGTGTATAAGCAATTACACCATATGATCATGGACCACAACCTAATATGATTAGGCCCGAGCCAATAGGCCTAATCACTCACATCAAGATCTATGTGTGCAACGGTGCATCTCCATGCCCTGTGATCATCCATTTCGTCCTTGTCGGTTCCGTCGACATCTTGATGCATCTTCATGCATCACGATCGTCCGTCTCGTGGGTCCCGCTATCGCATCCACGCTCCCGTTGTGCCTCCTCATGTGATTACAACTTAATCATAGACACGCAGGCCCGACAATAAACGAGAAATATATTGGAGGTTCGCAGACCTCAATAATAATAATCACAGGTACACACATCACACGGTCCATTATCACCATCCACACATCATACATCACATGTATAAATAATCATCATCATGTAGGACTACTGGATAATAATAAAAAAATAATAATCAACTAAACCTTTTAATTAATTAATATTTTATGAAATCAGGGACATTATAGGGAATTTCTGAATTCATAGGGGTATTTTCATAATTTGGACAAAAGATGCCACTGAATTTCTCCAAATTAGGGGCAAAACTATCTTTTGCCCAAAAAAACCCTAATGCTCATTCCCCTTTTTCGTTGTTGCCGCCGTTACCACCACCTGCCATGGGCTTTGTCTTGGCGGGCGAGGGCACGCGCCTAAACACAAGCGGCATGCCATTACCGGCATTGACCAGCGGCGTGGGCCCCCCTCTTCAGCCGTCGCCTCCAAGACGGTCTTTCCGCCGGACTGCCAACCCGCCATACCGAGGAGCAATGGCGGCGCCTCGCGGAGTGGGCTGCCCCCCCCGGTAGCAAACTGCTTTAAAGCAGAGCCCCGGCCGACTGCAGCAGAGACGCCGCAGCCCTGTGCTGCTCGCCGGTTCTTTTGCACACCACCACAAATCGAGGGCAGCAACTGTTGCTGCCCTTCCTTGTTTTTGCGTCAACAATTTTAATGTCAAAATTCTTCCTAAACACAACACATGCAGTTCAAAACCAATTATTCGCACGAGCAACCTGGCTCTGATACCACTGTTGGGAAATCCTTGGGGGTGACATTATATGCACAGCGGAAGAACAAGAAAACAAAGTCCCCGATTCCCAAAGAGATGTTCGTCGTCGTGCGAAGATTGGTACGCAAAAATCCGCGAAACATGAAACTGCGTATATAGTAGATTGTGTTACTTAGGGAGATCGTATATCCCTGTTTCCTTGCAGATCCTTAGGAGAGGGTGAAGGAGGTCAAGCATCCTCCTCTCTAGCGGTGATCCACACAGCAAGGTTGCGACGACGCTCCTCAAAACTCCAGACTTACTCTGAGGTGGAGATGGAGAGGAGAATAGGAAAAGGCAAACAAAAGCTCTCTAGCCCATGGGGCTCTGAATCCCTCCTATTTATAGAGGTCCCCTGTCAAACCCTAATGGGTCCTCCCCTAGTGGGTATTGGATCGCATCCAATAAGACAAGGGCTCGTCCGGATATCTCATATCCAAACCTCTATTCATCGCAAAAAGCCTACCATATGTGTGTGACCCTCTAGGCCCAATATCGAAATGGGCCGTGAGTCATGCTTGTCGAGAACTCCTTCTAACTCCGGTGAATTATTATCTACTGTAATAATTCACTTTCGACTCATCGACTTCTGGACGTACTAGGCCACTCTGTAGTAGTTCCCGAACGATCTGGGGGAATCCAATCCATTGGACCTGTCATGCGTCTCGATTCTGGTGTACCTATAGTGCCTCATCCATCTAATATACCGGGGAGACCATATATCGAGCATGGTGGTTTGTGGGACCCACATGGTTTCTTCTCGAGTCTCGCTCTAATCGGATTCTCCTGAGAAATCTTTCTCTCTCAACCCTAATGACCTGGCCAAGGATTTGTCCGAGCAAGAATACATGGGATATTCCTCTCATGACGCCGAGAGTGGATGATCCTCTATCGACACTCAATAGCCCTCGTAAGGTCGACTACCACTCCCAATGACCGGTTGTACTAGATGGGGACAGCCAAACCTATAAGTCGGTATCAAAGAGTGGAGCACTCATCACGGGACATCCTTGGTGTCTCAAGTCTAAGGTCCAGGATACACCACTAGGACTACGGAATCGCCATCCGACAATAAGGCATCATCGACCATCTAGCATTCCGTAGCGGATCATTCAAAGGAACTCATTCTCCAATGAGCACATCTTTGTATCCCTAGTGTCCCTACATAGCAACTATGAGATCAACTTTGCATCCATCATATGGACGGGTATCTGACACACCGGTCTGTCCGGTTATCACGATATCCCTCTCGAAAATCGCACCTATGGCCATGGGATTATTTAGGATATGTGTTTAAAGGTGAATCGATCTCACTATCGTGATCTCATCATGATCCGATTCCCATTGCACAAATCCAAGGACATCACAATATATGTATGCATTTATGCATTAGTTATAAAGTGATATATGCCAAAATATAATAAGCAAAAAGATTCTATATTAAGTCACACGTGCCATCACTCACGTGATTGGCTTGCTGGGCACCTATGACTAGTAGTAGGAGTTGCGCCGGAGTCAGGACTATGATCACGTTGGGAGTTCGAGAGCTTGACGGAAGTCCGGACGGTCGTCGGAGGTTCTACGGGAACAAATCCGAGAAGTCCAGGAGCTTGCCAAAAGAAGCTCGTCAGAACTCGCCAAGTGGATCGTCGCAAGTCTAGGAGTTTGCCAGAAGTCCGTAGGAGCATCATCGGAGGACCGTTTGGGATGTTAACGAAAGTTAAGCGGAAGCTTGCGGGAAGAAGCGATTGGCCTTGCGGAGCAAGCTGTAGTAAAAGTCTTAAGAATTGTCGTGGTTAGCACGATGATTAAGTTAGAATTGGGAGGTGATCCCATTAACTTAATCTAGGGGCAATTGGGCCCTTGAAAGAACCAAATTGGGCGAATGGATCAACCTATTCGGACCCGGATCTCGCCCGAGGTGGCACCGCTGGGTCGGCGGTGGCACCCAGCCGAGGGCTCGATCTCCGAAGTTACGGCTGGGCGGTTAACCGCCTCTGATAGCGGTGCAATCGCTTGAGCTCGGTCTCCGAGCTCTGGCTGGGCGGTGCAACCAACCCAGTCAGGCGGTGGCACCACCTGAGCTCGGCCTCCGAGCTCTGCCAGGTGGTGCAACCACCCCTGACAAGCGGTGGCACTGCCCAGGGGCTCAGTCTTCGAGCTCTGTCAGGCGATGCAATCGCCCCAGTCAGGTGGTGCAACCGCCAGACCCTAGAATTCCAGGAATTGACAGTTTTGAGCTCAGAATTCAAACTGGTTTGGGCCTATAAATACCTCACTCTTTCAGTAATGAAAGAGCAACGAAAAATCACCAAAATCCTGATCTTACTCTGAGATTTTTTAGCTCAAAAGTGTTGTAATAAGCTAAAGGTTCTTCTCCTTCTTTTCTTCCAAGTTCAGATCTTTCAAGAGAGGAGAGAAAAGTTTGTAAGGGTTGTCTCCTAAGCCCGTCAAAAGGAGTGAATCTGTAAAAGGGTGGTTGGCCTTCGCCTATTGAAGGAAGGCCTCTAGTGGACATCGGCGACCTCATCGGTGGAGGAAGCCAGAAGTGGATGTAGGTCAAGATTGATCGAACCACTCTAAATCGCGCTGCTCTCTGGTTTGCATTTACTTTGAGCTTATTATCCTTACTGCAAACCTCCTTCATAGCTTACTGCCTTATGTGCTTTTATGATTACGTTTCCAAGCTCAATATTTTCCGAAACGTGTTTAGACGTAAATCGCTTTTCTCGTACGAACATCGTATTTCAGTTTGCGTTTACATTCTGATTTCCATCACAACAGCAAACTGCCTTAACAGATTCGTTTTTTAACTACTTCTTACCTAATCACAAGTTAAAGTGATTTACGAATTGGCTTTTCTACTGAAATCGCTTTTACCGTACGAACATCGTATTTCAGTTTACGCTTACATTCTGATTTCCATCGTAACTGCAAACTGCCTTTATAGATTTGTTTTAACTACTTCTTACCTGATCTTAAGTCAAAGAAATTTATGAATCGACTTTTCTACTGAAATCGACTTTGTCGTACGAACACAGTTTTAAACGTTGAAAGTTTTCCGCTGCACTAATTCACTCCCTCCCTCTTAGTGCTCTTGATCCTAACACTCTCCTCGTAGCGTTAGGGTGCACATGGAGAGAGAAATCTCGCAGTGATCTGAGGAGCCGCGAGTTCTCCTTCATCTACTCCATCATATCTAAAAATTTTTATAATATACAATCTTTCTAAATCACACTTATAACATTATACATGTGATTTGTTGCTTTTACGATTTTCCAGTGCACCAATTGTCATACAACCACCAAGTACTTAATTTAAAAATTCTGATTTTATTTTTATTTTTTTTTGCTACACACGAGATGTTATCCCGTGATTTGACAATAATTTTTTATTTGCACTGCCTTGATGGCGGATCTTAAACTCTAATACTCAGATTTTACAGGCAACATGGGCCATTGCAATTAATACTTCAAGACTTCAAGTAGAAGTAGGTTAATTGTCTTGAATGTGCAAGAACGAGTCATATATATCCTATTTTGGTAAACTTCATCAGTGTTGGCTGAACTCTTCTCCCCTCCTCTCTGAAATAAATTAAATGCAAGTGTTGCATCTTCTACCTTCATCTAAAGCCATAATCATTCTGCATAGTGCGTGAACGTCGTAGAAGGATGATCTTATCCAACTCTATGATACAAGCTTAGCTATTCATCAGTTGCCAAAAGAAATATTCAAACTTTCTTTGACTTTAAATTGCTAGTATACAGTGATAAGTTTGTGTGTGCAAGGAAATAAACAATTCGGATGATAATGTCAATATAATATTTATGTGAAAGAAGAAGATTGGAAAGGACTACAGAATAATTGCAAGAATTTGGAACTCATAATAATCCAATCAAAACAGGTGGTGAGTTTGGATATGTATATAAAACACTAATATTAGACATTGTAAAAAAAGGGTTGCTGATAGTTAATTTCATTTGCAAAAATGTAAAGATGCCTTAGATATTCTTAATATCAATTACTTAAAATAACTAATATTTTTTAAGAATATTAATAAAACTAAAAATTCAACATCCCTGTACTACTAGTCAATTAATAAAGATTAATCACAAGAATTCCTTTTAATTTTTATATGAATATATATATATATATATATATATATATATATATATATATATATATATATATATATGAAAAATAGGGATATACTATTTAATTTTAATTATTATTTGCTAAAATTACCACCAACCGCAATACCATTCGCCTTCTATTATCGATGACATGAGGCTGTGAACGCTCTTCCTCCCTCTTCCACGGGAGGCCAAGATGACCACCGCTGTCAGCAGCTGCCGCCAGCTCCTCTCCTCCCCATCTCTCCCCACCTTCTTGCGCCGCCCACCGTCTCCTCCAATCCCTCGGCGCTTCTTCAGCTGCAGCGGCAGGAAGAAGCGGCAACAGTGGCAGCCGCGCCGCAGCTCCGTCGGCTTCCGGGCGCGATGCGGACTCCTACCGGTGGACCCCTGGGCGCCCACCGTCGACTCCCAGAGCGTCGCCTCCCAGCTCTTCGCCGCCTCCCTCTTCCCCTACCTGGGCTTTCTGTACTACATCACCAGGTCGAACACCGCGCCCAAGCTCACCCTTTTTGGCTTCTACTTCCTGCTCGCCTTCGTTGGCGCCACAAGTATGATGCCCTTCTCTTGCTCGCTTCTTCTTTTGTTTATCTCTTCCTCTCTTCCATATGTTGATTGCTCACTGCTTTGATAGTCACATTGGTGGAGGCAATTAGAGGAGGGGACGTTTATTTATATGATTTCAAGAAATAGGTTAAATTTAGATTTTAATTCATATCTCAGGATGAAATTTTGGTGTTTGTCAGGAATTAAAGAAGTTCACTTGTTGAAATCTTCATTCTTTTGATAAATTTAGTACTTTTAGTTCCCCAGTCATGAGTGAGATCTGTATGTAAAAGGTGTAAAGTTATAATCTCTGTACATTTTCTGCACTAAATTCTTATGTAATCTTCTACCTTCAGTTTGGGAATTGGTAAGTCGGGATATATATTGTGTATTTAGTATTCTACATCAAAGTGAGTATCAGTTTCATTAGATAAAACCTATGAGTTCATTTAAAGCCTTCTGAAATGATCTTTTCGGTCTCTGCCTCAATTTCTCTCCCAAAAACTTAAAAAAAAAAACCAAGAGCTTAAACAGTCAATAGGAATCTCAGTTTTGAATATGGAGACAGTTGGTAAGCAGCATTTTATTAATGGCTTATTGGCAAAAAAGATGATGTTCCGGAACACATCCCAAACAGCTGTTGTTAATATTAAATTTCTACTGCATTGAGCCCTTTAGAGCAATAATGCCTTCAAAAACAGCTTTTTTGAGCTAAGTATAAATGTTTTGTTTGAAATGATTGCTATTGATGCTTGCATTGGCAGGATTCTTATTGCTTATTTTCTTTTTCTTTTTTACATAGCTACTAATGCCATTTCTTTTCTTGGATGCATATATGACCCCATAATCTTGAAAAAGTTCCTGCTGGTATATATGGTAACTTCTCTACCCACCTACATTCTCTTTGGCAGCAAAATTATTCGAAGTTACTGTGATCTGATTTGAAGCCATGGAAATCTTTTGACAGCAAAGGTGCATTATGGAACCTCATTGTCAAATGTTGATTGGCTGCATGGTGGAGCAGAATCCTTGCTTACTCTCACAAACTTGTTTGTCGTTTTGGGTTTGAGGGAAGCATTGAGGAAAATAAAGGAAGCAAAAAAGAGCACACCACCAGTAGTTTCAGAAGTTAAAGAAAAAAGTTCCGTATAGGTAATAGACTATCGTAGTTGAGCTGCCATTTTTAATTGTCTTAATATTGTTTCGGCTATTTTTCGAGTTAGGACTTTGAATCATTCTCACATGCCATTCTGTCTCTGGTTCCAAAGAGCATCATACAGTTCATGCCCTTTAAGCATCTACAATGACATTTCAGGTAGTTGAGGAAATTTCTAAGCAGTTGAGAAAAATCCTCCATACTGAATGTGTATAATCTTCCTGCTGAATGTGTATAAATAGCTATCGAGAGCTCACTATCTAAATGAACTAGACAATTATATCTCATATATTTCATAGTTTCTTCTACAATTTCTATCTTTCTATATCCTTCGTTTAATTCTTTACATAGTATCATAGCCTTCTTCCTTGCGGATGTAGGTAGCTCTACCGAAGCCTTCTACTGCTCCTCTTTTCTGTTCAATTGGAAAGGGCAGTGCTGTTGCTTACCTCTCCTCCGACGCCGTTACTTCTGCTTAGAGAGAGGAGGCTGCTCCACCACCTCCCCTCACAAGAACCTCACCTACACTTCACTGGTGGTGGCGTCCTCATGCTGCTCCCTCCTGCCAGGCGACCTCTCCTCCTCCCCATCAGCTTCTGACTTCCTCTGCGGTGCATCATCGCTACATCGCTGCATTGCTACAGCCTTCTCTGTGGTGCATCGCTGCAGCCTCCTCTGCAGCTTCCTCGCCTATCGTTGCAGCCTCCTCTATAGTGCATCGCTGCAGCCTCCTCTGCAGTGCATCGCTACAGCCTCCTCTGCAGTTCATCGCTACAGCCTCCTCTACAATTCATCACTGCAGCCTCCTTTGCAGCGCATCGATATGCTTTTCTCCTCCTCCCTCCCTCCTATATCTTTACATCTTCTGTAAAGATCACTTAAATCACCACAAAATATCTAGGATGTCTTCATTTTCCTCTTCCGATATTCCTGTCCCTGTTTTTGCAGGGACTCTGAGCACTTCTCAAAATCTTATCACCATCAATACTGTAGTACTCATTCCCTTCAAATTATCCAAAAGCGGCAACTATGCATCTTGGCGGGAACAACTTTTTAATCTTCTATTTGGCTATGATCTCCTATGTTACGTTGATGGCTCTCTCCAATGTCCACCTGAAATGATCAACATCCCAAGCGAACCCAATCTAGTGCCAAATCCAGCCCAAAACTATGGTTACGTCAAGATCGCCTCATCCTCCAAGCTATTCAAGCTTCCATTGCTGGATCCATTGCCCCACTGATATCCTCATGTACGACTGCTGCAGAAGCATGGTGCAAGTTACAAACAACTTTGGCAAATCACTCGCGTACTCGCATGCTCGGACTTCTCTCCAATTTGATGAAAACAAAATAAGAGGGAAGTATTATTGCTGATTATCTACAACATATCAAAGTTATCATCGATGACTTAGCTTTGATAGATCATTCTCTCAGTGATAAAGACATCCTAATCCATATCCTCAATGGCCTAGGAGGCGAGTACAAAGATCTGACAGCAGCACTTCGGGCATGCGACTCACCAATATCATTCGAAGAACTTTATGATAAGTTGATCGACTATGAGACGTACTTGAAGCGTGATAATAGGTTGCGCGGACCACCTATTACAGCTCAGGTCAATCAAAAATCCAAGAGGAAGAGCAACTAGTACAATAAGCACGTCAACAACAATTTGGCTAAGCTGCCTCCTAGCCCTATGGGGCCCAAACCATACCCCCCTTATTCATATCAAGGTGGTAACTTTCATAATCCTCAGACGTCGCGTCCTGACTTCGCAAGCCACCAACAAGTCGTTTGCCAACTATGTGATAAAGTCCGACACTTCGCGAAAGTCTGTCGGTCTCGCCCCAGTTTCCCTACTCCATCATAGTGGCCTCAGGCAAATTTCATGGCTACTCCAACTCCTACCCAACCTAATTGAATTATGGACTCGGGCGCCTCTCATCACATCACCTCTGATCTTCAAAATTTATCCATTCACAACAACTATGACGGAAATGAAGATATCATCATCGATGACGGTAAAAGAATTCCTATTACTCATTATGGTTCCTCAACGCTTAGTTCACTTACCACAACTGCACCTCACATTAAAAGAAATCTCATTTTCGTTTCTCAATTCTATAAACAAAATAATACCTTCATTGAATTCTTTCCTAACTTTTTTCTTATCAAGGATTTGAGCACGGGGGCATCTTTAGTCCAGGGCCAAAACAAAGACAACATTTATGAGTGGCCATCCGCTTCGCAAATTACCCTACCTACTGCTTACTCTTCAGTCGCAGCTCCAGTTGATGTATGGCATCGTCGTCTTGGTTATCCCTCCCCTTTTATCTAGCAAAAATTATTTTCTCGTTATTCTTTTCCTACCTTGAAAATCAATAGCACTATCAATCATTACAATGCTTGTCTTTGCAATAAAAGTCACTGTCTTTTGGGACAACCTCAATTTCTTGCTCTAAACCATTTGAAATCATTTATACCGACGTGTGGGGCCCTGCCCCAATTTCTTCTTTTGACAAGTTTCGTTTTTATGTCATTTTTGTAGACTATTTTACTAAGTACACATGGTTATATCTTCTCCACCATAAGTTTGATGTTTCCACAGTATTTACTAACTTTCGGAAGTTGGTCGAGAATTTTTTTTAATTTTCCATTAAAACAGTTTACTCTTATGGCGGAGGCGAATATCAAGCCCTCACATCTTGTCTCTCCTCTTGCGGTATACAACACCACGATATAAGCCTTGCACTTTTATAGGCTACTTTCTTGAACATAATGCTTTTCGATGCTTTGAACCTCAAACTAAAAAAGTCTTTATATCACGTCATGTTATTTTTGAGGAGTCTGTTTTTCTTTTCAAAACAATCCTACTATGCAGGCTACTCCGATAAACATACATCACTGGAATATCCCTCCTATCTCATCACACGAACCTCCAATGACACCGTCCAGTCCTTACCCTTAAGATCCGCATACTACTATTACTCCTTTTCAACAGCTTCTCACTCCCTCTATTTCTCCACTCCCTTCCTCACAAGTTTTCCCTATTAATAAAGTAATACCCTCGACAACATTGCCACTAGCTTTACCTTCTCCCAGACCTAGTGACATAGTCGTGCCGACGGTTGGCCCGGTCCATGACAATGACTCGCCCTTGACTATACCACCAACACAATCTATCACTTCCATCCCCCCTAGACATCCAATGACAACACACTCCAAAAGTGATATTTTCAAACCACGTCAAGTTCTTGACTTACATACTATAACAAGTTCCTCCACTGAGGCCAGTGAACCCACTACAATCACTCAAGCTTAAAAATCTTCTCACTGGCGAAAAGCCATGTGTGACGAATATGATGCTCTCCTCCATAACTCTACATGGACCTTAGTACCCTTTCATCACACACAAAATATCATCGGGTGTAAATGAGTCTTTCGAATTAAGCGGAACCCAGATTGATCCGTTGCCAGATATAAAGCACGTCTAGTCGCCAAAGAGTTTTATCAACGACCTGGTGTCGACTTCATAGAGACATTTAGTCCCGTTGTTAAACCCACAACAATCTGTCTTATCCTGAGTTTGGTCATCTCAAAGGGCTGGCATATACGACAATTGGATGTTAATAATGCATTTTTACATGGGTCACTTACTGAAGATGTATTTATGCAGCAACCTCTTGGTTTCGTTTATCCTCAATATCCGAGGCATGTCTGCAAACTTCAAAAAACTATTTATGGACTTCGTCAAGCTCCAAGGGCTTGGTTTACCGAGCTTGGCTTGTTTTTGACTTCAATTGGCTTCATCAATTCCAAGTCTGATACCTCGTTATTCATTTGTTAGCACAATGGAAGCACAATATATCTTTTAGTATATATGGATGATATTATTGTCACAGGAAATGATCCTTTGAAGACTCAGACATTTCTAAAGTACTTAGTCGATCGATTCTCCCTCAAAGATCTAGGAACTTTAAGTTACTTTCTAGGAGTGAAAGCAACATTTACATCTTCATGTCCCTTTCTATCACAAAGAAAGTATATTCAAGATTTATTATCAAAGACAAACATGCAGGATACGAAAGATGTTACAACTCCTGTCTCTACCAGTGAATCACTTTAATTATGTGATGGAAGTCCTGCTATAGATTCGACTCAATATCGACAAGTCCTTGGCTTCTTATAGTACTTGGCTCTCACCCGTCCAGATATCTAATTTGCCGTTAATAAATTATCGCAATTCATGTATCGACCATCTACTACGCATTGGTTTGTGGTCAAACGAATTTTGCGGTATCTTAAAGGAACTCTTAATCATGGCATTTTTCTTCGCAAAAATACTTCATTCCATCTCCATGCCTTTGCTGATGCTGATTGGGCAGGGAACTTTGATGATAGAACATCTACGTCAGGGTACATTGTTTTCCTTGGAGCTACTCCAATCAGTTGGAGTTCTAAAAAACAAAAGACGATTGCACGATCTACAACTGAAGCTGAATATCGTACCATCGTCACCGCCGCTGCTGAACTCAATTGGGTCACAAATATGCTCAATGAACTCAACGTCAACTCCATGGTTATTCCTACAATATATTGTGATAATATTGGAGTTACCTACTTATGTGCCAATCCAGTGTTCCATTCCCGCATGAAACACATTGTCATTGACTTCCACTTCGTGCGAGATCAAGTTGTCAGACATCAACTCTGTGTTTCTTATGTACATACAACTGATCAACTAGCAGACTCACTCACAAAGTCTCTCGCCCGCAAACTATTTTCATCTTATCGGTCCAAGATCGGCATCCTTGATGGAAGCTCAATCTTGCGGGGGCATGATAAGCAGATAAGATTTCCTCAAGGCAGTTGAGGAATCTCTAAGCAGTTGAGAAAAATCCTCTTTGCTGAATGTGTATAACCTCCCTGCTGAATGTGTATAAATAGCTATCGAAAGCTCACTATCTAAATGAACTAGGCAATTACATCTCATACATTTCATAGTTTCTTCTACAATTTTTATCTTTCTATCTTCTTCGTTTAATTCTTTACAGTTGGTACACAATACTTCTTATCCAGTTTAGTTACATGAGAAAAGCAGGTTTTTCAGCTGATGTTGCTTAAAATACTATTTTGACCTCTAGAATCATTATATAAATATGGTTGGTCCATGTGCAATTAGTGTATGGAACAGTCTGTTCCTTTTTTGCCACAATTAAGTTAAAGATTTTAAATAAAAAAAGATGAAAAAAATACCTTATAAGAAAACGGCAAATCACAGAGTCAATGTTTGAATAGTTTAATTCTTTTGTAGCTGATGTCATACAACTATATTTTTTTAACGTTTTTGACACTGTCATTGATATAATTATTTTATTTATATTCTAATTAAATAACAATGATCTTTTTACAATTGTAAACATGCTCACAACAGTTGCAATCTCTGCTGTCTTTGGTTACATCATGCCAAATCTGCAATTCCTTTGTTTCTTTGTGAGACACTATTTAACTGCAGCAGTCTCTTTCATCAGAAAATTTTTTTTGTCTCCCTCACAGATTGTGTATATTGCTAAGGATCAACCTCTTTGTTATAAGGAAGCTTCAGGCTGTTACGTCTGCAGAACAAAGAAACACAGTTGTGACCTCTTTGTCATATATGATGCTTCTTTTCCACAGAAGATTGCTCTTTTCTTGAGCTAGTGGTCTCGTCAAGTGGTAATTTATCATGTTGTTGAATTGTAAGAGTCATATCAAATAGATGTTCAGACTCTTAAATATGTATTTCGCTAATATATATATATATGTATATATACATATATGTATATATGTTTATATATGTATATATGTATATATACATATATATATATATATGTATATATGTATATATACATATATACATATGACATTTTAGTTCTTTTAGGGCAGCTTTAGATGAATCTTGATTGAGGAGAGGCATGAACTCTTAGTCTCAAAAAGGCTTCAGATTTTCTTTTTTATTTTCAGAACCTTTTATGTCTGAATATATTTTTCCTATTGCTCACTCTGAAACCACTCTCTTTTTTCTTAATCATTCGATGCGGAGACCCTTTCCCAGCAATCACTTAGTATATTCTAATTTGGTACAAGAGATCTGTGAGCTCAAGTCACTCTTTGCAAGATGGGATGGATCACCGGAAGGCCTTTGTCTGCAATCTTCTCCAGAGTCAAATACAAAGGACATAATTCAGAGACGAGCATTTGCATATTATCTGAACTACTTACCAAGGAGGCGATGAGAGTCGGCTAGATATAATCTTGTTGCTGTTGTGTGCTCAGAAGATTATTGACAGCCTGATGCTAAGTATGCTGTAATCTTAAGAAAGAAAGATAGGAGTCATTCAGATTGTGATTGTGATGCAGAGATCCATCTTAAACATGTATCAGTACCTGGCAACTTCAGCTTCTTCTCCCTAATGACCCACTGCATTCTCTTTCGAATCTTCATGCTGAAGCAACTGTTTAGATTAACAGTTCTCTCCAATTTCTGCCCTATTAAAGATCTATCCTTCATTGGTCCACTGAATGTTGTGTTTATGTTAGATACAGATAAGTGCTTCTTGTACATTCATGTGACTTGGATGTCTATTTCAGGGCAAAAGTGTGCGTATTTCCTATCTCACACTGCAGGACAAAGTGATCTCCACTGCCACCACGACAAACAGCCAATGCCAAGAACTTTTTGCTTTGGATGAGGCATATGCCATGGCAAACCAGTCGCTCTTCTCCAACTTTAGGAAGATAAATTTTGATGTTTTCTGTATCATACTTTTTTATCTTGTAAGAATTCCCTGTTCCTGACTCTATTTTCTTTACACTAATTGATTGCGGCAAGCATTCTTAGTTGATCTTTGAATTCATGGAGAGAACAACCATGGTGATTCCCACTGTTTCTACCTACATCACCAGCTTGAGGAGATGGATGTTCATGAGAAGAAGCTGCAGGAATCAAAACCGGGGGCATCGAACTGAAAGTTCTGGGCGAAGTCCATCTCCGGGAGCATGAAAGCCATGTCCACCAGGGACGAATTGCTTGCTGAATCGCCTCTGGATATCATCTCGGCGATGTCGGAGTCTGAAGTCTGCAGCTTCATGCTGCCATCGAAGCTACTGATCTGGTAAGGTGACGAGAAGGCAGGCGGCGAGGAAAGGGAGGAGAAGAGGTCGGCTGCTGTGTCACCCATTACTGCCATGGATCCATAGGAAAGAGAGGTCAGTCCCCAAGCTTCCTCCTCACAGTGTACGCCTTCCATCTCAAGTGTGTAGCTTGATTGATGTCCGAGGCATGCCGATGTCGGGGCTCTCTGTGGCCTTTGGAGGCACGTATGCGTCCCGAGGTAGGTGACGTCGAACACCAGGGGATCCTCGCCCGACCGCTGTACCTGCTTCGTCGCCTGACATCCCTGGGAGCTGCGGTGCGTGCACCTGTAGTAGGCTCTGCAAGACGAAGAACAAGCACGGACACAAACACATGGATGGCGATGAGAACAGAGCAAGAGCTTGTCATGGATCTCAAACTTGGTAGCATTGGGTTTCGAATCCTGACCTCGGATGCTTGGCTCCCAGGATATCCTTCTGCCCGTACTTTCTCCAGCTATAGCCGTCATCCACAGGGCCTTCGACTCCTCCAACTCCGGGGATGAGTCTCACTTGGTTCGTCAACTTGTGCATCGGCTTCCTGCCACAAGCCGAGCTGAATCCATGTCAAAACATGATCGGGTGACAGAGAAGTCGGAGCTCTCCGAGAACAAAAGAGTCAAAGACGCACCTTTTCTTCATCAAGTCCCTGCGACCGGGGTCCCTGAACGCCGGGCTGGAGTTCTCGCTGCGAGGGCTGTTGCCGGCCTGCAGATCGCCGTCGGGATCGCCGGACTTCGCCATGAGAATCGACTTCCCGATGGAGGAGAGTATTTCGGTCGCTAAAGACTTACAGAGCTCAGCGGCAGAAGGGTGATCCAGATGGGACTGCAGCTGACTCACTAGCTGCAGAGCCCGAGCTAGCTCGGCCATTAGAGTGCTCCTCAGCTCACTTCCTGTGCCATCATTCTGCATGGCGAAGGCAGCTCAGTTTCAGAGCCAGCTCACTTTGAAGCAGTGGACGAATCAAGCTTGAGCAAGAAGAAGAATGAAATCTGTGGGCAGTATAGCGAGCGAGGGAGGTTGCTTGGAGAGTGAGGGTGGAGGGATCAGAATCAAGTGGAGGGTTTATATGAACACGAGGAAGGTGGAAGAATAGCGCGTTCTGATCGAGAACACACAGAGAGAGAGAGAGAGAGAGAGAGAGAGAGAGAGAGAGAGAGAGAGAGAAGTTGACCGAGTCACCACAGTTGAATCCGGAGAGGAAGAAGTGGTAGTGAAAGGGGGGAATGTGAGGCATGTGCTTGGAACTGACCGAGAAAGTTCAAAGGCTTTTACGCGTAACACAAATTATTCCACATGGCCACGGGATTTTTTATATATCTTAAATTCATCTGTTCTCACATAGTCTATATAGCATGGATTTTTTGACCCTAAAACTCAGTTAATTAAGTCTCAAAAAAAAATTCTATCATATCAATGCTCTTAAAATACATTCCTGTGGGTCGAGAGTTTAAATTCTCACGTCCAGACGACATATGATGGCACCTAAAAAAACAAATAATAGACAAATGAGATTGGATTATAGTGAAAGTTTTTTTATTATTTTAAGGAAAAATTAGAAAATATTTTTTGAAGAGATTTATATTTTTTTCCCTCGGGCTAGAAGATAGTATCTCTAGTTAAATAAAAAATTAATTATTTTTTATTACTTCTATTATAGTCTTTTTAGCGCTTCTTTTATCTTTCTCATATCATTAATATTAATTATAATTTTAATATTTTAATTTGATGCAAGTCCATATTGAAGTTTATCAACTTAATTTAATTATAAGTGTTTTTATAGATCAAATCCACTCAATCTTTTGCAGAACTTACAAGAGTATAAACTCGTGACAAAGAGTTTATATATATATATATATATATATATATAGCGGAATGTGGTGAGAAATATCTTGTGCTTCTATTTAATGGACCACAATCTGAATCCAATGTGCAGTGTGTATTTTAGCACATGAATGATCGGAGAGTTCCTAATCAACTCATGCCAGTAATATGAATAAAACCAGGTTTGTAGGTCACACACAAAAAGTAATGTGGACGTAATGCACTTCCCTGACATGAGAGACCCACTCAACACGCTGATGTTTGAAAGCAACAAAGTGTGGTTGGATGTGACAAACGTGAAGACAAAGCAATGAAACATAGTAGCCCTCAAAGAGAGGGTTAAAAGACAGGTGATTTGGCCCCCAAAAATCTCCACTTTTCCCACGTATTTGCACAAGGAAAACGTCTCCAATAACACCTCGGTGTCCTTTCGCCATGGAGTTCGTTGGTCATCCACCCAAGTGAATAGAGTAATTATTTTCCAAGCTCGCATGATATCCAGGAATCATAAGTGTTGCATACTCATTAATTATGTTGAAACTCCAATCGAAATCAATAGTTATATTGGAACTCATTTTAAATGTTGATAGGGCGTATATTTGGCCCTATGCGAACCACCGATAGATGCTGTAGACTGACGCGACACCGTATATCTTCAGAAGCACAGAGTGCATATCACTTCAAGCTCCAACGGTGTGACTGTACAGCCTGACCACCCCAAGAATTAGGGGCAGTGCCGTCTGCTGTTAGGGTAGTACCGTTTGACGTCACTCAAGCACCCTCGAAGATGTTATCTCGTCAGAGAGGTTATTCTGCCCCTAGAGTCAATGGTCATGCCGGACCAGGGCCCGACCAATTCCCGCACACTGGTATAAATACCTCCGACCTGATCCAAGAAGGGAGGAGGAGGAAAAAAAGGAAATAAAAACCAATCTAACTTGCTCGTCGGAGGGACCAAAGTCGGGACACACCTGACGAAGGCCTTTTTGCAGGGAGGTGGTCGTCATCAAGCCGCAGGCACCTTCACCCCGAAGTCGTCTCCCAATACGCAGAGGAGGGCAACCCAATGGCTCGGATCCGATATGTCACGGACTTAGCTGGTTTTGCCTAAGTTGTGCGGCACCCTTGCGTGTACGTCCGCAAAGGTCAGCCTCCCCGAAGCCTCCCATGGTCCCTTAGGTCCCACAAAAGAGAGAATAGGATAGAGAAAAGGCCTCACTCGGGATCCATAAGCAAACATCTCCGAAAAACACTTTGTAGATAATGCAAATTACAAACAGACTTTATAAGCTCAGTTGCACAACAAAGGGTAAAATGGTCCATTACAGACCGAAAATCTCTTGCACGTGTCCACATGACACAACATTTATTTATAAGCCTAAAGAGGCCACCAACCCAATTAAAATGGGACTATTAAGTCTTCGGCCGCCCCTCTACATGTTGTACAAGGCATGAACATGCCAAAAGACACGGACATACATGAGCATTACATCAAACATCTTGTTTAAAAGTTTGTCCGTGACATTCTCCCCCACTTATTCCTTCGACGTCCTCGTTGAAGCCTTTGCCGACACTGCAACTCCTCGTCTTTGCTGAGTCTTCAATCTTCTGCTCTAGCTACAATGCGCCTCTTGGCTCCTTGCTACTCTCCGCTGCTGTTTTTGAGTAGTCGAATCTTTGATCTGCCATGCTGCTTCAACTCACCAATGACTCTGACTCTGGTGTGGGGTTGGCTGAGTTGTATTGATCCTTGTTGATTCCTGCGGATATCCCAAATGAAGGAAAAGACCATCCTTACTGCGCTAGTCTCTCAAATTTCTCATGCTACTTGAACTGGGTGGATGCTTGTTAGAGCTTTAACGAGCATCATCTCGCAAACTTCTGAAGTTTTGGGTCCTTCCTCCATGAAATTTGCTCATTGACTCTTCTTTCACTTAGTTGTCACATCCAAGTAGGTTCGCATCACTTCCGCTTTCGATTGGCATTTCGTTGGGAAATGAAGCGGACAATCTACTCTCAGTAACACTGATCACCGTTGGTGAGGATTTGACAACTATTGTCTTCCATTATCTTCGAAGGGTCTTTGAACATATGCAGAGCTCCTCTGCTGGATAGATAAGAGAATTGGGATATTCGGTTTCGCCCATTCTCTTAAGAGTTGAGAAGGCAAAGGTTACTTGACTTCGCCCGCCTCTTCGAGGTTGTACTCCATGCATCGAGCTGGTTACTGGCCTTCGCCTGCTCTTTGCTCACACTTCTGAAGCACTTGAAGTGTTTGCACTCCTTGCGTTGAGTTAGATACTATGATTCATCTTCTCAATGCAATTGAACTTCTGGAATGCAGGAAGTTTTCATCCCAACTTGGAGTAGTTCTCTCATAGGTTTGGTCGCTTATGGGATTGTACCGTCTTCTCCATCAACCCTGCCGCCTACTCCCTTGAGTAGCGAAGGTACAACACCGCGTATTGCCTGCTTCGTTCCTTGGTTATGCACTCTTGCATGACCCGAAGTCCTTCACTTTCGGCTATCTTGATGAGAAGCACATTGACACTGGTCTTACGAAGTTCTTCGGCCTCTGCCCTTCAGCCTTGTCTCGGTACTTGGAGATTGCCTTTGCGTTCTCCACCTCCTCGGCCCCTTTCACGACCAAGCGCTCTCCCTCCATGAGAGCAAGGGATCAATGACTTTCACGGAAGTCCCGCCTCTGCGGTACCATGGCGCTGCCATGCCCATGGCCCTACTATCCGTCGCCTCGCATCTGCATCCCTTTTCTTCACGATCAGTAGAAATGTCTCCGTGGCACTCCTCTGAGTCCACCTTCATTCTAACTGATGCTTGATTTTGGGTAGCTAAGTCCCTCTGGACTCGTCGTCGCTTCCTCGCCCCTTTCGACCCCCTGCTTCAACACCTCTGTGTTCTCCAAGCAGTCCGTCTGGTCGATGGAGAGACAGACTGCAACTCCCATGCATGGCCTCTGCCATCACATTGTAGAGTTTGCACCGATTCTGTTCTCCTTAGCTTCCTTGGCAGCAACGTTTGCTTATTCGGCCTTGTCCTCTGACTTGCCGGGCTCCCTTAAGCGAATATGAGCTCTGGAGCAGTCCAACTCTCCAACTGCTTCGATCATACCTCTGCATGATCAAGTCCCTCCCATGGAACTCACTGGTACTTGCATTCGAACTTTTTTCTTGGTGAAACACAGCCCCCATATATTGATGACCAAGGTTTTCATCCGATGCAAAATTCGATGCACGCACGGAAGACTCGCCTTTGCGGTACCATGGCCTTCACTCCTTAAATCCATAGCCCTTCTTGCCGTCATGTTGTTCACCGAAGTGGAGCTTCCAGTAGCTCCCGATCATACCTCCATATGATCTAGTCCCTCCCGGGACTAGGTTGTGTGAATCGCATTGCCATGAACTATTCCACCACAATCCGCTGCACCATGTCCCCTCCTGGTGACATCTCTATTGCATTCTGATCCTTGTGGGATGAACTCGAATTGTGAACCCTTCATGTGTGGCCTCTACCAATACATCGCAGGGTCTCTTCCACCTTCGATTTTGTTCGCTCCTTTGGCAATCGACCTTCATCCACCCACTCTTGGGTCACACCACAATGAAGCACCACTCTAGGACAGTCCATCGCCTAGTAGCTCCCAAAGTCCCCCGACTTCGCTGCAATTAGTGCACCATTGTTTGGATCCTGGCCTCTACCCTACCAAAGACAATCTTAAGCTCACGCGCCGCCTCCTTTATAGCAACTTGAATGACAACACTGTGGCATATTCTTCAAGAGTACCCGCCTCTGCGTCCTCTTGCCCTGTGCTAAGGCCTTCTGAACCCAACTTCGCCTCCGCAAATTGAGTCGCCTTAGTTCCTCCATCAAATGCTCCTCCGAGATAAAGTGCATGTGCCCAGAAGCTCCCTTCGTCTTTGGCACCATGCAAGATGAGTTCGCTCCGACAGAATGAATGACCCATGGAACAACATGATCCTGCTCTTGCCTCTGCAAGAGTTCATGTCCTTGACCTCTATCCAAGGAAAGCACTATGCCTCTGGTCCATGTTCCATCTTCTATGCTGGCTCCCTTCATGCGGCTTGGGTACTTCGCCAAGTTACACCCAAGTTGCTCCGCTCCTCGTTTTTGCATTGAGTTGATGGTGGCCCTTGCGCCCACCATTCCACGGGTCAGCCCTCCCTTGAGTTTGATCTCTGTATCGACTCTAAGTGTGCCTTCATTTGTGTTACAATGGGTCACTCCCCCACTTGATCTCGCAATGCATCCACCAATGCATTCTCTCAAGCGAGATCATGCGACGACTCCTCGCCGCTTGCTCAGTCCATTGAGCTTCGTGGAGTTATGGTTTGTTGAGGTACTCCTCCTCAACTTGTGAGATATGTCCCACATGATTCTCCCTCTGGAGAGCCGGGACTTATCCCTCCTGGATAGCTGTCCCGTTGGAGCAACATCTCTCTTCGTTTCGGAGACCACCATCCCCTTGGACTACTTCGATCTGCTGAACAAACTGTGCATTGTTCTGCCTCTTGCAAACACACTTACTAGATTATGACTCCACGTCAATACAGCCCCCGCTGCGCCCCTCAAGGCTTAGCAACATGCTGAACTAGTTGCACCATTTAGCCTCCTATGGACGTATCCTTCACATGCCGAAGAGAAAGTTTCAATGCTCCATAGCGCCGAGTTTCGGTCGCCTTGGGATGGCCACGAACATTCCATCGTCCGCATACAAGCCCATGTATGAGTACCAAATTCTTCGAGCTAGTAATTCCCCTCACCTCTGTGAGCTTTGCATAACTCTTTTGGTCGTTGAGCAACTCATTCTACCTTGCAAGGTCTTATCCTTTACCAAGCGCCTCGCTTGCCTTGAGCACCATCAAGTATAGTTGTCAGCGTTGAGTCGTAGCTCAAACTCAGCCATCCCAACCTTTGTGCGCTTCACATTCTTCCAAGCTTGTCTGTTCTCATGGTGCCTCTTGTGCGAAGGGTTGGCCATTCCTCTGAATGTCAATCTCAGATGCCCGCTCCTCCGAGCGACTCCTTTTCCCTACATCTCCATGCCCGTTTTCCCCCAAACAGTCGCGCGTGTGCTGACTGCCCTCAACGCAGCC